>CM069861.1:61571384-62246384 GCA_036172795.1 Pelodytes ibericus
GGGGCCCCTCTGATTGAAAGTAATGGAAGGTGAAGCGTGATTTTGGACTTATTTTCAAAATCACATTTCGCCTAACATAACTTTCAATGTAGAATATCAAAGTTTCTGTTTTTGAGACAAAAGGGCTTGAAAATAATGGGAGGCAAAGTGTGTGTTGGACTTGAAAAAAGCTCATCACAGAGCTGAAACATCAATGAATGAATCCATTTTGAATGGAATGCTCAGTTCCCGTTCATGATGGGAGTTCCCTGAATTATTTTTTCCCATCTTTTAGTTATATGATTTAAAAATTGGACTGGAAAATAGTTCGGAAAATAGATGAAAAATAGATCATGAAAAATTGGAAATCATTTTTGCAGGCAAAAGCCAAGCAATCTAATCTTTCAACTCATAAAATGCTCTGTCTGAGTTGGAGAGATAAGATATCTGAGTTGTACTACACGTATATTGGAACATTTTCCAAATTTCAAGTGGATAAATAGTCTAATTTAGATAACCCCAATCCTCTCTCCCCCTTTTCTTAAGTATTTTTCAGAGTTTACCATTAGATTTGCATTATCACAGGAATTACAGGGGTCATAGGAAGAGGCATCACTAGGGTTAGTGTCACCCGTTGCGGTAACTCATGGTGTCCCCCCCCTGGATTTCCTCCAATACCATGCCAAACAGATTCCTTAGTAATGCCAGTCAGATGGCCCATTAAATATTCCACATACAGGGGCCCCATAAATTATGTCACACACAGAAGCCCATTAACTATGCCACACATAGGAGCCCCATAACTATGACCCACATAAGAGCCCTATAAATTATGCCACGCCAGATCCTGATTATTTATGCCTCACCTTGGAGCCCAATTAATTATACCACACACACACAGGTGCCCCTTAATTATGCCACACACAAGCGCCCCATAGTTATGCCACACACAAGCGCCCCATAATTATACCACACACAAGTGCCCCATAATTATGCGACACACAAGTGCACCATAATTATGCGACACATGGGACTGCCATTAATTATGCAATAAACAGGAGCCCCATGAGGTGACAATTGCCAGTGTCACTTTTCTCATAGTACATGTTATTCTGCCCTACAGACCATGCCACAGCATCACTTTGCCAATTAAAATAAACCAGTTTTCCCATTAACATGCCAGTGTTTGCCCATAAATGTGGCACAACCAATTTTCCCAATAATATGCCAGTATTATTTTGCCATTAATAAGCCAGACAATTTGCCTAAATATGCCACTATGATTTTGCTGTTTATATGCCAGACAATTTGCCTAAATATGCCAGTATGATTTTGCCATTAATAAGCCAGACAATTTGCCTATATGCAGTGGTTTATCTTGGTTTTGTGCTGCCCTAGGCAGACAAATTTTGGGCACCCCCCCTACCCACGATGCATACCCACGACATGAATCATAACCCACGTTGCACACCAAGGACATGCCCCATCACCCCATTTGCATGCCTCTATCACCCCATTACATACACATTGCCAATATTATTTGCCCATAATATTCACCAGCTAATTTGCCCAATAATATGCCAGTATCATTTGCCATTAATATGTCCCAGCCAATTTGCCCAAAATATGCAAGTATTATTTGCCATTAATAAGTCGCAGCCAATTTCCCCAATAATATGCCAGTATTTGGCATTTAATCAGCCCCTGCCAATTTGCCCAATATTATGCCAGTATAATTTGCCATTAATATTCCCCAGCCAATTTGCCCAATAATATGCCAGTGTTATTCTGCCATTTACCCGTAATAAGCCCCAGCCAATTTGCCCAATATTAAGCCAGTATTATTTGCCATTTAATATGCCCCTGCCAATTTGCCCAATAATATGTTAGTGTTATTTGCCATTAATAAGCCCCAGCCAATTTGCCCAATAATATGCCAGTGTTATTTACCATTTAATATGCCCCTGCAAATTTTCCCAATAATATGCCAGTGTTATTTGCCATGTTATATCCCGCAGCCAATTTGCCCAATAATATGCCAGTGTTATTTGCCATTTAATATGCCCCTGACAATTTGCCCAACAATATGCCAGTGTTATTTGCAATTTAATATGCCGCAGCCAATTTACCCAATAATATGCCAGTGTTATTTGCCATTTAATGTGCCCCTGCCAATTTGCCCAATAATATGCCAGTGTTATTTTCCATTAAATATGCCCCTGCTAATTTGCCCAATAATAAGCCAGTGTTATTTGCCATTTAACATGCCCCTGCCAATTTGCCCAATAATATGCCAGTGTTATTTGCCATTTAATATGCCCCTGCCAATTTGCCCAATAATATGCCAGTGCTATTTGCCATTTAATGTGCCCCTGACAATTTTCCCAATAATATGCCAGTGTTATTTGCCATTTAATATGCCCCTACTAATTTGCCCAATAATATGCCAGTGTTATTTGCCATTTAATGTGCCCCTACTAATTTGCCCAATAATATGCCAGTGTGATTTGCCATTTAATATGCCCCTGCCAATTTGCCCAATAATATGCCAGTGCTATTTGCCATTTAATGTGTCCCTCACAATTTTCCCAATAATATTCCAGTGTTATTTGCCATTTAATATGCCCCTGCTAATTTGCCCAATAATATGCCAGTGTGATTTGCCATTAAATGTGCCCATCTAATTTTCCCAGTAATATGCCATTGTGATTCCGATCCCCTCTCACCTCCGTCTCTGCCTGCAAGCGCGGTCTTTTTTTTTTTTTTTTAAAGGGGCGGAATTTTTTATTTTTTCAATTTTTTTTAAAGTGCTGGGGGCCTCCCCCCAAAATTTGCCGTCCTAGGCATCCGCCTAGGATGCCCGCGGTAAATACAGCACTGCCTATATGCCAGTATTATTTTGCCATTTAATATGCCACAGCCAATTAGCCCAATTATATGCCAGTACTATAATATGCCCCAGCCAATTTGCCCAATAATATGCCAGTTTTATTCTGCCATTTAATATATGCCAGTATTTTGCCAATGTACCAGTATTTTTGCCATTTAATATATGCCAGTATTTAGTCACTCAATATGCCAGTATTTAGCTACTCAATATGCCAGTATTTAGCCACTCAATATGCCAGTATTTATCCACTCAGTATGCCAGTATTTAGCCACTCAATATTCCAGCATTTAACCCCTCCATATGCCTGTATTTTGTCACTCAATATTCCAGTATTTAAACCTTCAAGATGCCAGAATTTTGCAGCATTTAACCCCTCAATATACAATTATTTTGCTCATTTTATACCACCCTCCTCCCCTTCCCCAGTACTTACCTTATTTGCTGCACGGAGGAGGGAAACACAGCCACTGGATGTGACGAAATGTCACATACGGTCGCATTGATTGTTTTTTTTTCCAGCAGCCGAACCCAGCGAATGCCAGAAAAAAAAAAGTTTAGTAGTTCAATGTGCTGCCGGGGGATGCTAGCAGTACAGGTGTCACCCCTGCTGTGGGTGTCATCCGGTGCGGTCTGCACCGCTCGCAATCCCCTCGGGATACCACTGGTCAAAGGGGTTACAGGAATGTATTAGAAGTTGGGAGTCGAACACGAACTCAGCAATAATAATAGTCATATTTAAGTGCATAGCAATGTTTTATTTGTTCTCTTTTTTTGTTTGTTTATGTGGGTGTTATATGCTAGGTTAGTAACACTTACAATGTGTTTGCACTGAATTTAGGACAGCGCCCTTTATATAGATAAATAGGTATTTATGTCAATGTAAAGTACATGCAGAGATCTGCATTATTTATTTATGATGTATTAATAATGAATGGTCTGAATTACTGTAAACTTTTGATATTTTCATAATAAAAAAAAAGAGCTTATCCTTGAAAACAGCCTGAGTGCAATACCATAAACAATTTCTGTGGTAAATTACATTTTGTGCATGTGTCATGTTTGAAACTTCATGGCTTTTCCTCTTACAGGAGAGATGTATGCCCTATGACATATCTTGATAAACATATCTTGATCAGTTGTGGTTTTTATAGTGGAGTGGAATGAGTTGTGGGTTTTAAATAAATGTTCCACGGTCATATTGGTAAGGAGGGTAAGTGTCACGAGTCAACCCATATTCAGGCTCATCCAAGCTGTATCCAGGCTTTTCAGCTTCCATTCTGCATTTGCTTTTCTGTTCTGCTTCTTTGTTATTCTTCTTCCTGGGTTCTTTACTGTTCTGTTATTCTTGTGTTCTCATTATTTCAGTCCCGGCCACATAGTGGCAAATCCTAGTTCCAGGCCACAGTAGTGGCATTTCAAAAGTCCTGTCCTTAGAGGCTCCTGCCTAGCCTGGCCCCATAGTGGCACCTGTCTTAGCCTAGCCATAATCGGCACCTGCCTAAGTCTGGCCATAGAGTAGCACCTACCCAAACCTAGCAATAGTCAGGTACCTGCCAAGTCTAACACTGATGGGCACCTTCCTAAGTCTATCTGGCCCTGTACCTATGGAAGCCTAGCCATGGCCCATCTGGCCCAGTACCTGCTCAGTTTGCCCCAGAGTGGCTTCTGCCCATGCCTTGTCCTAGAGTCCCTTAAGTGGGAAGCTTTGTTGTAGAGTCCCTTAAGTGGGATGGCTTGTCCTAGAGTCCCTTGTGTCTGTTAGTTTGAGTATGACAGCTGAGATATAGCTGTGTGTCTGAGCATAGGTAAAAGGCGTGATCAACAGAGTGGGGAAGCTAGTTTTTATAGCATCTAGAGATAACATTTGATTACTAGTTAGTAATCAAATGCTTGATTTAGCAGTGGCCTAATCAAGGTGACATATGTTCTAGGCCATTGCGTTACATGTGAATAGGAGCAGTGTGGAGCTGGAGAAGGTCAGACCCATATCCAGCCTAGTCCGCACGCCAAACCCGAAGTGGCACATATAACAATTGGTTGGTCATAATTTCATTGGGTAAAATACCCACTGGAGTGTGCATTAAATAAACAAGGTGTAGATCTGGGTATAGTCCATGGTCAATATCAGTGTCTGTATGTCTTTTCCCTCCTGTTGTCCAATCTAGTACGTACCATAACAAGGCAGCCAGGTTGTAATTCCTTACATCAGGTGCGTTTAAGCCACCATTCTGAATGGGTTATTGGATTTAGTCAGGCTTAATCTAGCCCATTTGCCTGCCCAGATGAAAGTGCAAAATGTGGAGTTCAAACGACTTATATCTTTGTGTTTTATTAATAATGGAAGAGTTTTAAGGGGAGAAAGGAGGCAGGGGAAGCTTACCTTTTCATCCAAAGCCACTCGAACCCCGTGTGAAAACAGGAGTAAGTGCCAGGAAAGTAGTTCCTCAGTGATAGCTGCCTAGCAGTGTTGTATTCTTCTTTAGTGAGTAGTGTCTTATTTAACATAATCATTATGGGACTGGAATACTTGACTGAGGAGAGTGTGGTACTATTTGTTCCACACTTTCCTCATGTTGGCTATGTAGCTGATTATATGGCCCCTGTTGACAGCCTTAGATTTATTCCACATTAGCAACGGGTCATCAACATGCTTGATATTGTCATCTTTGAAATCTGCCCATTTAGCCATCAGGAAGTTTTTAAAATCTGAATTTGTGGATAGGTAACTATGGAAGCACCATGGCCGGTTTTTAGGAACCCTTGGCCCCAGACGTATAGTGAAGGAAAAGGGAGTGGTCCAAGATGACCCTGTTGTGTATACATGAATCAACAGTTAATGATAAAAGGTGTGATGATACTGAAAAGTAATCAAGCCTTGCCAAGCTTTTGTGCATGTGTGAAAAATATATTCTCTGGATCTAATATTATGAATCCACCAGATGTCTGTGAGTGACAATGGTCCTACCAGAAACTCTATGCCTTCAGGATGGTGGGCTGGCCATCATATGTTGGAGTCTGAGGAGTTTAGCATTGGGTCAGCAACTGTATTCAGGTCACCACCTAAAATCATAGTGTGGTCAGGTAAAGAAACTCTATTGTTAATGCTTCTTCTATCAATAGCCCAGTATGTCCTGCTTCTCTAAAAAAACAAACATGCAGACCATTTTTAAATGCATCTATTGTATTTGATAGCATCACCTCTCTTGGCAGTGAGTTCCATAACTTTATCCTCCAATCCCCTTGTTAATTTTGTAGCCCTCCTGTACACTTTTTCTAGTTCCATAATATTACTTTTGAGGACTGGTGCCCATAATTATACTATATACTCAAGGTAAGGTCTTACCATTGACTTGTATAGAGGAAAGATGATATCCTCCTCCCATCAATTAAATACCCTGTTTATTATATCCCAATATCATATTGACCCTTGAAGCTGCTGACTGGAATTGAGCTGTTGCTAAGTCTGTTATCTATTTTCATTAGTAGTTTTTCCCAGGGAGATACCATTGAAAGTACATATTGCTTTGTTATTATTTTTTCCATAATGCATCATTTTACATTTGTCTGTATTGAACCTCATTTGCCACTTGATTGGCCACTCCCCTAGAATGTCCAAATCTTCCTGTAAAGAACAAATATCAAGGGTAGTCTGTATTACCTTACCTAATTGTGTGTCATCAGCAAACACTGAGACATGGTTCTCGACACAACTTGGGAGATCATTGATACACAAATTAAAAAGAAGATGGATTAAAACAGAACCCTGAGGTACTTCACTTAATGCCCTGGTTCAATTTGAGGATTTTACAGTTTACAACAACTCTGCATTCTATCTTTTCAAACCAATTTTCAAAACCAAATACATACATTTGCCCCAAGCCTATTTATTTAAATTTGTAGAGTAACCTTTTGTGGGGAACTAATGCTTTCACAAAGTCTAAATAGATCACATCAACTGCCACACCTAGATCTCTAATTTACTGAAATCTTCATAGAATGTCATTAAGCTTGTTTTACCCTTGGGTGTTTACCATCTGGCCCTGGAGCCTTGTCTATCTTAACAGAGTTTAATTGCACTTTTCCGGTGTCATTCAATCCCATGTTCCATAAATTAAGGCAGCAGGGACTCATCCAGTTCTTCCTAAGTATTAACAGAAGGGAAAAAAAATAGTATTTAAAATGTCTGCTTTCTTTCTGTCCTCACTAACCAAATTTCTCATTTGGGATAACAAGGGCACAACATTTTTTGTTTAGCTTTTTTCCATTTATATACTTAAAAAATTGTTTGGGGTTAGTTTAAATCTCCTTAGCAATCCTTTTCTAATCTTCCAATTTAACCCTTTTAATTGCCTTTTTGGTTTTATAGTTATTACTTAAAAATATATAAACAATAATAAATACATACTCCATAAAAATACATAAAATCACATTCTTGAGAATCTAAATCATAATATTGGTGTAATTAGATTCATATACTCATAGATGGTACAAATAAAGAAAACAACATTTAAAACATTGACGCATTTTGACATATTGGTTGCTATTACTGCCTTGCCTAACATAACAACAAGGGCATGGGCCCTTTAGACAAAAGGGTTTTTCCCTCTGGAGGCCTTACCCTCGCTTCTACAGTCAGGGTTTCCCGTTACATTATATTTATAAGACTTGCCTGATCACTAGTTCTTCACGCTTCTTTCCCACTCCACGATCCATGTATTCCAGTTTATCCAATTTCTTTGTCTGCTTCAGTCTGGCACTGGCTTTTTCCATTTTCCACTGGTACAATATCTGAGCATGTATCTGATTTCACTCTATTTCCCCACTTCTTTTCCAGTTTCTTGGGATCACTGCTAAGGTTCCTAAAATCATGTGAACAATAATATCTGCCACTTCCCTTTCCATTCTTGGCCATTGTAATAGTAATAATATCTGTTCTGGTGTCGGCTCTAGGTCAGTACCCATCATTTCCTCAATTTTCTTTAGAGTCTTTCCTCATATCCCATTTATTTTTGAGCACTTCCACCAGATGTGTACATATGTCCCTGTCTCTGTCTCACACCGCCAACATATATCTGTGGCCTGTCTTTACATTTTTGACAGTCTACTTGAAACATAGTACCACCTGTTTATCATTTCATAAAATGTTTCTAATAGATTCAAGCAGTATACTGCTTTGTGTACTTTCCTCATAGATTCTATCAGCTCTTCGTGCTCAATATCTTTTGGGTCTCTGGGCCATTTTTACACAGTGGAGTGTTCTGTCTCTCCACTTATCTCTGACAATCTTCATATTCCCTGCGATGTAGCTCTCTTTTACCGTCAATGAAAATGCTATTTTCTATTTTTTTTACTCTTCCCTCATATCTACCAGTCTTTTTCTCATGAAGTCTTTCATTCTAACATAGTTAAATAATTCTTTGTCTCCCAGCTTATATTCTTCTTGGAGATGGTTGAAGGTCTTGCTATATAGATTCTTAATCCTACAAATTCCCATATTCACCCATTGGTTCAGGTTTATATCATCTACCTCTTCTGGGATGATTTTTATATTTACATTTTTAATTAATTTGTCTTTAACCCCATTTATTCTAGTAGGACATAATAATACTTAATATTAGGGAATGTATGACTTTCGCTTCACTGGTTTTTGTCCATATAATAGTGGAGAGCTCTATGACTTATACTGCCTCCATGTCTAGATGGTACCAATCCTCCCTGTTTCTGAGTGCATATTAGATGATTTAGCATATTTGCCATAGAATATTCCATAATATTTGGTAGCCCTACTTCTCCTCTCCTGATTTTTGGGGATAGGGTACATAGACTTATTCTGGGCATTTTCCCCTGCCAGACATATTTTGTAAATGCTGTTTGGATCATTTCCAGCCAAGAGTCTGGGACTTTGAGGAGTATGAGTCTGAATAAATGTAACCACTTAGATAGAATATAAGATTTAATTACATTAACTCTCCCCCACCAAGATATTTCCTTTTTTTTCCCCACCATACTTCCATTTATCTGTCTCAGCACTGTCAAGAAGTTTGCTTCTATTATTTTGCTAGGACCAGGTGTTATTTTTATCCCTAGATAATTCATCTTTTTTTGCATCCATATAAAAAATAATTTCTTCTTAAGCTGTGATAGTTCTTCTTCCTCTATAATTATGGATAATGCCACTGTATTTATTTATAATTAGACTTTTCTCAGATATTATTCCTGGACCGATGGTTTTATCAGATGTATTAGTGTATAGAAGCAGAATAGCATGTAACATCCAACCAGACAGACCAAAGGCCGCCATTGTTTGCTTCATGTATTCCCATCTAACTCTATCAAAGGCCTTTTCTGCATCCAATGATAGTAATAGCAAGGGTGTTTCATTTCTGTGTGTTTGATCTAATATGTCAATAATTTTCCTGATGTTGCTTGTTGGAGTTCTTCCAGAAACAAACCCCACTTGATCCCTATGTATTATCGAAGGTAGGATGGCCTTTAGTCTGTCTGCCAGGACATCGGCATAGATCTTCAAATCTATATTTAGCAAGGAGATTTGCCTATAATTTCCCACTTTCTCTCAGGCATTCCTCTGGATCTCATTCCTTTCTACAAAGTTATTGAAGGTACGTGTCAGATGGTCTGCTAGTTGGTCTTTTAATACCTTATAAAAAGTGTTATTGTACCAGTCCAGCCCTAGAGCTTAATTTTTCTTTAGTTTACAAATAGCCTTTTTTACTTCAGATACCTGTATAGTATTGTTTATATTCTTTAGTGTCTGATGGTCAATTTCTGGTACATTTAGTTTATTGAAATACTCTATTATCTGTATTCTGCTAGCTTGCTCAGTGATATTATAAAGATCCTTGTAGAATTTGTTGAATGCTGCCCCTATTTTGTTAGGGGCAAGACATGTTTAGTTCTCACTCGTTTTATAATCCGTTTATTTGCTCTTTTATTTTATTAGTTAGAATCTTGTCCGCCCTGTTTCCCTTGTAATAATATCTGGCATTCAGGTATTCCAGATTCTGCACTGTTTCTTCCATCAAATGATCATTTATTCTATTATTTAATAACAGTGATTGATTTATTTTTATCATTAGATGGGCTTAGTTTATTTACCTTAGACAGATCAAAATATTGTAGATATAGGTCTGATTTGTAGCCTTATAGACATGCCATTTAACTGCTTCTGTGACCTCCCCATTTCTATTTTCTTTAAAAAACATGTCTATCAGATTTACTATATGTTTCATGTTATTTTTTTCTAATTAGGAACTATTTCCCATTCATTTCTATTTCTATTATTGTCTCTGTTTTCAGTTTCTATGATAATCATATTGTTACCATGTACTTTGCTTAATTAATATATTTTTAACCATATTGGATAGTGCAGAGTTTCCCAATATCAGATCAATTGTCGAATAGCAATTAAAATACCTTCTCTTGTGGGTGAAATACCCTCCAAATATCTAGTACATTTGATTTGGCCATGGAGGCCTGGAATGCTTGTGATATATTTTTATATCTCTTATTAGCATTGTTTCTGAGGGACCTTCTATCCATCAAATAATCAAGGGTACAGTTGTAATCGCCCATCTTCACCAGTATACCCTGCTTCACTTTCTCTATCTTAGGAATTAATTTATTTAGATATCTTACAATTGAGACATTTGGAGCATATATATTTACCAGAGTATGTACCACTCCATTCAGTTCAGAAACCACAATGATATTGCTAGCCTGTTCTTAATTTCCTGGTTTCTGATTTTTTTTTTTTAAATTCTTAATCTTTTTTATTTTATAGTAACATCATAAGAAAAGGACAACACAATCAACTCATACATGATATACAAACAAAAAACAGAAAAGGACATTGCATACATAGTCGTATAATTATTCTTGATATCCATCTTATCTTATATTAATACAGTAAAAACAACAATGGGTGTTTTAATAGCATCAGAAAGTGACTATGCAAACTGTTTCCTGTAATATACGTAGTATATCCCCACTCAAACATACAAAGCCATGTGATAGGGTGCTCCTTCACATAAGTGTTTGTACTAAACATAAATGGATATTACCATGCTTGGGGCATGATATTAAGTGACTCTAGTGCCTAGTTAAACTAACAATTAAGGTGAATTGTAAATAGGAGTAAAAAGAATAAAATTGTGATTGCGGAGTGGCCTCCTCTTGTGTGTTTATGCTTGGACCCCAGCCTCTCCAAAACAGTCATTCTAGTTCCAGACATATCTCTTGAGGATTCTATGGGTCCATAATACAGGTGAGGGGCAGGGTACACATAATTCCTATTTGTCTATGTGAATGCTAAGTGCTCAACCTACCATTCTCTTCCTTTCATTTATTTATCCACTTTCTATACTGGGCTGATATTTTTCCTGACATATCCCTCGACCAGCCCAAATCGGTTTCCATTTTCAATTGATGTAGTAACTGTTATTCCATCTGTGTTGCTACCAAAGGTAAGCTGGATTTCCAATTCCTAGTAATAATTATTTTGGTGGCCATAAAACAGTGTATTTCCAGGGTTCTGTCTTTTTTGGTTAGTTCTTCCAAACTGAGGTGCAAAAGGGTTGTCTTAGGGTCAAACTTGGGGTTTACTCCTAATGTATTCAAAATTCTAAACGTATTTTTCCAGGGTTTCCACCCGTAGACATTTCCACCATATATGTACAAAAGAACCCTCAACATCACCACATCTCCAACAATTAAGAGAGTAGCTCGAATACATTTTAGACAGTTTTTTCGGAGTTAAATACCATCTATGCATCAATTTAAAATGGCTTTCAACCAGATTCAAACAATGAACGTATTTTGATCCGTTTGACTTGGGAGAGTGAATTGTTCCATTGTTTCGCTGATATATTAATTCGTAGTTCTCTTTCCCATGCATCTTTAGCTGCAAGGGGGAGAGAAATTCTGACTATTTTCCAGAAGATGTCTACATTTTGAGGCTACTCTATGAACTTTTTTATGTGAGAAAACACCTTCCACATGGTCAGCTCTTTCTCCCAACTTTATTAAGTGGGTCTGTAGAAAATGCCTGACTCGTATATAGTCATATTTATCTCTCTCTCTTAAGCCCAACTTAACTGCCAACTGTTCGAATGGAAGTATTTAATTGTTAGCTGTTATATCTAAAATACATATTTTTCCTTTCTGCTGCCATTTACTTAGCGATATATTCTCCATATTTACTTGGATACTATCTATAGTGGCAGTTTTTTAAATTTTGTTCTTTAGACCCAATATGTTCTTTATTACTTGCCATTCTTGTATTGAGCTAACCTGTATATTCATTTTATTACTGTCATAGTTATTTATCCATAAAAGAGTCTCCAATTCAGTTTTATTACAGACTTCTGTCTCGATTTTATACCAAGGCTCTATCCTAGAATCTGCTTCTTGCAGTCTGTATATATGTGTCAGGATATTCGCCTGGTATATCGTGTTTACATTTGGGAATCCCATCCCTCCCACTTTAGTTTTCATGGTCAAAATGTGTTTGGCAATTCTAGGTTTTTTACCCCGCCATACATATACATTAATAGCAGATTGCAACAGGTCTAACCAGAACTGCGGAACTCTGAGGGGGATCATACCGAACAAGTAGGCCCACCTGGGAATAAGATAATAGTCAATTGTGTTAATTCTCCCCCACCATGAAATTTCCAGATGGGCCCACTCCCTCAACTGTCTATTAGTCTCTTTTAACATTGTCATAACATTTCTTTCCATTAGGTCTTGCACTTCCACTGTTACCGTTATGCCCAGATAGGTAAATTCTTTGCCATTATATTCATCATAGCTGGTTCTACATTTTTGGAGATAGCTGTTGTTTTTGTTACGTTAAGTTTATAATTCGAGACATAGCTGTATTTAGTTATCTCTGTCACCAGCGGGTGGAGGGAGTGCCCCGGGTCCCCAATCGTAAGCACAACGTCGTAGGCATATAGTGAGATCTTATATTCTTCAATTCCGTTATTTATGGAAAAGCCCTAAATATCTGTGTTTCTTCTTATATTAATAGCCAGTGGTTCAACTGAGATAACATACAGTACCGGTGAAAGGGGGCATCACTGCCTCGTACCGTTTCCCAGACTGAACCACTTGGCAGTTATATTTGGGCCTACTGTCCTTGCCACTGGTCTTGAATACAACGCCATAATGGCCCTATGTATCCATCCACTGAGACCAAATGCCACCAAAACCCTGCTAAGATAGCCCCACCCAACCCTGTTGAAAACCTTCTCCGCGTCCAAAGACAAGGTCAGGAGGGGCAACCCTGTTCTATCAACCTGATGCCAGATATCTATCAGTCGTCTCACGTTGTTAGCAGGAACTCTTCCAGGGATAAAACCTATTTTGGTCAGGGTGGATTACTGATGCGATGATATTTTTCAGTCTTTGAGCTAAAATCGTTGAATACAGTTTGGTGTGTACATTTATCAGCGAGATAGGCCTGTAATTCTTAACATCTGTAGGATCTTTGTCTGGCTTAAGGATCAGCAGAATATTGGCGCTAAGCATTTCCTCGGGAGCTTCCCCTCTCATTGCAATATCATTAAAAGCATCTAGTAGACCTGGAGAAATAGCCTCCTCAAATATTTTATAGAAGGAATTGCAAAAGCCATCTGGGACGGGTTTTTTTTTATAATTATCTAACTTACTGATGGCCTCTTGTAATTCCATAATGGAGAACGGCTTATTCAGTTCAACTCTAACCTCTTCAGATATTTTTGGAATAGGGTTTATCTGCTAGGTATTTGTCTATCTGTTTATTATCATTTGTTGATGGCAAGTTATATAGATTTTCATAATATTTATTGAAAGTGTTCCCTATATCCTCCGGAGTCACACAGACTACATCATTATCTATTAATTTAGAAACTTTATTGCTAGCTTTTTGTTTCCTTAATCTATTCGTTAGCATTTTATTTGCTCGGTTGCTTTATAATAACTTTGTACTCGTAGTCTATTCAAATCAAAAATATTTTTTTCATGAATTTTATTGTTTATCTCTTCTTTTAATCTTTTTATATGTGCAATATTCTCTGGTTGCGGATTTAGCTTATTTTGATTAGTTACTTTGTACAGCTCTATATAGAGATCTTCCAGTTGTAGACCTGCTTCTTTCCTTCTAGTTTTTTCCAGTTTAATCATATATGCCCTCATAGTGGCTTTAAAGGCACACCATATTGTTGTCGGGCTTACTTGAGGGGTATTGTTTTCCTGAAAGAAGGATTTAGCCATAAATTTTAAGTATTCTCTATTAGTCTTTTTGGAAAGAATAAAGTCCTTCAGTTTCCATGTGAATTGCCGTCTTTGTTTTTTTTCCCCCAATGTCACTACATTAATGCTGTGTACTGACCATGTGTTTTCCACCAGAGAAGCCGAGTTGACCAAACCACTGATGTACATCCAAGACATAGGTATATTCTCGAATACGATCCGTGACGACTGGACATATACGAGAAGTCCCTATCTCTCGGATGCTTCCCCCTCCATAGATCGAACAAATCATATCTTTTACATATGTGTCTTAATTTTTCAGCTTGTTTTATGATTGTCTTATCGATACTCATCCCAGCTTTCAGCAATTTTTTGTCTAGCTCTGGGTCCATTACAGCATTGAAATCTCCCATGATAAGTAAACATCCCTTCTTTATTTCCATTACTTTCTCCATGATTTTTTGTAGGAGTCTGACCGGACCTTTATTTGGGAGATACACATTTACAAGTGTATATACTCTGTTGTTAATTTTACAAATTAGGATTATATATCTTCCTTCTGGATCTAAAATTTGCCAAATAATTTCTTCCAAAACTGCTTTTGAAAAAATAAAGGCCACCCCCCTATTCCTTTTATCTTTCATTGAGGCTTGTATTATGGTAGGGAATTTTTTCCCTCCCCAGGTTTGTTTTTTATTCTCCAGCCAATGTGTTTCTTGGATAAAGCCCACATGGGTCTCCAATTTGTTTAGAGTGTTATATAAAAATCCTCTCTTTTTTTGCGTATTAAGCCCCTGAGCATTCACTGACATGATGTTAATAGTCATCTAGGTTGCCACCGTGTATTGACCCCCCGCCTGCACCCGAACCCATATCATCCACACACACACATACGTCCTCCGAGATAAGTCCAATGTATTCAGTGGTAATCATCCCACATTCATACTTATTGGAGGCAAAAGCCCCCCTAGAACTCTTTTGGAAGTTATTTCCCAGAGTTCTCGGCGTAAATTAGGTAGAAGCTAGATTTCACCCCAGTCCTTGAACCATACTAAACATGCAGTATCAGAAAACAACAACAGAAACAGACTAGCAGGATAGCGTTAATCATAGTCATTAAATCACATCATAGGCATAACAATGGTCTTACTACCCTTAGCCCTTCGATGCCAGAAGAAAAAAAAAAAAGAACACACAAAGAAGAACACTAAAAAAAGTGCATAATTGTTACATCTACACATAAACATACCAATTTTTTGTGATCTGTCAATTCTATCATTAGTGCAAAAAAATAAAAAATGATTTCCCCTTTTTTCTTCTTCCCCCTTTTTCCTTCCTTACAGATGCATGATAATAAAATAAAAAAAATGTAATAGCTTGGCTGCTCTTCTAAGAGCTGCTTTTCAAAGTGTATTTTAGAGATATTCTGGAGACAGACATGATTTTTTAACTTGATGAGATCTTCTTTTCTACTGATACAAGTACGATTCATTTAGTCAAGTTATTGTGTGGTGGTTTGTACTGATTTCCTGCTTCAAATTGCTTAGGAATTTGAATTGAATACTTAGGTGTTTGTCATTGTTTGGTTCTAATTGGCATAGGCCCACTCAGGTGTTAAAACCTTGCTTGGTGCTTGTAGGTGTGTGTTGTGTGTGTATATAAGGCATAGTGGAAATTAGCTTGGCTAATTTAATAGCTTGGCTGCTCTTCAAAGAGTGCATTTTACAGATATTCTGGAGATACTCTGGAGGTTGTCTGAGGTATACAAGAGGCGAGTAAAACTTAAAGATCTTTTTGATTTAAATTCTTACAATGGCAGATTTGGTTTACTGTGATAATTGTTCTGCATTTGTTTCACGTTCCATTTTTTGGAGGTTTGGAGGCTGTCTAATCTGTAGACAGTTCTCAAGATTGCAGCAGGAGATTGCATTTTTAAAGTCCGAGATTTGTAATTTATCTGTAAAACAAACTCGGGCTGAGACTGTTGCGAAGTCACTGCCACAGAGGCCATTGCCACAGAGGCTTCCTAGGAATGGCAGGTGGGTTACTGTTGGATCTGGTAGGCTTAGAGTTGTGGATAAAAGGCATGTCCCGCAGTCTGTGACTGTCCAGAATTCATTTTCAGCACTTTCAGAGTGCAGTGGTGTTGTGGAGGCAAGCTCAGACATGGAATTTGAGGAACCACCCTCCTTTATGGCTGAGATGAGCAAGGAGAAGGTGAGGCCTGATAGAAAGCAGTTGTTGTTGGGCGATTCTATCATAAGAGGTGCGGAGTTGGACAGTATTGGCTTAGTGAGATGTCTTCCTGGAGCTACTGCTCGCAGAGACAGGAGGCGTATTTCTAATATTGTTGAGCAAGCAAATCAGGAAGGAGAATTGCATTTACTGGTTCATCTAGGGACAAATGATTTGGCTTGCAATGAGGTTTCAGAGGTGAAGGAAGCTTTTCGTGTTCTTGCCATTGATATACGGCAGGTTGTGTCCACACTGTCATTTTCTGAAGTTATGCCTGTTCATAACATTCAGAATGATAGACGGATGCCTATTAGGGACTTTACCTTGTTGCTTGGGGAATGGTGTCGGGAGCAAGAATTTGGCTTTGTTTCTCATGGAAGTTCACTATGGGATAGAAAGGAACTGTACAAAAAAGATGGTTTGCATCTTTCTCAAAAGGGAACGAATGTTCTCAGTGAGCAGTTCAGAGGTTTTGCTAGGAGGTTTTTAAACTAAAAGAGGGGGGCAAAATGGTGAAAAAACATGAATCCAATTGCCCCCCAAAACAGGGACAGAAGGTACCTGTAGTCAGTGTGCTGAAAAATGATAAGCTTAGGGTCATGTCTACAAATGCTCGCAGTTTAGGGAATAAGATCCATGAACTTGTGGCAATATTGGCAACTGAGAATTTAGATTTAGTGGCTGTTACTGAGACATGGTATAATTAAAAACATGAATGGGACATATCAATACCAGGGTACTCTTTATATAGAAAAGACAGAGAAGGTAAAAAAGGGGAAGGGGTGGCCCTGTATGTGAGGTATAGCTTAAAATGTAACGTAATACAAGTTAGTGAGGCGAACATTGAGTCAGTTTGGGTTACATTAGAATTTGGTAATCATATGGTAACTCGGGTAGGTTGGATTTATAGGCCCCCTGGACAAATAGAGGAGTTGGATAATCTACTAGTTGAGGAAATAGCTAAAATGACAAGGGGGAAGTAATCATCGTGGTTGACTTTAATCTTCCTGATGTGAACTGGAAATACAAAATAGCTACTTGCGCCAGGAGTACGCATATCCTAAACTCCCTACTGGGATTATCTCTAAAAAAAGTAGTGGAGGAGCCAACTTAAAAGCATGCCATACTAGATTTAGTGTTCACAAATGGAGATTTGTTATCAGATATTACTGTAGGTGAAAGTTTAGGATCTAGTGATCACCAGACAGTGTGGTTTAATATAAGAACAGTGACGCAGTCACACCACACAAAAACAAAAGTTTTAGATTTTAGAAAAACAGACTTTTCTAAAATTAGATTAGGTGTAAAGGAGTCATTATCAGACTGGAGCAATTTAAATGGAGTCCAGGAGAAATGGGATTATCTAAAAGTTGCACTACTGAAGGCAACATAAAATTGCATAAGGCTTGTCAGTAAGAGCAAAAAATTGAAGAAACCACTGTGGTACTCTGCAGACGTGGCCAAAATAGTAAAAAATAAAAAGCTAGCATTTAGTAATTATAAAAATACCCAGAGTGAGGAAGATAGAAAGATCTATAAGAGTAGGCAGAAAGAGGCAAAGCAAGCTATAAGAGCTTCCAAAGCACACACAGAAGAGACTATAGCCCAGTCAGTGAAAAGGGGGGATAAAATATTTTTTAGATATATAAATGAGAAAAGGAAAGTAAAACAAGGATTAGTTAGATTAAAAACAAAAGAAGGATGCTATGTAGAAGAGGATAAAGGCTTAGCAGACTGCCTTAATGAATATTTTTGTTCAGTTTTCACAAATGAAAATGAGGGTAAGAGACCTCATTTAGGGAAAAAGACTAATGAGTCTTTTGATGCATGTAAGTTTACAGAGGAAGAGGTTTTACTTCAGCTGTCTAAAGTAAAGACAAATAAGTCGATGGGATCTGATGGGATACATCCAAAGTTATTAAAAGAACTTAGTGGTGTACTTACAAAACCGTTAACAGATATATTTAACCAATTATTGTTAACGGGAGTAGTTCCAGAAGATTGGAAATGTTGTGCCCATTCACAAGAAAGGTAGTAGGGAGGAGGCGGGCAACTATAGACCAGTAAGTCTTACTTCAGTAGTGGGGAAAATAATGGAAACCTTGTTAAAGAATAGGATTGTTGAACATCTAAAGTCGCTTGTGACAGGCAACAGAGGGTTGTAGTCAATGGGGTATATTCGATGCAAGGTCGTGTTACTAGTCGCTTGGATTACAAGATCAGAGACAGCATGGGTTTAATTCAGGGAGATCATGCCAAACTAATCTTATTGATTTTTTTGATTGGGTGACTAAAATAATAGATCAGGGTGGTGCAGTAGACATTGCTTACCTAGATTTCAGTAAGGCTTTTGACACTGTCGCACACAGAAGGCTTATCAATAAACTGAAATCTTTGAGTTTCAATATTAATATTAACGTTCTCTTAATTTTCTGCTTGTGCGACCAATATACTGCATATCACATTTTCCACATGTTACAAGATATATCACCTTACTGGAATCACAATTGATATAATCCTTCATTGAGAAAGAGGCTTTATTTGAAAAAGAACTAAAGGTTTTGGACTTAATTACGTATTTACAGCAAGCACACCTCCTGTTACCACATGTTGGCCAGGAGAGAGGCCTTTTGGATCTTTAAAATGGTCACTAGG
Source organism: Pelodytes ibericus (assembly GCA_036172795.1). NCBI lineage: Eukaryota > Metazoa > Chordata > Amphibia > Anura > Pelodytidae > Pelodytes > Pelodytes ibericus. Next base: position 61,590,397 of record CM069861.1, read on the forward strand.
GTCCCAACAGGTATGAATAAAGAATGGAAACTCTATTGTTATATTGACTAAACTAGTATATATTATACTGCTTGTCGCTTTTTTCCTCATGTATATATGGATTGCTACTATGAGATCATGTTATGTTATGTGTTTGATAATAATGTGTACACACACTGTACCTTTAAGTTCTCCACAGCAATACTTGCGGGTATCTGATGTGTTTGAGAGGGCTCTCTCTGGCACTGTGTGCATGAGGGATTTCCCTCTCCCAGATCAGATATCAAATAAAAGACTTAGGAAATTGAAACTTATTGGGTTAATATTCAACTAATATTTTATATATAGTCTGACATTTTTGTTTCTACTAGTTCAACTGACTTTTTGATATACATTTCGCCACTTTAAGGCTGTTCATTACTATTATAATTGTTTTTTGCTGTTTTTAACGGGTGTGGTTAGGTCTAACCTGAACCAATCCAGGTTGTGGGAAGTACCTCCACTACCCTTTTTAAACAGACTTCCTGTTTGAGGTATATGTCTATGATTAAGCCGTGTGGCGAAACGTGTGAGATTGTATCTCTCCAACTATGATTTTAATCTTCTATCAATAAACTTTGCTTTTTATGGCTTTATACAACACTCCGGTTTTGGACTTCTTTTGGATTTACTGAAAAAGGGTTGAAAAGGTGCGCATACTTGCTTGCTGAATTCCTTACTCCTTACTATTTGTCTACAGCCGAGGACGCTGTTTGTGCTGCACGTCACCCTAAGCATTGTCAGGTACATTTATTTACTGGCTCTTGTACGATGTGACCTTCTACACAGTTTATGTTTTTTCAATTATACCTTTAGTACACACTAAAAAAAAAAAAAATACACACAAGAAGGACACTAAACAAAGTGCATAATTGTTACCTCTACACATAAGCCTACCACTTTTTTTTGTGATCTATCAATTCTATCGTTAGTGCAGTTTTTTCTTTCTTCCTTTTTCTCCTTCCCTTTCCCTCTCCCCCTTCCCTTCTCTCTTTTTCCTTCCTTTCTCCCCCCCCCCTTCCCCTTTCCCCCCCCCCTTTTAGATGAATGATCATCGGAAGAACGCTAAACCTAATAACATATTCATTGCATCTAAATATAAACAGAACACTTTATGTGAATTGTCAATTCTACCATTAGTGCAAAAAAAAAAAAAAATACACACAAGAAAGAGACTAAACAAAGTGCATAATCGTTACATCTACACATAAGCATACCAATTTTTTGTGATCTATCAATTCTATCGTAAGTGCAAGCAAGGGGAAAAAAAAAAATTTAATTCCCCTTTCTCTTTTTCTTTCCCCTTGCCCTTCCCCTCCTCTCCCCTCCTTTTAAATAAGTACATAGATATAATCAGAAGAAGAACGATGAACATAGGAACATATTCATTGTATCTATATAGAGACGAGACAATTAGTGTGAATTATCAATTCTGTCATTAGTGCACATACGAAGGGGGAACAAAAAGAAAACAAACAAAAAAACAAACAAAAAAAACCTCTCTCTTCTCCCTTTTTTCGTTCCTTTCCCTTCTTTTTAAATATAAATAGATGAATGATCAAAGGAAGAACGCTAAACATATAAACCTATTTGTTGCATCTATAAACAAAACACTTTATGTGAATTCTCAATTCTGACATTAGTGCGCATACGGAGGGAAAACAAAAGGTAGTTTTCTTTAGGTAATCTGTTTTTCATTTAGCCATTTATGAATGGCATCTGCCAAGTTGAAGCCCTCCAAGTAACCTTCCCCAATAACAATCAGCTTTGCTGGATGTCTCCATCTAAATCTAATTTGATTTTTCATCAGAATGTTTATTGCACCCTTGAAATGTCTTCTTTTTGCTCTTGTTGCATAGGATAAATCTAGAAGTACGTGAACATCCAAAAATGTATCTTCTTTCTGCTTTTTCTGCCTTGCTGTTTTGAAGACCAACTCCTTAAATTGGAATGAGTGAAAGCATGCAATTATATCCCTCGGAGTGTCTTGAGCAAGATTCTTTGGTCTGGGCAATCTGTGGCATCTGTCCATTATTTCACTGTGCCCATCAAGAGGGAGATCAAGTGATTTAAAATATTCAGTTAGTAGAGCTATCTTCTATCTTCTGGTTGTGACTGTTCCTTGATATTATGAAATCTAAGGTTATGTCGACGTGAACGATCTTCTATGTCACACAATTTGTTTTCCAGTGCGTCCATTCTTTTTGTTAAAGACTCATTAGTAGCTTGGATCCTTAGGTATTGCTGTGACAAGGTTTCCATTTTGTCATCTGTAGCTTGCAGTTTGATAGAGAAACAGTGGAGGTCCTTTTTAATCTCTTGGGCATTATTAGCCATCTCATTCTTAAATTCATCTAGTATTGTTTTAAGGCTGGACTTTAATAATTCGGGCGTGATAATCTGTGGTTCGTCCTCCAAGGATAGTGATTATTACATAATATAGGGATCTGTAGCACTCTTATTTCCATGTGGAGAGAAAAATGACAGCCTTTTTTCTTGCTTGCCTTTGTCTTTTAATTCTTTAGTATCCTTTTTTTCCCGTCTGTTGGCAGTCTTTGTCTCCGCCGTTTTTTTTTTAAGCCATTCTGGAATTACTTTCTCTTAATACTCTCTAATTCCTCCTTTTCTCTCTTTTCTTCCTCCTTACTCCTCAACTCTCCTTTAAGGTTTTGCGGCAGCTTTAGAGGACCTAATAGACAGAGTCTTTGTCCGCACCTCCCCTTTACTCCAGTAGTTGCCCCACTTGCTTACTTACGCACTCTCTTTCACTTCTTGTGGTGTTTCTACTGCCTCAAGGAGGAAAAATAAATGTATTTTATGAGTTCACTCCCTATTAGAGATTATTCTTCAGGGACAAATAGATATTCAGGCATAGAAAGATCCCTGATACTCTTATAGCGGGATTAGAGCCAAATGACTACTTTTCCACCACAGGTTTTTCCTGCCCCCTGTCTTACACAAGCTTTGGGACTTGCGTGTTAGAGAGAATGTCCACTGTGGTATATTGCAACAACCAAGAGTAAATAGTTAGTCAGTCTTGTTATGTCACTAATTAGATCTCTGGAATTCCCAGGCTGGTATAGTGTATATAGTAAGTCCCCACAGGTATCACTTTGCCCCTCTTTACAACTCGTACTGGTATTATAGAAAATTCAAACCACGTGGTATAATTAACCACTTCACATTATCTGGGGGTTTGATTAGTGAATTCTCACCAATCAATCTGATCAATACTCCCCTACTTTGTCCTGGGGTAGGGAGAGGGTCTTTAAGTGAGTCCACCACACTCCACTCCGATCTCTAGAGGTTATTAGTTGAGTAAAAGTACTCAAAAAAAAAAATTGGGCAGACTAGATGGACCGAATGGTTCTTATCTGCCGACACATTCTATGTTTCTATGTGTCTATGTTTCTATATTAGCATGTGGGTGATAGATTGAGGAGTCTCCTCAAAAGTCCGCTTAGCCTCTTTCCAGGCGGTTCAACAGTATAAATTCACTGCTCCCGTATTCAATTATTACTTATTTGATTTCCTTTTCTTTTTTCCTTCCCCCTTCCCACTCCTTCATTTATGGCTCTGATGCACCAAAAACTGGGTCCAAACCAGAGTGCTCTTCCCTTTTGCAGAAATTGGCTTTACACAGGGATTTAATATGTTGTCTCTGTCTGCAGATCCTGTGTGCCATAGCTTCTTATTTGGCAGGAGAACATAAAACATAGGCTGGCTTACCCCATTCCTCCTGGAAACTTCCGTTAAGGGGTCCGTGGACTGGTGTTTTTGCAGGCTGCTCTTTAGTTCAGAGATTTTCACCACTGCCTGTGTAGCAAACACTTTCGCCCCGCAGGCTGCTCTTTAATTCAGAGATTTCCACCGCTGCCTGTGTAGCAAACGCTATCGCCACGCAGCGTCTTTGCAGTCCCTGAAGGATTTCCACATGGCCTGACGGACTAGGCGTTCGTCTGACTCCTCATCCCCTCCGACCGATCCGCCTCTCGGAGCGTGGTTGAAGTCAACTACGTCATCACACGCCTATTTGGAACTGGTATCTGATTTTAACCTCTGTAACTTTATCTATCAGAGTAGAAAAAGCAATATGTATTCTCTCTTCTCTCAACATTTTTATAATTATAGATCGCTTAAATTGGGAGTTTATTTCCTGGGCATTTAGTGATGCAACTCTAACCATATTCACCCTTGTTTCTTGCTACTTCTCCCTCTGTCTTCATGCTGAAACCAATGTGTCCAATATAATATAAACAAAACAATACATACAAACATTCAAATTTGTCTCATCTTGAGACCACAACATCCTGTTCTCTAGCTCCATGCTCGTGTTCAGAGAGATTCTGACATTTACCCATGGATCTCTGGGTAGGGTGGAATTACTCCACCTCATTCCTTATTACAAAGGTCTTCTACCTGACTTAAGCAGGAAGGCATGCGCAACCCTCTTTCTCACCTCCTCTATAGTTGTAAGTGCACGGCTAAGAGCACCCTTTACATATATTCCCCGCTCCTGCCCTCCCCAATTCTATCAGAATACCCGTTCCCCTGTTACGTGTACTATCCCCGTGGGATTCTTATCTAAGTTAATTTTATTTATATGGTTTTAGCATATTGTATCTCTGAAATTTCTCTCCCCTTATTTCTTATTTCCCTTTTAAATGTGATTTTTATGTTTTTATTAAGTGACTCTATTCTCTCTTTTTGTCCCATGGTGCTTTGCCTTCCTCATTCCCTTATTACTTTATGTGCTTTTTCCATCTCTAAAACGGAACACTAAATTTATGTGCAGTGATCTAGTAAAAATCTACTTTTACCCTTTATTATAATAGAGAACTAAGAAATAAGACGAGGAACCTATTATTTTGTCTTACTTAAAAGTTTTACCTTATCCCCCTCTGCTTTATTTTATCTTAAATCTTATCTGAACTAGTGATACGTCTTTCCATTCATTAACTATTTAATCTGTGGTATTACCCTACACTTCATTTTATTTATTTATTTCATTATTCTGTTTTAACACCTCTTTCAGTCTTATACAACCCTCTCTTTACCTAAGTTCAAAACATTACCGTGAAATCTGTCTATACTCAACCATGTTTTCAGTCATTCTCTAGCGGCTTCTGGTTCTCTACCACCCTGGCTCCATCCCTGGGGACCATCAAGCTAGCAGTAAATCCCCACTTATATTGAATGTCCTTCATTTTCATATCAGCTGCAACCTGTTTGAATTTATTTCTTGTCATTCTTGATCTGTATGATATGTCTTGGAAGATTTTTAAGTTTCTGAATTTTTCATTTCTTTCTTGGCTAGAACTAGCTACCAACATTATCTGACTGTTTACTCTAAATGATATTAGACATATTATAACATCCCTTGGTAGAGTATCTGGCAGAGACTTAGGTTTCATCCGTCTATGGCACCTTTCTATTAAACAGTGAGAATCATCTACCTGGATACCTAATGCCCTGAAGAACTGGTTTAGGAATTCTTCCAACGTATCAGTTGTGATATCTTCAGGTATATTTCTTATTCAGATGTTATTCATTCTAGTTCTATCTTCTAAATCCATGATTTTTGATTCCATTTCCTCAATTTTTTTTAATTTCATTTCTTGGCTGGCTCTATTTTTATCCCATGCAAACTAAATAGCTTCGATGTTATCTACTAAAGATTGCACTCTCTTCGCCACAGCTGCAAAGTCATTTTTTATTGCCTAAGAGCTTGACTCGAATTTCAGCTTCATTTTCTGCAGGTGTGTATCTTTTTACCATATCTATTGTATTTCCTGCTTGATATATTTCTGCCGATACAGCTAGCTGTGTTACCTCTCCCAAATTCTCTGTGATGTTCAGATCTACCTGGCTAGAGTCCATTTTTTTTAAGTCCATGTGCAGTGTAGGGGAAAACAAACCTGAAAGCTTTTTTTCTTTTTTTGATTCCATAATTTTTACTGCTTTCTTATCTTTTTCTCAGCTCTAATTTGGTATCTCTTCTGTTGGCCATATTTCTGCCCTTTTCGATCCTGTCCTTCTATTAGGTCCCACCCCAGTTGTATCCTCTCAGCTGTATGCACTTATCACAAATTACCAAATTATTTGGCTTATATGCTACTCCCTAAATATCCCTCTTTAGGGTCACAATGATATTACAAATTACCAAATTATCTAACTTACACTATCAAGGTAGAACTACAGACTTAATAAATATTAACTTCTGCCCGAAGCTATTTTTAGATCTGTAATTCCCTCAGTAATATACACAGGTCAGAAATTAACCTGCCTCATCACCGGTCAAACTGACCCATGAGTTAGCGGCCTTGAATACTCATCTGTTCTCGGTCAACCCTCGCAAACACCAACCTTGGAAATGATGATATATAAAATATCTAATGCTGTGTGCAATTGATCAAAGATTTGTTATTTGTTAAAAATTGGGCGATGGTATATACCAGTGACGGCAAAGACTTTTGAGCCCAAGTGCCCATTTGTGGGCAATAAACCAAGTTAATGATCTCAAAGTGTCATTTCTCCATATAATATGACCCATTTCCAATTTTATTCCTGATCCTCTTTTAGTTTCCCTTTCTCCCTATTGTAGCTTCTTTTCCTCAGTTGTTCCATCTCAGTCTCTCGATATGTTTCATATCTTTCCATATATGATGATGGTAATAATGCAGTCAGATGCAAAGTGCCACCCCAGAGGCTCCTGAGTGCCAGAAGTGGCACCCATGCCATAGGTTTGCCATCACTGGTATAGACTATTATACGGCTTGCACTGAACTGCAGTGAGTGAGTGAGAGCGAGTGATTGAAAAGAGTGTATCATAGCTGCAATCCGCTCCCCAATACACCATACACCTCTTTGCTCCCTCCTATTGATAGACAGCATACATAGCGGGTGGATATAGCATAAACAGGTTTGGCTCCTAACTTGATAATAAATGGGTGGGATATCACTACTTTTTCAGTTTCATCTTCAAAAGTTGTCTATTGTGTGTATAGATCTTATATGATTGATTATACACTTTCCATACTAAATCATCTTTTATCTTTAAGTGACGGTCTCCATATAAATTGATACTCATGTAGCCTCTCTTCACCTTTAATCATTCTGATTCTGAAGCCTAAATATGGCCACATTTTTTTATTAAACCAATGAAGTTAAAAAGAACACTTTCACGCAGGAGATTAAATCAGAAAAAAGAAAAAAGCAATCAGCCTATGATTATGTCCTCTGTTGCAAGTTCTTTCATTCTCACAATCAATGCCATCTTTAGAGAAGAGCTTACCTAACACGAAAACCCAACATCTGAAGTCAGTACAATGGCACAAGAAGATGCCTTTAAAGCTACATGGCAAGTAGGACAAAGCATGAATTATGCAGCTGTGTACCTATGTCAACATGCATGTAGAATAATTTACTATGCATGAGGTTTCTGACCATAAGATGGCCATGCATTTTATTTAGATACAACCTACATTGATAATGATTAGTATTTAAAATGGTTAATGATAGTACACCATAATTACCTACAAATTACCAACATATACTCTGCTTAGGTAAGGTAATATTACTAAATCATATAACTACTCAAGGTGGCTATTTCTTAATCTGCTCGGTAAATGATAATGTATGTATTCTAGCTTAGACTTTAAGAATGAGAATCTAAGATAATCTCTGGATATATATTTGGTTAAATAGCTAGACTATAAGAACTTATGGTTCTTTTGTTAATATCTCTATATTCCTCTGGCTTCCTTCTGCAGAAAGGATGACAGATAAACACCAGGCTAAAACATATAGATCCCAGAAATTGTGGGATTTAAGTTAAATTTACCCAAATATATATGCTAATGACATCCATAAAAAATGAGATTATGCTAGAAACAAATTACCACATTTATACATTACTGGCAGAGGTTGGTTTGCAGTTGAGACTCCTTCCATTGAAGAATTGAGTGATGGGAGTTACTCCTGGGACTTAGCTCAATACTATGGGTATGGAGATTTCTATTGTTATAGTGAACATGTGCTATTAAAAGCCTCATATTCCTGAGTTCTCCCCAGAAGGAGAGAGACTCAGCCCTTTCTAAAACATTCCCATCTCTCACCCCACTAGTGGCAGCTCTCCCCAAATCAGTCCCCCCAGGTCTCTCAGGTATCTCCGGTCTCTCTCTCAACCTCCAGTACCAATTTATCAACCAAACCTTATCTCAGATTCACACCCTGTTTCTGTAACTTCTAGCCAATTGAATGGATGGGTGTGTTTAATTTAAATGAGATGATGTCATGATTTATAACTATACCTGGATTGTGAGTATAATGTGAGAAAATATATATGTTGAAATATAGATGTGTTAATATAATTTCAAATTGGAGTAAATATTCTTATCATTTCACATTAGATAAAAACGTATAATAAAATGTATATCACACTAATAAAACAATAAAAACAATATTCTAATTAATATGTAGGATTAATTATACTTTACATATTTATTAGTGAAGGTGTGATATAATTATACATTTTAATGAGCGATTAGAATCAACTGGGTGTGTTTATAATAACCCTTATTATATTCTTCAAATATAAAATCCAAGTAATCTCAGTGTGCCTGTGTCTGTCAGTTTGGGTGGGCTAGCAAGCTGAAGAGAAGCCCCCCTTCACCTCTTGTATATATATAGGCACAGCTGTGTCTTCAGAAATACAATGAGAGTCATAAACCACTAACAATGCCCACCTTATCTGTTCCGGTGATACTATGAACTTATCAGTAAAATATTTGGTTTCAGATAACAGAGTTAGGAATGTGTAAGACTTTCCTTTTAGCATCAGGGACACAGAATAAGATTTTAACACACAGAAGGATGTCCAAAAACTGACACAAAATGAAGGCTGCTGGCATCTATCTTGTTATCCTTGGCTTCTGCTTTATTCATATGTACCAGTCTCGAGATTACTGTTCAATACCTCTGACAAATCCCCCCTAATTGGAACCAATAATTCTTAAGAAAATGATTGTTTTTCAAATTAAGAAGTAGGTATGTGGGACTGGTTAAAATAGTGAACTCTGGATCTTTAGCTTTAATCTGCAAAGCAAACTCTTTCTTCGTGATTTCAGTCACCAAACAACTGGAAATATAAAATTGGATTTCTTTGGAGCTTTTGGATGATGAGCTTTGCATCATGATTCGCTTTGTCCAGAAAGTCCTGTCCCCGAATTAGGATGATCCTGATTTACGTCATCTTGTCTTTAGTCATCCTGCGATCCCCATGAATTTGGGCTTTGATAGATGAACTAAAAATTAAGGAATCAACACCACAGTATAAGTACATTTGTGCCAGAAATTGAGAATACATATATACCTGACTTAGGCCGATGAGATCTGTCATATACTAGCCAATTACTAGATATGGAAAATGCTAGCTTATTCTAGCAAGAAAAATATATAAAACATGGGAGACCTATCTCTACTAGGTTCACTATATCCTGAATTTATTCCACTTAGGGGGTATATTACACATAGGAGTGATCATCTAGGCAGAGTATCTCTGATATTTGTTATAATATGGGTACAAGAGAACATAATGTTAGTAACAGATGAGAGACAAACAAGTTGATTAATAAACCCTGTTTATACGATACCAGTCTGATCTTCATCTGATCTTGTGTTGATGTTTCTTTACTGTACCCGCAGTGGTGTTTAAACTTTCTTTCTGGGCATCCCCCCTTGTAAGATGGGGTCCTTCCAGCATAGGAACAAATGATTAGCTGTTTGATTACATATTGAGATAAACAAAAAGAACACTGCCCCGCAAAGTTGTTGAAAAAAAAGCAAAACAAAAACAACTCCAGGTCAATGTTATTAGAATAACCTGTAAATAAAAAATGTGTTAAATTATATTAAACATAAATTATGTTTAATTAAATGATCTTGCTTTAGGTAGGTAGTTCAAGTGTGTTGGCTTCTTCTATCATCATGCTATCTTTATGGAGATGAGTTCACTATATGTGAATACATTTTCACTCTTTGACCTTTATGCAGCTTCGTGACCCTTTTGAAAGAAACTGACAGGCATTAACTACTGGTCCCCCTTCTCAGGGGCTTCTTGATTGCAGCATCTCGCTGACAATTTGTGACTTACCCTTTCAAGGCTGAATCCTAAAGATTCAATCACTAGGTAAAAGCACACATTAGGAAGTGAACTATCTTGGTCCTGGATAGGCTGAAAAATAGAGGAGAAGTTAGATACACAAATTCACCATCTAGTAAGAAGCGATGGTTTAAACATTTAACAACATTTTTAGCAAAAGGCTTAATAGGTTCTTAACACTGTAAAATAAAACTTTGGTTACAATAGACATTACAGGATGCAATTTAACAACTTGAATACCTAGTGTTTAATTTAACCTATATTGCTGAGTTTTAATGGGTTGTGCTGGATGTTGCAGGGTTATTTCTTTATCCAGCCACGCTTTGAGCTAGTTTACTTACCTGCTCTTGTAAGTGTACCATTATATCATCCAGGTTATTCACCTGAGTATATATTTAATTTCTAGGTTACGGCTATGCCTCCAAGTATTGGAGGTAGATGGCTGAGCTTGATGGGAGCTATAAGAGTCAGTATATTTGTTCCCCCTAGGCATATAAGACCTGTGGCACCTCCCGTGATCACCCTTATGGGGATGTGGGTGGTTGAGTCTGCGGGGCAATTATTAGATTCAGTGGCCTGATTCAGCCAAGGCATGATAGGCCTTTGGCTGCTATATCTGAGGATGCCCTTAAGATTAGGATACTGGTACTTAACAGGGGCGAGTTTAACTCTTTCCTGACTTGCCAGCTTAGGAGACTTGGCTTCTTGAGCATAGCCCACTTTCTGTGGTTTAAATCACAGATGAGGTTTACATTGGGCTCTACACCATCTGCTTCGTAGGCCGAATCCTATGTGAGCCAAATTCTAATGTGACCTCCTGGATTACCTGATTGCAATTTTAGAAATTCCTATTTATCATAGATCTAAAGAAATTGTGGTACTTACTATCAAAGACCCATGTTAGTAATTTAATGTTATCTGAGTCTGAGTACAGATTCAGACATTACAACTCAATATGGTTAATTATATTAGTTAACCCTTCCAGGTTAAATTTGGGAACCTGGGAATAGAGAATAATACCCTGTGTGTTAGACTTGTCTGTGGGTATTTGCTTGCAACTCCTTGTGGTGAATACACTGTATTGGGAGTGCCACTTATAGGTATGTCTACCTGCCAGGGGTAAGCTAGCCCTCTGGGGCAAGTAGTACCTGTCCTCACTGACCTCATTTTGTACACTATTAGAGAAACTGTCATTATCAGAATCTCCTGATCTCGTGCTGATGGCTTTTTCATTAGATATCCTGATATTAACCCTTTGGGGCTTGCCTGCATGAGCTTGGGATATATTAGCTTTAAAAGGGTTTGGGTCACCTATGTTTTTCTGAGCCAATACAAATTAATGCATTTGATGTATTTGGTTCTTTATTGCCTGCATTTGCATATTAATGCTCTCTTGCAGGAGATCATCTGTGACTCTGGTGGGTTTAACCCCGTCAGTGATTTTTCCTGAAATGGGACACTTTATTTTGGGGCTTTTGGCATGTCTTATCTCCATTTGTAGAGAGCTGTACAGGTCCCTGTACTTTTTCAGCTCTTCTATCTCTTTACAAAAATTTTGATTATGAATTTTGAGATTATGAGAGATAGTCTACTCTTAACACAAACATTTTGCACAGGGTGCCAAATTGTCTTGTAACTTAGTAAGTTATGTAAGTTATGTGACTACATTTTCCTTCTAGCTGTGTTGTGCATGTTCAAGATACTGTATATTTTACTGGGATTCTCTGTTACAGAATTATTTCCCAGTGAGTTACTAAATGGCTACTCAAATTGATCCTATTACAACAATATATAGCAATGTAATTCCAATACCTGATTCAGTACTATGAGCTCATAGAATGAAGTTAAACAGTGTACTCTGGATTACATTTAATTTACAGTTTGTAAAAACGCATCAAATTTTAAATACATCTCAGCAGTGCCTCCATAAAATGTCGGATCTTAATAACCATAAAAATATAAGACTATAAGAACTTATGGTTCTTTTGCTAATATCTCTAGGATATTCCTCTGGCTTCCTTCTGCAGAAAGGATGACAGTTAAACACCAGGTTAAAACATATAGATCCCAGAAATTGTGGGATTTAAGTTAAATTTACCCAAATATATATGCCAATGACATCCAAAAAAATGAGATTATGCTAGAAACAAATTACCACATTTATACATTACTGGCAGAGGTTGGTTTGCAGTTGAGACTCCTTCCATTGAAGAATTGAGTGATGGGAGTTACTCCTGGGACTTAGCTCAATACTATGGGTATGGAGATTTCTATTGTTATAGTGAACATGTGCTATTAAAAGCCTCATATTCCTGAGTTCTCCCCAGAAGGAGAGAGACTCAGCCCTTTCTAAAACATTCCCATCTCTCACCCCACTAGTGGCAGCTCTCCCCAAATCAGTCCCCCCAGGTCTCTCAGGTATCTCCGGCCTCTCTCTCAACCTCCAGTACCAACTTATCAACCAAACCTTATCTCAGATTCACACCCTGTTTCTGTAACTTCTAGCCAATTGAATGGATGGGTGTGTTTAATTTAAATGAGATGATGTCATGATTTATAACTATACCTGGATTGTGAGTATAATGTGAGAAAATATATATGTTGATATATAGAAGTGTTAATATAATTTCAAATTGGAGTAAATATTCTTATCAATATTCTTATCATTTCACATTAGATAAAAACTTATAATAAAATGTATATCACACTAATAAAACAATAAAAACAATATTCTAATTAATATGTAGGATTAATTATACTTTACTATTTATTAGTGAAGGTGTGATATAATTATATATTTTAATGAGCGATTAGAATCAACTGGGTGTGTTTATAATAACCCTTATTATATCCCTCAAATCTAAAATCCAAGTAATCTCAGTGTGTCTGTCAGTTTGGGTGGGCTAGCAAGCTGAAGAGAAGCCCCCCTTCACCTCTTGTATGTATATAGACACAGCTGTGTCTTCAGAAATACAATGAGAGTCATAAACCACTAACAATGCCCACCTTATCTGTTCCGGTGATACTATGAACTTATCAGTAAAATATTTGGTTTCAGATAACAGAGTTAGGAATGTGTAAGACTTTCCTTTTAGCATCAGGGACACAAAATAAGATTTTAACACAGAGAAGGATGTCCAAAAACTGACACAAAATGGAGGCTGCTGGCATCCATCTTGTTATCCTTGGCTTCTGCTTTATTCCTATGTACAAGTCTCGAGCCTGCACACCCATAATGTATAGTATAGATCTATTGTCGTCAATGAAGCTTAGGAAACAAGGTAAGTAATCTGATAATAATTGTTCATAAGGTTAAGATACCCACATTAGATTATAGAATATACAAAAGAAACCAGATAACTATACGGGGTCTCCTTATTCTCCAGCCCTAAGGCTAACTAGGTACATGAATAGAAGATATCATGCTGGGTTTAGGACGTAATTGGATATACATGTGCTACAAATATATAGAGTATGGTAATGTGCCTTTAGAATGCTTATAGAGAGGTCACTAGGAGCTCACATAGAAAAAAAATAGATTGTTTTTAGAATGCCAAGATTGAGATGCAGCTGTGGAATCCACATAAAAGAGTGGTATATCAGCTTATGGGAGTAAATATCTTCAGTTAAGAGGTCCAAAACAGGCTAGTATACTGATTATATATATAAATAGAAACAATCCTGCAGCAGAAATAGCCCAGTGTGCTGAATAAATGCAATTATAGATAGAACAGCCCTGCACAATAATGAGTAGTGCTATATATAAGCAAGTACACAATCTCCTATAATTGTAGCATAGTAAATTTCTTCCGTTAGGAGGTCAGAGACATGCTAGTATACTGACATATATATGTGGAAACAATCCTACAGCAAAAATAGCCCAGTGTGCTATACAGATGCAACTATAGATAGAAAAGCCCTGCACAATAATAAATAGTGCTATATAGATGCAGGTTCACAGTCTCCCATAGTTGTAGCATAATAGATATATTCCATTGGGGAGTCAGAGACAGGCCAATATACTGATAAATATATATGGAAACAATCCTGCACCAAAAATAGCCCAGTGTGCTAGATAAAGGCAACCATGCATAAAACAGCTCTGCACAGTAATGAATAGTGCTATACAAGTGCAAGTTCACAGTCTCCTATAGTTGTAGCTTAATAAATATCTTCCCTTGGGAAGAGATAGAGAGAGAGATAGAGATGCTAGAGATAGAGAGAGAGAGATATATAATAGAGATAGAGAGAACTAGAGATGATAGAGATAGAGAGAGATAGAGATGATAGAGATATATATGATTGATAGAGATGATTGATAGAGAGGGAGATGATAGAGAGGGAGATAGAGATGGAGATGATAGAGATAGAGATGATATAGATAGAGATTATAGAGATAGGGATAGATATAGAGATGATAGAGATAGAGATAGAGATGATAGAGATAGAGATAGAGATGATAGAGCTATAGATAATAGAGATAGGGGCTATATAGATAGAGATGATACAGATAGAGATAGAGATGATAGAGATGATAGAGATAGAGATGATAGAGATATAGATAGTGATGATAGAGATAGAGATAGAGATGATAGAGATGATAGAGATAGAGATAATAGAGATAGAGATTATAGAGATATAGATAGATATGATAGAGATAGAGATACAGATTATAGAGAGAGAGAGAGAGAGAGAGAGAGAGAGAGAGATGCTAGAGATAGAGAGATATAGATAATAGAGCTAGAGAGAGCTAGAGATGATAGAGAGAGAGAGAGAGAGAGAGAGAGATGCTAGAGATAGAGAGATAGCGATAATAGAGCTAGAGAGAACTAGAGATGATAGAGAGAGAGAGAGAGAGAGAGAGAGAGAGATGATAGAGAGAGAGAGATGCTAGAGATAGAGAGATAGAGATAATAGAGTTAGAGAGAAATAGAGATGATAGAGAGAGAGAGAGAGAGAGAGATGATAGAGATAGAGAGAGAGATAGAGATGTGAGAGATAGAGATGATTACTAGAGATGATTGATAGAGAGGGAGATGATAGAGAGGGAGATGATAGAAAAGGGAGATGATAGAGAGGGACAGGGAGATAGAGATGGAGATGATAGAGATAGAGATGATAGAGATAATAGAGATATAGATGATAGAGATAGAGCTGATAGAGATAGAAATGATAGAGATAGAGATGATAGAGATAGAGATGATAGAGATAGAGATGATAGAAATGAAAGAGATAGAGATGATAGAGATAGAAATGATGGAGATAGAGATGATGGAGATGGAGATGATATATAGGAACAATCCTGCAGCAGAAATGGTTCAGTGTGCTAATAAGTGCACCTGTAGATAAAAGAGGCTTGCCCAGTAATGAATAGTGTTATCTAGATGCAGGTTCACAATCTCCTATAGTTATAGTATTCAGTGTATATCCAGGAAAGAGTATAAAACAGGGGTCAAGTCCTAGGAAAAAAAGTAAGGGAACTCACGCAAGATCCACTGCCACCACCATCCCCCAAAAAATATATATTTCGCAGAAAATTCAGTGCAACATTTATTGTAAAGTGCCAGTTTACACAAACAACTGCAAAATTCACATGCAATTCGCTATGCAATAAACAAATGAATATGTCACAACACTTCCGCGTAGCCGTGTATGCAAAGGGCAGGGAAGGTCAGAGGAGGAGCAACCCGGAAGTAAGTCCTCCGCTCCTGAGTAGGATTGCCACCTTTTCCTAAAAAAAAAATACTGGCCATGTGTGGGCGGAGCTACAAAAGGGAGGGGCCATGAGGGGTGGAGCCACAAAGGGGACGGATTATCACTGAAATGATATATATTATTTGTATATCATGCCAGTGAGAAGCGTGTGTGTATATATATATATAAATATATATAAAAAAATAAATATATATATATATATATATATATATATATTTGTATATGATACACACACACAAGATGTCTCTCACACTCGCAAATAAGCTTTCTCGCACACACTGTCTCACACACACACACATGCTGTCTATCACACACACAGACAAGCTGTCTATCACAATATGCAAGTTTATTGATCCTCAATATGCCAGGATATTGCCCCTCAATATGCCAGGATATTGCCATTTAATATGCCAGGATATTGCCCCTCAGGATGCCAGGATATTCCCATTTACTATGCCAGGATATTGCCCGTCAATATACCAGGATATTGCCACTTAATATGCCAGGATATTTCCATTTAATATGTCAGGATATTGCCGCTCAATATTCCAGGATATTGCCGCTCCATATGCCAGGATATTGCCATTTAATATGCCAGGATATTTCCCCCTCAGTATGCCAGGATATTGCCATTTAATATGCCAGGATATTGCTATCTAATATGCCATGATATAGCCATTTAATATGCCAGTTTATTGCCCCTAATATGCCATGATATTACCATTTAATATGCCAGTTTATTGTCCCTCAATATGCCAGGATATTGCCATTTAATATGCCAGTTTATTGCCCCTCAATATGGCAGGATATTACCATTTAATATGCCAGTGTATTGCTCCTCAATATGCCAGGTTATTGCCATTTAATATGCTAGTGTATTGCTCCTCAGTATGCCAGGATATTGCCATTTAATTTGCCAGTGTATTGCTCCTCAATATGCCAGGATATTGCCATTTAATATGCCAGTGTATTGCCCCTCAAAATGGCAGGATATTGCCATTTAATATGAGAGTGTATTGCTCCACAATATGCCAAGTTATTGCCATATAATATGCCAGTGTATTGCTCCTCAATATGCCAGGATATTGCCATTTAATATGCCAGTGTATTGCTCCTCAATATGCCAGGATATTGCAATTTTATATGCCAGTTAATTGCCCCTAAAATACAAGGATATTGCCAATTAATATGCAAGTTTATTGCCCCTAATATGCCATGATATTGCCATTTAATGTGCCAGTTTATTGCCCCTCAATATGCCAGCATATTGCCATTTAATATGCCAGTTTATTGCCCCTAATATGCCAGGATATTGCCATTTAATATGCCAGGATATTTTCCCCTCAATATGCCAGGATATTGCAATTTAATGTGCCAGGATATTGCCATCTAATATGCCAGGATATTGCCATTTAATATGCCAGTATATTGCCCCTCAATATGCCAGGATATTGTCATTTAATATGCAAGTTTATTGCCCCTAATATGCTATGATATTGCCATTTATTATGCCAGTTTATTGCCGCTCAATATGCCAGGATATTGCCATTTAATAGGCCAGTTTATTGCCCCTCAATATGGCAGGATATTGCCATTTAATATGCCAGTGTATTGCTCCTCAATATGCCAGCTTATTGCCATTTAATATGCCAGTGTATTGCTCCTCAATATGCCAGGATATTGCCATTTAATATGCCAGTGTATTGCTCCTCAATATGCCAGGATATTGCCATTTAATATGCCAGTGTATTGCCCCTCAAAATGGCAGGATATTGCCATTTAATATGAGAGTGTATTGCTCCACAATATGCCAAGTTATTGCCATATAATATGCCAGTGTATTGCTACTCAATATGCCAGGATATTGCCATTTAATATGCCAGTGTATTGCTCCTCAATATGCCAGGATATTGCAATTTCATATGCCAGTTTATTGCCCCTAATATGCCAGGATATTGCCAATTAATATGCAAGTTTATTGCCCCTAATATGCCATGATATTGCCATTTAATGTGCCAGTTTATTGCCCCTCAATATGCCAGCATATTGCCTTTTAATATGCCAGTTTATTGCCCCTAATATGCCAGGATATTGCCATTTAATATGCCAGGATATTTTCCCCTCAGTATGCCAGGATATTGCCATTTAATGTGCCAGGATATTGCCATCTAATATGCCAGGATATTGCCATTTAATGTGCCAGGATATTGCCCCTCAATATGCCAGGATATTGTCATTTAATATGCAAGTTTATTGCCCCTAATATGCTATGATATTGCCATTTATTATGCCAGTTTATTGCCGCTCAATATGCCAGGATATTGCCATTTAATAGGCCAGTTTATTGCCCCTCAATATGGCAGGATATTGCCATTTAATATGCCAGTGTATTGCTCCTCAATATGCCAGCTTATTGCCATTTAATATGCCAGTGTATTGCTCCTCAATATGCCAGGATATTGCCATTTAATATGCCAGTGTATTGCTCCTCAATATGCCAGGATATTGCCATTTAATATGCCAGTGTATTGCCCCTCAAAATGGCAGGGTATTGCCATTTAATTTGCCAGTGTATTGCTCCTCAATATGCCAGGTTATTGCCATATAATATGCCAGTGTATTGCTCCTCAATATGCCAGGATATTGCCATTTAATATGCCAGTGTATTGCTCCTCAATATGCCAGGATATTGCCATTTAATATGCCAGTGTATTGCCCCTCAAAATGGCAGGATATTGCCATTTAATATGAGAGTGTATTGCTCCACAATATGCCAAGTTATTGCCATATAATATACCAGTGTATTGCTCCTCAATATGCCAGGATATTGCCATTTAATATGCCAGTGTATTGCTCCTCAATATGCCAGGATATTGCAATTTTATATGCCAGTTAATTGCCCCTAAAATACAAGGATATTGCCAATTAATATGCAAGTTTATTGCCCCTAATATGCCATGATATTGCCATTTAATGTGCCAGTTTATTGCCCCTCAATATGCCAGCATATTGCCTTTTAATATGCCAGTTTATTGCCCCTAATATGCCAGGATATTGCCATTTAATATGCCAGGATATTTTCCCCTCAATATGCCAGGATATTGCCATTTAATGTGCCAGGATATTGCCATCTAATATGCCAGGATATTGCCATTTAATGTGCCAGGATATTGCCCCTCAATATGCCAGGATATTGTCATTTAATATGCAAGTTTATTGCCCCTAATATGCTATGATATTGCCATTTATTATGCCAGTTTATTGCCGCTCAATATGCCAGGATATTGCCATTTAATAGGCCAGTTTATTGCCCCTCAATATGGCAGGATATTGCCATTTAATATGCCAGTGTATTGCTCCTCAATATGCCAGCTTATTGCCATTTAATATGCCAGTTTATTGCTCCTCAATATGCCAGGATATTGCCATTTAATATGCCAGTGTATTGCCCCTCAAAATGGCAGGGTATTGCCATTTAATATGCCAGTGTATTGCTCCTCAATATGCCAGGTTATTGCCATATAATATGCCAGTGTATTGCTCCTCAATATGCCAGGATATTGCCATTTAATATGCCAGTGTATTGCTCCTCAATATGCCAGGATATTGCCATTTAATATGCCAGTGTATTGCCCCTCAAAATGGCAGGATATTGCCATTTAATATGAGAGTGTATTGCTCCACAATATGCCAAGTTATTGCCATATAATATGCCAGTGTATTGCTCCTCAATATGCCAGGATATTGCCATTTAATATGCCAGTGTATTGCTCCTCAATATGCCAGGATATTGCAATTTTATATGCCAGTTAATTGCCCCTAAAATACAAGGATATTGCCAATTAATATGCAAGTTTATTGCCCCTAATATGCCATGATATTGCCATTTAATGTGCCAGTTTATTGCCCCTCAATATGCCAGCATATTGCCATTTAATATGCCAGTTTATTGCCCCTAATATGCCAGGATATTGCCATTTAATATGCCAGGATATTTTCCCCTCAATATGCCAGGATATTGCAATTTAATGTGCCAGGATATTGCCATCTAATATGCCAGGATATTGCCATTTAATATGCCAGTATATTGCCCCTTAATATGCCAGGATATTGTCATTTAATATGCAAGTTTATTGCCCCTAATATGCTATGATATTGCCATTTATTATGCCAGTTTATTGCCGCTCAATATGCCAGGATATTGCCATTTAATAGGCCAGTTTATTGCCCCTCAATATGGCAGGATATTGCCATTTAATATGCCAGTCTATTGCTCCTAAATATGCCAGCTTATTACCATTTAATATGCCATTGTATTGCTCCTCAATATGCCAGGATATTGCCATTTAATATGCCAGTGTATTGCTCCTCAATATGCCAGGATATTGCCATTTAATATGCCAGTGTATTGCCCCTCAAAATGGCAGGATATTGCCATTTAATATGAGAGTGTATTGCTCCACAATATGCTAAGTTATTGCCATATAATATGCCAGTGTATTGCTACTCAATATGCCAGGATATTGCCATTTAATATGCCAGTGTATTGCTCCTCAATATGCCAGGATATTGCAATTTCATATGCCAGTTTATTGCCCCTAATATGCCAGGATATTGCCAATTAATATGCAAGTTTATTGCCCCTAATATGCCATGATATTGCCATTTAATGTGCCAGTTTATTGCCCCTCAGTATGCCAGCATATTGCCTTTTAATATGCCAGTTTATTGCCCCTAATATGCCAGGATATTGCCATTTAATATGCCAGGATATTTTCCCCTCAATATGCCAGGATATTGCCATTTAATGTGCCAGGATATTGCCATATAATATGCCAGGATATTGCCATTTAATGTGCCAGGATATTGCCCCTCAATATGCCAGGATATTGTCATTTAATATGCAAGTTTATTGCCCCTAATATGCTATGATATTGCCATTTATTATGCCAGTTTATTGCCGCTCAATATGCCAGGATATTGCCATTTAATAGGCCAGTTTATTGCCCCTCAATATGGCAGGATATTGCCATTTAATATGCCAGTGTATTGCTCCTCAATATGCCAGCTTATTGCCATTTAATATGCCAGTGTATTGCTCCTCAATATGCCAGGATATTGCCATTTAATATGCCAGTGTATTGCTCCTCAATATGCCAGGATATTGCCATTTAATATGCCAGTGTATTGCCCCTCAAAATGGCAGGGTATTGCCATTTAATATGCCAGTGTATTGCTCCTCAATATGCCAGGTTATTGCCATATAATATGCCAGTGTATTGCTCCTCAATATGCCAGGATATTGCCATTTAATATGCCAGTGTATTGCTCCTCAATATGCCAGGATATTGCCATTTAATATGCCAGTGTATTGCCCCTCAAAATGGCAGGATATTGCCATTTAATATGAGAGTGTATTGCTCCACAATATGCCAAGTTATTGCCATATAATATGCCAGTGTATTGCTACTCAATATGCCAGGATATTGCCATTTAATATGCCAGTGTATTGCTCCTCAATATGCCAGGATATTGCAATTTCATATGCCAGTTTATTGCCCCTTATATGCCAGGATATTGCCAATTAATATGCAAGTTTATTGCCCCTAATATGCCATGATATTGCCATTTAATGTGCCAGTTTATTGCCCCTCAATATGCCAGCATATTGCCATTTAATATGCCAGTTTATTGCCCCTCAGTATGCCAGGATATTGCAATTTAATATGCCAGTGTATTGCTCCTCAATATGCCAGGTTATTGCCATTTAATATGCCAGTGTATTGCTCCTCAATATGCCAGTGTATTGCTCCTCAATATGCCAGGATATTGCCATTTAAAATGCCAGTGTATTGCCCTTCAAAATGTCAGGATATTGCCATTCAATATGCCAGTGTATTGCTCCTCAATATGCCAGGATATTGCAATTTCATATGCCAGTTTATTGCCCCTTATATGCCAGGATATTGCCAATTAATATGCAAGTTTATTGCCCCTAATATGCCATGATATTGCCATTTAATGTGCCAGTTTATTGCCCCTCAATATGCCAGCATATTGCCATTTAATATGCCAGTTTATTGCCCCTAATATGCCAGGATATTGCCATTTAATATGCCAGGATATTTTCCCCTCAATATGCCAGGATATTGCCATTTAATGTGCCAGGATATTGCCATCTAATATGCCAGGATATTGCCATTTAATGTGCCAGGATATTGCCCATCAATATGCCAGGATATTGTCATTTAATATGCAAGTTTATTGCCCCTAATATGCTATGATATTGCCATTTATTATGCCAGTTTATTGCCGCTCAATATGCCAGGATATTTCCATTTAATAGGCCAGTTTATTGCCCCTCAATATGGCAGGATATTGCCATTTAATATGCCAGTGTATTGCTCCTCAATATGCCAGCTTATTGCCATTTAATATGCCAGTGTATTGCTCCTCAATATGCCAGGATATTGCCATTTAATATCCCAGTGTATTGCTCCTCAATATGCCAGGATATTGCCATTTAATATGCCAGTGTATTGCCCCTCAAAATGGCAGGGTATTGCCATTTAATATGCCAGTGTATTACTCCTCAATATGCCAGGATATTGCCATTTAATATGCCAGTGTATTGCTCCTCAATATGCCAGGATATTGCCATTTCATATGCCAGTTTATTGCCCCTAATATGCCAGGATATTGCCAATTAATATGCAAATGTATTGCCCCTAATATGCCAGGATATTGCCATTTAATATGCCAGTTTATTGCCCCTAATATGCCATGATATTGCGATTTAATATGCCAGTTTATTTCCCCTCAATATGCCAGGATAATGCCATTTAATATGCCAGTTTATTGCCCCTAATATGCCAGGATATTGCCATTTAATATGCCAGTTTATTGCCCCTCAGTATGCCAGGATATTGCAATTTAATATGCCAGTGTATTGCTCCTCAATATGCCAGGTTATTGCCATTTAATATGCCAGTGTATTGCTCCTCAATATGCCAGTGTATTGCTCCTCAATATGCCAGGATATTGCCATTTAAAATGCCAGTGTATTGCCCTTCAAAATGTCAGGATATTGCCATTCAATATGCCAGTGTATTGCTCCTCAATATGCCAGGTTATATCCATATAATATGCCAGTGTATTGCTCCTCAATATGCCAGGATATTGTCGTTTAATATGCCAGTTTATTGCTCCTCAATATGCCAGGATATTGTCATTTAATATGCCAGTTTATTGCCCCTAAGATGGCAGGGTATTGCCATTTAATATGCCAGTGTATTGCCCTTCAAAATGTCAGGATATTGCCATTTAATATTCCAGTGTATTGCCCCTCAAAATGGCAGGGTATTGCCATTTAATATGCCAGTGTATTGCTCCTCAATATGCCAGGATATTGCAATTTAATATGCCAGTGTATTGCCCCTCAAAATGGCAGGATATTGCCATTTAATCTGCCAGTGTATTGCTCCTCAATATGCCAGGATATTGCTATTTAATATGCCAGTGTATTGCTCCTCAATATGCCAGGATATTGCCATTTCATATGCCAGTTTATTGCCCCTAATATGCCAGGATATTGCCAATTAATATGCCAGTTTATTGCCCCTAATATGCCTGCATATTGCCATTTAATATGGCAGTTTATTGCCCCTAATATGCCAGGATATTGCCAATTAATATGCCAGTTTATTGCCCCTAATATGCCAGCATATTGCCATTTAATATGGCAGTTTATTGCCCATAATATGCCAGGATATTGCCATTTAATATGTCAGTTTATTTCCCCTCAATATGCCAGGATATTGCCATTTAATATGCCAGTTTATTGCCCCTCAATATGGCCGGATATTGCCATTTAATATGCCAGTTTATTGCCCTTCAGTATGCCAGGATATTGCCATTTAATATGCCAGTGTATTGCTCCTCAATATGCCAGGTTATTTCCATTTAATATGCCAGTGTATTGCTCCTCAATATGCCAGGATATTGTCATTTAATATGCCAGTGTATTGCTCCTCAAAATGCCATGTTATTGCCCTTTAATATGCTAGTGTATTGCTCCTCAGTATGCCAGGTTATTGCCATATAATATGACAGTGTATTGCTCCTCAATATGCCAGGATATTGTCGTTTAATATGCCAGTTTATTGCTCCTCAATATGCCAGGATATTGTCATTTAATATGCCAGTTTATTGCCCCTAAGATGGCAGGGTATTGCCATTTAATATGCCAGTGTATTGCCCTTCAAAATGTCAGGATATTGCCATTTAATATGCCAGTGTATTGCCCCTCAAAATGGCAGGGTATTGCCATTTAATATGCCAGTGTATTGCTCCTCAATATGCCAGGATATTGCCATTTAATATGCCAGTGTATTGCCCCTCAAAATGGCAGGATATTGCCATTTAATCTGCCAGTGTATTGCTCCTCAATATGCCAGGATATTGCTATTTAATATGCCAGTGTATTGCTCCTCAATATGCCAGGATATTGCCATTTCATATGCCAGTTTATTGCCCCTAATATGCCAGGATATTACCAATTAATATGCCAGTTTATTGCCCCTAATATGCCAGCATATTGCCATTTAATCTGGCAGTTTATTTCCCCTCAATATGCCAGGATATTGCCATTTAATATGCCAGTTTATTGCCCCTCAATATGGCCGGATATTGCCATTTAATATGCCAGTTTATTGCCCTTCAGTATGCCAGGATATTGCCATTTAATATGCCAGTGTATTGCTCCTCAATATGCCAGGTTATTTCCATTTAATATGCCAGTGTATTGCTCCTCAATATGCCAGGATATTGTCATTTAATATGCCAGTGTATTGCTCCTCAATATGCCAGGATATTGCCGTTTAATATGCCATTGTATTGCTCCTCAATATGCCAGGATATTGCCATTTAATATGCCAGTTTATTGCTTCTCAATATGCCAGGATATTGTCATTTGATATGACAGTTTATTTCCCCTAATATGGCAGGATATTGCTAATAAATATGTCAGTTTATTTCCCCTCAATATGCCAGGATATTGCCATTTAATATGCCAGTTTATTGCCCCTCAATATGGCCGGATATTGCCATTTAATATGCCAGTTTATTGCCCTTCAGTATGCCAGGATATTGCCATTTAATATGCCAGTGTATTGCTCCTCAATATGCCAGGTTATTTCCATTTAATATGCCAGTGTATTGCTCCTCAATATGCCAGGATATTGTCATTTAATATGCCAGTGTATTGCTCCTCAATATGCCAGGATATTGCCGTTTAATATGCCATTGTATTGCTCCTCAATATACCAGGATATTGCCATTTAATATGCCAGTTTATTGCTTCTCAATATGCCAGGATATTGTCATTTGATATGCCAGTTTATTTCCCCTAATATGGCAGGATATTGCTAATAAATATGCCAGTTTATTGCCCTTCAGTATGCCATATATTGCCATTTAATATGCCAGTGTATTGCTCCTCAATATGCCAGGTTATTTCCATTTAATATGCCAGTGTATTGCTCCTCAATATGCCAGGATATTGTCATTTAATATGCCAGTGTATTGCTCCTCAAAATGACATGTTATTGCCCTTTAATATGCTAGTGTATTGCTCCTCAGTATGCCAGGTTATTGCCATATAATATGCCAGTGTATTGCTCCTCAATATGCCAGGATATTGTCGTTTAATATGCCAGTTTATTGCTCCTCAATATGCCAGGATATTGTCATTTAATATGCCAGTTTATTGCCCCTAAGATGGCAGGGTATTGCCATTTAATATGCCAGTGTATTGCCCTTCAAAATGTCAGGATATTGCCATTTAATATGCCAGTGTATTGCTCCTCAATATGCCAGGATATTGCCATTTAATATGCCAGTGTATTGCCCCTCAAAATGGCAGGATATTGCCATTTAATCTGCCAGTGTATTGCTCCTCAATATGCCAGGATATTGTCGTTTAATATGCCAGTTTATTGCTCCTCAATATGCCAGGATATTGTCATTTAATATGCCAGTTTATTGCCCCTAAGATGGCAGGGTATTGCCATTTAATATGCCAGTGTATTGCCCCTCAAAATGGCAGGGTATTGCCATTTAATATGCCAGTGTATTGCTCCTCAATATGCCAGGATATTGCCATTTAATATGCCAGTGTATTGCCCCTCAAAATGGCAGGATATTGCCATTTAATCTGCCAGTGTATTGCTCCTCAATATGCCAGGATATTGCTATTTAATATGCCAGTGTATTGCTCCTCAATATGCCAGGATATTGCCATTTCATATGCCAGTTTATTGCCCCTAATATGCCAGGATATTACCAATTAATATGCCAGTTTATTGCCCCTAATATGCCAGCATATTGCCATTTAATATGGCAGTTTATTGCCCCTAATATGCCAGGATATTGCCATTTAATATGTCAGTTTATTTCCCCTCAATATGCCAGGATATTGCCATTTAATATGCCAGTGTATTGCTCCTCAATATGCCAGGATATTGTCATTTAATATGCCAGTGTATTGCTCCTCAATATGCCAGGATATTGCCGTTTAATATGCCATTGTATTGCTCCTCAATATGCCAGGATATTGCCATTTAATATGCCAGTTTATTGCTTCTCAATATGCCAGGATATTGTCATTTCATATGCCAGTTTATTTCCCCTAATATGGCAGGATATTGCTAATAAATATGCCAGTTTATTGCCCCTCAATATGGCAGGATATTGCCATTTAATATGCCAGTGTATTGCTCCTCAAAATGCCAGGTTATTGCCCTTTAATATGCTAGTGTATTGCTCCTCAGTATGCCAGGATATTGCCATTTAATATGCCAGTTTATTGCCCCTCAATATGCCAGGATATTGCCATTTAATATGCCAGTTTATTGCCCCTCAATATGGCAGGATATTGCCATTTAATATGCCAGTGTATTGCTCCTCAAAATGCCAGGTTATTGCCCTTTAATATGCTAGTGTATTGTTCCTCAGTATGCCAGGATATTGCCATTTAATATGCCAGTGTATTGCTCCTCAATATGCCAGGATATTGCCATTTAATATGCCAGTGTATTGCCCCTCAAAATGGCAGGATATTGCTATTTAATATGCCAGTGTATTGCTCCTCAATATAGTCCAGGATATTGCCATTTCATATGCCAGTTTATTGCCTCTAATATGCCAGGATATTCCCAATTAATATGCCAGTTTATTGCCCCTAATATGCCAGCATATTGCCATTTAATATGGCAGTTTATTGCCCCTAATATGCCAGGATATTGCCATTTAATATGTCAGTTTATTTCCCCTCAATATGCCAGGATATTGCCATTTAATATGCCAGTTTATTGCCGCTCAATATGGCCGGATATTGCCATTTAATATGCCAGTTTATTGCCCTTAAGTATGCCAGGATATTGCCATTTAATATGCCAGTGTATTGCTCCTCAATATGCCAGGTTATTTCCATTTAATATGCCAGTGTATTGCTCCTCAATATGCCAGGATATTGTCATTTAATATGCCACTGTATTGCTCCTCAATATGCCAGGATATTGCCGTTTAATATGCCAGTGTATTGCTCCTCAATATGCCAGGATATTGCCATTTAATATGCCAGTTTATTGCTTCTCAATATGCCAGGATATTGTCATTTGATATGCCAGTTTATTTCCCCTAATATGGCAGGATATTGCCAATAAATATGCCAGTTTATTGCCCCTAATATGCCATGATATTTCCATTTAATATGCCAGTTTATTGCCCCTCAATATGCCAGTTTATTGCCACTCAATATGGTAGGATATTGCCATGTAATATGCCAGTTTATTGCCATTTAATATGCCAGTTTATCGCCCATCAATATGGCAGGATATTGCCATTTAATATGCCAGTTTATTGCCCTTCAGTATGCCAGGATATTGCCATTTAATATGCCAGTGTATTGCTCCTCAAAATGCCAGGATATTGCCATTTAATATGCCAGTGTATTGCCCCTCAAAATGGCAGGATATTGCCATATAATATGCCAGTGTATTGCTCCTCAATATGCCAGGTTATTGCCATATAATATGCCAGTGTATTGCTCCTCAATATGCCAGGTTATTGCCATTTATTATGCCAGGAATTTGCCACTTGATATTGCCCCTCAGTATGCTCGTTAAACCACCCTCCTCCCCACTTCATCAGCCAGTTCTTACCTCCTTGCTGCCGTCTCCCGGTGCAGGTCCGTGGCTATGAGGGAAGCGTTGTTCGCTCCACTCCAGCCACGCAGATCAATAAAGTTTGATTAAACAGCAGCTTGTGTGTGTGTATGATATACAAATATATGTAGATATATATTTTTTTATATATATATATATATATATATATATACACACACGCCTCTCACTGGCTTGATATACAAATAATACATGTAATTTCAGTGATAGTCCGCCCCCTTTGTGCTCCACCCCTCATGACCCCTCCCTCTTGTAGCTCCGCCCACACATGGCCGGTATTTTTTTTTTAGGAAAAGGTGGCAACCCTACTCAGGGGCGGAGGACTTACTTCTGGGTTGCTGCTCCTCCAACCTCCCCTGCCCTTTGCGTACGCAGCTACGAGGGAGTGTCGAGACAAATTCATTTGTTTATTGCATAGCTAATTTAATTTTTTTCAACTGTTCTATATATATTTGTTTATGGCATGTGAATCTTGCAGTTGTTTTATTGTAAACTGGCACTTTACAATAAATGTTGCACTTAATTTTCTGCGAAGTATATATTTTTTTGGGGGTGGGGTGGTGGCAGTGGATCTTGAGTGAGTTCCCACACTTTTTTCCCATGACTTTACCCCTGAAAGAGAAGCAAGAGACCCTAGCCGGAAGCACGTTTCGCCCTGGCTTCGTCAATTGTTAAATTCCAATGTAAACGGGAGGTTTAAATGCCATTGCAGCTGGTGGGGGAGTGTGCTGAGAGCCAGTCTTGATTGCCAGTGTTCGCAAGCCAATTAGGCTCCACCCCTTATGGGCGTGTATAAAAACGGTGTCTAGTGGAGAGGTGGTGGAATATACTACAAGCCAGACTTAATTGGCACCTTGTGGGCGTATATGGAACCAATGTCTATTAGAAAGGCAGGCTTTAGTCATGCAGATATAGTGTTCTCTTGCCTTCATTCTGATTAAGGAATCCTGGACATGTTAGAGGGGCAGCATCAAACGGATATGAAATAAATATATTATTATTATTATTATTATCAACAAGTGTGAGTGTGGAATGAAGGGAAATGATTGGAATGGAGACATGAATGTGGGGAAGCATTACTATTAGGTATAATATAAGAATAATGATGGAAAATGTGTGGGTGTGTAAGTGAAGTGGCACAGCCAGAATGTGAATTAGTGACAAAGAGATATAAAAAGCTAATAAATAATAGTGGAGATGTAAAATTGAGAATGAACCAGTAAATGTGACTGACAATGAAGGGGGGGGATTAAGGAGTGTGTATGTGTGAGGGGTGAGACGGCCAGTGTGGGTTTTTCAGACCTCTTAACTGAAGATATATGCTGATATACCACTCTTTTATGTGAATTCCACAGCTGTATCTCAATCTTGGCATTGTAAAAACAATGTATCTATTTTTTTTTTCAATGTGAGCTCCTAGTGACCTCTCTATAAGCATTCTAAAGGCACATTACCATACTCTTTATATGTGTAGCACGTGTATATCCAATTACGTCCTAAACTCATCATGGTATCTTCTATTCATGCACCTAGTTAGCCTTAGGGCTAGAGAATAAGGAGACCCCTTACAGTAATCTGGTTTCTTTTGTATATTCTATAACCTTGTGGGTATCTTAACCTTATGAGCAATTATTATCACATTACTTTCCTTGCACCCTAAGCTTTATTAAAGACAATATATCTATACTATACATTATGGGTATGCAAGCGTGTTTTTAGTTTATTATCACTTAATCACTGTCTTTTCACTTGTCTGTTATATGTGTACCATTTTAATTAACCTTAATAAAAGTTATGTCTTAAACTTTTGGACGCCGATTATGTCAATATAAATTCTGATAATCTCAACACGTGGATAACCACAAACTATTTTGTGACCACTGGGAAACCATCACAGGCTGTACAATTAATATGCATTTGCAGCATATTCACACCTGTTTGGTAAGCATCATTTTATACATTTATATTATTTGAGCCTGTGACTAGCTTAACGCACCAACATTTTTCTTTTCCCTGCTTGTACAATTAATATGTAAAACAGCAGCACTGTTCTTTGATAGACTCATAAATTGCTTTATTACCTACAAACACTCCCTATTATACTTACTAATAGCGATGTTAAAAATTTAAAAAGGAGTTTTTCATTTGAAATGACAATCTAGCTAGAATAAGTCTACCTAGATTGATCGGACTCTTGCATGCATTAAGCCTGAATGTCCCTATCCCTGTTAATTACAATTTAGCTCCGATCATTAGGTATCCCATTGACTGGATAATACATAACAGAAAATTTGAAGATTCTTGACTGGAGAGTAGCCTATACCCAACGCAATTTCTACAATCCTTACTACACACCCCTAGGCCTTCACTACCCGATGAGGTCATATCCAATTCCTTGATATCCTCTACTATTAGAGCATGGGGATTGGGGATTGCTTCAGTTAAAACTAGGTCTGAACTGGAAACAGTCCATATCCCAATGTTGGTTAAAAAATCCCCTCTTTCATAGGATAACGCCACACATCCATATAGC
This sequence comes from Pelodytes ibericus, assembly GCA_036172795.1. Taxonomy (NCBI): domain Eukaryota; kingdom Metazoa; phylum Chordata; class Amphibia; order Anura; family Pelodytidae; genus Pelodytes; species Pelodytes ibericus. The sequence goes on from CM069861.1 coordinate 61,621,067, forward strand.
TCTTGGGATCAACAGGGTATTCACTCCCTAGCTCCCTTTATAATCTGGGAAACACATACCATCTATGAATACGAGGAGTTCTGTAAAAAGTACTATAAAAATATCCATTTTATATATACTTTCAAACCCGTAGCTTTGTTTTGTCACAGACGTGTTTCTTCTCGGACCTAGATTGGACCAACTCCCTCGATGCGACCAACGCTCCACATCCATCATTCCACAAAACTTATTTATCACAAACTAAACTTTCCTTCACATACAAACTTTTTTATACTTCACCAATGTGTACAAAAACAGTGAAAGATGACTTTCAGACCATTCATACAAAAAAAAAAAAGTGGAGTAAACACTGGTTAAGAAAACCCCTACATTCTTGTGGATTGCCAGAGTATTTGTCTGGAAGTGGCAACTTGGGGGGGTTTATTTTGAGAAAAAGCAACAGATGTAGAGACTGGAACGGAGGGGGCACTAGAGAGAGCTGGGCAACCGGAGGTAGTTAAAGATCGAAGTAGCTCCATCATGACATCAAGTTTCTGATCCAGGAATTGAAGATGAACAGAGTAGGTAGTAAGAATCTGGTCTTGGTGGTCTTGTCTCTGGGACATCCTGGTTAGATCTGCAGGATCCATATTGGCCTGTGCAAACTGTTACGGTGTACCAGTGACACCCAGGAGGAGGGACCCTTGTTGCAAGATCACCTCTTGGGAAGTACTTTGTGGTGTTCACCCTGACAAATATGTACCCGAAGGTTGAGCCCAGGGTAATGTTTTGCCAGGGGCTTGTGCGGCACAAGTACAAGCTAGAGGTAACCAGGAATGTTTTGCTGGAGTACTCTGAGCAGCACTGGAGACAAGACAGACTGGAACAGGTTGATGATATAAATAGGCTGAGAACAAGCGGAGTCGAGGAACAAGCCAGGGGGTCGAGGCAGGCAGAAGTCAAGCAAAGTCAAAAACAGGCTGAGGATTCGAGGCAGGCAGAGATCAAACGCAGTCAAGGTACTATCCGGGGTCGATGCAGGCAGAGATAAAAAACAGAGTCAAAAAACAAGCCAAGGGTCAATATCAGAAGTCAGACGAAATATAACAATAGCCCAAAAATAGAGAGAACTTTTTGCACAGGCAACAAGAAAACGATTGAACAGGTGAATAAATATAGGAAGTAATTAGCATAGACCAATGGAGAAGGAGATGGGTGTGTCAGGAGGGAGGAACAGGAAAAAACAAAAAGAATACAGAATACTAAAATATATATGCATATATATTACAATAGAAGAGGTTCCCAAGTGATAGAAAGAAAGTCATATAATTCAGAGATCAGAGGAAGAGGATATCGATTTTTTTACCGTTATCTTGTTAAGACCTCTGTAGTCAATACAAGGTCTTAATGAGCCTTCTTTCTTGGAAACAAAAAAGAACCCTGCACCAGCTGGAGATGAAGCTGGAGAGGACGAATAAATCCTTTGTCTAAACTTTCTTTAATATATTGAGCAAGAGCACAGTTTTCAGACATAGAGAGAGGGTAGGTTCTGCCTTTAGTAGGAATGGTGCTGGGCAACAGGTCGATGGCACAATCATAAGGTCTGTGCGGAGGTAATTTGTCAGCTTTTTTCTTAGAGAACACATCCAAATAGCTCTAGTAGGGTTTTGGAACAAGGTTTTTTGGGTCTTCAGTAGGTAAGTTCAGGACAAGACTTACTGAATTGAAAGATTGCATACAAGAAGCGTAACACTTGGGGCTCCATGCCCTAATTTCTTCAGTCTCCCAGTCGATGGACGGATTGTGGAGACGTAACCATGGCAGGCCCAGGATAACTGGGATGTAAGGACTTTTGAGAATATCAAAGGGTAGGATCATTGAATGAAATATGCCAACCTTGGTGGTTAGGGAGTTGGTCTCCCATTGGATAGTACCAGTTCCTAGAGGTGAACCATCGAGTGAGGCGACGGTTGAGACGGTTTGTTTCAAGCATAATGGTATTCTTTGGGAGATAGCCCAGGAGTAATCAATAAAGTTGCCTGCAGCCACTCTAAAGTCATGGGTACCAAAAGGTGATGTTTAGGTGGGGGAGACACGATGGCCAGACTTAGAGGGGCTCCCCTACCAACCTCTAAGTCCGCAAGTTTTCCGGCCGAGAAGGATAGGTACGGACTTTATGATCCTTTTGGCCACATCAGTCATCTGCGCCTCTTCTCTTTGTCTGATAAACGGAGTACAGGGCCCATCTCCATGGGTTCCTCTGTGGAGGAGGTCACAGTATTTCTGGTAGCAGGGGTAGATGATACGGACCGGAAAGCGGCAGAGGTAGGACGAGGTTTACGGTATGTGTCTTTCTCTTGTTGTCTTTCTTGCATACGTGCCTCTAATTGGAGACACATAGCAATGAAGTCTTCAAGATCATCAGGAATCTCTCGGCATGTCAATGTGTCTTTTAGGCGATCATTAAGGCCTCTACGAAAGGCAGCTTTTAGGGAACTATTGTTCCAATCGGTCTCATAGACTAGGGTTCTAAACTCAATTACATACTGTGCCAGTGTCTTCCTTCCTTGATGTAAATCGAGAAGGGTAGCTTCAGCCAACTCTCAGCGACCAGGAGCATCAAATACAGACTTGAATGCTGAGATGAAGGCATCAGCGTCTTCAAAAAAAAAGGGAATCTTGTTCTACCAACGGGGATGCCCATGTTAGAGCATCTCCTCGCAGGAGGCTGATAATGAATGAGACCTTTGAGGAATGAGCTTGAAAAGTTAGGGGGTGATTTCGGAAGTGGAGTAAACACTGGTTAAGAAAACCCCTACATTCTTGTGGATTGCCAGAGTATTTGTCTGGAAGTGGCAACTTGGGGGGTTTATTTTGAGAAAAAGCGACAGATGTAGAGACTGGAACGGAGGGGGCACTAGAGAGAGCTGGGCAACCGGAGGCAGTTAAAGATCGAAGTAGCTCCATCATGACATCAAGTTTCTGATCCAGGAATTGAAGATGAACAGAGTAGGTAGTAAGAATCTGGTCTTGGTGGTCTTGTCTCTGGGACATCCTGGTTAGATCTGCAGGATCCATATTGGCCTGTGCAAACTGTTACGGTGTACCAGTGACACCCAGGAGGAGGGACCCTTGTTGCAAGATCACCTCTTGGGAAGTACTTTGTGGTGTTCACCCTGACAAATATGTACCCGAAGGTTGAGCCCAGGGTAATGTTTTGCCAGGGGCTTGTGCGGCACAAGTACAAGCTAGAGGTAACCAGGAATGTTTTGCTGGAGTACTCTGAGCAGCACTGGAGACAAGACAGACTGGAACAGGTTGATGATATAAATAGGCTGAGAACAAGCGGAGTCGAGGAACAAGCCAGGGGGTCGAGGCAGGCAGAAGTCAAGCAAAGTCAAAAACAGGCTGAGGATTCGAAGCAGGCAGAGATACAACGAAGTCAAGGTACTATCGGGGGTCGATGCAGGCAGAGATCAAAAACAGAGTAAAAAAACAAGCCAAGGGTCAATATCAGAAGTCAGACGAAATATAACAATAATACAAAAATAGAGAGAACTCTTTGCACAGGCAACTAGAAAACGATTGAACAGGTGAATAAATATAGGAAGTAATTAGCATAGACCAATGGAGAAGGAGATGGGTGTGTCAGGAGGGAGGAAAAGGAAAAAACAGAAATAATACAGAACACTAAAATATATATGCATATATATTACAATAGAAGAGGTTCCCAAGTGATAGAAAGAAAGTAAAAACAAAAATAAAACAAAAATGAATGCATCTATTTGAAGTCTGTATAGAGAGCAAACAGACTACAAAAACATGGCCACCGTAGAAGAAGTCACTAGTGACTTCCTGACTCCAAAAACATGGCCACCGTAGAAGAAGTCACTAGTGACTTCCTGACTCCAAAAACATGGCTGCCGTAACAACATGAGAGCTATGACGGCGTGAGGAAGGAGGTGACAAGCGATGTGAGGGGATCAGGTGAGTGACACTCTACTTCTATTTATAGATGACTACTTTAATCTATATCCGCACAAGTGTAAAAAAATGTCCTTTTTTTTCTTTTCCCTTCTCTTTTTTATATGATAAGACTGTTGTCTTGTTAATCAATAGGTTGGCCTTGGCTGTAACCTTTTTTAATCTTTCTGCCTGAATATATCGAGTCCAATATTTGGACGTTTCTTGCGGTCCTATGAACATCAAGGAGCTCAAAAAATTATTTACTCTTAATTATGTAAAAATGTCCTTATTGAAACATGAAATTTCAGAGTCAGATCAGTGAAGGGCAGAAGAGAATTTCCCTTTGTTATATCATCTATACTGATTTTATCAGCATTTAGCCACCTACTCAGGTATACATCCTCAATATTGTTTTCCAGCGATTTCAGTTTGCAGCCTTTGGGGATATTTTGGGAAAGTGTTAGAGCTTTTTTTTTATTCCATCCCAGACCTGAATAGATTGTGCTAGTATTAATGATTTACTGGCTAGTGAGTCTTTGTTCTTTTTCCCACTGTTCAACCATAGAATTTTTTTTAGATTATCAATACCTACTGACTCAGATTCAATAAGGTACCAGGGATCTTCTCTTGCTCCATTCTCTTGGAGCCTGTAGACGTGTCCCACCACATTAGCATAATAACAATTTTTAATCAGTGGATAGTTTAGGCCACCCTGTCTGCACCTCCTTGCCAAGAGTGTTGAGGACAGTCTCTGTATTTTACCCTTTTCAAATGTATGCCAGAAAGCTTGCTTGGATCATGTCTAGCCATGTTGTGAAATGATGATTCCCAGATAATTAAGTTGGTCTTTTGTCCATATAAAATTGTATTTTTTGATGAGTATTTTTTGATGAGTTTGTTTATATTCGATTCATCCATATTTTTATATAGGGCCATAATTTTAGTGTAATTTAATTTGTAATTTAAGACAGAACTATATCCATCCAGCTCCTTCATCAGGTGTATAAGTGAGGATTCGGGAGAGTAATGATAACAAATCATCGTCGGCATATAGGGAGATTTTTAATTCACCTTTTTTAGTTGGATAGCCTTTTATATTGTTATTTTCTCTAATATGTATTGCCAGAGGTTGCATTGAAAGAATGTATAAGAGTGGACACCCATGTCTTGTACCATTGTGTAAGTCAAACCAGCCTGCACAGATATTAGGACCCACTGTTCTTGCGACTGGTCCCGAATCAGGGGCCATCATTGCCCCATGGATCCACACCTCTAGGCCGAATGCTCTCAGTACACCATCGAGGTAACACCAGCCGATCCTGTCAAACGTCTTTTCCCCATCTAATGACAGGGTCAGCAGGGGCCAGCCAGCCCGGTCTGCCTGATTCAGAATATCCAGGCTTCTTCTTGTGCTGTCACTTGCAGATCTTCCTGGGATAAACCCTATTTGGTCTGGGTGCACTAGTTTGCCGATCACTGATTTGATTCTTTCGCTAATACTGCAGCATATAGTTTCATATGGAAGTTTATCAGTGATATTGGTCCGTAATTTGAGACATCTAATTTTGATTTATTTGGTTTTAATATTGGTTGCAGATTAGCCTGAAGGAGTTCTTTTGGTGCCTTAGAATTCCTAGCCATCTTGTTGAACACAGCTACTAATGGGGGCACGATAATATTTTTCATCAATTTGTAGAATTGACTGTTAAAACCGTCTGGCCAAGGTATTTTGAAGGCTTCCAATTTATTTATTTCCCTCTCCACTTCTTCTGCTGTTATACTGGTGCTAATTTCTAGGAGGTCTTCTTTGGGAATCCTTGGGATATTTGTTTTAGTAAGATATTGTTCAATTTTCTGTGGGTTTGGTTTTATCCCTAAATTATAAAGATTCTCATAGAATTCATTGAATTTCTGGCCTATGTTCTCAGGTGTGTTATTTATCTTGTGTCCATCCACCAGTTTTCCTACTGTATTTCTTGCAGTTTGCTTCTTTAACTTTCTAGTTAGATGTTTACTGGCCCTATTTCCCTGATAATAGGTGTTCATTCTAACTTTATTTAGAGTTACGTGTTTTTTTCCTCTAGTTTACTATTGATTTTTATTGTAAATCCGATATAAGCTTTTGACTTTGCTTGGATGGCTGGATTTTATTGGCAGTGGATACGTTGAAAAGTTCTATTTATAAATCTGCCAAGTCCTTGCCTTTTTTATTTTTCTCAGTTTTTCCATTTTTATTATGGAATAATACGGTTTTGTATGTACACCAAATGGTAGAGTCAGCCAGGTTAGGGGAAGCGTTTTCAGTTTTAGCAAACAAAACCTAAAAATAGGAGTGGTAGGTGCGCTGTGTAGACCCCACCAGCAAAAAGTGAAAAAAGTGGAAATATGATAATTGCCTGAAAAGACGGTAACTCTTTTGGACAATATAGAAGTGGTCTCAGAGGTCTTGAAATATATATAAAAGGAAAGAGAGACACAAAGACCATAGTACACACACAGGTTGGTGCTGCTTTGTTATAGATCAAGTGCCAGAATCTAGTCTTTGTTTCTATATATGTTCGTTTTCAGTTTTAGGCATTTTCAGCCGATATTCTACATTTGTTCTGGATTTCAGTATGAGATCATTTAATCTTCATGTGGTTTGGCCCTTCTTAGGAGACCGGCTGAGTTCCAGTGTAGTAAGACTATGATCGGACCAGGTATTTTCTTGTATTCGTGTCTTAGAAATGTCCATGATGCAGCCTGCTGAAACCAGAAAGATATCAATTCTCGAATATGATCCGTGAACTTGTGATAAATGGGTGAAATCTTTCTTTTGGATGAAGAGTTCTCCATGCGTCAAATATGTTATACTTTTTACACACACTGACTAATTTTTTTGATTGTCTAATAACAACTTCTCTGTCTTCAGAATTCCCTGGAACTTTTTCTCCATATATGGATCAACTACACAGTTAAAGTGCCTGCTATAATCAATGTACCTTTAGAAATGTTTTCTACTCTTTTCATTATTTTATCAGACTGGGCCACGGGGGTCACTTTAGGTAGGTATACATTATCCAGCGTATAGATTATATTTTAAATTTTGCATACCATAATCACAAATCTAGCTTCTGGATCAGGATTGAAAAGGAGCACCTCTAGATGTACATTTTCGGTGAAAACATTAGCTACCCCTCTCTTTTTCTGGTTGGGTAATGATGCGTGGAAAGTTTTAGGGATACCTTTTGAGAGTCTTCTTGTCTCCAGTGAGTTTCATGTATAAAACCGATGTAACTTTTACTGTCAACAAATGTCTCATACAGTCTACATCTTTTAAATGGGGTGTTTAGGCACTGTGCGTTTATTGAGATCAACTTTATCATCTTCTATATTATTTAGTCTTTAAATCCCCTGGTCCCCCTGCCTCGGCGCAACATACACACACATAAAAACATTCAAAGCAGCATGGGGATCCTTCAGTTGGATCACTCACCTACTACCATATGACAAACAATCTGGGATAATAATCTCAGATTTAATGCATAGCCTATGATGCTATACATATCTATGTGGTAACACCACATACAGCTGGTTGACCTGCAGGACGTCAGCATGACCGAGTTTTGTTTCATCAGTTTGTATCCTTCTCTCTCCTCCCCTCAGCCCCCCCCCCCCCCTTATCATATGGGGGAAAATGCTAGAAACATAGGATTTACATTTTACCATGATAGTTTAGTGCCCTTACCTATATTATCATCAGTTTTTATCCTTCTCTCTCCTCCCCTCAGCCCCCTCCTCCCTTTATCATATGGGGAAAAATGATAGAAAAATAGGATTTACATTTTACCATGATAGTTTAGTGCTCTTACCTATATTATCAATCTTTAAAATGTATCTATATCTTGTGTGGTTGTAAATTTAGTCTTTAAATAAGTTTTCCCCTTTTTTCCTCTTCTCCCATTTTCCTAACCCTGCCTCTCTTCTTTGTGTGAAGTACGTGTGTTAATTCTTTAATGAATCCTCCTTCAGAGTTATATTATGTCAGGTGTATAATTTACATTTTAGTCAAAGATATTTTACATGTATCTAGTGAGGTATAATTGTTATAATGGGTTTCACATCCTTTGTGCACTTTTACCATATTATATTTTACTGTGCCTAATGAGATTTTCATCTGATTCCATGCTTTAACCTGAATTTATAGCATATACCTCTTATTCCCTTATCCCGCCCCCATCTGTGTTGAACCTGAATTAAGGGCTGCATAATATAATGTGGTGGAAAAAAAATCTAATCCTCTTCCCCCCTCCTTCAAAATCTACCTATATTTTACTCTAGATTTTTCTTGGTCAGCCAATCTCTGACTTTGTCTGTTGTGGCAAAAGTTTCCGCAAATCCATCATAATTGATCAACATCTTACATGGGTATGACCATCTAAATCTTATATTGTTTTAACAACAGTTGGATTGCCGGTGCAAATGCTCTTCTTTTTGCTCTGGTGGTATATGACAAGTCATATATTTTTGCCAGAGGACCTTTTATACTCCTTTCTCTATTGGACTTCAGCACTTTTTCTTTAAACTCATAAGAGTGGAAGCATGCAATGATGTCTCTTGGAGTGTCTTTTTTTGTTGCATTTTTTGGCTCTGTGTTTTTCCTAGTAGCCATTGTTTAGTATGGTGGTATAGGGTGTGGTGCCCTTAATGTTTACAATAGTTGATGGGCTTGGTAATTACTTAGCTACCCGGTATTTAGCCAGGATACTCAGTTCTGATGTCGGGAAGAGGGAACGTTATCTGTAGTAGACATGTGCATTCGTTTTCGGATGAATGCATTTTTGGCCGAAAATAGCATTTTTGGCCGAAAATAGCATTTTTGGCCGAAAATAGCATTTTTGGCCGAAAATAGCATTTTTGGCCGAAAATAGCATTTTTGGCCGAAAATAGCATTTTTGGCCGAAAATAGCATTTTTGGCCGAAAATAGCATTTTTGGCCGAAAATAGCATTTTCGTCCATTCGTCGGAAAAACGAATAACGAAAATGCTAAAATAACGAAAGCCGAATGAACGAATGGTTAAGAAATGAAAATCATTAGTCCATTCGTGCTATTGGAATTCTATAAACTAAAAAAGAGTCGGTTTATAGAATACCAATAGCATTACATACATTCCATAAACTGACATAATGAATGACTTTCGGTTTATGGAATGCATGTAATGCTATTGGTATTCTATAAACCGACTCTATTTCTGGTTTTAGCCAATAGCATTACATACATTCCATAAACCAAAAGTTGTTCATTATGTCGGTTTATGGAATGCATGTAATGCTATTGGTATTCTATAAACCAAAATAGATTCCCCATTCATACAAATTGACCTATTTCAACTGTATTTTGGTTTATAGAATACCAATAGCATTACATACATTCCATAAACTGACATAATGAAGGACTTTCGTTTTATGGAATGCATGTAATGCTATTGGCTTTCTATAAACCGAAAAAGAGTCAGTATATAGAATACCATTAGCATTACATGCATTCCATAAACCTACATAATGAATGACTTTCGGTTTATGGAATGCATGTAATGCTATTGGTATTCTATAAATAGACTCTATTTCGGTTTATAGAAAGCCAATAGCATTACATACAGTGGATATAAAAAGTCTACACACCCCTGTTAAAATGTCAGGTTTCTGTGCTGTAAAACAATGAGACAAAGATAAATCATTTCAGAACCTTTTCCACCTTTAATGTGACCTATAAACTGTACAACTCAATTGAAAAACAAACTGAAATCTTTTAGATAGAGGGAAGAAAAAATATAAAAATAAAATAATGTGGTTGCATAAGTGTGCACACCCTCTTATAACTGGGGATGTAGCTGTGTTTAGAATTAAGCAATCACATTCCAAATCATGTTAAATAGGAGTCAGCATACACCTGCCATCATTTAAAGTGCCTCTGATTAACCCCAAATAAAGTTCAGCTGCTCTAGTTGGTCTTTCCTGAAATGTTCTTAGTCACATCCCACAACAAAAGCCATGGTCCACAGAGAGCTTCCAAAGCATCAGAGGGATCTCATTGTTAAAAGGTATCAGTCAGGAGAAGGGTACAAAAGTATTTCCAAGGCATTAGATATACCATGGAACACAATGAAGAAAATACGGCACAACAGTGACATTACCAAGAACTGGAGCTCCCTCCAAAATTTATGAAAAGATGAGAAGAAAACTGGTCTGGGAAGCTACTAAGAGGCCTACAGCAACATTAAAGGAGCTGCAGGAACTACTGTGTGGTACATGTAACAACAATCTCCTGTATTCTTCATATGTCTGGGCTATGGGGTAGAGTGGCAAGACGAAAGCCTTTTCTTACGAAGAAAAACATCCAAGCCAGGCTACATTTTGCAAAAACACCTCTGAAGTCTCCCAAAAGCATGTGGGAAAAGGTGTTATGGTCTGATGAAACCAAGGTTGAACTTTTTGGCCATAATTCAAAAAGTTATGTTTGGCGCAAAAACAACACTGCACATCACCAAAAGATCACCATACCCACAGTGAAGCATGGTGGTGGCAGCATCATGCTTTGGGGCTGCTTTCTTCAGCTGGAACTGGGGCCTTAGTTAAGATAGAAGGAATTATGAACAGTTCCAAATACCAGTCAATATTGGCACAAAACCTTCAGGCTTATGCTAGAAAGCTGAACATGAAGAGGAACTTCATCTTTCAGCATGACAACGACCCAAAGCATACATCCAAATCCACAAAGGAATGGCTTCACCAGAAGAAGATTAAAGTTTTGGAATGGCCCAGCCAGAGCCCAGACATGAATCTGATTGAAAATCTGTGGGGTGATCTGAAGAGGGCTGTGCACAGGAGATGCCCTCGCAATCTGACAGATTTGGAGTGTTTTTGCAAAGAAGAGTGGGCACATTTTGCCAAGTCAAAATGTGCCATGCTGATAGACTCATACCCCAAAAGACTGAGTGCTGTAATAAAATCAAAAGGTGCTTCAACAAAGTATTAGTTTAGGGGTGTGCACACTTATGCAACCACATTATTTTATTTTTATATTTTTTCTTCCCTCTACCTCAAATATTTCAGTTTGTTTTTCAATTGAGTTGTACAGTTTATAGGTCACATTAAAGGTGGAAAAAGTTCTAAAATGATTTATCTTTGTCTCATTTTTTTAAAGCACAGAAACCTGACATTTTAACAGGGGTGTGTAGACTTTTTATATCCACTGTACATTCCATAAACCGAAAGTCTATAAACCGACTCTCTTTCGGTTTATAGACTTTCGGTTTATGGAATGCATGTAATGCTATTGGTATTCTGTAAACAAAAATAGAGAATTCATACGAATTGACCTATTTCAACTATATTTCGGTTTATAGAATACCAACAGCATTACATACATTCCATAAACCGAAAGTCATTCATTATGTTGGTTTATGGAATGTATGTAATGCTATTGGTATTCTATAAACCGACTCTAGTTCGGTTTATAGAAACTAGAGTCGGTTTATAGAATACCAATAGAAAGCCAATATCATTGGCTATTATAACATTCCATAAACCGACAAAATGAACGATTTTCAGTTTATGGAACTTATGTAATGCTATTGGTATTCTATAAACCGAAATAGAGTTAAAATAGGTCAATTCATATGAATGGGGACTCTATTTCGGTTTAAAGAATACCAATAGCATTGCATGTATTCCATAAACCGAAAGTCTATAAACCGAAAGAGAGTCGGTTTATAGACTTTTGGTTTATGGAAAGTATGTAATGCTATGGCTTTCTATAAACCAAAATAGTTGGTTTATAGAATACCAATAGTATTACATGCATTCCATAAATCGAAAGTCTATAAACTGAAAGAGAGGTTAAAATAGGTCAGTTCGTACGAATGAATAAAACAAAACAAAAATAATGAACGAAATTCGTCTGGAACGAATGCAGTAATGAACGACATTCGTTTTGGACGAATTAAATAACATTTTCGTCCGAATGGCCGAAAACGAAATGAAAATTTTAGTTTTTCACATGTCTAATCTGTAGTGCCCAAAAGTGGCCGCATTAAATTATGTGCTCAGACCTCCCTTCTTCCACTACCCACCACCTTGATTTTAACTGGCTTAATACTTTTAACCCCAGGATTACCCCCACAGTCTTATGTTGATTTAGTTAAACAGCAGCACAGAGAATGCACAGAGAATGGTTTTAGGAATACAAAATATCAACAAAATTCTTACTTATCTGTATCCTTCCTTAGACTTTTTCTCTATGCAGTGCAATTTCTTTATTCTTACTTGTTGTCTTGAACTTGCTAGAAGCGCTGGAGGATGGAGTTGTCTCTGCCCCCATCTGCCTTCGGACTTCAGTGTGGGCATTTTCCGCCCTCCTGAGAGTCACCAGGCATAGCTTTACAGAGTTTTCAGGAGCTACCAGACATCCCCAGCCGGGGTAAGTAGGGGCGACAGGTGAACACTGTATGCTGGGCGAATGGTCTATGCTGGTAATCCCTCAGATCCATCTGATCGATCCATGCGGTATCCTCCGGTCAGAGCCCCATCCCTCGGTACACACGTCAACACGTCATCACCGTCTGTACCCTGTAGATGGCTTCCTGGGATTAAGTCTTTCAGTCAACTATAATTTAAATTTGCGCTACCTTCCAGAAAACAAGTAGGGTTAATGGGAAAGCAGAATTTGTTTTACTTATTTAAGAGTCAAATACTGTCTTTTTAAACACCTAAAACTGGAAAGTACATCATTTATGAGGCCTCTGTGGTAGTCAGTATATTCTCATGTGAATATTGTTGGATTGATCGCTAAATGTTTGATTATGAGTATGCTGGACACCTCAATACATGACTTTAAAGCCCCAAAAACATGGGAAAGATGATTGAATATACCAGTAGAAGACTGGATTAGGGTTATATGTGGTGTGAATAATATGAACCATTGCCTAAATATTTTTTTATCTTTTTTTTTAGAGAACATCTTTCAGCCATAGTGGTAGAAGATACGAGGCAAACCGCTGTCAGTACTCATTTTTTCCATTGTAACAATAGAGATTATAGAAAATGAAAGGCACAGGACATAGATAAAGTGACCCTTCCTGGAAGGGGTGTAAGTTATCCTAAAGAGTTAACTAAATTAAAGGTGAAATGGATATTTAATTTAACCCCCAAACCTCAGGGTTGATGTGCAACATTTCATCAAGTATTAATTATCTTTTGCCCTCTATCAATATGTAGAATTAATTACAATCATAGTGCTAAAAAATCATGCACACCAAAAAAGTCTGGACTCCCCAAGGACCTCTCTATGTCCTCACAAATATAGTAGCAAAGGGGAGATCAACATACATAAAGAACAATAGTATCCTGCAAAAGTACACCACACAATAGGAAGTCTGAGTCTGTGAAAAGAGTGTATTGAATATATCAATATAAAAGATAATTTATTTGCACATAACAATACTTCAAAAGAGACAAGCTCTCTTGCAAGACAGGCTCGGGGTGTGCATGGTCCCACAATAGGCAATTAAGTACTGAATAAAGTGCTGGATCTAGTAGCAGATGTTGTTAAAATCTCCGCAATCACCACAACAGATAATCAATAATAAAATCAAGTAAAAGATAATCAGCAGATGGTGAGAAGCCTGTGGCCCTATGCTTTTCGTCAAAGGTACTTGCCTTCCTCAGGGGTCAGTGACAGGCAATTACTAAACTATACAATGAAACACTCTCTAAAATAGCATTTTTTAATACACATGAGCACTTATTCTTTTGAACCAGTTACCATTAATTTATCCTATCATAATTTTGTGAGGAATATCTATTTGATGTTCATCTAAAAATACTTATTTTCTATGTTACAATCAGTGAACATCCTTGTAATTATCCTTGTGTTTTTTAAATATAGAGGGAAACTTTTGAATATACATCTAGGGGTAGTTATCTTCTATTTTACAATTAATAGAATAGCACACTGTACGCAACAACAAACAATGATTCATATCCATTCGTTCTCCTCTCCCCTGCCTCTCCACCTTCTCCCCATTCATCCCGAAACCCATCATTTCATTGCGCCTCATATATTCAGGAGGAATAAAGGTATTCTTTAAAGGTATAGTGCTGAAAGTTGACCACTACGTCTCTTGGTTGTTCAGGGCAAGTCCTTTTGGTTTGAAAATCCTTCCATATCAGCTGTGCGGTCTTCTGGGTCTAGTCCAAGTTCTTTAAAAAAGGATTGGCAAAAATCTTTAAGTTGTTCTTGAGAGACTTCCTCTGGTATATTTTTAAAGGTTAAATTCGATTTTCTGGACCTGTCTTCTAAGTCTCTTATCTTCCCTCTAGTTGTATCATTTTCTTTCTTTGTTGTCTGATTTTAATGTTGATATTTGTATTTATCAATTTCTCTTCAATTGAGCTTACTTTATCTCCTATCTCTTTTATTTCTTGTTTGATGGTCAATGAGTTATTACAGATTTCTCTTGTAATTTTTTCAAATTGTTGCTCTAATTTTCAGTAAGGAAGTCCCTAGTGACATATTGATCTGTTCTCATAGGGGCATTCTTGATTTGATTGCGATCCTTCCTGGGAAAAATAAAGCAAAATACCTGAGACTTTCTCTGATATTTCCATGGTATTTACCGGAGAGAAGAACCCTGACATATGTTTGGTTTTTGGCTCTTCTTTTCTGTCTCTATCTTTTGTTTTTGGGAGTTTCTTTTGTGTGATATTGTATTAATGGTCTCTCTATACTTGGATTTTTATCCAGACCAGCTATTTCCAAAGTGGCTCGAGTTGACTTAATGGTAAGAGTTCAGCAAATTACTTATCTTAATGCATGGAGACCATTGCCCTGGCCTCCCTCCGGAGGTTAAATTTAGCCTTAGTAGTTCCCATCCCTCTTTGAGAGATCCTCAATTTTTTTATTAGTGCAATTCAGTGCTAATCGATTTTCCTTTGAAGGATATCTAATTAAATTTTGACACCATCTGGCTGTGTTTTTGATATTTTAAGTTCAGTTTCCGCTTCACATCCTCTGTTGATCCCAGGGGGCTCACTCTGTATTTGCAGCCAGCTACTGTACCTTGAGTTGTTAAAAGCACAGCACGGCCAATATATTTTAATTGAGCTGACCTGGTTTTTACCCAGTTCCCCTTTGTCCAAAGTAATTTAGATTCCATTTCAACTGAATGAAAGTCGTAAACCCTAAAGAGATCCACACTCAAATCCCAAAGGCATGTCTTGTCTCAATATTTAAAAACATTTGTTATGACTTAATTTATTAAAGGCAGGGTACCCCAGTTCCGATCAGATCAATTCTAATCCCAGTGGCTTAGCTTTTCCCCAAACCAATGTTATCTAGAGTAGTTTAGAGTTCAGTCAACTTAGTGATGCCCATACTGATTTATCTGGGCTGAAATAAATTGAATTTCAGCTTGATTAACTCAACACTGCTCTGTTTTGATAACTTTTCCAGGGCAGAATATCTTTATTAAATACAAGGGGTCTACTCCAGTCCCTGGTCTGGGTCTTTTTACCCTCCCTCTTGTGTGTGTGGATCCTCAGGGCAGATGCTCAGAAAAGTGAGGGAAAAAATCGTTCCGGGAGGAGGCTCGAACAGGTATCAGGGATCTTTCCAGGAACTCCACTTCAGTTTTCCAATTCCGCATAGCTGCTGTCTCGCGGGTCTCTTCTGATCGGCAAACAATGTTCAGCTCAGTGGGGTTTCAGCATTTCAGCTTCCCACCTCTTCTGGTATGTCACATCACCACGTCAACATGCCACCCAGCATCCATTCAACTTTACTGGTAGCATTGTCCATTTAATTACAGATAAATTACAGCTGTATGTAAAAAAACCAGAAGATCTTGCATGTCATGTGTCACGTGATCTGACTCAAGACAGGAAGTTCTCAATGTAAGGGACGAAAACCAGAAGTTTGTGTGTTCCATGTGTCATGTTGCTTAGTAACCACAGTGCAAAATTAAGGAAATGGTGACAAGCGCTAAGTGAAAACAATGAATCAATCATCCCTCTACAGAGCACATAAAAATAAAAAAAATGTGTGGTAAAGTGTTGCGCAAAAAAGATATATATAAAATACTTAACAGTGATAGGTGTAGCAATCCAATTGGAGATACATATGTAAAGAAAACAAATAAACAACAATGTGTAGAAATGACCAAACAATGTGGTATAGTGAATATCTCCCCCTTTGGAAATATACTCACACTCTGCAGAGCCTAAAGAACCGGCTCTGGGTGTGTCAGGCAGATGAACTATGATTCCGACAATCCCCCAAATCTTATCTGGGATCTTGAAAATGCTTGTACGTCAGGGGATCACAGTGGTATAGATGAGAAAAGCAGACAGAGGAATATAATGTAATATATCAAGTGTACAAAAGCTTTAATAGCCCCCCGGAATGTAGAAGCTTACATGTAGAATAATAAAAAACAGTATCCAATAAAAGGCAGCATCCAAAAAAAAAAGTGACCTGGTCACTGCTCTGAAAAAGCCCCTATAGGGCGAAATGCGTCGTGAGATTTGTGACGTCCCCAGCGAGATTTGATACCAGGTAGCATTTTTCACCCGACGGACTACAACGGCGTTGTCACATCAGTGCCGTCACACTGCAGGACACGTCCTGCTTACCTTAGCCGCCGCTTGACACGCGCTTCTTCTGCGTCCTGTCCCGGATCCGCTGCTATGATTCCAGAAAATGTACGCATGCGCTTACGCAGTGCAGCGCATACTCCTCCACACTATACGCTGCCTAAGAATTAGCTATTGCCATAGAAGTCCCTTCCACACGGCGGCGCCATCTTGGTTTTTATGCAACTTCCTAGTTTTCTTTCCAAGCCTCATTTTCATCCCAGAGGCGGAGACTTCTTGGTTTTATATGCTACTTCCTAGTTTGATTTCCAAGCCTCATTTTCATCCCAGAGGCGGAGACTTGCCTTGGAGGGATATTTAAAGGCTCAGTCTGCATTCAACCTTTGCCTGTGATGGTGCCTTGAGCCTTTACTAGCATTTTTGTATTTCCTATTTTATATCACTGTTGCCGAACTTTGCTACCTGACCTTGCCTGTTTGCCGCCTGTCCTGACCTGTTACCTGTTTTGACTTCGCCTGAACTCTGCCAGCCTCGACTTATCGCCTGCCTGACTACTTTTTTGCCTGTCTCCCTGTTACCTTCGCCTCGGTCCTGTTTCAGCATCCTATCCTGCACGACCGCTTCGGTCCTGTTACAGCTTCCAGTCCAGTTCCTTGGTTTCAGCTTCGATACTCTGGTAGTAGTACAGAGTGCAAAAGACCAGAGGGAACGAAACCTGAGGCTCAACCATAAGGTGGACTTCCTTCAGGCGGAAGAATTCTGTTCTATTACCGGGGTTCGTTGTACTAACCTCTCTCTGTGCAAAGCGGTTCCAACCTCGCTCCTGAACACGACAGTTATCACAGGCCTTACTATGGAACCCGCAGATTTAGCCCGAGTGTCTACTAGACAAGACCATCAGGACCAGATCTTGGCTTCCCATGCATCACAGCTCCAGAGTCTTGATCAGAAACTAGACACCGTCACTGAATTACTAAGACCTCTGACGACGGCCCCTCCAGCAGCAGCCCGTTCGGTACCAACTCCAGAACCATCTGACTTAGGTGCCCATGGAGCTGCTAAACCTCCAAAAATGCCGGTCCCAGATAAATATGCAGGAGCTCCCAAGGAATGTAGAGGGTTTCTCAATCAATGCCTCCTACACTTTCGGACTCAACCTCAGACCTTTGCCTCAAACTCATCTCGGGTGGCCTTCATTATTAATTTACTTAGGGGCGAAGCTCTGGCCTGGGCCTCTCCATTACTCGAAAGAAACTCCCCACTCCTGGATAATGCTGAATCTTTCATTTCAGCATTTCGTGCTGTCTTCGATGCACCCGGTAGACGAGAATCCGCTGAATCTAGTCTCATGGAATTAACCCAGGGAAGGAAGACGGTAGCTCAGTATGCTATAGAATTCAGGACTCTTGCTTATGAGACCGACTGGAACGCAAGTGCACTCAGAGCGGCCTTCAGAAGAGGCCTTAATGACTCCCTTAAAGATGCTCTCACGTACCGTGACTTACCAGATGATCTAGAAAGTTTAATTGCACTCTGCTTAAGACTTGATTCTCGTAATCAAGAAAGGCGTAATGAGAGAGAGAGAGATCGGGACAGGAACCCCAGGTTTTTCAAACTTCAGCCCACCTATTTCCCTCAGAATCCCAGGAGGAGGAAAAACAAAGGAGGAGGTCCAAGGGTCTTTGTTTATATTGTGGTCAAAAAGGACACATGGCCCGGTACTGTCCTCAGAAACAGGGACTTCTGTGCTTAGTGGAAAAAAGGGGCAATCCACTGAGCATTTCTGTCCTTATGCCTCCTTCTCATCCCAGAATGTTAATACCAATCACGCTCCGGTGGAAAGGTCACCAAGTGACCACACAAGCCTTCATTGATTCTGGAGCTGCTGGAAATTTTATTGACAAGAATTGGGCTATGCAACAAGGGATTCTCTTCACTTACAAAAAACAAAGTAGTCCCATTGCTTCCTTAGACGGCTCTCCGCTCGGTACTGGATTCATTTCTGAAGAGTCTATTTTATTAGAAGCTAAGATTGTGATTTTCCACTCTGAGGAGATCACCTTTGACGCCCTATGTAGTCCTCTTCTTCCAGTCATATTGGGTATGCCATGGCTACAGAAACACAACCCCATCATCGATTGGTCTCAAGGTGAGATTACTGCCTGGAGTGATCATTGCAAGAATACGTGTTGTCATCAGCCTATCAAGGTCTACTCGGTTCTTGAACTTACCCCTGAAGATCCTCGATCTAAAGTTCCTGCTCATTATTGGGAATTTCTAGATGTCTTTTCTAAAGAACGTGCTAAAACTCTCCCTCCTCATAGAAGCTATGATTGTGCTATCGAACTCTTGCCCGGCACTTCGCCTCCTTCTGGACATACTTATCCCCTCTCTGAACCAGAAAATCAAGCATTAGCACAATACATTGACGAAAGCCTTAAAAGGGGCTTTATAAGACCATCCTCCTCTCCTGCGGGGGCAGAGTTTTTCTTCGTAGCTAAAAAGGAAGGCTCACTCAGACCATGTATCGCCTATCGAGGATTAAACAAAATCACTGTAAAAAATAAATACCCTCTACCTTTGATAGCTGAATTACATGATCAACTCAGGGAAGTGTTTACCAAATTAGACCTGCGTGGGGCATACAATCTCATCCGTATCCGCGAGAATGACGAATGGAAGACGGCATTCAATACCAGATATGGCCACTACGAATACTTAGTGATGCCCTTCGGCCTATGTAACGCCCCCGCAGTGTTTCAGAATTTTATGAATGATATCTTCCGTGATATGTTATTGTCCCATGTCATGATATACTAATCTACTCCCGAGATATCCAAGAACACAGGATTCAAGTAAGACAAGTACTCCAACGCTTGAGAGAACATACGTTATTCGCCAAAGCTGAGAAATGCGAATTTGAAAAGAATAAAATCAAGTTTCTGGGCTACATCATTACAGAAAACGGCCTCGAGATGGACCCTGACAAAGTTCGGGCTATTGAAGACTGGCCACCTCCCACCAACCTAAAAGGCATCCAACGCTTTTTAGGGTTCGCCAACTACTACAGAAAATTTATCAGAGACTTCTCTAAAATAGTATCACCCATAACAGCACTCACCAGAAAAGGTGCTAATCCTAAGACCTGGCCTCTCCAAGCCACCCAAGCCTTCAAAAAACTCAAAAAAGCTTTTATTACAGCTCCTATACTTCATCGCCCAGATCCTAAATTACCTTTTATTTTGGAGGTTGATGCATCAGAATTCGGTGCTGGAGCTATTTTGTCACAGAGAGATCAAACAACCAATCGTATTCATCCTTGCTCTTATTTTTCTAAAATGTTCACATCTGCTGAATGTAATTACGATGTCGGTAATAGGGAACTACTAGCCATTAAAATGGCCCTGGAAGAATGGAGACATTTATTGGAAGGCACAATTATTCCTATTACCATTCTGACCGATCACAAGAATCTCCTTTACATTGAGAAGGCTAAAAGACTTAATCCCCGACAGGCCAGATGGGCATTATTTTTTACCCGATTCAATTTCGTACTGACCTACCGTCCCGGCTCCAAAAATAAAAAAGCAGATGCCTTGTCACGAATACATGAACGGGCTACCTACATTTCTAAAGAGGACACGATTCTCCCTTCCACTCAGATCATTGAGGTAGTCTCTCCAGTACTGTTACAACGGATTTCCAGAACTCAATATCCTAGACCATGGGTCGTCAAAAAAGGAGGAGAGTAAGCAGTGTTTAGTCTGGCTCATAAATTAAGTTTTGTTTTCTTATTAAAAAAAAAAAAATAAGTAAGGGAAGGAGAAAATAAAAAGAAAAGGAAAAAGAGATCCTTAATATAGTGATATACTATAAGGAAGGTAAAGAAGCAGGAAGGAAAAGGAATTTCTTTTGATGGTGACATTAATAAAAATGGGCACCTAATACAACATTGTTTTTGGTGTTAGTAATAAAAGGGAAAAGAGGAGGGAAAAAAGCACTGTGTGGAGTGCAGATCAAAACATTAAAAAAAAAAATTTAAGAAATAAAAAGATAAATGTACGTACATTTATTTTTTTTAAAACACCCTCCTTTCTAAAAAATATTCCGCGCTTGCGCGAAAACTGGTGGGCGGTAAGGAAATTTTTCCATCAAGAAAGATGCATTAGTGGGCGGTAGGTAGAAAAAGGTTGACTACCACTGTCCTAGACCGAAGGGCCTGCGATGCCCCCCTGGCCGTTATTTTGTCCAACCTAGATTCAGAACGGCTGTACTGTCCTGGGCGCATGGCTCTCCCATCGCGGACATAGGGGAGTCGCCAACACTAAATTTCTTCTCCATAGATATTTTTGGTGGCCTACCTTCTCCCGTGATGCCCTTGATTACGTTACTGCTTGTGCTAAATGTGCTTGATGTAAGACACTCAGAACCAAGCCCTATGGTTTTTTTTATGTCCATTGCCTGTTCCTAAACAACCCTGGTCCCATATAGCTATGGATTTCATTACCGACCTCCCGCAGTCTCGGGGTAATACTACTATCCTCGTAGTTGTGGATCTCTTTTCTAAATTGTCCCACTTCATTGCGTTGAAGAAATTACCCTCCTCAGCTACCCTTGCTCAAGTCTTTTTAAAAGAGGTAGTGCGGATCCACGGGGTTCCTCAATCCATTGTCTCTGATTGTGGTACTCAATTTGTCTCTAGATTTTGGAGAACACTTTGTCGGCTGCTTGGTATTTCTCTGAAATTCTCCTCTGCGTACCATCCCCAAACCAATGGACAAGCTGAGAGAACGAACCAGGTTTTGAAGCAATATCTCAGGTCTTATGTTGACAACGACCAGTCTGATTGGGTTGATTTTTTATACCTTGCGGAACTCTCTTACAATTGTGCATATCATAGTTCCTTGAAAATGTCACCCTTCCGTGCCATGTACGGAGTTGAGCCCTCCCTTTGGCCTCTGGAACCTAGTCCATCGAACATCCCGGCCACGGACCACGCTATTGCTGATCTCACTTCTCATTGGACTGCCTTATCCAGACAATTGCTTGCTGTGAAGCAAACACAGAAATCCTTTGCCGATAGGAAGAGGTCTCGTATTTACCTCTTTCAAGCCTGGTGATTTGGTTTGGTTGTCCACTAAGAATCTACATCTTCGACAATCCTCCTATACTCTCGGTCCTAAATATATAATTAATTCTCCCCTCCTGTTCGTCCTCCTGATCCTGTTCTGGTGCAAGGTCAAGAAGAATATTTGGTGTCCTCTATCCTCGATTCTAGACATTACAGGGGTCGTTTGCAGTATCTTGTTCACTGGCAGGGTTATGGCCCTGAAGAGAGATCATGGGTTGATTCTACTGATGTCCATGCTCCTTCTAGGGTGCGCTCTTTTCATGCTCGTTTTCCTGATAAACCGGGTTCCGGGCGCCTGTACTGCGCCCGTCGGGAGGGGGGTAGTGTCACATCAGTGCCGTCACGCTGCAGGACATGTCCTGCTTACCTTAGCCGCCGCTTGACACGCGCTTCTTCTGCGTCCTGTCCCGGATCCGCTGCTATGATTCCAGAAAATGTACGCATGCGCTTACGCAGTGCAGCGCATACTCCTCCACACTATACGCTGCCTAAGAATTAGCTATTGCCATAGAAGTCCCTTCCACACGGCGGCGCCATCTTGGTTTTTATGCAACTTCCTAGTTTTCTTTCCAAGCCTCATTTTCATCCCAGAGGCGGAGACTTCTTGGTTTTATATGCTACTTCCTAGTTTGCTTTCCAAGCCTCATTTTCATCCCAGAGGCGGAGACTTGCCTTGGAGGGATATTTAAAGGCTCAGTCTGCATTCAACCTTTGCCTGTGATAGTGCCTTGAGCCTTTACTAGCGTTTTTGTATTTCCTATTTTATATCACTGTTGCCGAACTTTGCTACCTGACCTTGCTTGTTTGCCGCCTGTCCTGACCTGTTGCCTGTTTTGACTTCGCCTGAACTCTGCCAGCCTCGACTTATCGCCTGCCTGACTACTCTTTTGCCTGTGTCCCTGTTACCTTCGCCTCGGTCCTGTTTCAGCATCCTATCCTGCACCTCGGCTTCGGTCCTGTTACAGCTTCCAGTCCAGTACCTTGGTTTCAGCTTCGATACTCTGGTAGTAGTACAGAGTGCAAAAGACCAGAGGGAACGAAACCTGAGGCTCAACCATAAGGTGGACTTCCTTCAGGCGGAAGAATTCTGTTCTATTACCGGGGTTCGTTGCACTAACCTCTCTCTCTGCAAAGCGGTTCCAACCTCGCTCCTGAACGTGACAGGCGTCTGTCCAGCATAAGCGAGAGTCGGCTCCTACATACAGCAGCACTATCGGGAACTCTGCTCAACGGACCAGCAGGGTGAATCTGTTCCCTGTTTGTTTTTATTTACTTTTTATTGGATGCTGCCTTTTATTGGATACTGTTTTTTATTATTCTACATAGAAACATAGAAACATAGAAACATAGAATGTGTCAGCAGATAAGAACCATTCGGTCCATCTAGTCTGCCCAATTTTATTTTTTTTGAGCACTTTTATTAGTCCCCCGTTCCCGGTCTTATAGCTAGAATAGCCTTGTGTCTATCCCACGCATGCTTAAAATCCTTGACTGTGTTTACCTCTACCCCTTCTGCTGGAAGGCTATACCATACATCCACTACCCTCTCAGTAAAGTAATACTTCCTGATATTACTTTTAAATCATTGCCCCTCTAATTCAAGACTATGTCCTCTAGTTGTGGTAGTTTTTCTTCTTTTAAATATACTCTCTTCCTTTACTGTGTTGATTCCCTTTATGTATTTAAATGTTTCTACCATATCCCCCCTGTTACGTCTTTCCTCCAAGCTATACATGTTAAGATGCTTTAACCTTTCCTGGTAAGTTTTATCCTTCAACCCATGAACCAGTTTAGTAGCCCTTTTCTAAACTCTCTCCAAAGTATCAATATCCTTCTGGAGATACTGTCTCCAGTACTGCTTACAATAATCCAAGTGAGGTCTCACCAGTGCTCTGTACAATGGCATGAGCACTTCCCTCTTCCTACTGTTAATACCTCTCCCTATGCAACCAAGCATTCTGCTAGCATTTCCTGCTGCTCTATTGCATTGCCTACCTACCTTCAAGTCCTCTGAAATTATTACTCCCAAATCCCAGGTAAGCTTCTACATTCAGGGGGCTATTAAAGCTTTTGTACACTTGATATATTACATTATATTCCTCTGTCTGCTTTTCTCATCTATACCACCGTGACCCCCTGACGTACGAGCATTTTCAAGATCCCAGATAAGATTTGGGGGATTGTCGGAATCATAATTCATCTGCCTGACACACCCAGAGCCGGTTCTTTAGGCTCTGCAGAGTGTGAGTATATTTCCAAAGGTGGAGATATTCACTATACCACATTGTTTAGTCATTTCTACACATTGTTGTTTATTTGTTTTCTTTACATATGTATCTCCAATTGGATTGCTACACCTATCACTGTTCAGTATTTTATATATATCTTTTTTGCGCAACACTTTACCACACACAATTTTTTAGTAACCACAGTGTTATCAAACAAGGTGTTCAAAAAGTTCCAAATTGATATACTGCAAAAAAACAAATTGCAGTATTTGCAATATCAACTAATCTTATGTGCTACAATGATGGAATTAAAAATTTGCCTCCTCAAAGGTTTTCTAAATAATCATAAGTTGTAATAATAGAACAAGAGAAAATAATTATAATTATGTTTATACTAAGAATAAATCGAATGTAAAAAACAAAAAAAAAACAAAAAAAAAAGAATAAACAGATGAATGAATGATGATAATAATAAAATTAAAAATACATTAATTAATTAAAACAATAAAAAAATAAAAAGTAATATAATGTAATGATGCGCTAAAAAGAAAAGGGAGGGACGCTAAAATAATAATAATGGAAAATAATAATAGAAAATTGAAAATCAAAAATATATATCATAATAAATAAATTAAAATATATAAATAGATATAGAAAGAAGAAGAAAACCCTTAGAATGCAAAATTTGATAAATAAAACTATTCTACAGATACCCCATGTTTTAATTACGTCAATTAAAAGAAAAAGCACACATGTAGTAACATGTTACATCTAACCAAATTTATAATCATATAAAAAGAGGTGGAAAAAGGGTCCATTATATAGATTAAAGGCTCCAAACTACAGAAAGCACACGATATAAAAATCCTGATTCAGTCCCTGTGGGACCAGGGTCCTAAGTTATGAATACAAAAGCCCTCTCTCTGGGAGAGCCTCTGGGTTTGAGCCTCTACCCCTAGTATCCTTCAAGACATTCTCAGTACACCAAAAACAGAAAGTGTCCCAGGAATAATGGACACTGATTACAGTGTATAGGTATTGGATGCTTCTTAGATTTTAGTTTAATGTTACTACAATGCTCTCCAATTCTTTTTAGAAGCGTTCTTGTTGTTCGACCAATGTATTGCTTTCCGCACCCACACTGTAAATGTGAGGCCTCCTTCAGTTTTTAGACTCATCCAAGCTGTTCCAGCGATTTTAGTATCCTTTTGCTTCGTTTACTTGTTTATTTTGTATGCTCGCTCCTGCTTTTGCTTTCCTCTCTGTTTTTTCCTTGTTCCCTCTTTGGCTCGGCCACATAATAGTATAGAAACATAGAAAATTAGAATGTGTCGGCAGATAAGATCCATTCAGTCCATCTAGTCTCCCCAATTTTTGAAATACTTTTATTAGTCCCCAGTTCCCTATTTTATATCTAGGATAGCCGTGTGCCTATCCCACGCATGCTTAAACTCCTTCACTGTGCTTACCTCCACCACTTCGGCTGGAAGGCTATTCCATACATCCACTAACCTCTCAGTAAAGTAATACTTTCTGATATTACTTTTAAATATTTGCCCCTCTAATTTAAGACGATGTCCTCTAGTTGTGGTAGTTTTTCTTCTTTTAAATATACTCTCCTCCTTTGCGGTGTTGATTCCCTTTATGTATTTAAATGTTATTATCATATCCCCCATGTCACATCTTTCCTCCAACTATCCATGTTATGATGCTTTAACCTTTCCTGGCAGGGCCGATCCTGGGCGGGTGCGCGGGGTGCACCGCACCCAGGCGCATGGGAGGAGAGGCGCTGCCACAGGCAGCTCCCTCCCCAGAACCTACTCCCCGAGGTGGGGGCCGCAGGTGAGTGCCTGCGGTCACCGCACCTCCTGCTCACACTGACCACAGCGCGACGGGTGCAAGCTCTGTCCCGTCGCGCTGTGAGGTGGGCGGCGCTCCGGATGTCAGATGACATCCGGCAGGAGATCCTAGGTGCCGGTGTTCTCCCTAGGCAGGCGCTGCTGAAAAAGTCCTCCTCCCTGCAAATATAGGTAATTAAGCAGGGAGGGGGACCAATCATCATAAAGGTTTTTTTTGGGGGGAGAAGGGGGTTAAAAAAATAAATGTATGTGTGGAATTGTGTGTGTGAGTGTGTGTTCCAGTGTGTATAAGTGTGTGTGTGTGTCAATGTGTATATGTATGTGTGTGCCAGTGTGTATACATGTGTGTGTCAATGTGTATAAGTGTGTGTGTGTCAATGTGTATAAGTGTGTGTGTGTGTCAATGTATATAAGGGTGTGTGTGTGTCAATGTGTATAATTGTGTGTGTCAATGTGTATAAGTGTGTGTGTGTCAATGTGTATAATTGTGTGTGTAAAAGTGTGTGTGTGTCAATGTATATAAGTGTGTGTGTGTGTGTGTCAATGTATGTGAGTATAAGTGTGTGTGTCAATGTATGTGTGTATAAGTGTGTGTGTGTCAATGGGTATTAGTGTGTGTGCCAGTGTGTATAAGTGTGTGTGCCAGTGTGTATAAGTGTGTGTGTCTGTGTGTATAAGTGTGTGTGTGCCTGTGTGTATAAGTGTGTGTGTGCCTGTGTGTATAAGTGTGTGTGTGTCTGTGTGTATAAGTGTGTGTGTGCCAGTGTGTGTGTGTCAATGTGTATAAGTATGTGTGTGTCAGTGTGTATAAGTGTGTGTGTGTGTGTACAGAAGTGTCTGTGTAAGTGTATCCTGTGTGTAAGGGTGGCTGTGTCTATTTATGTGTGACTGTGTGTAGGTGTGTACTTGCCCAGGGCCACTGGTTAACCGGGGTCCCCGCTGGCCCCAACACGGTCCCGTTGCGCATGTCACTGTGTCACATGGAGGGCAGCAGACATCATCCAGTCAGAGTCTAGTACCCCACTTCCTGCACTCAGCTTGCTTATAGGGAAGACTGTGCAGATGAGACAGCCTGGGGACACGAGAGAGCAGCAAGGTGAGTACTTGGGAAGGTGGGAGAGGAGATAATGCTTTTATTGGGTAAACTAACATGGCATTTTAATGGACAACTAACAGTGGCATATTAATGGGCAACCTGTGGCATATTTTGGTTGGTACCTGACTGGCTCATTTTAATTGTCAAAGTGATGCTCTGGGATCTTCTGTGGGTCAAAATAACATGAACTATGGGGCAAAGTGGTACTGTGCCATGTGCTAGAGACCCTAGGTACACCTCTGCAAATATGCTGCCCATGTGATGCTTGGCTGCCACTCAGAGCCGGCTATGCAGACCGGTGCCCTGTTTCCTCTTAGACCTCAGTCAGGTCTTTCTGAGAGATGACAAAAATATGAAGGACCCAGCACTCAAAATGGTTTAGTGGAGGTGTTTATTCAGCATGCAGACGACATTTCAACCCTTTCAAGTTTGAAAAAAACCCTGTGAGGGTTGAAATGTCGCCTGCGTGCTGAATAAACACCTCCACTAAACCATTTTGAGTGCTGGGTCCTTCATATTTTTGTCTTCTACGTTTGGAGATTTGAAAAGCATCTCGGGACCTCAGCACCTCACAAAAATCTGAGTGCGGATCTGAATCTACTTTATTTTACAATTCTTTCTGAGAGATGGACATGAGGGTATGGGGAGAGAGACACGTGAGTGACTGACATGGTAAGCATGGTGGAATACTATGTATCGCTCATTGTGTACTTGTTTTTCAATGATGCTCGCCTAATGAGAGACTTTGGCTGATTGGGAACGGTAGTTAAAATTCATTCAACTAGCCAGCAAAAAGTCTTCCATGTTGCTGGCTGAGCATCATAGAAATAAATAAAACCACTACACAGTATTATGGCAAAATATATATCTTTATTTAAAATAAAAGTTTGTGTTGGTCCTTTACATCAAAATAAAGTTTGTGCTCTCCTCCCCCTCTCCCCAATAATGAAATGGGCGTGTCAGGAACATACATGTCTAAAGGGGAGGAGTTCATAATATAGCCACACCCACCGGGGGGCGCCCCCAAAAAAACCCTGCACCCGGGCGCCCATTACCCTAGGATCGGCCCTGTTTCCTGGTAAGTTTTATCCTTCAACCCATGAACCATTTTAGTAGCCCTTTTCTAAACTTTCTACAAAGTATCAATATCCTTCTGGAGATACGGTCTCCAGTCCTGTGTACAATAGGTCTCACCAGTATGCTGTACAATGGCATGAGCAGTTCCCTATTTCTACTGCGTCAATTAATTGGCATCCCCCAACAGAGTGGCATCCCTCTCTACCTTGGCCACAGAGTGGCAACCCTTCCCTTGCTTGGCCACAGACTGGTACTCCCCTCAGAATGGCACCTGCCAAATCTGGCTAGAGTCCAGATCATTCCCTATTCCAGAGTATCCCCTACCTGTAAGCACTCCATGAAATATGACCAGGGAATCTGTACGTGTGATGACTTATGTTCCCTTAAAGAAGTTAGCTAGCAAAGCAGTAGTGCTGGTTGCCTGTGGAGTTGGCTCATGTAATTGTAGGCTAAGTCTGCTCTTATGCCCTGTATGCTGAGTTCCTGTATTTCTCAGTCCTGCTATCATTACTGTCCTGTTTAAGTTACTTTCTTGTTTATAGTTCAGCCCTATATTATCTCAGCCCTGTCTCAGAACCATGTTAAACTCTCATGTTCCTGTTTAGTCTCTGCTCTGATCCATTTCTGGTTTTCCTGCTCTCTGTTATTCTATTGCTCCATTCAAGGTTTTCTTAGTTTCCACTTGCATAGCTCTTCTATAAATGCAACCATGCCTGTTTCCTCTGTTTTCGTTCTTCAGCTCTGCAGGCATTTTCTGTTTGTATGTCTGTTCTTATTAGTTTGTTATACTATTTTAGCGTAGGCATCATTGGATTCCTAGGCTGTTTCACAGGGTCTGGGTACATGGCTGCATGAACTCGAGGTCTCAAACCTCTGAGGGATTTCAGTTACCAAGCACCAGGTCCTGTGTCTCCATTTCCAGCGCATTGAACTCCTGCATCGGGCGCTCAGGTTCAAATAACATGCTGGACCTGTCCCTGACATATGGCTGTAGGATATGATCAGGAGCTGAACAGATGGCTGTAGACTCTAGTCAGGCACCCAGACAGCAAAGCATATGTGGTCGCACATGTAATCTTACTTCTAATACCATACTAGGGGCTAAAATGCTTTTCCAATTTCTTGCTCTCTGAAAGATTAGAGGGGGTTTGGCTGGAAGTAGGCCACCCAAAATATCATCGTTTAGTAATATGTGCTATTGTCTTGTCAAAAATATTTTGAATCTGAAATTTTATTGAGTGAGATGGCATTGAATTGTTTATCTATCAATTTATTTTTTAACAATTTCAGCCTGCTCATGATAGTCAGTGTAGAGAGAACAGTTTCTATGTACTCTTGTAAATTGGTCCTTTGTGACACTGTCAAGCCACTTACGATTATGGCAACTAGACCGGTCTATAAAGCCATTACTGTCAGTGGGCATAAAGAATACTTTAGAAGTGACATGCTTATTATCATGTGACAATGAAAGACTCTGGAGAACATATTAAATTATATTCATTGCGATTAATAAAAGTGACAAAATCTTAAAACGTGGAAAAATATATACTTTTTTATATGCATTGTACTTCCTCTCCTTTGAGCTGGTTTGAATGCTTCTAATAATAAGTAGCACTTCTATGTCTAGATCTCATTACTATCCATCTAATTCTTGTATATATAGTAACTATTCCTCTGCTGTGGCCAGTTAATCATGTAATAGTGTGCTTATGTCGATAAATATTTGTTTGTTTTTGTTTACTTTATTTTTGGTGATTTTAATTGTGTTTTCACTTTAAACAGACATGAGTGGTTGTGGACGCCAACCAGGTGTGGGTGATAGTTTGAACATTTTGTGCTCGGAGAATATTTAGTTCACCTCCTCTCATCTTTCAGTTAACCTATGACTAAACACCATGCGTAAGGCAGAATTTCACACTTACTTTAAAAAGTAAGTGTGAAATGCTGCCTTACGCATGGTAATATATATCCGATTATTTTGTACTTGGATCTGTTTTTATCATATACTTTTTTGTATGAATAACACTATTATTTTTTATCAACCACTTCCTGAGGTGTCAATTTGTCTGTGGAAGCTTTTGGTCACTTTGGATCTAGATTTCTGTGAAAGTTTTTTTTCATAAAGTTTTTATAAATCATGTGCTTGTGTGTATATTAATACAGAAATATAAGTCTTTCAAACACATATGTCAAAAAGGTATTTGTATGACTCCTTTTTTTTGTTTGTAATTAAAGTTTTATTGAGTCAGGATAGTAAAAATAACAAACATTCAGAGGGTATCATATGCTATATCACACAGATAAATAACATAGTGAGTTGTCAAGTAATATCAGACTCTTTTACATTTTCTTAACTATTATAAACTTACAGTTAAAGTTCACTGCATGAAGGTAGATAATTAAAACTAGGGTACTTCCCGAGTTTGCTGGGTTATCAACTAGCAGTTTAACTGAATCAACAGTGTATCCCATGGCATAAAAAAATTGTATAAACAAGAGTAAAAAGGCAGGTCTGATGGACTCTTATAGTAAAACCGGGGCACCGGAGTGGTCCTATTATATGGTTTGACCTTAGTGGGACAAACAGGATATAAACCCTTTAAGCATACAGTGAGGGTTATGGTGACGGCAGAGACGCAGAGAAGAATGACAAGGGGAAAGAGAGGAGGCAAGAGATCGAAGATAGGATATTTCCGCGACAGGAAATTTCTTCAGCTAACAGAGTGAGCTGCACAAAAATGGGCTACGTGGCCATCATGTGAGGCCCAAACGCCACACTTCCTGCCACCTGGAGTGGTCTATGCCCTGCGGGGGATTGGTAAAACAGGTTAAAGACAGTTCCAACACCCTGGGGAGAGGAGGTAAGTGTTCTATCAAAACGTTGTCTGTAGTAATGCTCGAACTGTAGTGTAACATCTTCTGCTAGCCATCTGCATCACTTGGTGGGTCCAGTGGAACGCTCAGAATAGTCGGGATTTCCACCGGGTCATCAATTGCCATCTGCTTGTCATTATGGGTGACAGTTGGGATGATCCCCATCGGTACTGGATTTCGAAGCTGTGCAGGTGAGCAGACAATGGGACCATTTTCCATCTCCAGATGATCGTGGCATGTGGTAAATCATCATAAATTTGAAGAGTGGCATTTACAAAAGCTATCTCTCCTTGCTTCCTACCGGCAGTCAGGAAATGTATTTTGTCTGCATAAGAGCGGAATCGGAGTACCACATCATGGGGTGCAGTGTGGGGGGGCTCTCTGCGCCTTCTTCACCCTGAATAAATCAGCATTTACTGAGGAGGTAATCCAGATTTCAAGTGAGTCAGCAATCTTAGCACACATGGTTGGAGGGCGGTGGGCCCTACCTCCTATGATATCCCATAGATTCGCACATTAGTGTGATGCATCTTGGCATCTAGTAGCGAAACTTGCCTCTTCATGGTGTAAAGTTGCTTGGCTACAGTGGCCATGAGTTCAGACGATCATTGTTCAGTCTCCTGTAATTCTGTCGAGGCTGCTTCCAACATTTCCACTTTAGACTGTAACATCTGACCTGAGTGCCGCCATGTCGGCTTGCCATTGCATGTAGCTCTTGCACAAGCTTTTTGAGGTCCCCCTTGGTAGACAGGGCTTCATCTGGGTTTCCAGGTCTTGGTGACCATCTGTGTTTGCCCTTTGGGGTGCCCACCCATCCTTCTGAGGACGAATCCGAGTCCTCACCTCCGTCCAAATCTGCTGTCATTGGCGCGGCCTGCTGAGACCTAGAAAGTCGAAGTAGTAAAGACCCAATATCGGATATTGGGATTTATGCTGTCGATCTCCTTTTCTGAAATTGTGACCCATGGTTGTAGCTGCTCCAGATGAGGTCTTAAGGTATTCATGTGGAGTTTTCTGCCATGAAAAACCACCAATTTGACCAACTATGAGAGGAGCTCAATAAATCTGTGACCTCTCTCCACACCACTCATTTAATCAAAATGTACAATGAGCTTTTGCTTGAAAAAGACCTTTGTGCACCAAATTAGACATATTTAATGATAAAAGAAAAATCCAAAAAAGTTGCATTTATATATGTTAGAAAAAAGGCATCTCAGAGGGAAATTGATAACATTATCCAAATATGTGCAGGGCCAATATAAAGAGCTCTCCAGGGACTTGTTCTTTAACAGAAACGTACAAAGAATAAGAGGTCACCCTCTGAGACTGGAAGAGCAGAGATTTCACGGATGGCAAAAGAATGGATTCTTTATGGTAAGGATAATAAAGTTATGGAACTCACTGCCAAGAGAGGTGGTGCTATTGAAAGGGACCAATTTGTCTTAGGTCTCTATCAGCTAGTCTCTGGTATATGGCAATGTATTACTCTGATTTGGATTCACGTGATGGGAGTTGGAAACACATCAGCGAATGCATTCGGAGAGTAATTCAAGTCTGATACTGAGGTCGTTCGTTAAGTAACTCTAAAGTTTATTGTAAAGACAAGCACTTATATAGAAGCAACAAGGGTTGGCTGGCGTAACATAATTGGGGTACAAAGAAAAGGGGAGTGGACATAGAATACATGTTACAAATAGTTATATAATTAACTAACAGTAAATATCTATGGTTCTACTAAGAAATACAAAACTCCTGAGATGCAGACACAGGATATGACCCCTAGGTCATTTCTCCTATACATCTTTTTCTCTAACGTAGGCTTGACCCATATAAGATCTGGTATCATTAGATTTATTACATAGAAAGGAGACTGACTGTCTATGTGTGTAGATTATGTGATAGACACAGACAAAGAATGTGCTCACTCCAATATGGGAGGGGGGTTTAACTCTTCCCTGAAGTTAACTCTTCCAATGCTGAAATTACTCTTGTTATGTGTTAACACAATAAATATAAGTTTACCCTAACAGTTCCACTCTTTTGTCCATTACAACATAATGGATAACCATGAAGACCAGGCCACTGTTTCTACAGGTTTTCTCTTTACAGATTTCAGGGCCTTAGCATTGATGCATTTATCACACTTTACAATAATATACAAGCCACCTATAGATACTATTACTAAATCAATGCACATAACTATCTTATTTCCCATATCTCCTAACCATGAGCATATTCCAAATGTCCAATCAAAACCTTTGGCCTACCTTATATCTGCAACCACATCTCTTATATTATTTAACTACTGTTAGATACAATTGGAGTGGTCTGATAAATTAAAACAACATATTCATTCAAAAATCCCACAGCCATAATAACGCTTTAATAACCGTCCTGTTTTACGGACTGCCTCAGGACAATACTGACATCTAACGTTAACTCTTTAATAACCTGCGATATTAGGTTTAGACCTTTGACGACTAAGCAGACCTCGGCTTTGCTCATGTTACATAATGGCATGACCTGATCACCCAAAAACACATGTGGTCACAAAACTAAATTAAATATCTAGTGTTCATTGCTCCTCTTACCCTGCCTAATAAAACCCCTAAGGGTATTAGTTAGCAATTATCTAAAGCCAATAGATGTATGTAAAAAAAAAACATATTAATCCGGAGTTTGATTCCAAGGACTTAAAGCAAAACTGAGAACATGTATTCAGAACACACAAAATGGCATGCATTCAGAACACAAAGCGGCAGTCAGACGAAATGGCAGCGGACAAAACAATATGGTCTCCCATCCACGACATGACTCCAGAGGCCCCTATAATATTCATACTGTTCTCCCCTTTTATTCTTAGAAATTGACATTGTCTGTTTTTAAGGATAACCATCAGGAGTTGCCTGGTCAACATAATCATTGTATCCAAGGTGATAAGGCACACTTCCTCGATTTCACACATTGGTAGGTCATCCAGCTTAATTGCACTGTAAGCTTCCATAATGGGGAATATTTGAGCAGTGGTTTCCAGTCTTCATGTAGGGGCATGATGTCAGTGGTCAGGATGCACTTGAGGATGAGACCCTTGAAACAAACAACATAAACACAGACAATTAGCAACACTGATCTCACACATGCCAAACCACTTACAAGGTTCCAAGTGATCCTAGCCAATTTCCCAGTCCCAGAGGAGCTCACGGATTACCTGTGGACACTTTTTAACCGACTCCTCAAATCCATAATCCTTCTTGATTAAACTCTCTTATAAAAACTAACTTATTTTAAAGTATCTGAGAAGCTTCCTCACATTCTCTATACAAAATTCCACAAAAAGATTATCAAAATACAATTTCTTTATGGGTCGACTCAATTGTGTTTGATAGAGTCAGTCAGTCTATTTGTTAAATCTGAAAATTTCACTATACTCTTAACAGACCCATAATATCACAATTAAACAAATCTTTACCACAAAGATTACAAATCTTCAATAACAATTGTATACATATATATTTAATAAAAATATACTTCCCAACAATGATGATCTGTCGTAGACTGTTGTATCTGTTGCAGTCTTCTGGTTGATTTCTTTGTGAGTTACCCTAGGGTGACGACTCGGCTTACGTTGGCTAGTGGTCAGGGAGTTATTAAGCCCATCAAAACACTAACTTGCTGCTCCTCTGTTGGCCTGTTTGTCAGTACAGGAATGTGCGTTATGTAAATAACGTGGATCCAGGAGTTGATTTGAACAACTTTCACAACAATATTTCAGTAGACTTTGTTAGGATCCTTTCTTTACTTGTATTGTAAGTATTTCTTCTTTTAACCCCTTAGTGACAAGACATTTTCACCTTGACTTTCCCTTGGTGACAATGGCTGTTTTGACATTTCTAGGGTGTTTGTGTTTAGCTGTAATTTTTTTCTTTCTCACATACAGTACCCACACAAATTATATGTTGTTTTTATCGTCATAAGAAGAGCTTTCATTAGACACCATTATGTTCATCATATCTTATAATTTACTACAAAAAAAATCATAAAATATGATGAAAATTTTAAAAAACCCCACTTTTTCTAACTTTGACCTAAAATATAATTTACACAAATAAAATCATTAAAAAATACCCCTTCTAAATAGTTTCTAAATGTTGTCCCGAGTTCAAAAATATGCATGTTTCCATATTTTTCGTTTTTTTTTTGCGAGTTATGGGGCAAAAACCAAAAATAGTGTTTTTTGGTTTTTTCCTATATTGATCTTTTGACTCCAACCCGAACCCAAAATTTAACCCTAACACTAAATTTAACCCCAACTCTAATCCTTATTATATCCCTTAATATTTTTTAACTTTAATTTAATTTTAACCCTATCCCTTATGCTAAAAAATATTTAATTTTAACCCTATAGGCTAATATAGCTAAATAACCTGTTTTTAATTAATTAAATATGAATTTTAAATATTTTCCATTGCAATGCTACTAAACTACCACTAGGGGCAGTCAAGTAGCATATTCAGAGCGACGGAAGTGAAGTTACTTTCACTTCCGAAGCTCAGACCGGCAGAAGGCTTAGCCATATTGACGGAGCAGCATGCTCCGTGGGGCGATCGTGGGGGTCCCAAAATAGAAATTTTGGTGCTGGCTATTGCCTCGATGCCAGGCACGTCCTTTGTCGTTAAGGGAGTTTCTCCCAGGACGTGCCTGGCACGTCCTTTGTCGTCAAGGGGTTAAAATAAACTTTTTCTTTCTTTAGAAATAATCTTTTCTCAGCAATAGATTTGTTGGTGCACTTTGAACTTGTCTTTTGTTGACTGTACAGCTTTAATCTATATGAAAATAAAACTAAAAATATTCCAGTTAGTAACATGCAATATTTCCTTAAACATTTTGACTTATTCGCTTTACTTTAAAATATCTTTACTAATATTATGACTCCTATCTTGTGTCACAAAATAATTGGACCACTCTTATGTTCTTGAACAATATTATTATCCTTTTATAATTCTCTTGACTGAGCATGATGAGTGTAATATAGAACTAATATCACTCACTGTCAATAATCACTAGCACTTCATTAGTGATTAAGACCTCTTATTGGACCTGCATCAGTAATAATCTAGATTTGCTGGCTCAATCAGTAAACTCTGAAACAACATCATTATAGACTGGAGCTACTTCCATAGAACTAAGGCGTGACCTGTAAAAATAAATATTACATAAAGAATTCACAATTGATGTAATGCTCTTCATCAAAATTATTGACAACAAAAAATGCATCTCTCGACCATTATCAATATACTATCATCATGAACATAGCACAGAACACAACTTTGCCCCCATTCCCCCTCCCTTCACAAAAAAAAAATACTTATGCAGCCACTGCTACAACTCTCTTATCTGCAATTAGACTAGCAGATAGAACTGGAAACACAGGGGGGTTTCTCGGTGAACTTTTCTCTCTCTTTTTCATACACACCAAAAACTGTCTTAATTTATCACATTAGCTCCTACAAGTCCAATACCACAACATGTTTAAGAACATGACACTTGCTAATTCTTTCCACTAATCACTGACATTCTCATCTATTACAAACTTGTCTTGTATCTAAAATGTTAAACAACATCTCAATATTCTCTCACCATGTATCACATGGGGTACTTTGCCTTAATTATAACAAACATTAGAATGCCAAAAATACCATGTATATATTTATTGTATATAAACATGTTAGAGGTGTTAGCTCTGTGTTTATTTAAATATGTATTGCTCTCCAGCGGGCAATCTGATTTTACCTATAGTTTGAACATTATATTCATGTATCACCAACAATGTAAGTAGCGCTGTAAAAATAATTCTGGTCACACTAAGAAGATAAAAACAATTACAGTATATGCAAGTTTTTATATTTGATGGGCAGGGGATTTCTTTAAAATACTGATCAATACTTTTCAGTATAAACTAAAAAGTCTGTCTCTTATTGCTATATACCATTTATTTCCTTCTCAAATTAATATTGACTTGTAAATCCTAACTGTCATATTCTTAGCCCATTACGTCTTCTCTTTCTAAGTATGTGCAACATGACCTCTGACCTTTTACAAAATACAAAAAACATCTAACTCCAGCAATCTGCCAATTCCATGACCAACAAAGCCTTTAACAGCTAATCCTTAAACACAAAATTCACTCCTTCACATATTATGAATAAACGTTACTCAAGTCTTTCTCTGATACCAACTCTGAAATTCTACTTAAATCTAAAGCACATCTGAACCTACAAATAACTTAAAATTAAGACATCTTCTCTTATCTATTTTATCTAGAATGTTGGCAAACATGATATCTTATCTTGGGAAAAATCAAAACCCATCTTCAACATACACTAAAAATTTAAATACAAAAGTCCTTCCAAACTACATCAAAAATATATACTTGTCAAGACACCTAAATACAAAAAGGAATAATGTACCATAAACAAATAAACATTTCTAGTAGGTAACATGTAAAACATGTTCAATGTATAGTCTTTAAACAAGTATTAGGGTGCTTTGCTAGAACATAAAGCTGTAACCTGAGCCAGTATTTTAAAATATCCCAAAAGATATACAACTGAGAATATTCACAGCAAATAACATTTATACAGTAATAGAGAATATTTTTTTTACCCTCATAATTTAGCAAAATGCCTCTGAATATGTAGATTGAATTAAAATAACCCTTAATAAAAATCAAATAATGGCATTTATCAAATTTTACAGCTGTTATACTATCCACTGGATTGATCATGTATATTTAACATGATGTCCAAGAGAGACATACTTACTGTTTTACACATAAATATTTTTATTTTTCTTACTTAAAGATACAGTTACACAAATGCAGTAGCAAATTAATTCCAAAACAATGCATACCACTATTAATATTACTGACTATGCCAAAGTAAAACAACTCTGCAACTTTTCTTACCAAAAATAACACAAAACTTCAGTAACTTTTGCTACTTTTCTGCTAGAGCTCAATTACTATAAAACTGACACTGATGAATATAACCCAGAAGACCGTCACTCAAAAATTACTCAAAATTATACTAGCGGCATAATGTGCCTATTTTTATTGAGCGCTCGATTTGAGTGATCCAGGAGATATGTCCTCTCTAGACCACTAAATATAAAACACTTCCTTTTGTTACATCTCTATAAAACATGACTGCTGCTTTGGGGCTGTTGACACAAAACTAGGACATGTCTCTACTCTTGTGGTAAAATATTAGAGACTTCTACTGTAACACTATTGCCCATTTGCGCAGACATCACTTATAAAGATACATACATGTTACAAATAGTTATATAATTAACTAATAGTAATATACAGTGGATATAAAAAGTCTACACACTAGACATGTGCATTCGTTTTCGGACGAATGCATTTTCGTCCGAAAATAGCATTTTCGTTCATTCATTTGAAAAACGAATAACGAAAATGCTAAGCTAACGAAAGCCGAATGAACGAATGGTTATTAAACGAAAATCCTTAGTTCATTCGTCCATTCGTAGTAGTATTGGCATTCTATAAGCCGAAATAGAGTCGGTTTATAGAATACAATAGCATAGTACACTACATTCCATAAACCGACATAATGAACGACTTTCGGTTTATGGAATGCATGTAAGTCTATTGGCATTCCATAAACAGACTCTATTTCTGTTTATAGTAATGCCAATACTATAGCACGAATGGACGAATGATTTTCGTTTATATTAAACCATTCGTTCATTCGTTCAACTTCTTAGCTTTCTATAAACCGAAACAGATTCCCCATTCATAAATTTTTATGAATGGGAACTCTTGTTCGGTTTATAGAAAGCCCATAGTATTACATGTATTCCATAAGCCGAAAGTCTATAAACCGAACGTTCGGTTTATAGACTTTTGGCTTATGGAAGACATGTAATCCTATTGCTATTCTATAAACCGAACGTTCGGTTTATAGAATAGCAATAGGATTACATGTATTCTTATGAATGGGTTTTCGTTTCGTTTTCGTCCATTCGGACGAGAATGTTATTATTACATGTAATTTAATATTACATGTAATTCTATGTATTCTATAAACCGAAAGTCTATAAACCGAACGACATTCGGCTTATAGACTTTCGGCTTACAGAAAACGTATAGTACTATTGCCTTTCTATGAACCGAACGAGAGCCCCATTCATAAGAATTTCTTATGAATGGGGCTCTCGTTCGGTTTATAGAAAGCCAATAGTATTACACGTATTCTATAAAACGAACGAATAAAACGAAACGAAACGAAAATAATGGACGAATTTCGTCTGAAACGAATGCAGTAATGAACGAAATTCGTTTTAGACTAAATAAATAAAATTTTCGTCCGAATGGACGAAAACGAAACGAAAATGTTAGTTTTGCACATGTCTACTACACACCCCTGTTAAAATGTCAGGTTTCTGTGCTGTAAAAAAATGAGACAAAGATAAATCATTTCAGAACTTTTTCCACCTTTAATGTGACCTATAAACTGTACAACTCAATTGAAAAACAAACTGAAATCTTTTAGGTAGAGGGAAGAAAAAATAAAAAATAAAAAATAATGTGGTTGCATAAGTGTTCACTAATACTTTGTTAAAGCACCTTTTGATTTTATTACAGCACTCAGTCTTTTTGGGTATGAGTCTATCAGCATGGCACATTTTGACTTGGCAAGATTTACCCACTCTTCTTTGCAAAAACACTCCAAATCTGTCAGATTGAGAGGGCATCTCCTGTGCACAGCCCTCTTCAGATCACCCCACAGATTTTCAATCGGATTCAGGTCTGTTCTCTGGCTGGGCCATTCTAAAATTTTAATCTTCTTCTGGTGAAGCCATTGCTTTGTTGATTTGGATGTATGCTTTGGGTCGTTGTCATGCTGAAAGATGAAGTTCCTCTTCATGTTCAACTTTCTAGCAGAAGCCTGAAGGTTTTGTGCCAATATTGACTGGTATTTGAAACTGTTCATAATTCCCTCTATCTTAGCTAAGGCCCCAGTTCCAGCTGAAGAAAAACAGCCCCAAAGCATGATGCTGCCACCACCATGCTTCACTGTGGGTATGGTATTCTTTTGGTGATGTGCAGTGTTATTTTTGCGCCAAACATATCTTTTGGAATTATGGCCAAAAAGTTCAACCTTGGTTTCATCAGACCATAACACCTTTTCCCACATGCTTTTGGGAGACTTCAGATGTGTTTTTGCAAAATGTAGCCTGGCTTGGATGTTTTTCTTCGTAAGAAAGGCTTTCGTCTTGCCACTCCTGCAGATATTCCTGCAGCTCCTTTAATGTTGATGTAGGCCTCTTGGTAGCCTCCCAGAAAAGTTTTCTTCTCGTCTTTTCATCAATTTTGGAGGGAGCTCCAGTTCTTGGTAATGTCACTGTTGGGCCATATTTTCTCCACTTGATGAGGACTTCACTGTGTTCCATGGTATATCTAATGCCTTGTAAATTATTTTGTACCCTTCTCCTGACTGATACCTTTTAACAATGAGATCCCTCTGATGCTTTGGAAGCTCTCTGTGGACCATGGCTTTTGCTGTGGGATGCAACTAAGAAAATTTCAACCACATTATTTTATTTTTATGTTTTTTCTTCCCTCTATCTAAAAGATTTCAATTTGTTTTTCAATTGAGTTGTACAGTTTATAGGTCACATTAAAGGTGGAAAAAGTTCTGAAATGATCTTTTCATTATCTTTGTCTCATTTTTTTTACAGCACAGAAACCTGACATTTTAACAGGGGTGTTTTTATATCCACTGTATCTATGGTTCTACTAAGAAATACAAAACTCCTGAGATGCAGACACAGGATATGACCCCTAGGTAATTTCTCCTATCCATCTTTTTCTCTAACGTAGGCTTGACACATATAAGATCTGGTATCATTAGATTTATTACATAGAAAAGAGACTGACTGTCTATGTGTGTAGATTATGTGATAGACACAGACAAAGAATGTGCTCCCTCCAATAGGGGAGGGGGGGTTTAACCCTTCCCTGAAGTTAACTCTTCCAATGCTGAAATTACTCTTGTTATAACTTAAATATAAGTTTACCCTAACAGCTATCAACTACAATAGATGCATTTAAAAATGGTCTGGATGGTTTTTTTTTTTTTTTTTAGAAAAGAAGAACATACAGGGCTATTAATAATAAACTAAGCATTAATAATAGAACTTATTGATCCAAGGAGAAATCTGATTGCCCTAAAGATTCAAGAAGGATTTTTTCCCCCTAGCAGGCAAAATTTGAAATAGCTTCCTTAGGGTTTTATTTTTTTTTTTACTTCTTTTGGATCAAAAGCGGGAATGATATGTAGAAGGGTTGAACTTGATGGACTTGTGTTTTTTTCAACCTAAATTACTATGTTACTATGAAAACACAGCATAAACATATAAGAAGTGAAGTGCTGACATCAGTCCAAAAATATCCTGATCAGTACAAAGACGTATAAAACTAAAATGAGTGATTATAGGAATGCTGTATGTTAACATTACCCCTAGTATAGGTAAGGTCATAACAGTAAAATAAATAAAAAATATTGAAGATACGGTCTCAGTGACCTATAATGAAAAAAGAACATCATATATATAGAAACATCAGTCTAATCATGGTAACAAAGGAGAAACTTGAAGCTGAAATATGGAAACATGGGGAGAGAGATAAGAGGGGGAGAACTGCAGGATACAGAAGATAGTGGGGGATAGGGTACCCCAAGAGAGGGAGCACTGGCAGGGAAATAAAGACCAGCCAAAAAGGGGGCTTGTGGAACCAAATTTTGTGGCCACGGTGTGTCATTTTCCCGCGAGGGATATGACTGTGCCCCAGGAGGAGGCAGAGAGAAATATCAATTGTATTTCCTAGTAGCAAAGTCATAGGGAAACCCTGAAGGTGTCATAAGTAGCATGGAATACCAAAAAAGGTCCATGAGGTGGGTAACATAGACAGCATCGTCATCTTAATCAGGTGGTATTTGGTTTCCATAAGATTATCTAAGGTGTGGCCTAGAAGGGGGAGATAAATTTATATTTTACTCCAGCCATTCTGTTGCTGCATTTGGAATGGCCCACTATGTCTAGGGAAAATAACATGCTGGTAACTCATACTATGATGGCCACAAAACTTTGAGCGCTACAAAATTGATAGAATTTTAATACTTCTGAGTGGTTGGAGATTAAAAACAAACCATATATCAGTAAAATAGAGCTGGGTATAACAAAAGCTACTGGAATTGGGCTTGTAAAGTATGGGATATGGAATAAGTGATCGATAAAGTTGAATTTAGGAATTCATAATGCTGCCTGTGCACATAGGGAACACTGTTTTGGTTGCAACATGGAAGGAGGCATTTTATTGTTTCATCCTGTATCTCTCTGCATCATAGTTGTTGATGGTGTCTGTGTTGTTCTTTGTGGTGATGTAAATTTGGTCATCTTTTTTTTAATATGTTAATGAATTTTTAGATTTGATGATTTGTGTAAGATGGTTTTGAATTGATGTTTTTTGAATAAAGCTTTTTTGAAAAGCAAAAAAAAAGTTTGTGTATTTTTAATATTTGTTGATCCACATGGTGGCAAAAATGATTTAAAACTAGAGTTGAGTGGACACATGGATGTTCGGGTTCGGCGGGTTAGGCCGAACTTCGGAAAAAAGTCCGGGTTCGGGCTCGAACTTGACCCCGAACGGAACCCCATTGAATTCAATGGGGACACAAACTTTTGGACTCTAAAATAACTCTAAAAAAGTCCTGGAAAGGGCTAGAGGGCTGCAAAATGAAGTAAAATGTGGGTGAGTGTCCCCATTCATACGAATAGGTCAATTGACCTATTCGTATGAATGGGGACTAAATTTTGGTTTATAGAAAGCCAATAGCCATGTAATGCTATTGGCTTTCTATAAACCGAAATAGAGTCCCCATTCATAAGAATTTCTTATAAATGGGGACTCTATTTCGGTTTATAGAAAGCCAATAGAATTACATGTATTGCATAAGCCGAAAGTCTATTAACCGAAAGACATTCGGTTTATAGACTTTCGGTTTATAGAATAGCAATAGCATTACATGTATTCTATAAACCGAAAGTCTATAAACCAATAAAACTTAAAGCTGACAAGCACACTAAAAGTGATCTGCAAAACACAGTCATTAATAGTAGGTAAGCTGAACATCCTCCTGGTTGCTTATCTTTTCAACTCAGTTTTAATAGCTGTTTTTGTTTAATTTTTCAGTTCACCACAATTAACTTTTTGGGTAAGAATAAGCGATTGTGCACAAATGTATTTATGTCTCACTGAAGTCCTTTCTTTTTATTTTTTTGCTTTAGTGATTAATGGGCACAGTATGGACACATTACCTGGATTGGTACTTTCCCTTGGAGAGAAAATTCAGTGGCATCTTCTAAATATGGGGAGAAGCAATGTTCTTGCTATTCATTTTCATGGAAATGTACTAACAGATCGGACACACCAAGAGCATCATCTCGACGCGCTGAACCTGTACCCTGGTAATA
The DNA here is from genome assembly GCA_036172795.1 of Pelodytes ibericus. NCBI lineage: Eukaryota > Metazoa > Chordata > Amphibia > Anura > Pelodytidae > Pelodytes > Pelodytes ibericus. Next base: position 61,664,466 of record CM069861.1, read on the forward strand.
CCCATCAATTATGTCACAAAACACCAATACATTACTGTGCCAAAGTTAAACATTGATACCCTTACACTATCAAATGTGTCCCATCATGTTATACATCTAGCCCAATCATATGGACACAATTTAAAATTTCTATTGCTACATTCTTGGCACTTTTTTTATGTTTATATCATACGTTGAGGAAATTACTGCTATTAGGAAGAGACAAATATATTGTTAGTTGAAATACCAAAGGGTCTACTCTATATAGACCAAACTTTGAGGGCGAAATGGTTCAAAATATAACAATAACAATACTTGTTTGTTAGTTTGCTATAATGTATCCTCTTTGCAATCAACACCTGGGCAGTATGCCAAAGAGGGACCAGACTATTATACAATATATATGACATGGTGCATAGGTAGTAACAAGCTTACCTAGGAAATTATAGGTTTTCGGCTGTCAAATATGCTGCGATCACCTGCAAACGCAATTCAGATTTGGGGGCGATTGATGCATTTTGGCCATTTTAATTTTCCAGATCTGATCTGGTTAATTGAAATTAAAAAGTAAAAATTCTATACAAACAATCTTGTTACACATAGGGGGGTCAGGAAAGGTAAATACTTAGGAGGGTCAGTCTCAGCTCCCCTAAAATAGATTGGGGGGTGGGTCTGGGCAAATACTCAGTCCCCATCCCCAGCCCACACACCTCAATTAAAAATATTTTATAGGGCCCCTGAGGTCTGGGGGCTGATAAAAGGCCCCCAGAACCTAAATAATTTAGTTAACAAATAAAAAACAAAGCTAATAGCTGTTATAAAAACATAGAAACATAGAATGTGTCAGCAGATGAGAACCATTCGGTCCATCTAGTCAGCCCAATTTTTCAAAATACTTTTATTAGTCCCCTGTTAACCGTCTTACAGCTAGGATAGCCTTGTGTCTATCCCACGCATGCTTAAAATCCTTGACTGTGTTTACCTCTACCACTTCTGCTGGAAGGCTATCCCATACATCCATTACCCTCTCAGTAAAGTAATACTTCCTTATATTACTTTTAAATCGTTGCCCTTCAAATTTATGGTGGTAGTTTTTATCTGGCCCTGCCCCTCCCCAATGTTTTTAATATGGGGCTGGGAGTACTTGCCCAGCTCCCAGCCTTATTTATTATAATGAGGGTTCAGGGCTGCTTGCCCTGCCCCTGTGTATTTTTAGGGGAGCCAACAGGGCTAAGTCTTTTTTATTTATTTTAATTTTGGGCGGAATACAGCTATTTCCATAGTAGCCGAGCAACCGGGAGTCAACATACAGTTCGGCATTCAGGGTCTTGGTGACAGATTACCATATCTACTGTCCTGAGCTGATCTTCCCAACATCTTCGCACAAGCTGGCAAACATGTTGGTTTGAACTAGCCCAGAACAAGTCTCCCTATCTCTCCGACGCCTACATCCCCTTATACAGCTAACCCAGTACTCCACCCTAGAAAACTCGTCTCCTACATCTTTACCCTCCTCTACACTTGCCCCAGTCAATGCCTGCTCCGTGAGCAGTAAGCTCCAGTCCATGTTGTCTATGTCTCTCAGTGTTGCTTCTTTAGATCTAGTATAACATTTTCCAAAGCAGCAACCTGCTAACATCTTCAGTATCAGTATGGACACTGAGAAACAAACACTAGCAGAGTTATTGTAACTAACATGCATTTGCCATCACCTCAAAAGCCAACCAATTTATATTAGGAAGTTTTGCAGTTAACACCCAATTTCACAATTAGTCGGAAACCAACCAAAAATAATACCATATATGCTTGAATATAAGACGACTCTCCAAAAAAAGCCTGAATATAAAACTACTCTATAGAAAAAAAGTTTTACTTGTAAATATTTTGCATTTGTTGTTTTAATATGACAATCTTCCCCCAGACATAGCCAATGCATCCCCCTTGCAGCCAGCAGACCCTCAGACTTTGCCAATGCATGCCCCCACAGCAATGTGCCCCAAGACTTAGCTAATGCTGCCCCCAGACTTAGCCAATGCTGCCACCACACAGCCATCTGCCACCCCCAGACTTAACCGATGCTTCTCCACACAGCCATCTGCCCCCCATTGACTTATCCAATGCTGCCCCCAGACTTAGAAAATGCTAGTTATGCTAGACATTATGTAGTATGGGAAAATTCTTGGGTATGTATGATACTGGCATACCAAATGTTAAATGGTTATCAGTACTAGGACACAAGTACTCTAGGTATTGGTACATTCACTGCCCTGTGCTGCAGAGTGTATAACACAGATATTATCTCCACACACATGCAGTGCATTCACTCACATCTAATACTTCCACACACCAACTCACACCACAAGGACGACAAATACACATTCTACCTATCCATGCTGTATTTGTACATGATACTAGGCCACAATGTGGAGACATATTTTAATTGAGTGTCACTCACACTAGTCCACAAGGTGAAACACACATATCTTAAGTAGCATTTCATTCACACTCCACAAATAACATGAATCACACAACACACAAACAAGAGAATGCTGCAGTCTCACACAGCCCTACATTGTATGGTTGTTAAACTAGCATGTCACTATGTGTAAGGGATTATGTTAAGGAACTGTGAGTGGATGGGAAAGAAGCTAAAACGAAACCACAAATAATACGTGCACACAAGTACAACATAAAACCTACAGAAATAAAACACATGATAAACTGACAATAAACAGCTGCAACGTTGGAATCATATAGTAATGCAATCATAAGTTCATAAGTCACATGGCTACTAGGGCCTAGAAAATAGCTGAACGTTATTTACTGAGACCCCACTTGAACTGATCGGTGACTCTTCTTTCTTGATCTTGATGAGAGCAATAAGTCCATAAAGACAAACAAAATATTCTTGCTTTCCCAAAATATTCCCTTTTGTAAACTTGGGTTGTTGCTCTGTGAAAGTCTCAATTAAAGTCCAATGAATCTGTGAAATGTCAAAAAATTAATAAACAATATGCGATCTTATTTATTTAAAAAAAAAAATTCAGTTTTCAATCGGTTGCATATTGCTGTTTCTGCAAAGGACTTTCTGCTTTCTGAGTCTGCTGGCAGAAACTGTCTCTGGTATTCTTCTCATTTCTCGTGGCAAAATCTGTAAAAGGTCAAGAGCAGTATCAATTATTAGCAGGTAACTCTGTATCTGGTGTACAAACCCCTTTGTATAATTTACATTGGTCTACATGGACCCATTTACATCCAGGCTGCCTTTTGGCTTTTTTGCGTTTTTTGCCAAAATGTGTCTAGGATTACATAGGGCCCTTCCCAATTTGCATCCCAGGGAGAATTTTTGATAATTTTTTGATCATTACTAATCCCCCCTTCTCGAACAGATTTTGAGGTATAGATACAATTTTACAATAAGTTGGGGCCATATTTGAGGCAGCAAAGAGTAGCAATGAATTACATTTCTTCTGAACTTGGAAGAGGTACTGGTCTCTAGATACAGATTCTCTCAGCGGAGTTGAAAGTTGTGGTTCACCTGAGTGTCCTAATGCTATCTGTCACCCTGTCATGAACAAATATGGAGAGCACGTAGTGGCACTAGAGGTCGTAGTTCTGATAGCCATGAGTACTTCAGGAAGATGGTTAACCCATGATTAGATATATATATATATATATATATATCACCTATATCTGGTGATTGGGGGTGGTATGGTATGTGAAATATCTGTTGAATTCCAAATAGAGCACACAGGTTTTGCATGACCTGTGCCCCTGTCTTACTCAATTATTTCAGGAAAGCCCCAGCATAGAAAGACTTGTTCCCATATTGGTTGTAGCTATTGCTGAGTCTCATCTGAGGGAAAATACCTCTACCCACTTAGAAAATGTGTCAACAATGATCAATCCATATCTGAGACCCCCCAATCTGAATTGATTTCCAGGGACCATCTGCAACTGGCAATCTTTGAAGCATAGGTCTTTGTCCCTTGGGGCATGTATTTACTTGGGCACAAGTAAGACATTCCTGTATGCAATGCAGAGCTAAAGTTGTTATTTCAGGCCAATAAAATGTTTGTCTCAAGTGATACTCTAAAGCACTCTGTCCAATGTGACCCATAAAATAATGTATTTGTTGTGTAATGGCCTCTGCAGATTGTGTGGGACAACAAAAATAAGTCTCTGTTGTTGGTCATTAGGATCACTATAACATAACAACCCTTTTTTTTTTTATATAGAATAGCCACTTGGAAGTTTGTTGGTTCTGAAATAAAAGATAAAGATTAGGATCCCTATCCTGTTCTGCTTTTAAATCAGGCACTTCTGAACTTTGATCACTAACCTTGGCTAACAGAGTCATTATTTCTTTGCACGTGAAGTGCTAGTCCCATGCTTGTTGTGTCTCTTTGTCTTTTTAATTTAAATGCCATGCATCCCCATCTACGACAGCCTCCTTTGCTAATAAATCCACTTGTGCATCATGCTTTGTATGCTTATCTGTGGCATTTGAATGGGCTATTACCTTTACGTCTGCTGCCTGGAGGGAATTCAACCAATTTCCCCAGGGCTTGAATGTATGACAAAGGTTTTCCTGCTGAGTCCACCATTAGATTCCATATGGGCAGATATTATGTCAGTGATCTGGTGACATAAGCACTATCACTATGGATGCATATAGGGCAAAATGTATTTTTCATTATGCTGTACTGTAATGTCACAATGCTGCAAGTCTGTCAGCCACCTTGTAAGATGTTGTGTGGATATTCCACTGAGAGACTTCTCAAACAACAACTTCAAAGGTGTGTGAGGAGATTCCAGAATCAGCTTCCTGAACCCAACTGTGCAGTAGCTTCCACTGACCAGTGCACATCCAACAGAGCCTTTATGCATGAATCATACCCTTTTTCTACTGGAGACAGAAGTCTGGAAAAATATCCAACAGACCTCCGTTTTCCAGCTTTCTCCTGCAGTAACACAGATGTGATAGACGTGTCAGATGTACATGTCTGGAGGGCAAATGGAGCCTCCCCATCCACAGTAGCTAGGGCGGGGGCTGGTGCTAAATCTTGCTTCAGAACTTTGAATGCTTCTTCCTGTCCTGTGCCCCAGGGGAATACAAGTCCCAAAAACTTCCTCAAGGAATTCTTGTTAAAAAGTCTGGGGACTTGTAACATTCCTATCACTCTTTCTTTAGTTAGACACCTTGTGCCTCCTGTGATTGCTACTCCCGAAAATGGATACCTGTTGTCTGAGCAACTGCATCAACAGTTCCCTCAACAAATCCATATGTTCTCCTATTGTCTCTGTTTGCAACAGGATATCATCTGCATATTGTATTATACTGGATGGAGAAGATAATGCTTCTATTATCTTTGCTAGGGCCTGGTGGAAATATGTGGGAGAGCTGTGAAAGCCCTGAGGTAACGTTGTAATAATATATTGTGTATTTTTGAAGGTGAAGGCAAATTTGTACTGGCATTCTGAGGCTAGCTTAATACTCCAGAAACCATTACTGATATCCAGTACTGAATACCACTTACAGGTGGCACTTAACTTAGATGTAACTTCAGGAATGGAAGCAACTACATTTGTTACTGGAGGGATACTTTGTTTACCATCCGAAAAACTGCAGTCAATCTCCAAGTGCCATTAGCTTTTACGCATGGGGAGTTGTTAGATGAAGAACATTTCCTAATGATACTCTGCATTTCCAATTGCTCAATTATTTATGCCACAGGCTCAATGACTTCTGTATTGCATCTGTGGAGGAGCATCAGATCCCACAATGTTAATTATGCTTCCTTTAAGAATGCCATAATCATTTTTATGCTGAGCCCAAATTTCAGGGAAATCCAGAACCAATGTCCACAGAACCAGTGTCATCAGAGGTATCCTCAGTATATGGCTACACTCTGTCTGAAGGAACAGAAGCAATAGATGCCACAGGACTTAAAGTAGTATCATCTAGGATCTCCCTCTTGTATCTCTCAACAAAACATTATTACAAAGATATACTAGCATTCCTACTATTCTCATTAAATCTGCACCCAGTATAGTACCTTCAGTGTTCTTACTTTGTAATATGGGTATTGTTTTATTCTACTGAGTGCTTAAAGTCAAAGTTACTTGTGGTATAAGAAAAGCTTGAGACTGAGATCCCTCAAGTCCTACCAGAAGGGGGACTTAGCGGTAGGTCTGTAAGCATCACTGAAGCTCCTGTATCAATAAGAATCTTAGTGTGATATCCTGCAATAATTCCGTTAACATAGGGACGTCCTGCATGGTCCCTAAATGTGTTTCAAATAGGAACCATGTCATCCAGTGATGGTCAATCCAAAAATGAGATCAGAGGATCTTCATCATTCAGATGAAATCCATCAGATGACACCTTTCCGCATTACATTTTACCTGGCCTTTCCTATGATAGTTAATACTCCTTCCAGGGAGTCTTTTTCTTCTGCAAGCATTTGAACCCTGGGGTCTAACTACGTGTATTGCATAAGATCAGGAAGGGTTTGATCTGGTGGTATGCTGTGGGTTAACCGGTACACTTGCACAAATTTAGAGGAAAAAACCCAAGGATGATCTTGTAATTGCACCTTCATTTCAGCAAGTGAGTGACTGTCTAAATCTCTTTCCTCTGTTACAAATTTGGAGATAGCTCTAAGCCTGCCTCCCTCTGTCCCCCATTTATTATCTTTAAACCAATCTTGATCTCGACTAATGGGCCCATTTATGGGTGGATTTAGTTTACAAGCAATGCTGCTTGGTGCCCACATTTTAAGCATAATACATGCCTCTTAGGAGAGAGCATATACTGTTTAACTGCTGATTCAAAGTTGGACATGTTTGAAATCACATCTATCTTGCAGTCATATTGGGAAAAGAGGGGGCTTCATTTCACTAGCTGTTTCACCACTTTATCTCTACGGCTGGACACACCTCCCAATCTTCCAGTAGCAAGAACAGAGATCTTGTCTGCTGGGTAAAGGGCATTTATTTGGAGAAGACTGGGGTCTTGAAAGACCTCCTATGTATCCAACCTGTTTAGCCCCTGTGTTCCTGTGTTGTCAGAGCTTACTGCCGGGAGGTCTGGCTGTCCGTCATAATAGACGGAAGTGTCTGGCAGCAGGGAGGATGTCTGCACATATAATGTTGGAAGGAGGGAGGTGGAGAGAGAGACAGACAATGTGGGGGGGAGGGAGGGGGAGAGAGAGACAGACAACATTGGGGGGAGGGAGGGGGAGAGAGAGACAGACAACGTTGGGGGGGAGGGGGAGAGAGACAGACAACATTGGGGGGAGGGAGGGGAGACAGAGACAACGTTGAGGAGAGGGTGGGAGGGAGAGAGAGAGAGACAACATAGGGGGGAGGGAGGGACAGAGAGAGACAACATAGGGGGGAGGGAGGGACAGAGAGAGACAACGTAGGGGGGAGAGAGCCAGCATTGGGTAAGTCTTGGGGTTAGGGGGAAGCATTGGCACATAAAAGGAAATAAAAACAAGAAATGCATTTTTTTATATCATAATTTTGTATTAAATATGAAAAAGATATTTACATGTGAATATATACAAGTTAAACTTTTTTCCTATAGGGTAGTCTTATATTCAGGCTTTTAGTTGTTTTTTCCAAAGGAATATCCTTATACTTATATGAACTTATTAATATTATGTTCAACTATTTATAAATGTAATAAAAATGTTATTAATAATTTTCATTTCTTTTTTTTATTTCCTTCCTCTGCATCCTCATTGCACCTAAAGGACTTAACACAGCACCATACAGTACATACAGCACCATACAGTGGCATTTGGCATGCCACAGTGTCAATGCCCCACAGAACATTCCACAGTGGCTTTTTGCCCCACAGTACATGTTATTTTGCCCCAAAGAACATGCCACAGCATCACTTTGCCAATTAAAATAAGCCACTGTCAGGTACCAATTAACATGTCACAGTCACTTTGTCATTAACATAGACAACAGCCAGTTTGCCTATTAAAATATGTCACAGTTTGGTTTTCCTATTAATATGGCAGTGTTCGTTTGCCCATAAATATGCCATAGCCAGCTTGCCAATTATTATGCCACAGCCAATTTGCCAATTAATATGCCAGCGTTATTTGTCAATTAATATGCCACAGACAATTTTCCCTTTAATATGCCAGTATTATTTTGACAATAATATGGCAGTATTATTGTGATATTAATATGCCAGTTGTATTTAACCATTAATATGCCACAGCCTTGGGGGGATGAGCGATGACATGAGGACATGGCACACTCGCTCTGATTGCAACCAGCACCACTGAACAACCGCTGAACAACTAAATGCTGCCCCAGAAGTAAACTCCAACTCGACTGGGAAGCACTGAGAGTCACAAGCCGCAAGACAAATGCCAATAGCCTCAGACTGGCGACGCATATAATCAACACTAGGTGCTTGAACACTGGAATTTCACAGCGTCAGTAATGCGGTAAAACCATATTTTTAACTGATTGTCCATAACAAATTACATGAAAGCAGATGGTGGCTTAAAACTGGAACCCGAAATCGGATGAGTGGAAGCTGCTTAGTGGAAACTCTACACACTGACTGCCGGATTCACGGAGACCAGAAAAGGGCTTGCCTCCGGTGATCAGTGGGTAGGAATGCTGACGCTCACTGAAGCCTCCAAGAAGAATAAGATAAGTGACTACTCTCTCTCTTTCCCCCTACCATACTAGTGCTGGACAGTGTTTGACAGGCTGCATTAATACACTAACATAAACTCATCTGTTTATTCAATTGACTTACCCAGCCTGACACACAGGGAGCCTATAGATAGAGTGGGTATAGATACTGATACCTTATTTGGAAGGGGAAGAGACAGTATTCACACTACTCGTTTAACAAGCAGAACCTAGTAAAAATTGGATTTACCTTTCTTAAAATGGCTAATAAAAGGGATCCTGAGCCTCCATCAAAAATATTTGGGAAGAAGAAGAAAAAGAGGAAGGATCAAAAAGTGGTTAAAGAAAAATGTTTATCTTTTTTTTTCTCCCCAATGTCACAAAAGGAATTAAAGGAGAAAAAGGACTTTAAACAATGGACACACAGGAAGCTCACGTTGAAGTAAATATCACGGGTGGAACAGAAGGCTCAGGCTCGCAGTCAGACATATCTGTTAATCTTCAACCACAGGGCTTGACTCCAGATTATTTTATAAATATAAAAGTATTATAAAATACTATACAATTAAAACAAGATATTATTGGCACAGGTAAAAGGGTACAGGACCTGTAACAAAAAATTTGACAGTGCAGTTTTTCTGGGAGGGGAATAGCAAGAGGCAGGATTCTATAGAGAAGAAGACAGAGGGACTTGAGGAAAAGATGGCAGGTCTGGAGGACAGATCCAGGTGTAGCAATATAGAGTACAAAATGTACCTGAGGATGTTACTATGGATCTGCTAGAGGATTATTTAATCGCATTCTTTGGGGCATTGGGAATGATTCATGATAGACCAAAAGAAATTATGGAAAGATTGCACAGATTGGTAAAACCTAGTAGTGCCCTGGATCTGCCCTCCAGAGATGTTATTATATGCTTTTCAGATATATGATTTAAGACATATTCTGAGAAAAAGGAAATAGGTGAAAAATTCTCTAAACTGAAGGTGTTCCAGGATCTTTCCTATAGGATGAACAGTGGAAAAAGATGGGCCCAGACTGATGTTTAAAACTCCAGAGTGGTTTCAAAAGGGACACATTTAACTAAACACTGAATTGGTGTGGGCCTTTATTTTTCTTTCCTTTTGGTCGGGGGGGTGGGGGGGTGGGGGTAAAATTTTATTCAATTTGCCCATTACGAATTTAGAGATTTAGGCAAATATGTGTCGATGGTTTAAATATATGTAAATATGGGAAATACTTTTGGGTTGAACGATAAATAGAGGGGACATACGGTATGGTAGGTGAAATTACAGGTGGTTTAAGGATTAAGAAATTTTAGGATTAGTATAATTAGAGAGAAACATGTATAAGAATAAATAAATAAATCAACTTGGAGACTATATCATACTATAATAAGTCACCCCCTATAAATTATACACGGGAGCTAATGATGGGAAGTTTTGCACTTAGGCATTTTTTAAGTTCATATAAATATTGGTGTTCAATAGAGTAAGCTAGGGAGTGATTATGGTATAGAAAATACACTTAAATGTTACATAGGAGATTTTTTTTTCCATTTTATTTTTGATATTTGAGAAAAGGTGTAAGATACACCAAGATAAACACAACTATTGCACTTTAAATGGACACTACCACTTACATAAACTATGAAAAATCTGCCTCAAATCGAGGTCTGACTATAAGACTGGGATCCAGGTCCCCCGCAGAGCATTGGGTAGGGAAGGGGAGGCAGCAATGGTTAAGTATGGAGGGTAGGGGCAGCATTGACTAAGTCTGGTGGGCAAATTGCTGTGGGGACAATGCATTGGCTACGTCTTGGGGGCAGATATGCAAATAAAAGGAATTAAAAACAAGAAATGCATTTTATTCTATCATCATTTTTATAACATTTGAAAAATCAATTTACATGTGAATATATACAAGTTAAACTTTTTTCCTATAGGGTAGTCTTATATTCAGGCTTTTATTTTTTTTTTCCTAAAGGAGTATTCAAAGTTTGGGGGGTTGTCTTATATTCAAACAAATACGAAAAAACATACCCAGATAAACATCCCCCTGATGCTGGCTTACCAGGATGGGAAATTAAACACTAGATACAAATGTAGGAGATATTTGTGAACTACAGTTCCCATGATGCTCATCCAGTTAAAAACAACATGATGCTGACTGAGCATAATGGGAAATGCAGATAAAACTAGATAAAAATGTAGGAGTTACCTTAACTACAGTTTTTATTTAAAAAACATGTGGACCACATATTGGAGGAGCATGCTCCTCCAATACAGCGTGCCCAGCACAGAGCGATGGAAGAGAGAGAAAAAAAAATCTCTTCTGTCGCCCTGAAACCGCTACTAGAGGCAGTTAGACAGAATCACAGTTAGAAATGGAAAAGTAAATAATTAAATAAAATAAATAAATGGAAAAGGCTAACCCTTGATCTACTAAACCTAGATCTAGGGTTAGGGTCATAAATAGGGTTATAATTAAGGTCACAGGGGGGTTCGGGTGAGTACACGGGTTAGACAAGGGATTCCGGTAGATTTAGGGTTAGGGTAAATTTAGGGTTGTGGTAAATTTAGGGTTGGGGTTAAAAGGTCACTGTAGAAGAAAATGGTTAGAAAACAAAAAAACACTAACAATGTTTATTGCCCTATTAGTTGAAAGAAAACATAGGCAAACATGGAAACATTGGTATTTCTAAACTCAGGAAAAACAGTAGAAATATATAAACAGGGTCTTTTTTACCATTTGTAATTGTTTAAAAAAAATCAGGTCAAAGTTAGAAGAAATTTTTTTTATGGCATATTTTCATCATATTTTATATTTTTTTTATTAGTAAATTATATCATATGATGAAAATAATAGTATCAAATGAAAGCCCTATCCGTACTTTAAAAAATGATTTATAACTTGTGTGGGTGGACTGAACACAAAGACAGAAATTCACAGTTCAGTAAACATATGACAAAAATAATGGAATTCTGGTCTTCAAGGTACATAAAATGCAGCACAGCGCTCGGTCACTAAGGGGTTAATAGATTTTATGAAAGTTCTGTAACCTACCACAAGATGCGCCGCAATGAAATTAAAGAGGCAATTCTTATTTTAAAACAGGGGAAATCTCCAGGGCCAGATGGAGTCAATAATTCCTTTATAACATTTTTGTGGATAATTTGGTGGAGCCCGCTGACTAGAACATTTAACGATTTTTTAATACAAAAGGACATAGAGAACTCCTAGAATCAAATATCTCACATATGCATAAACAAGATAAATACCGTTTGTTTGTCTCCTTAATTCTGATGTTAAAATATACTCAAGTGTCATTGCAAACAGATTACGGAAATCATCCCAAGTCTAATACACCTAGATCAAACTGGCTTTCTACCAAATAGAGCATGTAACAGAACTCCCCGTACTCCGAACGAGTACCTTCCGTTGATGGACGCTTCTGAGCTTGCGCCAAGGACCACAAGCACCGCACCGGACACCACAACCACGGCAGACTCCACAACCGCCGTAGCTTAACTGGAGTCTCGCCGTCTTCTGTTCACCCTGGATCAGCTATTGTCCTCCAGGACCATGTGGGGAAGACCTCTACTCCAGGAGAGCGTATCAGGAACAAGCTCTTAAAAGAGCTAAGTGATTAAAGCTCAAGGGAGTATGCAGAATATCGCAATCCAAAGTGTGAGTATAGCTGTCCCCTCCAATCACGAGATTGGACTACATGTTGAGGGTCAAGAAGATGTCTGGATTTTTATCAAACACTTTGCTTTTATGCCCATTTTCCACACATAGGACCACCCACAGGGTTTTGAAGAACAACCAATCAATACATACAATACACTCAGACACTCCCAGCAATTACAGCAAAATCCCCCCCTCTGCCTGTGATACAATTATCTCCACACAGTAGACTAACTTAATTATCACAGGCAGAAAATATACAGTTTTTACACAATATTATTCACATAAAACATACATTTTCAGAATCAGCATACTTTAAATATGAATATAACTAAAAATCAGACAATTCCACCCAGTAGTTCAAAAGTTAGCTGGAAGTCCTTTATGACCGACCGCAAGCACATTTTCCTAGTCTGGGGACTCTGGGGACACCATCTTAAAGGGGCATTGTTCCAATTTTCACCATGCCCAAAAATGTGCTTAAAGGGCCAGCACCAGTCCCATAAAAGTCCATAAGCCCCAATACAGCTTCTTAAAGGGCCATACACCCCAGGGCCATAGTCACAGGGGAGGAGGCTGGCAAGCAGGCCTCTCCAGGACCAAGTGGCAAAGGGCACTTCGTCACAGAGCACAAATCTAAAAATGTGAGGAAGATAATAGACGTCCTGGATAAGGCACAAAGATAAGGCCAGTACTATATTACATCAGACTGGTTTATAATCAAATATCAGAGATGTCCCCTGCCCCCATTACTTCATAATCTATCCATTGAACCATTAGCAATTTGTATTAGAAAGGAAGAACGGGTTAAGGATTTTATCTATCAAGAGATTGAGTTAAAACTCAATATGTTTGCAGATAACATCTTTATTACTATGGGAAATCCATTAGGCTCCCTAGAGGCATTAATGAACATCTTAAAAAAAAATACAGGGAGGCTGTTTCCTGGTGGGGTCGAATTAACATAATAAAATCATACATCCTACGAAGTCCATGTCCAAGTACAGCCGCAACCACTCCCCCTGCTGGTGATTGGTCACCCTTAACCCTACACATGCTCTGATTGGTTGCCAGCTATTATAGCACTAAATTCAATGATGTTTTCTATTGTGCAAAAGTTAATGAGATTAGTTAAAGCCCAAGTGCAGCCCACAACCACTCTCCGTGCTGGTGATTGGTCGTCCTCAAGTCTACGCGTGCCAAATTAAGGGTTTTTTGCAAATATGATTTTTATTGAATTTCATGGAACAAACAAAGTGTTGGGTGGGAAAAGGGGAGGGGGGCACAAAAGAAGAGGGAGTAAGAAGGGGGGTGGGGGCAGTGGTTCCAGCCGGGTTCCCGTCACAGCGGGTGACACAAATCAAAATATCATCAAGTCTAGTTCAGGTACACAAAAGAATCCAGAGACTCAGCACACCGTGTTCAAGGAGTTTTAATCCGCACAAACGCAACGTTTCAGCTCTGTGATGAGCTTTTTTCAAGTCTGGTAACATGAGTGTTAATCACACATATACAAGGTGTGCATAAGTGACATACAAAATTAAGGGGTGGAGCCCAAATGGACAGCCCAATTTGTGTAACAAATCCATAGTTGCCAACATCAGCCATGTTTCCAGGGACACATATGTGTTCCACATGCTGCAGACAGAGCATGCAAAAGTGCAGCCCGGCAGTATGTAGGATGCATATACGCACATACAGATCCAATTAATTAATCATGGTAGGTCCTGTGCGATCTCCATCCTAAGTAATTAATTGGATTCTGTCTGTGTGTTGCACTTTGCATGCTCTGTCTGCAGCATGTGGAACAAATATGTGTCCCTGGAAATATGGCCAATGTTGGAATCTATGCAAATCATGTGAAGGCACACAAAGATACAAGTATAAAATAAGAGCAATAATGTGTAAAACATGTGAATATCAGTGTAGTAAATAGTAGATAAGTGCAAAACTAAAATTTTCCTTTCGTTTTCGTCCATTCGGACGAAAATGTTATTTATTTAGTCTAAAACGAATTTCGTTCATTACTGCATTCGTTTCAGACGAAATTCGTTCATTATTTTCGTTTCGTTTAGTTTTATTTGTTCGTTTTATAGAATACGTGTAATACTATTGGCTTTCTATAAACCAAACGAGAGCCCCATTCATAAGAAATTCTTATGAATGGGGCTCTCGTTCGGTTCATAGAAAGGCAATAGTACTACAAGTTTTCTATAAGCCGAAAGTCTATAAACCGAACGTTCGGTTTATAGACTTTCGTCTTATGGAATACATGTAATCCTTTTGCTATTCTATAAACCGAATGTTCGGTTTTTAGAATAGCAATAGGATTACATGTATTCCATAAGACGAAAGTCTATAAACTGAACGGTCGGTTTATAGGCTGTCTGCTTATGGAATAAATGTAATCCTATTGCTATTCTATAAACCGAACTTTCGGTTTATAGAATGCCAATAGACTTACATGCATTCCATAAACCGAAAGTCGTTCATTATGTCAGTTTATGGAATGTAAGTGTACTATGCTATTGTATTCTATAAACCGACTCTATTTCGGCTTATAGAATGCAATAAGGCTTTCGTTTGCTCAGCATTTTCGTTATTCGTTTTTCGAACGAATGGACGAAAGTGCTATTTTCGGACGAAAATGCATTCGTCCGAAAACGAATGCACATGTCTAGTAAAGAGCAGCACATATTATAAGTTCTAAAATGAACAAAATTCATGAAAAATGGTAAAAACACTGCAATTGCAACAGAAGAACAATTAGGCAACGAGTATAATCAGTATAATAAATAGTGGAGCTGTTCCAGTATCAGGGCTGGCCTTAAGTGTTCCGGCGCCTTGTGCGGGCTTCCCCCGTGGCGCCCCCCGTCTCTTTCACCCCCCTATGTATGTGTCTCTCTCCCTTCCCATGTTTGTCCCTTTCCTCTTCCTTTGCCATGTCTGTGTCTCTCTCTCTCTCTCTCTCTCTCTCCCCCCCTCCCCTGTTCTGTCTCTCCCCCCCCCCTCCCCTGTTCTGTCCCACCCTCCCCCTGTTCTGTCTCTCTCTCTCCCCCAGTTCTGTCTCTGCCCCCTGCCCCTGTTCTGTCTGTCTCTCTCACCCCTCCCCTGTTCTGTCTCTCCCCCATCCACTGTTCTGTCTCTCTCTCCCCCCTCCCCTGTTCTGTCTCTCCCCCATCCACTGTTCTGGCTCTCTCTCCCCCCTCCCCCTGTTATCTCTCTCTCCCCAAGTTCTGTCTCTGCCCCCTGCCCCTGTTCTGTCTGTCTCTCTCTCCCCCTCCCCTGTTCTGTCTCTCCCCATCCACCGTTCTGGCTCTCTCTCCCCCCCTCCCCCTGTTATCTCTCTCTCCCCCAGTTCTGTCTCTCCCCCCTCCCTTGCACAGTCTGCATTACGGGGAGCCATGGGCAGCAAGAGAAGGTGCTGCTCGGCTCCCCATGCTTAATGCAGGCATGGGGAGCCTAGCAGCACTTTCTCATGGTGCCAGTGGCTCCCCGTGAAGCAGATGCTGCTCTGCTTCACAGGGTGGGGGCGGAGCTACAACGCTGAGCCGGTTAGCTCTGCCCCCTCCCCGGATCTAGAAGAGCCTGCCGAGCAGAGGGCTGGTGAGGGGGGATCTTTTGATCTCCCCCATCCAGTGCCTCTACCGGCTTTTTTTTTTAACTTTTTTTTTTTTTTAACGGGAGGGAGCCCCCTGGGGTGTTGCGCCCTGTGCACTCGCACAGGTCGCACACCCCTAAGGCCGGCCCTGTCCAGTATACATCTCTCCATATGCTATGATGCTGCCATAAAAAGCTTTCTAAGATGCACATCAAAAGGACATGCCAGATATATCTATAATTACATCCAATATACATATTCCTTTATACACATTATACATTTTCCTGTATACCGAAGCAGCTGTGCCTTATCAATCACTTTCAACTGGAACAGTTCAATCCTAGGGTACAAAAACAAAAAGGAGAGAATAAAATACCATCATTAAATGTTGATATATATCTCCTCTCTCTATATCATAAGTATTACATCTGGTTACTCTTTTTATGATTACATAGTTATTCAATTTAAAGAAAAGATGCTAAATTTAATTCTCTATTCCACCCCTGTGGTGTCATACTCTCTTATTCATAGAGCAACCAAGTTTCCCATTTTTTTTAGAAGTTTCTCTCTGTTTCCCCCTCTCTTTAATTTGGGGACATGGTCAATTATTTGAAATTTTAGGTAATTTGTTATGATTTTTTTCTTTAAAATGATGGGGCAACAGGAGTTCTATTTTGCCTGTGCGTTTAGTTGATTTGTGTTTAGAGATCCTCACCTTCATCTCCCCCACATAAATCAAATTGCAGGGGCAATTTAAAAAAATGTAAAATAAGCCAATGTTTCTTTAAGATTTCTTCAATTGGTTTTAAAAGGGTCCCCCAGTCTGAGACAAATATTACTCTTGGTTCTGTTTTTTAGAATTTCTCTGTAAAGTAGCAACTCGATCTACATCTATCACTCTCTGTACATTTTTGTTTATAAGGGATTTGGGATACCCCTGGAACAGAATTTTCTCCCCATTCTCATTCTGACTCAATGGTGCTGTCAGGGTTCTACACTGACCTTCTGACTCATGCCATAGTTGCCAACATCGGCCATGTTTCCATGGACACATATGTGTTCCACATGCTGCAGACAGAGCATGCTAAAGTGCAGCCCGGCAGTATGTAGGATGCATATACGCATATACAGATCCAATTAATTAATCATGGTAGGTCCTGTGCGATCTCCATCCTGATTAATTAATTGGATTCTTTGGATTCTGTCTGTTTGTATATCCATCCTACATGCTGCTGGGTTGCACTTTCCATGCTCTGTCTGCAGCATGTGGAACAAATATGCATCCCTGGAAATATGGCCAATGTTGGCAACTATTTCATGCATGTACAAGTGATCATTTATGTGCTTATATACCTCCTGCCTCTTATAGAGGCCTCCTTACCTTACTTTGCTTGTATGTATATTAATTATACGATTAAGCGTGTTCATCACGCAAAACGCGTAAGGTCCTTCCCTTACTGGCTTGTTTGTCCGTGGAGTTCCATTCTGTTTGTTTCTCAGCACTATTAACCCCTTAGTGACATGACTTTTTTGGCTTGTCCGACGCTTGGTGACATGGGCTGTTTTAACATTTCTGAGGTGTTTGTGTTTTGCTGTAATTTATTTCTGTCTCATTTAGTGTACCCGCACAAACTATGTATCGTTTTTATCGTTATAAGAAGGGCTTTCTTTTGATACCATTTTTTTGATAATAGCATATAATTTGATGTAAAAAAAATAATAAAATATGGCAAAAAAATTGAAAAAATTATTTTTTTATGACTTTTATTTGAAAAATCGTATACTCATGTACAAGAGACAACAAAAAAACACTGCTAAAAAGTTTCTAATATATGTCCTGAGTTCAGAAATAGCCCATGTTTTTATGTTTTTGTGCTTTTTTATTCATGTTACAGGGCCAGAACTATAAGTGGTGCAAAGCTATTTTAAAATCCTTTCTTTCAAAATTAGCGATAGTGACATTGTAACACTGATTTCTGTACTAAATCCATGAATGACCCCCAACATGTACATATTTTTGAAAACTAGACAACTCAGGGCATTTAACTTGGGGTATTTTGACACATTTCATGTAGCCATTTTACCACCAATCTATGCCAAAGTTTGCAGAAAAAAATATTTTTTTTTAATTTTTCACATATATTGCAATTAAGGCAAACATTACCTTAAAATGTGAAGGGGTATTTCCAAATAACACCTCAATATGTGTTCAGCAACATCTCCTGAGTACAGGGATACCACCCATGCATAGGTTTGTTGGTTTGTTTTGGGTCTAAAAGGCCACATTTAGGGGGTGCGCATTTTGGTTTTCCAACTTGGAATTCTGACGTGCAGAAAACTTGTGCCCATGTCCCATTTGGGACATTTTTGTAGCCAGAAAGTGTATTCTACCCCACAAAACCATATATTTTTTTAAACTAGACACCCTAGGGTATTTCAAATGGTAGTATTTTAACACTTTCCATGCACTAATTATACTACCAGCCTATGTCAATGTTTTGGGTAGTAATTTTTTTTCACATACATTGTACTTTGGGCATGAATTCACAGATCCTGTTATATGTCAGTGCCAAACAACACCTCAATATGTGTTCAGCAACATCTCCTGTGTACAGGGATACCCCCCATGTATAGGTTGGTTAGGTTATTTGGGGGTTAAAAGGCCACATTTGAGAGGTGCGCTTTTTGGTTTTCCAACTTGGAATTCTGACGTGCAGAAAACCTGCGCCCATGTCCCATTTGGGACATTTTTGAAGCCAAAAAGTGTATTCTATCCCACAAAATCATATATTTTTGAAAACTAGACACCCTAGGGCAGTCATGTCCAAAGTCCGGCCCGCGGGCCAGTTGCGGCCCGTCCTTTACTTCCATACGGCCCCAGAGACACGGCTGATCAATGTCTCTCTCTGAAAAAAAAAAAGCTTGCAGGCAGAGACGGAGGTGAGAAGGGATCGTAATACATTTATGGACCGATAAGCCAATCCGGACTCAAACTTGATGGTTAAAAATTGTAGAATTTGGTCTATAGATGTCGAAACGGGATCCAGATGTCGTTCCACGCACCAACCAGACCATGACTTCCAGGCAGAAGTGTACAGGCGCCTTGTTCCTGGAGCCCAGGCTCCTGCCAAGAGATCTCGAGTTGTTTGAGAAACGTTTGGGATGCACCAGGGTCCCCGGAAATCAGCCAGGCTAGAAGCCTCAGTTGTCCGGAAATTATGAGAGGATGAGAGTTGCCTACCGGATCCGTCAGAAGGTCTGACAATGGTGGAATCAGGCGTGGCCAATCTATTGCTGTTTCCAACAACGTGGGAAACCATGGTTGTGAGTCCCACCATGGGGTGATCATCACACAGGTGCCCCATAATTATGCCACACAAAAGAGTCCCATAATTATGCCACACATGGGGCTCGATAAATATGCCACACACAAGCGCCCCATAATTATGCACACATGGGACCGCCATTAATTATGCAACACACAGCAGCCCCACGAGGTGACAATTGTACAATTATAGATTCCAGGAATATTGTGCCACTCAGAGCCCAGTAATATTGTGCCATTCAGATACCAGTAATAGCGCGCCACTCAGATACCAGTAATATTGTGTTATTCAGAGCCCTGTAATATTGTGCCATTCAGAGCCCAGTAATATTGTGCCAGTCAGATACCAGTAATATTGTGCCAGTCAGAGCCCAGTAATAGTGTGCCAGTCAGAGCCCAGTAATATTGTGCCAGTCAGAGCCCAGTAATAGTGTGCCAATCAGATTCCAGGAATATTGTGCCAGTCAGATTCCAGGAATATTGTGCCAGTCAGATTCCAGGAATATTGTGCCAGTCAGAGCCCAGTAATAGTGTGCCAGTCAGAGCCCAGTAATAGTGTGCCAGTCAGAGCCCAGTAATAGTGTGCCAGTCAGAGCCCAGGAATATTGTGCCAGCCAGAGCCCAGGAATAGTGTGCCAGTCAGAGCCCAGGAACAGTGTGCCAGTCAGAGCCCAGTAATAGTGTGCCAGTCAGAGCCCAGGAATATTGTGCCAGCCAGAGCCCAGGAATATTGTGCCAGTCAGAGCCCAGGAATAGTGTGCCAGTCAGAGCCCAGGAATAGTGTGCCAGTCAGAGCCCAGTAATATTGTGCCAGTCAGAGCCCAGTAATAGTGTGCCAGTCAGAGCCCAGTAATAGTGTGCCAGTCAGAGCCCAGTAAGTGTGCCAGTCAGAGCCCAGTAATAGTGTGCCAGTCAGAGCCCAGGAATAGTGTGCCAGTCAGAGCGAAGGAATATTGTGCCAGTCAGAGCCCAGGAAGTGTGCCAGTCAGAGCCCAGTAATATTGTGCCAGTCAGAGCCCAGTAATAGTGTGCCAGTCAGAGCCCAGTAATAGTGTGCCAGTCAGAGCCCAGTAAGTGTGCCAGTCAGAGCCTCGCTAGCCACTAGGGAGAATCGGGCAGCTGGGGGATGTCTGCACGAATCGTGCTGACAACCTCCATGCTGCCCGACACTTCCGTCTATTATGTATAGTGCATACATCCCCTGGCTGCCCCCACTAGCCACCAGGGAGCAAGAAACAGGTGAGGGGGGGACAGAATAACAAGGGGGGGGGGGCAGAGAGAAACAAGGGGAGGGAAGGGGGAAGAGACAGAAACAAGGGGAGGGGGGCAGAGAGAAACAGGGGGAGGGAAGGGGGGAGCCAAAGGGAGGGTGAGAGAGAGACAACACTAAGAGGGGGAGAGCAACAAATCTGGGGGCAAGGGAAAGAGAGAGGCAGCATTGTCACATAAAAGGAAATAAAAACAAGATTTTTTTTATATCATAATTTTTTATTAAAAAAGCAATTTACATGTGAATATATACTAGACATGTGCATTCGTTTTCGGACGAATGCATTTTCGTCCGAAAATAGCATTTTCGTCCATTTGCTCTAAAAACGAAGAACGAAAATGCTAAGCTAACGAAAGCCGAATGAACGAATGGTTAATAAACGAAAATCATTCGTTCATTCGTCCATTCGTAGTACTATTGCATTCTATAAGCCGAAATAGAGTCGGTTTATAGAATACAATAGCATTTAACTATGCAGAGACAGAGTCTCCATTCATAAAATTATGAATGGAGACTTTGTCTCCGTATAGTTAAATGCCCACAGCCTATAAACCGAACGTTCGGTTTATAGGCTGTGGGCATTTAACTATACGGAGACAGAGTCTCCATTCATAAAATTTTAAATGGAGACTTTGTCTCCGTATAGTTAAAAGCCGGCATTTAACTATACGGAGACAGAGTCTCCATTCATAAAATTATGAATGGAGACTTTGTCTCCATGTAGTAAAATGCCCACAGCCTATAAACCGAACGTTCGGTTTATAGGCTGTCGGCTTATGGAATACATGTATTCCTATTGCTATTCTATAAACCGAACTTTCGGTTTATAGAATAGCCATAGGATTACATGTATTACATAAGCCGAAAGTCTATAAACCGATCATTCAGTTTATAGGCTGTGGGCATTTTACTACATGGAGACAAAGTCTCCATTCATAATTTTATGAATGGAGACTCTGTCTCTGTATAGTTAAATGCCGACAGCCTATAAACCGAACGACTTTCGGTTTATAGACTTTTCGGCTTATGTAATACATGTAATCCTATGGCTATTCTATAAACCGAAAGTCGTTCGGTTTATAGAATAGCAATAGCATTACATGTATTCTATAAACCGAACGTCGTTCGTTTTAAAGACTATCGTCTTATAGAATACTATTGGCTTTCTATAAACCGAACTAGAGTCGAGTCCCCATTCATAAGAAATTCTTATGAATGAGGAGGGACTCTAGTTAGGTTTATAGAATGCCAATAGTATTCTATAAGCCGAAAGTCTTTAAAACAAACGACGTTCGGTTTATAGAATACATGTAATGCTATTGCTGTTCTATAAGCCGAAAGTCTTTCGGCTTATAGAACAGCAATAGCATTACATGTATTCTATAAACCGAACGTCGTTTGTTTTAAAGACTTTCGGCTTATAGAATACATGCTGCTATTGGCTTTCTATAAACCGAAAGAGTCCCCATTCATACGAATAGGTCAATTGACCTATTCGTATGAATGGGAACTGAATTTCGGTTTATAGGAAGCTAATAGCATTACATGCATTCCATAAACCGAAAGTCATTCATGTCGGTTTATGGAATGTAGTACAATGCTATTGGTATTGTATAAACCGACTCTATTTCGGTTTAGAATGCCAATAGCACGAATGGACGAATGGACGAATGAACGAATGATTTTCGTTTATTAACCATTCGTTCATTTGGATTTTGTTAGTTAAAATTTTCGTTATTCGTCTTTCGGACAAATGGACGAAAATGCTATTTTCGTCCGAAAACGAATGCACATGTCTAAAAAAAACCTCATAAGCACAAAACATGGCAGACAGACTAAAGGTATATATAGATAGAGAACAAATAACAAAGCCATAAAGGGAGGGTTTGTATTAAGTAAACACTCCAGGAGGGAAATACTCGCATCCTGTCTTTAATAAAATGTAGATTATGTCTACATTTTGGTTAGAATAATCCCTAATTTTATGGCAAGACAGGAGACTTCGTATTTGCTATTTTAACTCAATAACTAGGAACCCGGGGGTGATTAAATAAAATGTACGAAAAGTCTATTCCCTAAACCAGTCCACAGCTGCAAGAACGACAAGGACCCCCCTCCCCAATTCGATAGCTGCCGTTGCTGCTGCACCGCGGACAGAATGTGCGCCAGAATAGACATTGATGCCCACTGAGCTAAGACAGGCCTGAAAGGCCGCACGTAAGATATCAATAGTTGACACAGAGAGCAAAACTGCACAGTAGAAAAGTATGAATTGAGCAACACAAAGTTTAGGGCGATCTGGAAAATAAGGATAGAACACCATCGAAGAAAGTCTTTGTTCTCCGAGAAATAGAAATCACAATGCCCACGGGTGAGAAAGAAAAAGTTGCGTCAAACGCTCAAACACCCATGACCCTCCTGAAAGACACCAGACAGAGCAATAGTGCCACCTTAATGGACAGCTGGCGAGGAGAAAACGTTGTTTTCTGGCCAACATTCCAGAAAGGAAAAAGCCTTGGATACATTCCAAAAAACTGAGTACTTAGATGAAGGAGGTCTAGCAGAACGGATCCCACGCAGAAGGCGACAAATCGTCCGGTCCTTCCCCACGTTCACGCCTTGAATAGCGCCGCCGAAATAGACGAACGCACAATGTTGATGGTACAGTAAGACTTCCCTTAAACTCAGAGAAATGCAAAGAAATTCAAAATATCCACTACAGGGGCAGTAAAGGGATTAAGGTGTTGCCTCACACACCAGCTATTCCAAGTGCCCCAATGCCTGAAGGTAGGACCTTCTGGTACCGGGGGCCTAAGTCCCAGAGAAGGTCTCGAGCTGCCAACGATAGGCCCAACACTTCACAGGCTCCTGGAAACTGTCCAAGCCACCATTTGAAGGTGATTTTGTAGAACCAAGGGATGTGGATTCTCCTGGGGGTCCAACAAAATATTCCACAGCACTGGAAGCAGGAGAAGATCCATGCAAGAGAGTTCCAATAGAAGAGGAAACGTATCAGAAGATGAAAAGGATCATCGCGAACGGAGGGCCGTGTCTGGAGGAAGGTGTCTACAGTGATCGAGATTCAGCATCCAGCTGAAGAAAAACTGGTGTTTGGCGATTCGTTCTGGATGCAAACAGGTCAAGATGAAAGGGACCCCTAAGTCGATCCAGCATGCAAAAGATTTGCAAGTGTTGCTGCCAATCGCTGGTGTCCCTCCAATGTGAGGGACACAAGCGCCATGTGAGTTAGCCACCACTGTAGTTCTAGATGAACTTTGTCCGTAAGAGGGAAAAAGTGGTGGTAGGAACCTGAGACGCAAAGGTGGTGAGCCTTTAGCCATTGCATATGTGTGGGAGACGGTTCTGATTTGTCTGTGTTGATGACGAAACTGAGAGAGCTCTAGTTCTGTGCCATAATAAGGATGTCGTCAAGATAAACAATAGACCAGATCCCGCAGGTCGTAAAAATTCCCTGACATGTTTAAGGGGTTTTGTGAAGCATCAAGGTGCCGAGCTGAGGCCCAATGGTAAACACTGCCACAGCTTCCCCTGCCAGAAAAATTGGAGAAACTTTCTCTGGTTCTTATGGACAGGAACCGTGATGTAGGCATCCTTGAGGTCTAAACGAGAGAACCAGTCCCGCTCCCGGAGTAAGTCGCGGAGAAGGTGGATGCCCTCCATTTCGAGGTGGAATTCCCCTAACTTTTTGTGGACCAGGACTATATTGCTGACAAAACAAGGCTCCCTGGTTGCGAATTCTATAGCGCCTATGTCCCAGAGTGCTGGCAGTTCGTCGTGAGCTAAAGAGAGGTCGCCCCACGACATGTGAAGTGGACGCATGAGTGCGCGTTGGGGCAGAGAGGAAGAGAAATCTGTTAGGAAACCCATTACAGTTTGGGGGACCCATGTGTGCTGCCTAATTGTGGTAAAAATGCATAAGTTTGCCCACAATAAGCATATGTGGTAGAAAAGGGCGTAAGCTTACCTGATTGGAACTTTGTCTGGAAGAAAGACTATTCTCTGTTCTGGGTGCTCCCACGATAGTAGGGGAAGCGATAGTTGGAGTGGTTTGTAAAACAATATGAGGATGACTCCTGGAAACAGGGCCTCAAGCCTGTGAAGGCTGCCCTGTTGGTGGCACGCCCCTCTCCCGAGCTCTATGGGGAAAAATGATCTCTAGATTGGAGCACTCGTTTCATAGAGAACTGTGCTTTATTGAGTGACGTAAAGAAATCCACATGTTGATTGAGGTTCTTCAAAATTTGTCACCAAATAGACCTCTGACTTCGGTGCCCAATTCTCTCTGTGCCAATTCTCCATTACCCAACAGGAACAGTGCCCTTTGAGCCCATTCACAGGCTAGTCAGAGGGCCAGACACATGCAATATTTTGTCTTGCGTTAACCATAGCGCCTGTTCCAAGTCCTCATGAGTGTCTCTTCCATTCTTCATTATGAAGGTGATGAAGGTGGGGTCGAAGTCTGGGGTCTGAGAGACTTTATTGGGAAGAATTGGGCGAGGGCATTCCGCCTGTAATCTGATGGTTTTACTTCTCGAGTGGTCGTCTGAGCCAGTAGCGAAGGAATTCCGCATTGTGGGGTGGTGGAGGCCATTCCGCTGATATGGGGTGCCGCAGGGTATGCGGGTCAAATAAAGGGAGGCCTGTCAAATCCAAGATCTCCACAGGGAGGTCTGGGTTAGCTTCGGGATCCTTAAATGGTTGTGGGGTCAGACAAGCAGGTGACCGTGATCTTAAGGTGCCAGGTTTAGAGTTTCCAGCATAGTATTCATCCAGAATCTGGAAATCATGGTGGGCTGAGGTCGGTGGTTCAACCGGAGGAGAGATCCCGGAAGTGTGGACAGTGAACCACTCATGGGTTTTTTGAAACCCTGGGAAAAGAGATGGCAGGGGAGGAGGAATCATACAAATAAAGTGGGGAACAAAATGGCAGGAAGGGAGGGAGAAAAAAACATGAAGGAGGGAAAGAGATGGCAGGAGTGGATAAATAAGAAAAACCTAAACAAGGGAAAGAGATGGCAAGAGTGGATAGCTTAATAAAAAATAAAAAAAACATTAAGAGGGAAACAGATGTCAGGAGTGGATAAGAGATGAGAGAGGAGGAGTATTAAAAGGAATAAAGTGGGGACATATATGGCAGGGGAGGAGGATTAAAAGCAATTAAGTGGGGAAATATATGGTTGGGGAAGAGAATTAAAAGGAATAAAGTGGGGAAAGAAATGGTAGGGGAGGAGGATTAAATGTAATACAGTGGGGAAAGAGATGGTAGAGGAGGAGGATTAAAAGGAATACAGTGGAGAAAGAGATGGTAGAGGAGGAGGAGAAAAAGGAATAAAGTTGGGAAAGAGAAGCAGGGGAGGATAATTAAAGGAAATAAAGTGGGGAAAGATGGCGGGGGAGGATTAAAAGGAACTAAGTGGGGAAAAAGGACGAATACAAGGAATACAGGGGGGAAAAGAGGTGGTAGAGTAGAAGGATTACATTAATAAAATAAGGAATGATATGGCAGGGGAGGAGGAGTAAAAGGAATACATTGGGGAAAGAGAAGCAGGGAGGAGGATTAAAAAGGAAAAAAATGGAGAAAGATATGGCAGGGGAGGAGGATTAAAGGGAAGACACTGGGAAAAGAGATGGCAGGGGAGGAGGATTAAAGGGAAGACACTGGGAAAAGAGATGGCTGGGGAGGAGGATTAAAGGCAAGACACTGGGAAAAGAGATGGCTGGGGAGGAGGATTAAAGGGAAGACACTGGGAAAAGAGATGGCTAGGGAGGAGAATTAAAATAAATAAAGTCAGTAAAGAATTAAATGGAGAAAATAGATGGCAGGAGGGGAGACAGAGATAAACCTAAGAAACAGATAACAAGAGTGAATAAATAGACAATGCCAAAGGAGGAAAAGAGATGACAGAAGTGAAGAAATAAAAAAAATAGAAAGGACAGAAAGAAATGGCAAAAGTGTTCAAATAAAAGAAATAGAAAGGAGTGAAACAGGTGGCAGAAGTGTAGAAATAAAAAAAAATAGAAAGGAGGGAAAGTGATGGCAGAAGTGAGTAAATAAAAAAAGCGAGAAAGATGTCAGAAATGGAGAAATAAAACAACAGAAATGAGCGAAAGAAATGGCAGGATGGATAAATCAAAACACATAAAGGATGGAGAGATGTCAGGAGTGGAGAACGTTAAAATGATGCCCCGGTCTGAAATAAATTCTGCGGATGCCCATGCTCTCAGCACCCAGATTTGCACTTCTTGGACTTTTCCCCAGGAAACAGAGTGTACTTGCATGAATTCTACTGCCACAACCTGGGATGTTGGGTCTGTCTGCACCCCATGATGCATAGCTATGGACTGGATGAAATTCTCTAACAGGACTGGTAGTGGAGACTGACATCTGAGACAGGACCGGCAACTGAGAACACGATGCAGAGACTGGACTGGCAGCTCTCAGAGCAGGACACGGGCCTGTGATACTATAACGTTTATGTGGAGGTGGAATCTCTGTGCAGAGTAAGTATAGGGTATTGCCTCGGGTGTTAGCAAGAGAACAGAATTCTTCTACCGGAAGGAAATCCACCTTATGGTTGAGCCTCAGGCTTAGTTCCCCCAGGTCTTTTGCACTCTGCAATTACCAACACACCAAAGCTAAACCCCTGGAACAGCAGCATCACAGGAACGAGAAATAAACAATCGAAGGAAGTGGGTCAAATAGGAATAGGCAAATAGAATCGTCAGGAAAGCAGAAGTCAAGGCCGGTAGCAAGAAACGGTCAGAGGCAGAAAATTGGTCAGGACAGGCGGCAAACAAGAGAGGTCAAGACTGGCAGGATTCAGCAACAGGAGATCAAAAATGGATAATCAGGAAAACTCTAGTAAAAGGCTCAAGGCACTTTCATAGGCAGCAATCAAAGCAATGCAAAGGCACTGATTGCTATAAGCTGCAGGTTTAAATAGGGAAAGGCTGAGTATAATGAAGCAGCTGACAACAGGAGGAGAATGGGCACCCTAGAATAGCGGCCACTAGAGACAAAACAGCCACAAACCTAGAATAATCATAACATCTACATCACCCACATTACATTCCTTGGACTTCTCCAGCACTTACATTGCATCCACATCCCTGGGACCTAGTAGTGAACACCTCACACCCAGCTGACAGGGCTGGTGAGCGCCCAGCCATCATCTCTGGTGTCCCCTAGGCAGAAACTGTGGAGCTCTTGTCTAGTTTTAAAACACAAAACTATGTTAGTGTCCGTTGCGGACTCCTCAAGCCCACAGAGCAGGGCCTATTTTCAGGTAGGGGCCTGGAGCTGCCCTGGTTAAGGTTCCATCAGATAGCCTCATTCAGCAGCCTGTTCAGAGCAAGGCATATGCTAAAGGTAACCTCATAGGATAAATACAGGTTAGGGGTTCATATGCTGCTTATACATTATATAGCCCCTTACAGAAGCCTGCTCATATAGCAAAGCCCATGTTAAACCTAATCTCATGGGATAAACAGGGGGCAAGTTTAGTGAAGGTAAGTATATACACATGATGTCTCCTTTAACCACTTATACAGTGTATACATATACATGTTTCTCATGCCAGGGCTTTACTAAGTCTCATGCCAGGACTCAGGTTGCTAAAAGAGCCCTCTGCCAAACTAACCTCACATAGTCCTCACATAGTTTTGTTTGGATCTAGAGGCTTCACGGGGAGAGAGTAAAAGGGACCAATGCATCCGGGGTCTCTATCTGCAAGTCTCTGGTATACGGCAATGTATCACTCTTATTTGGATTCACGTGGTGGTAGTTGGTAACACTTCAGCGAAAGTGTTTGGAGAGTAACTGAAGTCTGACACAAAGGTAACTCTAAAGTTTGTTTGGACAAGCACTTATATAGAAGCAACAAGGCATTGGCTAGTGTAACATCATTAGTTAATATGTGGTGCATAAAATGGAGTACAAAGGGGGTGTAGACATAGAATACATACATGTTACAAATATATATTTATATAATTAACTGAAAGCAATATATCTTTGGTTCTTTGTGCCTACTTAGAATAACAAAAACTCCTGAGATGCAGACACAGGATGTGACCCGCAGGTCATTTCCTCCTTTTCTCCAATCTAGACATTATATTTATAGTTAGCAAATACTAACTGTATGTGTAAATTATGTGGAAGGCACAGACGAAGAATGTGCTCCCTTCCCTGAAGTTAACTCTTAAGTAAAACCCCAAAAACAACCGCTTTAAAAAAAAAAAAAAACTGACGCTTTAAAAAAAAAAAAACACGTTTGCAGGCAGAGACGGAGGTGAGAAGGGATCGGAAGATCCCCCTCACCTTCTCTGCCTGCGTGCCAGGCTGCTTGGGGAGCCGAACAGGCAGCACAGAGAAACCTCCGTGCTGCCTGTTCGGCTCCCCGTGCAGTCTGACACGGAAGTGCCGACAGGTCGGGTGACCGGCGCGCTGACGTCATACGTCGGCACAACCGCCTGGGAGCCGAACAGGCAGCATGGAGGAGACCATGCTGCCTGCCACTAGCCACCAGGGAAAAAGGTAAGTGCTGGGGAGACGGGGGGCAAATTGGCTGGGGCTTAGTAAATGGCAAATAACACTGGCATATTGGGCAAATTAGCAGGGGATATTAAATGGCAAATAACTGGTATATTACTGGGCAAATTGGCAGGGGATATTAAATGGCAAATAACTGGTATATTACTGGGCAAATTGGCTGGGGCATATAAAATGGCAAATAACACTGGCATATTACTGGGCAAATTGGCAGGGGCATATTAAATAGCAAATAACACTGGCATATTACTGGGAAAATTGGCAGGGGCATATTAAATGGCAAATAACATTGGCATATTATTGGGAATATTGGCAGGGGCAAATTAAATGGCAAAAAACACTGGCATATTACTGGGAAAATTGGCAGGGGCATATTAAATGGCAAATAACATTGGCATATTATTGGGAAAATTGGCAGGGACATATTAAATGGCAAATAACACTGGCATATTACTGGGAAAATTGGCAGGGACATATTAAATGGCAAATAACATTGGCATATTATTGGGAATATTGGCAGGGGCAAATTAAATGGCAAAAAACACTGGCATATTACTGGGAAAATTGGCAGGGGCATATTAAATGGCAAATAACATTGGCATATTATTGGGAAAATTGGCAGGGACATATTAAATGGCAAATAACACTGGCATATTACTGGGAAAATTGGTAGGGGCATATTAAATGGCAAATAACACTGGAATATTATTGGGCAAATTGGCTGGGGCATATTAAATGGCATATAACACTGGCATATTATTGGGCAAATTGGCCGAGAGAACCATGCATGGGAAGGGAGAAGAGAGAGACATAAATGGAATGGTAGAGGAGAGACAGACAGACATGGGTTCGCAGAGGAGAGACAGACAAATATGGGATGGCAGAGGAGAGACAGACAAACATGGGATGGCAGAGGAGAGACAGACAGATATGGGATGGCAGTGGAGAGACAGACAGATATGGGAAGGGTTAGTTGTGTTCCTGACATATATTTCAGCATCTTGTGTTGTTGTTTTTTTTCATCTGGCCTTCAGATATGAAAGGCAGAGTGATTTTACTACTGTTTAGAATTGTCATTCAAATCGTTTGCAATAAAGTTTGCATAAAATAGTTCATTTGTACTTAATTTTAACTGTCAGGCAAAATGGTCGGCCCTCACGCATGTTCACTTCATCAAGTCTGGCCCTCTTTGAAAAAAGTTTGGACACCACTGCCCTAGGGTATTTCAAATGGTAGTATTTTAACACTTTCCATGCACTAATTATACTACCAGCCTATGTCAATGTTATGGATAGTAATTTTTTTTCACATACATAGTACTTTGGGCATGAATTCACAGATCCTGATATATGTCAGTGCCAAACAACACCTCAATATGTGTTCAGCAACATCTCCTGAGTACAGGGATACCACCCATGTATAGGTTGGTTAGGTTATTTGGGGGTTAAAAGGCCACATTTGAGAGGTGCACTTTTTGGTTTTCCAACTTGGAATTCTGACGTGCAGAAAACCTGCGCCCATGTCCCATTTGGGACATTTTTGAAGCCAAAAAGTGTATTCTACCCCACAAAACCATATATTTTTGAAAACTAGACACCCTAGGGTATTTCAAATGGTAGTATTTTAACACTTTTCTACACTAATTCTACCACCAGCCTATGTCAATGTTATGGATAGTAATTTGTTTTTCACATTCATTGTACATCGGGCATGAATTCACAGATCCTATTATGTGTCAGTGCCAAACAACACCTTAATATGTGTTCAGCAACATCTCCTGAGTACAGGGATACCACCCATGTGTAGGTTAGTTAGATTATTTGGGGGCTAAAAGGCCACGTTTAGGGGGGGTGCATTTCCAACTTGGAATTTTGACATGTAGTCAGCCTGCGCCCATGTTCCATTTGGGACACTTTTGAAGCCTGTCAAAGTGTTTTACCCCATAAAACCATATATTTTGGAAAACTAGACATCCTAGGGTATTTAAAATTGTGGTATTTTAACACTTTCCAAGTGCTAATTCTACCACCAACCTATGTCAAAGGGTTGGGATGTCATTTTTTCCCCACACACATTGTAGTTCAGGCAGGAATTTTCAGATTCTGGTATTTGCCACTGCCAACGAACACCTCAATATGTGTTCAGCAACATCTCCTGAGTACAGGGATACCCCCCATGCATAGGTTTGTTGGTTTGTATTGGGTCTAAAATTCCACATTTAGGGGGTGCGCAATTCCAATCTGGAATTTTGACATGTAGTCAGCCTGCGCCCATGTTCCATTTGGAACATTTTTGAAGCCGTCCAATGAATTTTACCCCATCAAACCATATATTTTTGGAAAATAGACATCCTAAGGTATTTCAAATGGTGGTATTTTAATACTGTATAAGTACTAATTCTACCACCAGCCTTTGTAAAAGTTTGTGGTAGTACTTTTTTGGGAGTTTTTTTTCCACATGCATTGTACTTCAGGCATGAATTCACAGATTCTGGTATATATCACTGCCAAACAACAACCCAATATGTGTTCAGCAACATCTCCCGAGCACAGGGATAGCACCCATGCATAGGTTTGTTGGTTTGTTTTTGGCTAGAAGGCAACATTTGTGAGATGCGCATCTCAAAATTCCAACTTGGAATTATGACATGTAGTCAACCTGCGTCCGTGTCCTTTATGGGATATATCTTTGAAGCCAGCCAATGTAATTTACCCCCACCAAACCATATATTTTTTTATCGGTAGACCCCCATCACTACTTGTGACAAGGGCTCAGCAGCCATCGATACATCGCTAGATGATGTATCAGAAAGCTGAATAGGGTCAAAATCGAACCCTGAGTCCGCGGCCTCAGAATCAGTGCGTAAGCAGTGATCTCGAGCAAAGAAGGGGTTAATAGCTCTTAGAAGAGCCTATCTAGTACTGTAATACATTACAGTACAAAGGAATTAATCCATAAAACAGTGCAGACAGCAAAACATACTGTTGCTGTGCAAGATTACTGCTTACACAGTGATGAATGGCAGGGAAGGGGTTAATACACAGTGAAAGAATTTCATAAAACCTGCCAATTTTATAAAATGTTATTTTATATCACTAATACTGATCTGTCTCTTTCCGTCACAAAAAAAATGTAAGTGAGGAGAGGGAGGCAGATCAATATTTGTGAATATTGATCCGATTAATTTTGATCTGAGCAGGGCGAATGGTGAGCTTAATTGATAAATCACCAAACCGCCTTTGCCACTAATTCGCTGTTACTGATCGCTATGCGCTCAGGCAGCTTAAAAAAAAAAATCTCAAATATTTTTACTTTACATGTAATCCCCTAGCGGGTATGTGTAAAAAAAAAAAAAAAAAATATGCAGACAGATAAAAATTGCTTTGGCGTCAATATCATTGCGTAAGCAGTGATCGACGGCAAATAAGGGGTTAATAACTCTTAGAAGAGCCTTTTTAGTACTGTAATAAATTACAGTACAAAAAAAATTAACCCCTAAAAAATGCACAAACAGCAAAAATAAATGCGCTGATGTGCACGATCACTGCTTATGCAAGATCAGTGGCAGGGAAGGGGTTAAACGCAGGGAATTGCTTTAATAATTTTTTTTTATTGTTTTATTATTTGTGTGTTGTGTATTTATTGTTTTTTTTAACTTTTTTACAACGCTATTTTACAACTTTGATCTGTCTCTCTCCCTCACTAAAAAAAATGTGAGGAGAGGGAGGCAGATCATAACTGGTCAGATCAATATAGGGTTAATATTGATCTGACCAGTCAGTGGGGTTGTTCAGGAGAGCATCCCCACTGCCTGTCAGTGTGCCTGGCAGTCACTGATTGCCTCTGTGAAGAGGCAATCGTGTGACAGCCAGAGAGCACAGGAAGCAGGTACTTCCTGCCTCCTGTGCTTTTGCCCTTAGAAGGGCAGCGCCATCTTGGTCACTCAGTGACCAAGATCGTGCATTTTTTTTTTGTGTTTCTGATTACCTCGACTTGCGAGGCAATCAGAAACACTTTCTGAGCATAGGAAGCGAAAAATTCGCTTCCTATGCTCACTTTTTTAATGCACGTGTTTTAAAGGCTCTGTGCCTTTAAAACCGGCATTTTGATCGCCCTCCTGAGCGATCAAAATGCCGACGGGCATTTTTTTTAGCATTGTACGATGCTTCCACACGGAAGCATCGTTACAATGCCCTTAGAGCACTGAAAGCGGAAAAACTCCGCTTTCAGTGCTCGTTTTGACACAGGACGGACTAGGTCCGTCCTGTGTCACTAACGCCTCGGCACACAGGACGGACCTAGTCCGTCCTGTGTCGCCAAGGGGTTAAAGCACTTTTGGATATCACAAGCTGCTGTAGCGGAGTGCACACTTTTGTCTTGTGTCAGTGAATTGACCTAAGAGTGTATGAATCTGTGTCCAAAATTGAACAATTTTTGGGTAGTCCCACCAAATATGTATCATAGAGTACCACATCTCCAACATGAGTCAGAATGATCAGGGAAGGCTCTATGGAGAACTGTTGGTGTTTGATACCAGCATGTGAGCAACTTATGTGACTAATTTGTGAGTCAGTGTAAATATTTTTCTCCCAACTAGGACGGTCTTTGGTAATCTGAAGTGTCTGTTCCCAGTGTCCCATAAAGTTTAGTGTGGTGTCAGCAAGTCCCTGGAGTAGTAATTTAAATTGCAAAGATATACCATGGGTAAGCAATTGCGTTTTGTTGCAAAGGAGTTTAAAACAAGTAAGGTCTCTGGTTAAGATGAGTTTCCTGGGGATAGTATTAAAACAGCTCTTAAATTGGTGGTAATGGAAAGACCAAGAGTCGTAAGGCGTTTTGTCTTTAAAAATTGTCTCTAGCGGTTTAGGGATAGCATCTTGCATGCATTTGGAGATTGGAGTGTGGTCAGTCAGTGAGTTTGTCAAATAGAAGCCAGGTCCCTGGCTAGGTGGGAAGTCTGGGTTGTTTCTTAAGGGTCACAGAGGAGACGGATATGTTGTAAGGTTAGATTTATCGTGTATGGAGTGTAATGTTTGTATGGTCGCTGACATCAGCGGGTGATCCTTAATAGCGAAAAAAGTGTTTAAACAGAGTTAACTCCGTAAAAACACTGGATACATTCCCAAGCTACCAAAAAAGAGAACAAGTTATACTAAATGAGATAATATATGCGCTAGTGCAAACAGGGCCGGCCTTAAGTGTTCCGGCGCCCTGTGCGGGCTTCCCCTCTGGCGCCCCCCCCCCCCATGTTTGTGTCTTTTTCCCTTCCCATGTTTGTCCCTTTCCTCTTCCTTGCCATGTCTGTCTCTCTCTCTCTCCCTCTCCCCCGTCCCCTATTCTGTCTCTCCCCCCCCGTCCCCTGTTCTGTCTCTCTCTCTCTCTCCCCCAGTTCTGTCTCTACCCCCTGCCCCTTTTCTGTCTGTCTCTCTCTTCCCCCTCCCCCTGTTCTCTCTCTCTAGCCCTGTTCTCTCTCTCTCCCCATCCCCCTGTTCTCTCTCTCTCCCCCTCCCCCTGTCCTCTCTCTCCCCCTCCCCCTCCCCTCTCTCTCTCCCCCTCTTCTCTCTCTCCCCCCTCCCCTTGTTCTCTCTCTCCCCCTCCCCTTGTTCTCTCTCTCCCCCCTCCCCTGTTCTCTCTCTCCCCCCTCCCCCTGTTCTCTCTCCCCCCTCCCCTTGTTCTCTCTCCCCCCTTCCCCTGTTCTGTCTCTCCCCCCTAACCCCTGTTCTGTCTGTCTCTCTCTCCCCTCCCCCTGTTCCGTCTGTCTCTCTCCCCCTAACCCCTGTTCTGTCTCTCCCCCCTAACCCCTGTTCTGTCTCTCTCTCCCCCTCCCTTACCTTTGCCTGCAAAGTTGGATCCAGGGAGGGGGCGGAGCTAACCGGCACAGCGGTGTAGCTCCGCCCCCACCCCGGGAAGCAGAGCAGAGTCTGCATTACGGGGAGCCATGGGCAGCAAGACAAAGTGCTGCTCGGCTCCCCATGCTTAATGCAGGCATGGGGAGCCGAGCAGCACTATCTCATGCTGCCCGGGGCTCCCTGTGAAACAGACGCTGCTCTGCTTCCCGGGGTGGGGGCGGAGCTACACCGCTCAGCCGGTTAGCTCCACCCCCTCCCCGAACCAAGCAGAGAATGCCGAGCAGAGGGCTGGTGAGGGGGGATCTTTTGATCTCCCCCAGCCAGTGCCTCCTCCGGCTTTTTTTTTTTTTTTTACTTTTTTTTTTTTTCTACCGGCCGGGCGGGCGCCCCCTGGGGTGTTGCGCCCTGTGCGCTCGCACAGGTCGCACACCCCTAAGGCCGGCCCTGAGTGCAAATATATAAAGTGGATAGAAGCACTGAGAAGTGATAGTGCAGTAAAAACTAGATAATATTGTGCAAAATAGTAAACAAATATATACAGTGATATTCGCAAATCTAATAATAAGGACAGACCATGTGTAACCCACTTATTTAAAAATAAGTATAAAATGATCAATCAAAGTAAATCAAAAATGATATCAAAATAGAACAATAACAAGTGAAGTCTTTAGGTTTTAGTTGAAAAAAACACACAATAAACATTAAAGTAATCCAAGTTATCGATGGCTAGTTCCAGATGTGTAACAAAATTGTAGTCTAACTATTAAAATAAGAGCAAATAGCGGAATCGGACTGCCAATTCTTAGCTTTCTTTCTTCAGACGGGACACTGATGTAAATAAGCCAGCCGGACTGTTCACCGTGTAGAAGGAAGAAAGGAAGCAGAATCGAAAAAGAGGCTTGGAGTCCATGGAACGCAAAAAACTCCCACCCCTATGTCTCGAAATTGGATTGTTAATTTGTTAGGCATGTAATTTTGGGTGAGAGAAATGCGGAGCTATATTCTTACCAGCTGGCTCATCTCTAGATTGTTTATTTTTCCAATCTCTCTGTAAATTATTTTCATAGTCATGTCGGCCTCTATCTATTTTACTTTTCTTGATTTTGCGAGTATCCAACTCCAATTGATATGTATGTTCATGGATCTCACGATAGATCCTGACATATTCTGGTTCCTCTGTGTTAGGGATCAGCAATGTTTGAAGTTTGCTGATCTCTGTTTCTAAAGCACATAGATCTATCCTCATTAGTATAGGCTGGAGCTACCTCAATAAAAAAATAACATGTCTGTCAAAATAAATATTTTATAAATAATTCACAATTGATACACATACTTAGTAAAGATTATTGGCAACAAAATGTATCTCTTGACCATTAGGACATATACTATCATGAGTAACTATATAACCATAGCAAATAACACATAGATAACTTCTTAACAACTAACACTAATTATGGAATTATAACCTGTTCTCCCTCTCCCTTCACAAAAAAAAATACTTTTGCAGCCACTGCAATTCTCTTATATGCACATACATTCTGTGGAAGCTTTCTCTCTCTTTCACACACAACAAAAACTGTATGAATTTATACCATTAACTCCTACAACTCTGACACCACAGCATGTTTAAGAACATGACACTTACTAATTCTTTCCACTAATCACTGATGTACGTGCATTCTCATATATTTTATTAAAAACTTGTCTTGTATCTAAAATTTCAAACAACATCTCAATATTCTCTCACCTTATATCACATGGGGTACTTTTCCCCAATTATTACAACAAAAATTAGAATGCAACAAATTAACATTTTTAGCATCACATGTGTTTGTGTATGTGTATATTTACTGTATATAAACATGTCAGAGGTGTTAGCTCTATATTTATTTAAATGTGTATTGCTCTCCAGAGGCCAATCTGACTTTCCCTATATTTTGAACATTATATTCATGGATCACCAGCAGTGTAAGTAGCACTGTAAAAATAATTCTGGCCACAATAAAAAGATAAAAACAATTACAGTATATGCAAGTTACCACAGGTTATATTGGATGGTTTCTTTAAAACACTGATCAATACCAGTGTCAACTAAACGTTCTGCCTCTAATTGCTATCTACCATTTATTTCACATTATTACTTATAACTTCCTTTTAATATTGACTTTTAAATCCTAACTATCATATTCTTAGCCCATAACATCTTCTCTTTCTTCATGTTTTTCAACATGACCTCTAACCTTGTTCAAAATACAAAAAGCATCTAACTCCAGCAACTGACTTTTTCATGTCCCACAAAGCCTTTAACTGCTTAACACACAAAAAAATCACTTCTCAACATATTACGAATAAAACGTTAATCAAGTTTTTCTCTAGTACCAACTCTGCAATTCTACTTACATCTAAAGCACATCTGCACATACAAATAACTTAAAAACAATCAATACATCGAACTTTATCTAATTACTCTAATTTTATCTAGAGTGTTGGAAAATGGGGTGCTTAAGAGTTGCCAGTAGCCCAATAATGGGATTACGCCTTAGTCAGATCGTTGAGGACCTAGTTTGCTAGGATGTATACGGTATCATGCTACTTCTTAATGGTTAATTTGACTCCTGGTTATTAATACCTGGTTATGGGTTAATTGGTAAGTGCTCTAACACTTGTTTAGATATGTTTTTAACTAGGATTATCATTATTAGTAATTTTGTTATTATTATGGTTATGGCAGCTAAATTGTATTAGCTAAAGAAAAGTTATTTCTATGTTGCAGTGTTTCTCCTAACTAAATTCTGTGACCTTTATAGCCAGCCATGTGTCTGTGTATTATTTATGGGGGGTAAGGGTATGCAATATATGATTTTCCCTGTCAAGTGTGTACCAGGGGAGAATAAAGGATGTAACTGAAAACTCTTAAAATTGCATGAAACCCATGCTACATAAAGGCTGTTTCTGCTCTACCAAAAAATGATATATCAGTATAGATATATACACCGTAGAGGCGAGCAGTAACAATACACATAATACATAAAATCAAACCAATGCTGCAGGATGCAAAATAGGAGTAATACTCAGATGGGTGCAGTAAAAACCTACAGCTACTCATCAAAGGTACCCACTAAAAAATCAGCCTGTTACTGACAGAAATAGCTGTATATCCACAAAATTGACATAAATAAAAAATAAATATATAACAGTAACGACCTGGAGTGAATGAACCAAGGTCATGGTAAACTGTAGGTAAAGCAGATTGGGAAACAGGCATTGTGTGGTAAACAACCTTCACTATCACTGTAATGTAAAAAATCAGATACCCCTGCTATGGGACCTGGAAATCCTTAAAATCTTAAAATACCTATAGGCCATGATCAAGTCAGAAATGGCTATGTTTAGGTTTCTTCGCTTCAGACAAGAGCTACCTAAATGGATATAGACATTATGGTCTGAAGTGATCGTGCAGAAGCTAGAGAACAGATGGCCCATATGTTACAGGAGATGCACCATATTCATTGACAAATATCACTGGCAGAAGTTAGAATGAAACAATTCAACTAGCGGATCATTGGGATCACAGAGGAGGCCAGGCCCACCAGCTTCCGAGGTTTCCTGTAAAAATGGTTTACCCATCTGTGTCCAAAGGACCTCCTTATACTTAACTGTTTTGGGGTGTGGAAAGCAGAGAAGGCATCACACGTCACACCAAGGGACATAATAGTGAAAATGCATTCAACCACAGACAAACAGGTCTTACTTACTATTGCTTGCAAGTCTGAACAACTCCATTCCATTCCATCACTGCATTTCTCCCTTTACATAGATTTCCATAGATACTCTTTTTTTTCGAGATAAATATTTACATATATTTTTTTACTCTTGACTAGCTATATCTTGTTTTATCTTGTTTACATAAATCTCTTCATCCATTCTATCATTCATACACACTCATTCCCCTCCCCGAGACCGGTGATTCTTATTTTCTAATTAGATATAAATACCTGTCTATCCAGCCATGGTGACCAAACTCCGTAATACTTTTCAATTTTATCGTAGTTATTGAAGTAATAGCCTTTCTCCATCAGGGACTGGTAGTCAAGTTGGTCGATCCATGATCTATTAATAATAAGTTTCGAGGCCAGAAAATTTTAACAAGGAGTGTTCTTTTCTCCATATCCCATCCCTCCAGTCCCAAATGGAATAGCATTAGGGCCGGGTCACTCGTGATCTCTACTCCAAGGATATTGGTGGCAAGTACAGCGACTGCACTCCAGAAGGTTTTTATAAACTGACACTCCCACCATTGATGTACCAGTGTTCCCTTATTACTTAGGCATCTCCAGCAATTATCATCACGGCCATTATACTTTTTTTTCAGCCTTACCGGTGATAGATGCCATCTATATATTACTTTACAAAAGGTCTCCAGTAAATTTAGGGAATGAGTGGACCTTCTTGCTGTCTGTATTGCTTTATACCATTCTTTCTCTTCCCAAGATATATTTAGTTTGTTGCACCATTTTTTTATTATTGGAAGGCTGGTAAATTCCTCCACGCAGTCTAAGGCTGCGTAGGCTCTTTTGCCCCATATCTTGATTTATTTTGTGTGGAAGATAGGCTATCTCTTTTTCAAAGAAATGTTTTAGTCTTAAAGATGGAAATACTTCCCTTGGCCGCAGAGAACAACTACTGGCTATAACTGAGAATTGCTGGATTTTCCCATCTCCAGATATCTGGCTAATTGAGCTTATTCTCGCCTCCTTCCACGATTTTAGATATAGGTCCTTAATGCGATTTTCAACTGCATTGAGAGGTAGATATCTGTTTATAACATATGTAGACAAATATTTTTTCCTATTTTTTTCCATATATAGCACAGATCGTCTACTGTAGGGTTGTTAATCTGTTTATTATTTTTATTTGTACAGAAGAGATTATCTATTAGTAGAGAGCCCCATTGTTCCATTAGAATCCAAGTGTCCACTTTGCAAGGTGAGTGAGCATAACTGTGTCGTAGATCTTAAATATATCTGGCTTCCTAATTCCTCCCTGAGCCTGTGTTCTAGATACTATCTTAAAGGCAACTCTCGAAGTTTTACCCCCCCCCCCCCCCCCCAAGCGAATTCATTACATTTCTTTTGGAATTATTTCAAAATACTATAGTCTACCTTCAAAGGAATTGAGCGAAAGAGAAAGTATAAACGCGG
This sequence comes from Pelodytes ibericus, assembly GCA_036172795.1. NCBI lineage: Eukaryota > Metazoa > Chordata > Amphibia > Anura > Pelodytidae > Pelodytes > Pelodytes ibericus. Next base: position 61,704,623 of record CM069861.1, read on the forward strand.
GAAAACATAATAGTTTAAAACATTGATTTTACCAAACCATGATGTATATATAGTTTTTTCCATTAATTAAGATAATTAACTGTTTCTTTCAAGATTGGGAGGTAATTGGCCGTAATAATTTTTTGGGGATCATACGATATTCTTATTCCCAGATAGTCTATGTGATCTGTTCTCCATAAAAAAAAGTGTTTTTTCTTAGGATCATTTAGTTCAGGACTATCAGGACCACATATTAGCACTTGACACTTCGCTACATTCAGTTTGTAGTATGATATGCTTGCAAATTGGTCAATCTCATTCATCAGGGGTTCAGTTGATACTTCAAGTTTTTCTAATGTCAACATTATATCATCTGTGAAGAGTGCTATTTTAAATTCCTCTCCTTGCAACTTGAACCCCTGGACATCTTTATTCTCCCTAATACGTTGGGCCAATGGTTCTAGCGAGATTACGTAGAGTAGGGGTGCCAGGTGGCATCTCTGTCGCGTACTATTATGTATCTCAAACCAGATGATGATATACCCTATCCCATGATTCTCGCACATGGATTTTTATAGAGAGGCCATACTGCATTCAGGAACGGGCCTCCAATTCTGAATGTTCTAAGGGCAAGCTCGAGGTAGGTCCAGCTGACCCTGTCGAAGGCCTTCTCGGCATCCAACGACAGGGCCAGCACCTGCCCACCCCGAGCCCGAACCGAGAACAATGCATTGAGGTTACATCTAATGTTATCCGTGGCTGATCTTGTTGGAATAAAGCCCGACTGATCCTCATGTATTAACCGATGGATTACTTTCCTGAGACTGCCTGCCAGGACTGCTGAGTATATCTTAACATCTGTATTAATCAAGGAGATTGGTCTATATAGATAGTTTTTTATTTTCGTTTTCTTCCCTTCCCTTCTTTTAGTATTGGGCTAATATTAGCACTAAGCATTTCCCTGGGCATCTCTTTCTTGTTTTTAATCTCCTTGAACAGTCCTAGCAGGCAGGGCAAGATTTCTTCCTCAAAAGTTATGAAAAATAAGTTAGAGTATCCGTCAAGACCCGCAGACTTATACCTTTTTAGATGTCTTATTATGTCCCTTATCTCTGTCACGGAGAATGGAGAGTTCAAAAATTGCTGTTCCTCCTGAGTTAGTTTAGGAAGGTTTAGCTTGCTTAGGTATTTAAAAGCTTTTCCGCTTTCTTCCTCTTTTGATATATTTATTTTCTTTTTATTTAAATGGTATAGTTCCTGATAGAAATCTATAAAGGCATTGCCCATCTTATCAAGATCTAGCAGGGTTTCTCCCTTATATATAATTGTATTTATTACGTTTCTGGCTCTCTGTTTTTTAAAAATATTTGAGAGGAGTTTATCCGCCTTATTTCCCCTTATATACCATTTTTTTTATACTGCTTTTTAATTGAGTCCTGAGTTATCAATGACTCATTTAATTTCCAATTAAATTTTTTTGGGGCAATTCCTTCTTCTATCGATATGGTAAGAGGGGAATGGTCTGACCATGAGGCTATTCTCCAATGTCGCATTTAATTTCGCCTCTGAATGTGTCTCTATTAATCAGAAAAAGGTCTATACGAGAATAAGAATTATGGGGTATTGAGTAGTGGGTATAATCTGTTGATATGGGGTTTAATGCTCTCCAGACATCTATTAAATTGTTTTTGATAATAAATTCCCCAAACTTTTTAGCTACTTGTATTTGTTTACGGCTTATTTTTTTCCGGACTGTACTTTCTTTTCCAGATCAATGTCTGGATAAGACATTGATACCATGTTAAAATCTCCCCCCATAATGAGTTGCCCTTGTATTATTTTTTCCACCTGTGACCACATTTTTTACAAGAAAATTATAGTGTTTTCATTTGGTGCTTAAATATTGACAAGAGTGAACATAGTGTTGTTTAATCTACAAACTAGTATAATATATCTACCGTGTTTATCTATAACTTTGTGTGTTATTTCTGGTGCTAGTGTATCTTTTATAATTGTCATAACTCCTCAACTTTTCTTTTTACTGTGATAATTAGATGTGAATATATGTGAGTATTTTCTATTATATATCATTTTTTTGTGTGGATTTCACCCAATGTGTTTCTTGTACAAAGGCAACATCGATTCTCTCATGGTTAATCATTTCCATGAATGTTCTCCTTTTATACAGGGATTTTAGTCCCTGAGCATTTATTGTACCGATCTTGATCACCATGTCTATCTTTTCGGAGTTCTATGGACTTAAAATGACTTTTATCTTCTCCTTTCTTCAATCTCCCAATATGGCACCAAATTAATAGAAAAACTCTTTAGTTCTACCATTGGTTGTGTATCCAGTATCCAGTCTCTCATTACCACCATTATCCCTTTCTGGTGTCAGGAGTAAGGAGTAATACACTTCATCACAGGAGAAAAAAGGGAAAAGATCATTCAAAAGTGGTAAACAGCATGACGTGTTTCGCGCTTGGTGCTGTTCATCACTTTTGAATGATCTTTTCCCTTTTTTCTGCTGTGATGAAGTGTATTATGTTTTCACCTATGGATTAAAACACTATCTTTTTTCACCTTACTCCGTGAGTGCTGTTTTTCCTGCAAGTTTCTCTACCTGTACCTCAATACTAACCTTCTTTCTAACAAGGTTATTGCATTCCAAGTAGTTACACCTGCTCTAAAATGGTGGTCTTGCCATTTGCTCTGTATTTATGCGCACATTCTTTAACAATGATTGGAGGCCAGTCCAGTGCACCAATAATTTGTATAAATGTATTTAACCTGGACCTATTTCCTATGGAAATTCAGTATATATCAGTTGAACTTGGAGTGATTTTTGAAATTTTTTTGCAATTTATGTAATGCCGAAACCTTAATGGGGCATTTGAGCTTACTACTTTGTTTTGGTGCCTTTCAGCTATAGAGTCTCTATAGAGCTATAGAGTCCAGAGTCTGGACCTATTCAAAAACATATTGGTGATAAGAGAGTTGTTATCTTACCCCTGAAATGACTAGAATATGTCACCACATTTTGGTTTTGAAAATCAGAACTGCCAGAATAGACCCTATGGATACATGAGAATATAAGAAAAATTAAACAATGGAAAAAATAATAATATTAACCCCTTTCCACTTCAACATGCTATGCCATCTGTAACGGACCATCTACTGGATGCGGTAGACCCTCTGTCCATTGTGTGAAATCATCTCTTTAGCCCCTGATTACAGCTCAGCATTCACCCAGCAAGTCTTTCTGGAACCTTGCTCTTTGTACCCAAATAGACGGGACATCTAGCAGTTAGGTACAGCAAGAATGAACAACTCCTCTCTTTGTCAAACAACACAGACTTATAAAAAGACATACACATGACATCACAGACATTAGTATACAATTGGGGGATGGAACTAAACATAGTTCTCCAACTAACTGGGGCTAGGAAACCATTAGACATTCAAACTGCAAACCAAATAGGAATTAACATAGAGTGAGTAGACCTAATTACAATACACACAGTAATGTACACAACATAATCAGTTTACCAGTTAATCCAGTTAATACAGAACAATGGATGTTGGAGTAAACTATTGGAGTCACTGTCATATTATAAACCTTCAGAGTGGTCTACTCACAGAATTAAACATTACACATAACTAGAGTTGAGCGGACACCTTGATGTTTGGGTTCGGCAGGTTCGGCAGGTTCGGCCGAACTTCGAAAAAATTTCTGGGTCCGTGCTCGAACTTGACCCCGAACCCAAACGCCATTGAAGTCAATGGGGACACGGACTTTTGGCCACTAAAATGCCTCTAAAAAAGTCCTAGAAAGGGCTAGAGGGCTGCAAAATGAATTAAAATGTGGGTAAGAGTAGGACAAGTGCCCTGCAAGCAAATGTGGATAGGGAAATAACTTAAAATAACATAAAAGACATACAAATTACAAATACAGCTGAGCCATAAAATAGCACTAGATGGAATCTTTGATTTTAGCTTTGGAAGAACATAAATCTAAATCTAAAGCATGGCTGCCAGGAGGATCAACAGAATTATCCATTTGAGAGAGGGTTGGAGTGCAGGGTATTCTATTTCAGTTTATACTAAGTGACTCATAGGTTGAGGAGGCGGTGACAGTGGCGGTGTAGGTAGAAGCGGCGCTGGAGGAGGAGGAGGTAGCCAACACTGTTTTTTATTTGTTTTTGTTTTTTTAACCCCTTAAGGACAGAGCCTTTGAAACATTTTTGTCCTTTCTGGACAATGGCTATTTTAACATTTCTGTGCTGTAGCTGTTGTGTTTAGCTGTAATTTTCTTCTTTGTCATTTGCTGTACCCACACATATTATATATTGTTTTTATCGGGACAAGAAGGGCTTTCTTTGGATGCCATCTTTTTGATCATATCACAAAAAATGTCCTGACTTTTATTTGAAACATCTTCTCGTCATCGACAAAAGTGAACGAAAAAAACTGCTAAATAGATTCTACTATTTCTCCTGAGTACAGGGATGCCACCCATGCTTAGGTTTGTTGGGTTGTTTGGGGGGTAAAAGGCCAAATTTGTGAGGTGCAGTTTTTTGTTTTCCAACTTGAAATTTTTACATGCAGACAGCCTGCACCCATGTCCCATTTGGGACATATTTGAAACCAGCCAGTGTATTTTACCCCATCAACCCATATATTTTTTTAAAGTAGACACCCTACGCTATTTAAAATGGTGGTATTTTAACACTTTCCATGCACTAATTCTACCACCAGCCTTTGTCAAAGTTTGTGGTAGTAATTCTTGTGTGTTTTTTTTTTCACAAATATTGTATTTCAGACATAAATTCACAGATTTTGGTATATGTCACTGCCAAACAATAACCCAATATGTGTTAAACAACATCTCCTGAGTACTGGGATACCACCCATGCATAGGTTTGTTGGGTTTTTTGGGGGCTAAAGGGCCACATTTTGAAGGTGCGCATTTTCAACTTGGATTTTTGACGTGTAGTCAGCCTGAGCCCATCTTGCATATGGGACTTTTTTTAAAGTAGGACAGTGTATTTTACCCAAAAAAGTATATATTTTGTAAAAGTAGACACCCTAGGCTATTTTAAATGGTGGTATTTTAACACTTTCCATGCACTAATTCTACCACCAGCCTTTGTCAAAGTTTGTGGTAGTAATTTTTGTGGGGTTTTTTTCACAAATATTGTATTTCAGACATAAATTCACAGATTTTGGTATGTGTCACTGCCAAATAATAACCCAATATGTGTTCAACAACATATCCTGAGTACAGGGATACCCTCCATGCATAGATTTGTTGGGTTGTTTGGGGGCTAAAGGGCCACATTTTGAAAGTGCGCATTTTCAACTTGGAATTTTGACGTGTAGTCAGCCTGAGCCCATCTTTCATTTGGGACTTTTTTTTTAAAGTAGGACAGTGTATTTTACCCAAAAAAGTATATATTTTGTAAAAGTAGACACCCTAGGCTATTTTAAATGGTGGTATTTAAACACTTTCCATGCACCAATTCTACCACCAGCCTTTGTCAAAGTTTGTGGTAGTCATTTTATTGTGTATTTTTTCCCACATACATTGTACTTTAGACACAAATTCACATATTCCGGTATGTTTTACTGACAAACAATACCACAATATATGTTCAGCAACATCTCCCAAGCACAGGGATACCACCCATGCATAGCTTTGTCAGCTTTGTTGGGGGTTGAAAGGCTACATTTGAGAGGTGCGCTTTTTGATTTTCCAACTTGGAATTTTGACATGTAGAGCAAGGAAGGGATTAATAGCTCTTATAAGAGCCTTTGTAGTACTGTACAAAAAAAATTAACCCCTAAAAATGCACAGACAAGAAAAAAAATTCTGCTGTGCAGTGATCAGTGGCAGGGAAGGGGTTAATACACAGGCTACACTATACAAAGGGTATAGCATTTATAAAAGTCCTTGGGACTCACACTTTTTTAAAATTTTATTTAATTTATTACAATTAAAAAATTATATTACACAGATCTGTCTCTTTCCCTCACTAAAACTCAAGTGAGTAGAGGGAGGCAGATCCATATGGGTCAGAACAATATTTACCAATGCTCATCTGAGAAATCACCAAACCACATTTGCCACTGATCGGCTGTTACTGATCGCTATACACGCGTTCAGACAGCTTCAAAAGGAATACACGTAATCCCCTAGTGGGTATAATTGACCCCTAGCGAGTGTGACAAAAAAAAATACTTATAGCAAAAAAAAAATCCTTCTGCTACCAGATTGCTCCATATGCGCTGCTTAGAAAGTGATGTACGGCAAGGAAGGGGTTAATAGCTCTTAAAATAGCCTTTGCTATACTGTAATAAATCACAGTAAAAAAAATTAACCCCTAAAAAAATGCACAGACAGCAAAAAATGTGCTGCTGTGTAAGATCACTGCATACACAGCGATCAAATGCAGGGAAGGGGTTAAATACTGGAAACGGCTTTTATAAAAGCCTTTGGGTCTCAATTTTATTAAATATATTATAATTAAAAACTTACATTATACAGCTCTGTCTGTCTCTACAGCTCTGTCTGTCTCCCTCACTAAAACTCAAGTGAGAGGGAGGCAGATCTACACGGGTCAGATCAAATATTTACAAATATTGATCTAACCAGGCGAATGGTGATGCTCATCTGAGCAAACGCCAACTCGCCTTTGCCACTAATCAGCTGTTACTGATCGCTATGCATGCGATCAGACAGCTAAAAAAAAATTGTTTACGTTAAACCTAGCGGGTATAATTAACCCGTGACTGGTGTAATAAAAAAGTTTAAAAAAAAAGTAAAAATGCTTCTGCAAAAAGGCTTCTTGTCTAGGGGACGGCCGCTATAGTTTTGCACACTGCTCCCTCTTATGCCTCGCTGGTGCCTCTTTGCGACCACCGCCTCTTCCTCCAAACTGGACACGTCACTCGCATGACCTTGATTCCATGTGGGGTCTAGGACCTCATCATACTCCACATCATCTTCCACCCACTCCTCAACCCTGCCCTCCTTGCCGGTCTGCACACTGCTGAAAGCCACAGCAGTTGGCACCTGTGTTTCGTCATCATCAGAGACGTGCTGGGGTGGTCCTCGCATGTCCACATCCTGACACATAAGTGGTTGTGCATCAGCGCACTCAATCTCCTCCACTTCTGGGGCAAGGCTAGGTTTGATGACCCCGTCAGCAGAGTCATCAAAAAGCAAAAGAGACTGCTGCATGACTTGTGGCTCAGACTGCTTGGCTGATTTGCAAGGGGGTGAGGTGAAAGACAGATGGCCATGGGCTGCAGGTGTCAACTCTGAGCTTTCAGCAGGGGACCGGGTGGGAGACAATGTGAAGGAACTGGAGGCACTGTCAGCCACCCAATCTACTATCGCCTGTACTTGTTCTGGCCTCACCATTCTAAGAGCGGCATTCGGGCCTACGCTGAAGGTTCTGTCGCGTACTAGCACCTGAGGAAGGTGTTTCACTTGTGCGTGTAGCTGGCACAGATCGACCACATCCCCTACTTGCAACAGGAGCTCCACCAACACCAGCAGCACCACGACCAGGTCCACGTCCCTTATTTGACGCTCTCATCATTCATTGCGGTCACCCACAAAAGTAACAGATGGTTTCTGTCAGGCGACAATGTAACCGCCAATAGTCAACAATTTTTTTTTGTATTTTTTTTTGTTTTTTTGTTTATTGGACTGCAAGAAATACACCGCAAGATGTAAATGTACTATTTAGCATCCAAAACAATTCGAATTTTTCAAAGTACGTTGTAAGCACAGTATTGGACTGTTCTATTTGACTCTCAGATATGAAGTGAACCGCAAGACGCAAATGTACTATTTACCACCCAAAACAATTCGAATTTTTCAAAGTGCACTGTAAGCACAGTTTTCACTGTTCTATTTGACTCTCAGATATAAAGTGCACCGCAAGACACAAATGTACTATTTACCACCCAAAACAATTAGAATTTTTCAAAGTGCGCTGTCAGCACAGTATTGGACTGTTCTATTTGGTTCTCTGATATAAAGTGCACCGCAAGACACAAATGTACTATTTACCACCCAAAACAATTAGAATTTTTCAAAGTGCGCTGTAAGCACAGTATTGGACTGTTCTATTTGACTCTCAGATTTGAAGTGCACCGCAAGACGCAAATGTACTATTTAGTACCCAAAACAATTAGAATTTTTCAAAGTGCACTGTAACCATAGTAATTCACTGTTCTATTTGACTCTCAGATATGAAGTGCACCACAAGACGCAAATGTACTATTTAGCACGCAAAACAATTAGAATTTTTCAAAGTGCACTGTAACCACAGTATTTCACTGTTCTATTTGACTCTCAGATATGAAGTGCACCGCAAGATGCAAATGTACTATTTACCACCCAAAACAATTAGAATTTTTCAAAGTGCGCTGTAAGCACAGTATTGGACTGTTCTATTTGAATCTCAGATATGAAGTGCACCGCAAGACGCAAATGTACTATTTAGTACCCAAAACAATTAGAATTTTCCAAAGTGCGCTTTAAGCACAGTATTGGACGGTTCTATTTGACTCTCAGATATGAAGTGCACCGCAAGACGCAAATGTACTATTTACCACCCAAAACTATTACAATTTTTCAAAGTGCGCTGTAAGCACAGTATTTGACGGTTCTATTTGACTCTCAGATATGAAGTGCAGGACGCAAATGTAATATTTAACACCAACAAATTGCAGTATTTAAAAATGCCTAGATGTTGCCCACTGAGCTGCACTGCACTCTCTGTGGCACTGGGCTCAGGGCAGGGTACAAATATATAGAATAGCCCCCACTAAAATAATCAGTAGACATGTGCATTCGTTTTTGGAAGAATGCATTTTCGTCCATTCGTCCGAAAACGAATAACGAAAATGCTAAACTAAAGAAAGCCGAATGAACGAATGGTTAATTAACGAAAATAATTCGTCCATTCGTGCTATTGGCATTCTATAAACCGAAATAGAGTCAGTTTATAGAATACCAATAGTATTACAAACATTCCATAAACCGAAATAATGAACGACTTTCGGTTTATGGAATGCATGTAATGCTATGCTATTGCTATTCTATAAATCAATTGACCTATTCGTATGAATGGGGACTCTATTTCGGTTTATAAAAAGCCAATAGTATTACATGTATTCCATAAACTAAAAATTTATAAACCGAACTAGAGTCCCCATTAGACATGTGCAAAACTAAAATTTTAGTTTCGTTTTCGTCCATTCGGACAAAAATGTTATTTATTTAGTCTAAAACGAATTTCGTTCATTACTGCATTCGTTTCAGACGAAATTCGTTCATTATTTTCGTTTCGTTAATTTTTATTCGTTCGTTTTATAGAAAACATGTAATACTATTGGCTTTCTATAAACCGAACGAGAGCCCCATTCATAAGAAATTCTTATGAATGGGGCTCTCGTTCGGTTCATAGAAAGGCAATAGTACTACATGTTTTCTATATGTTTTCTATATGTTTTCTATAAGCCGAAAGTCTATAAACCGAACGTTCAGTTTATGGACTTTCGGCTTATGGAATACATGTATTCCTATTGCTATTCTATAAACTCTCCGTGTAGTGAAATGCCGACAGCCTATAAACCGAACGTTCGGTTTATAGGCTGTCGGCTTATGGAATACATGTATTCCTATTGCTATTCTATAAACCGAACGTTCGGTTTATAGAATAGCCATAGGATTACATGTATTACATAAGCCGACAGCCTATAAACCGAACGTTCGGTTTATAGGCTGTCGGCATTTAACTATACAGAGACAGAGTCTCCATTCATTATGAATGGAGACTTTGTCTCCGTATAGTTAAATGCAGACAGCCTATAAACCGAACGTTCGGTTTATAGGCTGTCGGCCTATGGAATACATGTTCTCCTATTGCTATTCTATAAACCGAACGTTCGGTTTATAGAATAGCAATAGGAATACATGTATTCCATAAGCCGACAGCCTATAAACCGAACGTTCGGTTTATAGGCTGTCGGCATTTCACTACACGGAGAGTTTATAGAATAGCAATAGGAATACATGTATTCCATAAGCCGACAGCCTATAAACCGAACGTTCGGTTTATAGGCTGTCGGCATTTCACTACACGAGACAGAGTCTCCATTCATAAATTTATGAATGGAGACTTTGTCTCCGTGTAGTGAAATGCTATTGTATTCTATAAACCGACTCTATTTCGTCTTATAGAATGCAATAGTACTACGAATGGACGAATGAACGAATGATTTTCGTTTATTAACCATTCGTTCATTCGGTTTCGTTAGCTTAGCATTTTCGTTCTTCGTTTTTCGGACTAATGGACGAAAATTTAAATTCCGGACGAAAATGCATTCGTCCGAAAACGAATGCACATGTCTAGTCCCCATTCATAAGAAATTCTTATGAATGGGGTCCCCATTCATAAGAATTTCTTATGAATGGGGACTCTAGTTCGGTTTGTAGAAAGCCAATAGCATTACATGTGTTCCATAAGCCGAAAGTCTATAAACCGAACAACGGTTCGTCTGAAACGAATGCAGTAATGAACGAAATTAGTTTTAGACAAAATAAATAACATTTTCATCCGAATGGACGAAAACAAAATGAACATTTTAGTTTTGCATATGTCTAATAATCACTGTATTTTGAATAATCGCTGTAGTTTGAATAATCGCTGTAGTTTGCAGATTCAACACCAGAATTTTTTTTATTCTGTCCCTCACAGCTGCAGCATTCTCTCCCTACACTAAGAAGAGCTCATGTGAAATGCGTGTACATGACTCCAGCTTATATATAGAGGCTGGGTCACATGCTGCACTGACCTGCTGTGATGGCTTCTAGGGGCAAACGAGTCAAACACTTGCCTTTCAAAACTCGCCATTAAATCTCCAAACCCCGAACTCCATCCCGAACATACAGTGAAATGTTCGTGCTCGGGTCCGGGGTCCAAAAAACATAATGTTTGGTACTGCACAGAAACAAAGTTAAAACTATAAATGCTACAATTTGCAACAAAATATATACTGTCACAATGCACATATATATTAAATGGAGGCAAACCAATCAACAAATCAATACATATATTTCAACAAAAATGAATCCTGTATAATAAAAATCACTAGCTCTTAGAATGTGCATCATTATGGTAGTTATTGCACCTCACAAACATTTGTTGTAGAAATCTATTATTTCGTGGTCGCCATTATGTGGAGTATCACCAGATTAATATAAAATATATAAATGAGTCTGTCTACTTTAACAGATCTATAATAAGAGACAAAAATACAGTAACATACAATAATTAGTGACAGTCCCACACAAAATACCACATTCTCCCAAGACTAACTTTAATCTTAGTTTTCATCCAAAAGACCCATTATAACCCATCACAGATCAAAGATTGTCTTATGTATCCAGGAGGCTGGTAAGGCAGGAAGCAACTGAATTCAGATTGTTCATTCAATAGGTATATTGAATGGCTTGTGAGGTCATTGGAGGTGTGCCCTCATTAACATATCAAAATACAAATGTTGTACAGGAGCATTGACAACAGTTTGTCATGCCACATCATTCCCTAGCTTTAAATTCTTTTGTGTTGTACATTTTCTAGCTTCCCCCCCTCTAATAAAGAAAACCTAGTAGGAGCAAAAAAATATCTTATAGGCTAAAATTTAACCCACTGTCCCTCAGTAGTATATTTCCTCAGCGACATAAGTTTTCCTGCAATTTACCAAGGACTGTCACTTTACATTATTTTCATATTTACATTACAATCTTGAATACCCCTCCCAATGCAAGAAAACCCAATGGGAGCGAAAAACCATATTGGTAAAAATTCAACCCACCGTCCTTCCGGAATATATTTCCTCAGCGACATGAGTTTTCCTGCAATTTATTTTACAATATGCATGACCCACAAATAACAATACATTTATCATATAAAGTATAAGCATCAATTAAATGAAGCGGTGGTAATGAAGTGGTGGTTCAAGATTAAAGCTGTAAGATTGGTCATGGTTCTTTTGAATTAAAAAGAATAGAAGAAATATTAAAAAAAAAAAATTACTTTGTCTTTTTGGCCATTGAAATAAACCACTCGCCCCTTTATAAACCTTAATGTTTGACATATATCACAATTTATCTCCCTTACAATGATATACTGTGATACAAAGTATACTTAGCAACTGGTCTATCATCACTGTATTTTATGCTCCACCTTCAGATGCCCTGAAAGATAAAATATAATTGTTGTGGGGTGGGGTGGAATGGGGTTAGTGCCTGGCTTGAGACCCAAGGAAAAGTTCATGTGCTTTGTTTGTTCTGGCATCTCGAGAGTTTTCTTCAAAATATGCTTCATTCATATTACTTTGGGACCCTGAGCTGATTGAACAAATGGAGGAACAAATAGATTTGTCACCATCTATGTCAGATGCATTTACTGCTAGTAATTCTGACTTATTATTCTCTTCTTCCTGTTTCTTAATTGCCTTTTCCAACTCCCTGACCTGTTCTCCCAATATTTCTACCTTATCCCTCATTCTCTTAGTCTGTTTTCTGGGATCCATGTAGTCTATCACCCCTTCTTTCCTCCTCCAATTATCATTTTGCCCAATTTTATATCTCTGATATCTCCAGTTACCCTCTCTCCCTCTAGTGTTCCAATTACAATTTTGCCTGTGCTGGTGTCTCTGTGTGGCACATGCCAATTATCATCTATACTTCTTTTTGTGTTCCAATTATGACTCCTCCAGTATCTGTTGTCTCTCTTTGGCTCCTCCCATCTCAGATCTGTACACGTATATTCCTTTTAATTTCTCCTCCAGTTACCACTATCTCTGTTTCTTCCATTATTCTCATGGTCTCCCTGTGACAAAGTGCCTTTAGCTACTTGGTCCTGGAGAGGCCTGCTTGCCAGCCTCCTCCACTGTGACTATGGCTCTGGGGTGTATGGCCCTTTAAAAATTTCTATTTGGGCCTATGGACTTGTATTGGACTGTGTATGGCCCTTTAAGAAGCTGTATTGGGGCTTATGGACTTTTATGGGACTGGTGCTGGCCCTTTAAGCGCATTTTTGGACACATGGTGAAAGCTGGAACAATGCCCCTTTAAGACGGTGTTCCCAGAGTCCCCAGACTAGGAAAATGTGCGTGCAGTTGGTCATAAAGGACTTCCAGCTAACTTTTGAACTACTTGGTGGAATTGTCTGATTTTTAGTTATGTTTATATTTAAAGTATGCTGATTGTGAAAATGTATGTTTTCTGTGAATGTGATGCATACTTTGAAAGTTATTAATATTGTGTAAAAACTGTATATTTTCTGCCTGTGATAATTAGGTTAGTCTATTGTGTGGAGATAATTGTATCACAGTCAGAGGGGGGGATTTTCCTGTAATTGCTGGGAGTGTCTGAGTGTATTGTACGTATTGATTGGTTGTTCTTCAAAACCCTATGGGTGGTCCTATGTGTGGAAAATAGGCATAAAATCAGAGTGTTTGATTAAAATCCAGAGATCTTCTTGACCCTCAACATGTAGTCCTATCTCGTGTTTGGAGGGGACAGCTATATTCACACTGGTGATTGCTATTTTCTGCATACTCCCTTGAGCTTTAATCACTTAGCTCTTTTAAGAGCTTGTTCCTGATACGCTCTCCTGGAGGAGAGGTCTTCCCCACAAGGTCCTGGAGTCAAGAAACTGATCCAGGGTGGACAGAAGGAGGCGAGACTCCAGTTAAGCTACGGCGGTTGTGGAGTCTGCGGTGGTTGTGGTGTCTGGTGCGGTGTTTGTGGTCCTCGGCGCAAGCTAGGAAGCGTCCATCAACGGAAGGTACTCGGTCGGAGTACGGTGAGTTCCGTTACACTCCCAATCTCTGATTTCTCCAATTATTCCCTTCTTTCCTTCTCCAGTTCTGACTAAACCTATGTCTATGATTTCCCTGAAGTATCTCCCATTCATGGTTTCTCCAATTATTCTCCTTGCCTATCATCTGACTAGATTCTGCTTGTACCTGTCTCACTGAAGATCCAACAAATGCACGTTCAGTGTGAGGATGATCAATCCACTCTGATCTAGTTAGCAGCAGTTCTAGGTCTGTGGGCGTTTGGTAAACATCCACAAAAACTCCTGATATTTCTGAGGTAGAGCATCCAACACTCTAGATATGTGTGCTGCAGAACCCAACACAATTGGCTGCTGTGGCTGGCGTAGTGTACACCAGAATAATATGCGCTGAGCTACTTCTCTAGGATCGTCTGTAAATGGAAACTTTTTTCTGAAATTCTTCTTGCCTGTTTAGACATACTGCCATTAAATCCTAGTAATATACTAGATATAGGGCCCATAGCATACTCCAATAGCTTTGTCCATTCCTCTAAGTTAAGGCCTCCTTTTCTAGCTCTCTCTGCTCCCCTGTGAAACCAATGTAAAAAGTTGTTAAAATCACTAGTTGGCATGTTTCCCCACCATTTTTGGAAATGATCCTGCTCAGCCATAGACAAAGGACATGTCTGAGTAGAGAAACCTATTGGCATTTGTTAGACATTGAAACTTTCTGAGACAGTTACTGGGGCTTGTGGTTGATACAGTTTAGGCATATCATGTGTCTCTCCCCTAGATTTTTCTCCATTACCATGCTCTGGAGTTCTGTAATTTTAACAAAATACTTATCCCTTTGTTGCTCTATGTCTTTTAATTCCCATTGTAATTTTTCAATCATAGTGGTGGTCTTTAAGGTAGCTAGCATAATGCAGTCTTTTTTTATCCTCTGATTCCTCCAGTCTGTTTGCTAACTTTATATTCTCTTTTGTTACCTCCTGTACCATATCTGCCAATCCTCAAATTGTAGCCAGTACTGATTGTGCTGTTAAACTTTTTATTTTCTTAGAACTAAACTTTGTTTTAATAATGTTTGTCAAAACATCCAGTCCCTCCTATTTTCCACAGTTTGAGTTTGTTGGCTGTGGGAGCATGTATGGGCCATCATGCTTTTTAATATAAGTCCTAAAATAATTGTTCACTTCCACAGAAAAATATTTAGCACCTGGGAATTCCATTGTACAATCCTATTAATCCCACAAAAAAAATTCAAATAGTGCAAACAATGATAACAATGTTTATATGTCAACTAGGGTGAACACAGAGAAGCTTCCCTTGAAGCTGATGGCCTATGCTGAAATGAGAGAAAAAAACAATAGTGAATAGCAGTTCAATGATTGTAAATAGCAATGGAATTAGGTAGTGAATGCCACTAATAAAAAAAAAATCAAAACAAAATAAGCCCCCATTTGTAATAATTGGAGATGTAATGGGGTGGAGAGAAAAAAGAAAAGTCACAAAAAAAATTGCTTAACAGGAAATTTACAAGTGTAAAATGTACTAATGAAAATGAAACCCCTTTTAAATAGTGTTCACAATGTCTACATGCAAACTAGGGTGAACACAGATAATATTCCCCTTGTTATATATTGAAATGAGAGACAAAAACAATGTTTTTTATTTAAAAAATTAAAATAGCAGTTAAAACAGCAATGGAATTTGTTTAAATTGAGTAGTGAATATAGCAATGGAATTTGTTTAAAACAGGTGGTGAATACATCTAAATGTTGTAGTTTCTACTTTCAGGCAAAAAAAATAAACATTAGAAACTGTCTAAAAATAGAAAATTGCTGAACAGGCTTTTTAAAAAATGTAAAATTTATCAAACAAATATCCCCCCCAAAAAATTCAAATAAACCTCCCTTTAAATAGTGCTAACAATGGTAACTATGCCAATATGTTAAATAGGGTGAACAGAGAAGCTTCCCTTTGATGGCCTATCCTGAAATGAGAGACAAAAACAATGGTGATAAAAAGAATAGCAATTTAATGATTACAAAATTGTATATCTAAGACTACATCTACTACTTTCAGGCAAAACTAAACATAATGTCTAAAATATCAATA
Organism: Pelodytes ibericus; assembly: GCA_036172795.1. Taxonomy (NCBI): domain Eukaryota; kingdom Metazoa; phylum Chordata; class Amphibia; order Anura; family Pelodytidae; genus Pelodytes; species Pelodytes ibericus. The sequence continues at coordinate 61,720,594 of CM069861.1, forward strand.
ACAAAATAAGCCAACATTTGTAATAACAGTCTGGGAGATGTATTCACCATGAGACTTAGGGCCTTGCTATCACTAGGCTTCACACATAGACCAGTAGACCTGGTGTAGGTAGCACACTACATAAGATCTTGTGTTTTAACAGGCCTCACACCTGATCAGTGGCAAATATATCTAAATGGATGTATACAGTGAAATTGTGATTTTCAAGTGTAACAATTTTAGAAAAACAAATTAATAAAAATTTAAAAAAACACAGAAATGTGCTAGTAATTTTAAAACAAAATGAGACACAATTTACAATAAAGACATTTAAGATACCTCCACAATAAGGCATAGGCCCTTACTATTACCATACCACAAATACAGACCAAGCCAAGATTGAAAAATGAACAAAAAGAAAAAACAAAATTATTGCCACTACAATTTAGTGCCAATTAGCATAGTTACTATTTGTACTAAACACAAAGTTTAATGCAAACTATGATGTGTGCCTCTTTTACAAAATACCCTTAAACATTGGTTTTAAGATATCTCCACAATGAGGGATAGGCCCTTACCACAAGGCCTCAAACACAGACCAGGCCAAGATTTGAAAATGAAAAAACAAAATTATTGCTAAATCCCTTTTCAAACTTAACAATGCACAATATTTTTATAAATCACTAATTCCACCTTATAAAGTCTTGTGATAATGTAGCACTGCAGTTGCACAGTGCACTAAAATTCAGTTTAGTCACTGGACTTACAAATATCGGCTTTAGTAGTCTGAGATTTGTGGTCGCCATATGTGATGTATCACCAAACTGCATGAATTATGTACACATACACATAAAAACCCTGGTCCGTCTACTTTAACAAACATTTATTCAGAGACAAAACAACAGCAGCATACAAATAATAACACACAATCTAAATAACCAGAACAACAACAATAACTACTAGGGTAGATTGGAAGGTGGGTCTAGCTATGGGAGAGGAGGAAAGCAGTGGTGGGGTTAACATAGACCAAAGGGAGGTCCATATAATTAAACCTGCACACATTAAGTGTTTGTCAACTAAACAGAAAATGGGTAGTAATCTCAAATGTCTTTTAGCAAATGCAAGAAGCTTGACAAACAAAATGGGTGAGCTGGAGATACTGGTAAGTGCTGAACAGTATGATTTAATCGGAATCACAGAAACGTGGTGGGATGAGACCCACGACTGGTCAGTTAATTTACAAGGTTACTCACTTTTTAGAAAGGACAGAGTAAATAGAAAAGGGGGAGGGATTTGTCTGTATGTAAATCCTAAATTAAATCCCAGTATTAAAGAAGGTGTACATGATGTAACTGGAACTGATGTGGAGACACTGTGGGTGGAGATTAGCTTAGACGCTAAAAAGAATCGCACATTACTTGTAGGTGTATGCTACAAGCCACCAAATATTAGCATTGATGGAGAAGATCAGCTTTTATTACAAATTGAAAAGGCTGCAAATATGAATGAAGTTCTAATCATGGGAGATTTTAATTACCCAGATATAGATTGGAAGTGTGGCACAACTAGTTCAGCTAGGGGCAGCAAGTTTCTGGACCTGCTTAATAACAAATTTATGGCACAATTAGTAGACACCCCAACTAGAATGGATGCCTGTCTGGATTTGGTAATAACAAACAATGAGGAGCTTATCTCAAACATCCAAATAAGAGAACACTTGGGGAATAGTGACCATAATATGGTCTCATTTGAGATTAATGCAAAAAAGCAAATTGGTAAATACGCCACCAAAACACTTAATTTTAGAAGGGCTAACTTTGATGGACTAAGGGCATCGATTGAACATTTAGACTGGGAACGATTGTTTTCTGGACTAAATACAGAAGACAAGTGGAATGCCTTTAAGCACACATTACAAAAGTACACATCCCAATATATACCTTTGGGAAACAAATGCAAAAGACACAAATCAAAACCAATGTGGCTTACAGGTAACGTGAAACAGGAAGTACAAAACAAGAAAATGGCATTCAAACATTATAAAAACACGGGATCAGCATTATCATTTATAGAGTACAAAGAGGCCAACAAAGCCTGCAAAAAGGCAATTAAAATGGCTAAATTGGAAAATGAGAAAAGGGTTGCCAAGGAGAGTAAAACTAACCCCAAAATGTTTTATAAATATATAAATGGAAAAAAGCTAAAGAGGGAAAATGTTGGGCCCTTGTTATCCCAAATGGGAAATTTGGTAAGTGAGGACAGAGAGAAAGCAGACATTTTAAATACTTTTTTTTCTTCTGTTTATACTAAGGAAGAGCAGATGGACGAGCCCCTGCTACAGGAAGTTATGGGACATTCGCCGCAAACATGGGATTGGCTGACACAGGAAAAAGTGCTTAAGCAATTACACTCTGTTAAGATAGACAAGGCCCCAGGACCAGATGGTATACACCCAAGGGTACTTAGAGAGTTAAGCATAATTCTGGCCAGGCCACTATTCATGATCTTTAGGGATTCATTCAGTTCAGGTACAGTGCCAACAGACTGGCGAAAGGCGGATGTCATTCCAATATTTAAAAAGGGATCAAAATCTCTGCCAGGTAATTATAGGCCAGTGAGCTTGACATCTGTAGTGGGGAAACTATTTGAAGGATTGCTAAAGGTATACACTCAAGAATACATCTTGAACCAGAATATAATTAGTAAAAGTCAACATGGTTTTGTGAAAGACAGGTCTTGTCAAACAAACTTAATAACATTCTATGAAGAAGTCAGTAAAAATATAGATCTAGGCGTGGCAGTTGATGTGATCTATTTGGATTTTGCGAAAGCATTTGATACAGTTCCACACAAAAGGTTACTCTACAAATTGAGAGAAATAGGTTTGGGGGCAAATGTGTGTATGTGGATTGAAAATTGGCTAAAAGATAGAACACAAAGGGTTGTTGTAAATGGAAAATTCTCAAATTGGACAAGGGTATTAAGCGGAGTACCTCAGGGGTCTGTTTTGGGCCCTCTTCTTTTTAATTTGTTTATTAATGATCTGCCACATTGTGCTGAGAGCCATGTCTCCGTGTTTGCGGACGACACTAAATTAGGTAAGGCAATAAAGACTAATCTTGATGTTTTTTCTTTACAGGAAGATTTGGACAGAGTGGGGGACTGGGCAGTAAAGTGGCAAATGAGGTTCAATATAGACAAATGTAAAGTTATGCATTATGGGAAAAATAATAACAAAGCAACATATACGTTAAATGGTTTTTCCCTGGGAAAAACTACTAATGAAAAGGATTTAGGAATAATTATAGACAACAAACTTGGCAACAGTGCCCAATGCCAGTCAGCAGCTGCAAGGGCCAATAAGATATTGGCATGTATAAAACGAGGTATAGATTCACGGGAGGAGGATATCATCTTGCCTCTTTACAAATCAATGGTAAGACCTCACCTTGAATATGCAGTACAGTTCTGGGCACCAGTCCTTAAAAAGGATATTAAGGAACTAGAAAAAGTGCAAAGGAGAGCTACAAAATTAATAAGGGGTTTGGAGGATCTTAGTTATGAAGAGAGACTTAAAAAATTGAATTTATATACGTTAGAAAAAAGGCGTCTCAGAGGGGATATGATAACATTATATAAATATTTGCAGGGCCAATATAAAGAGCTCTCCAGTGACCTGTTCATTAACAGAAAGGTACAAAGAACAAGAGGTCACCCCCTCAGACTGGAAGAGCAAAGATTTCATAGACAGCAAAGGAAGGGATTCTTTACGGTTAGGACAATAAAGTTATGGAACTCACTGCCAAGAGAGGTAGTGCTAGCAACCACAATAGATGCATTTAAAAATGGTTTGGATGTTTTTTTAGGAAAGCAGAACATACAGGGCTATTAATAATAGAATAAGCATTAATAAAAGAGCTTATTGATCCAAGGAGAAATCTGATTGCCTCTTGAAGTCAAGAAGGAATTTTTTCCCCCAGGAGGCAAAATTCGAAATAGCTTCCTTAGGGGTTTTTTGCCTTCTTTTGGATCAAAAGCTGTAATGATAGGTAGAAGGGTTGAACTTGATGGACTTGTGTCTTTTTTTCAACCTAAATTACTATGTAACTATGTAACTATGTAACTATGTAACTATGCTAAACAACAATAACAACTAAACCATATAAGTAAAAATCATCATATCTCACCCACACTTAAAACCTAACCCATGTCTGCTCATATCTACAGCAAGGAAAGAAGAGAGAGAAATGAGAGATAGGGGGAGTGGTGGTCTCTTCCTAACTTATAAAGGTATTGAATTACCTAATTACCATGTCAAAGGGTAAAGCTTATCCCCCTGTAAGAAAGGTTTACATTAGCTTGGTCACATGACCAGTGGTCACCATTAGTTTGATGACAGAATGTCACCACAAGTATTCAGCCCCTTAATCAATAAATTAATCCTTAATGGTTAATAAATTCCCACCAAACATGACATACCCTTTTCTTCTGGCCACATATATAGCTCCTGCTGCAAAAATATACTAATACATATTCTTATTCAATTCATATTCCCTTTAATTAAACCCCCTTATACTTACAGCAATCTTTAGTAGTACAGAAAGAGAAAACAAGAATAAAAAAAATGGGTTTACTTCTTGATTTGACAATCCATTATATTATATTTAGTCCACATCCAAGAGAAAAAAAAAATCATATGACAGTCCATCTTCAAATATTTAAGTTCGGTGGCTCAATTAATCTTTCTGTCTCTCATTCAGCTTTTCTGATGTGTCAAACGTCCAAGGTCTATCCTCATGTCATGTTCTGGTATGAGGCTGATACCGCTTTGCAGAATTGATATAGGTCTTTGCAACGGACCCCGGCAACAGTACAGAATTATTCTGCCTGAAGGAATTCCATCCTATGGTTGAGCCGCAGGTTTCATTCCCCCAGGACTTTTGCACTCTGAACTATAACAAGATACTGAAGCCAAACCCAACAAACGGGAAGCTGGATACGGAGTAGAGGATCAAGGCGAAGGTACTGTGGGCTCAGGCAGAAGAATGGTCAAACAGGCGAAAGATCCGGGCTGGCAACAAACAGATGTAGTCAGTACGGGCAAACAGGTCAGGACAGGCGGAAAAAAAAGATAAGGTTAGGGCTAGCAGAAGTCGTCAACAGAATATCAGCAATAGAGAGCAACAAAACGTTAGTAAGAGGCACCAGGCACTATCAAAGGTAAGGTCTAGTTCTCAAATGAGGGTATAAATAGTGTTGGGAGAGATTTTCTGACCAATGGAAATTTTTGGGAGGAGAAACAGAAGTTTTATTACTGTCCCTTTAAGGGACAGTAAGGGCATGAAGCAAAATGGCTATCACGCATGTGCAAAAGCTGAAACTGAGCGCGCACCATTTAGCTGGCGGACAGCTGACGGAGATGCAGAAGAATGCAGAAGAAGCGCATGTCAAGCAGTGGCTGTAGCTTGTACCACCTGGGAGCCCAGCAGGCTGAAGACCAGGGCTCAGGAGAACCCTGGACGGGTGAGTGGGGTGGTGGGCAGACCTTGTCCTGCAGCACGACGGCGCTGCTGTGACACTACCCCCCTCCTGAGGTGCGCAGTAAAGGATCCCAGGACCAGATTTACCAGGAAAACGAGCGTGAAAAGATCGAACACTAGAAGGAGCGTGGACATCAGAAGAATAAACCCAAGACCTTTCTTCAGGACCATAACCTTGCCAGTGAATAAAGTATTGAAGACGACCCCTGTAATGTCTACAATCGAGAATATAGTGAACCAAATACTCTTCTTGGTTTTGAATCAAAAAAGGGTCAGGAGGACGAAGAGGGGATGAGAACCTATTAGACACTAAAGGTTTAAGTAAAGATACATGGAACATGTTATGGATACGCATGGAGGGAGGTAATTCAAGAGAATATGAAACATCATTGACATGGGAATGAACTTTATAAGGCCCAATGTATTTGGGACCAAGAGTATGTGGGGCTTCAGGAGGAAACTTTGATCCCCCTTAAGGGTATGCACTCACAGAATAGCAGGATAATAGTTGCACTTCAAGAATAAGGTATTTTTTTTTTGAATCCTGTTAGTGCCAATCTGTTTAAATTCTTTGGCTCAGGAACAGAAACGACAAATATCTGATTAGTAGATAATATATGTAAACATTTAATAAAAAAATGTATCTGGTTACATGGAAGTAATCTCTGTCAGACGTAGTGGGCGCCACACAGCTGCAGGGAAATTCTTGTCCAGTAAGTTTAACAGATAAAAGGAAAATATACAATATATATAGGGCCATATGCCCTTTTTGGCCACAGTACAGACAAAGACCCATAGACCTCCTCTTTTGTTTTTCTTCCTCAGATAAATGTTACAGGGGCCCAATCTCCATGGGTTCAGCTTGAGGTATAGGGTTTTCATGACCGTAATTCTGAGGAAAGTATGGAGTTTGGGGTTTATGAAATCTTGGTCTCCTGTCCGGTTCTCTCTCTCTCATTCATTGCGTCTTTCTTGATTGTGAGCATCAAGTTTTAAACATAGTGCAATTAGTCTTTCAAGATCGTCAGGTAGATCACTGTAATTTAGAGCGTCTTTAAAAGATTCATTAAGGCCTCTCCTGAATGCTGCTCTGAGTGCACTTGCATTCCAGTCTGTCTCATATGCAAGTGTCCTGAATTCTATGCATACTGTGCTACAGTTTTTCTGCACTGGGTTAATTCCATGAGACTGGATTCTGAGGACTCTCGTCTACCGGGGGCATCGACGACGGCACGAAATGCTGATATGAAGGCCTCAGCATCATCCCAGGCCAGAGATTCGCCTCTCAGCAGATAAAAGCCACACAAGATGAGTTTTTGGCAAAGGTCTGTGGTTGAGTCCGAAAATGTAGAAGACATTTTTATCTGGGACTGGCATTTTTGAAGGTTTTTCAGCCCCCTGAGCACCAAGGTGGGAAGATTCAGGAGCCGTCGTCTTAAAAAAAGATCTTAATAATTTGGTTATAGTGTCTAATTTCTGATCAAGACTTTGGAGTTGTGATACGTGTGTATTATATGTGGGTAAGTCTGGATGTTGTTTCATTGTATTCATGTAACCCCCATGATTTGGGTTTAAAAGCTATACGTTATCATTTGGATAGATACAGTGATTATACAGATTCCCTAAAAAACTTTATTGTAGAATCAACAAAATTTCTTCTTTCACATAATTTTTTGATGTTTGATGGTGATTTTTATCTCCAAAGATGTGGAACAGCAATGGTGCAAAATTTGCCCCTTCTTTCGCCAATCTCTATATGGGGTGGTGGGAGGAGTTCCACATCTTTGGAGATTCTTTAGATTTGAGTTTCCGTAACAATATCGTTTTTTATAAGCGCTACATAGATGATTTGATCCTGGTATGGAAGGGTACGAATATGGAACTCTCAGAAATGTTTTCTCATTTGAACTATAATCAATTAAATTTGAAGTTCACCATGATGTCCGACAAAGTGGAAGTTCCATTCTTAGATTTAATTCTTAAATCACATAATTATAAGATTGGCACTAAATTATACTGTAAAGAGTGCAGTGGGAATACTATTCTCCATGCAACCTCCAGCCATCCCTCTCACACAATAAAAGGAATCCCAGTAGGTCAATTTCTTAGACTAAGGATGAATTGTTCTGACCTTGATGATTTTGTCATAGAATCTTGTTTTCTAAGAGATAGACTCTTATCAAGAGGTTACTCCATGAACATTCTATGTAAAGCCTTTGAGAGAGCTCTATCTAAGGACAGAAATTCTCTATTGAATCCAGAGTTGGATTTCAATTCCTCCTCCTCTTTGTTTTCTTCTGCCACTGGATCCTCTTGTCATATGGATAGGAAAAACAGTAAATGTAATAATAATAAAAGACACAACAATAAGTAAGCCACAGTTTTGAATAAATCTCCTTATTTTATTACAAGTTACAGCAGACAATTTACTAAAATACGTAATATAATTAAAAATAGATTACCAATTCTTCTTAACGATTCTAGGCTACAAGATTTAGTTATAGACGGATGTAACATAGTAGCTAAAAAGAGTCCAACTTTGGGTAATAGTTTATCTCCTAGCTTTTTTTTTGTTCAGAGGAAAAGGCTTCAATCTCTAAAAATTGGCTTCAGAATTTAGGCACTTTCAAATGTGGTCATAAATACTGCATCTGCTGTTCAGCTATTAATATAACACATTTACATCTACAGTTAGTCATAAAATCGATCAAAATAGACAATACATTAACTGTAATACTACAAATGTAATTTATTTACTCACTTGTAACACCTGTCTAAAGCAATATGTTGGTAAAACATTCAGAAAACTGAAGTGTAGAGTTAGGGAACACTTGTCATCAATCTCTAGAGACAAACCTTTGAACACTCCAATAGGTACTCACTTTTTAACTTGTAACAACTCAGATGTGACACAATGTAAGGTTCAGGGCTTAGAAAGAGCTATGTGGAAAGGAGAGTGAAACCGGCGCACAATGCATGGACACTTTTAAACAATAAATTATATGTGACACTCTAAGTGTAGCTGTGCAAAATGTGCAAATAAAAATAAATATTCAAAAATGCAAAAAAAGGGCAAAATCTCCAACAAAATTTTTGTGCAAATAAGCAATAAATAATGTTATCAAATGGCACAATAAATAACAGTTGATAATATATAGTGACCTTACAGCAATTAGTAAAAAACAAACCAGTATAAATGGTGCAAATTCTGTGATAATTGGTCTTAGACCAGGTGAGTGAATGCTGTACTTAGGAATACAATGTGCTGTTAATACAGCTAGAAAACTGGTGTAAATGACCCCAAAAACATGAAATACCAAACATATACAAACTCCTATTACGGTCCTAAATACTGCATAATTGGTGTTAGATCTGAAAAGATATAAAAACAGTAAAAAACGATGGTGCAGTACAAAATACACTTGGAATAAGTCCAAGATCTCTGATTAAAATGCACTCACAAGTGGAGCTCCTGATAGTCAAGGAGCATGAAACAACAGCCTATGGTATTAGTGGAGCAATATACTTGCCGTCCCCCCGATCAGGATCCTTAAATCCAAAAACTTCTGGATGAAAAAGGCAATGTGGCTCCAGTTGTAGTGAAACAGATGAATTTTTATTGATACAATTAAAAAGTCTCCATAGGGATCCTCAGACCGAGGTAGCACACGAATCTTCACAAAAGGGAGTAAAAGGAAAGTATCTGCAGCCTTCTTTTAAGATCCGGCGTTTCAGCTGCAGCAAAGTCTCCTATCAGCACGCCTTGCGCTATGGGGCTGTGGGACTTCCTGGTGTATCAGCTGTGATGGTGGCTGTGAAGAGCCGAAAATGAAACAAAACAAATCCCAACGCGTTTCGTCCAATCAGAATGGGACTTCCTCAGGGGCTGTTGGACTGTCTGAATTGGCAGTCTTTTATATGCAATGTTCAATGCAAGGAGAAAAACCAATTATGGTGATAACGATGTTGTTGATTGAAACATGGTATAATTTTCCATACCTCTTAATAAAGAAAGATAATGCACATGAATACATACAATAAACGGTTACATGACTTATTACTCTTCCGATATTTAATGTGGTAGATGCCTAAACCTTTTAGTATGTGGAGATAAATCAGCAAATAAGATATAAAAAAGAGTAAGATATAAAAACATATAGATGTTTTAAAATGTATATAAATATATATTAAAAAAATGTATAAGAAATATATATGTACATACCACCAGATATAAAAAAGTATATATGTGGAATGATTAATATACATGGATGTGTATGAAAAGAGATAAAAAGAGATAAAATTACCCTATTATGGGAAAATATATAAGCTATAAAAACTGAAAAAAAAAAAAAAAAAGTAAAATATATACATCCTGCAGATTTAGAGAAAGGCTTTTAATTCGAAATCTAGGTTTATTCCCTTAGGATTTAGTGTTTGTAGTTGGTATATCCAATATGTTTCTCTTTGGAGAAGCTTCTTATGTCTATCTCCTCTTTTCCAGGTGTTGGGGATAGACTCAATCCCTATAAATTTGATGTTGTCCTGGTTACCTTTTGGACAGTTATGGCAATGGTTGGGTAAACTGTACTTGAACCTGTCACACTCTTTATTAATCATGCCTAGGTGTTCTAGTATACGTACTTTTAAAGGTCTTTTAGTTTGGCCTATGTATTGTAGGCCACAACCGCATTCCACCATATAAACAACGAATGTGGTGTTGCAGTTCATGAATTTATTTATCTTATATATTTTTCCTGTGCTGTTGGATTTAAATTCAATGCATTTTTTTGCTTGGTGGATGCAGGCTTTGCAGTTTCCACATTTATAGAAACCGTTTGTTTTATTCTTTGTAAGCCAACTGGATCCGTTATCTTTAGGAACCGGCTTGATTACACTCGGAGCAAGGGATGATTTTAAATTGGGTGCTTTTTTGAAGATAATTGTTGGTTTTTTGGGGACAAGTGGTGCTAAGATTTCGTCCCCCTGTATGACATTCCAATGTTTGTTTAGAATTTTGCTGACCTGGGGGGCTGCTGTGCTGTATTCTGAGATAAATGACATGCCATATTCCCCTTTTATTACTTTAGTATCCTTATTTTTGGGCATTAGGATGTCTTTCCTGTCAATTTTCTCAATCTCCAATTCTGCTTTATCTAAAGTTTCCATTTTATAGTTTTTTTGGGTGAACCTATCTTTTAAGATCTTTGTTTGTTGTTTATATATATTTATATCTGTGCAATTTCTTCTGATCCTCCTAAATTGTCCTTTAGGGATATTATTTAACCAATTGGGGTGGTGGCAGCTTTTTTTGTCAATATAATTGTTGCTATCGACTTCTTTGAAGAAAGTTTTGGACTTTAAAACATTATCCTCTATATAAAAATTGAGGTCCAAGAAGTCGATAGTTTCTGAGCTCTGGGCAAATGTGAATTTTAGACCATAATCGTTGTTGTTTAAATATATTTTAAAATCTGATAAAATTGGTTCTGGGCCTTTCCAAATAAAAATGATATCATCAATAAATCTTCTCCAAAGTATTATATTCGGAGAGAAGGGATTGGAGTCTCCTACATATTTTGATTCCCATATGCCCATAAAGAGATTTGCATAACTTGGTGCGAATTTTGTGCCCATCGCTGTACCACATTTTTGTAGATAAAAAGATTCTTCAAAATAAAAGTAATTATATTTTAGAATAAAATCTATAGAGTCTAAAATGAATTTGGATTGGATCTTGTCCATCCCTTCATCACCATTTAAAGTGCATCTGATGGCATCCAATCCTTTGGAATGGTCTATGGACGTATATAAGGCCGATACATCTGCTGTGACTAAGACGTAATCTGTCTGCCAGGTGATTTGGTTAAGAGAATTCAAAATGTCTGTACTGTCCTTTATATATGATGGTATGGATACAACATATTTTTGTAGAAAAGTGTCCACATAGTGGGACAAGTTGCATGACATTGAATCTATTCAAACCAAAATGTAAAAAGAAAAGACATAGGAAAAAGAAAAAGATGGGATTACGGACTAGGAGAGGATGTAGAGGAAGGAGAACATCGAAAAATAAATCGAAACTAACACCCAAAACAAGCATTTTTAACATTAGCGGCATCATTTTGACTAAAGATCAGGAAAGTGTTCTTAACAAAGGTTTGACATATGCTCCTACTAAACTACCCAATAAATTCAACCTCTTTATTGATGCTCAAAAGTTTATCAGAAAACTTGCTCTAAAACGACAATTTGCCAGAAACACGATTCATATACACAACGAGGACCTAGTTGAAAAAGCAAATCCAACTACCTCTATAGAAAAAAGTGATATCGATCAAAGTACAACTGTAATCCACACATCTCTTAAAGACAAATCATCATTTGTGCCAAAAATTGAGAGAGGCACTAATATAGATGTATACAGGAAACTAATACTCAGAGATTTAGAAACTATAGATCTCAATAAAAACAAAAATCACCACAACCTCACCTTAAAAGAAAAGAAAGCAGTGAAGGAATTAAAAGACAATACATCCTTAATAATCAGACCCGCCGACAAAGGAGGAGGCGTGGTCATAATGAGCAGGGAAGGGTACATAAAAGAGGCCAATAGGCTCCTTGGAGACAGAAACACTTATCTGAAACTTCAAGGAGATCCCACTCTAAAATTCTTATCAGTTTTAAATAACATCCTAGATAAAGGTAGAGAACAAGAAGTTCTCAACAAACATGAATATGACTTTTTATCTTCCCCCAACCCGGTAGTACCCTATTTTTATTTTCTTCCGAAGATACACAAGAACATTGAAAACCCCCCAGGACGTCCCATCATTTCGGGAATAGATTCGATGTCATGCAACTTGTCCCACTATGTGGACACTTTTCTACAAAAATATGTTGTATCCATACCATCATATATAAAGGACAGTACAGACATTTTGAATTCTCTTAACCAAATCACCTGGCAGACAGATTACGTCTTAGTCACAGCAGATGTATCGGCCTTATATACGTCCATAGACCATTCCAAAGGATTGGATGCCATCAGATGCACTTTAAATGGTGATGAAGGGATGGACAAGATCCAATCCAAATTCATTTTAGACTCTATAGATTTTATTCTAAAATATAATTACTTTTATTTTGAAGAATCTTTTTATCTACAAAAATGTGGTACAGCGATGGGCACAAAATTCGCACCAAGTTATGCGAATCTCTTTATGGGCATATGGGAATCAAAATATGTAGGAGACTCCAATCCCTTCTCTCCGAATATAATACTTTGGAGAAGATTTATTGATGATATCATTTTTATTTGGAAAGGCCCAGAACCAATTTTATCAGATTTTAAAATATATTTAAACAACAACGATTATGGTCTAAAATTCACATTTGCCCAGAGCTCAGAAACTATCGACTTCTTGGACCTCAATTTTTATATAGAGGATAATGTTTTAAAGTCCAAAACTTTCTTCAAAGAAGTCGATAGCAACAATTATATTGACAAAAAAAGCTGCCACCACCCCAATTGGTTAAATAATATCCCTAAAGGACAATTTAGGAGGATCAGAAGAAATTGCACAGATATAAATATATATAAACAACAAACAAAGATCTTAAAAGATAGGTTCACCCAAAAAAACTATAAAATGGAAACTTTAGATAAAGCAGAATTGGAGATTGAGAAAATTGACAGGAAAGACATCCTAATGCCCAAAAATAAGGATACTAAAGTAATAAAAGGGGAATATGGCATGTCATTTATCTCAGAATACAGCACAGCAGCCCCCCAGGTCAGCAAAATTCTAAACAAACATTGGAATGTCATACAGGGGGACGAAATCTTAGCACCACTTGTCCCCAAAAAACCAACAATTATCTTCAAAAAAGCACCCAATTTAAAATCATCCCTTGCTCCGAGTGTAATCAAGCCGGTTCCTAAAGATAACGGATCCAGTTGGCTTACAAAGAATAAAACAAACGGTTTCTATAAATGTGGAAACTGCAAAGCCTGCATCCACCAAGCAAAAAAATGCATTGAATTTAAATCCAACAGCACAGGAAAAATATATAAGATAAATAAATTCATGAACTGCAACACCATATTCGTTGTTTATATGGTGGAATGCGGTTGTGGCCTACAATACATAGGCCAAACTAAAAGACCTTTAAAAGTACGTATACTAGAACACCTAGGCATGATTAATAAAGAGTGTGACAGGTTCAAGTACAGTTTACCCAACCATTGCCATAACTGTCCAAAAGGTAACCAGGACAACATCAAATTTATAGGGATTGAGTCTATCCCCAACACCTGGAAAAGAGGAGATAGACATAAGAAGCTTCTCCAAAGAGAAACATATTGGATATACCAACTACAAACACTAAATCCTAAGGGAATAAACCTAGATTTCGAATTAAAAGCCTTTCTCTAAATCTGCAGGATGTATATATTTTACTTTTTTTTTTTTTCAGTTTTTATAGCTTTTATATTTTCCCATAATAGGGTAATTTTATCTCTTTTTATCTCTTTTCATACACATCCATGTATATTAATCATTCCACATATATACTTTTTTATATCTGGTGGTATGTACATAAATATTTCTTATACATTTTTTTTATATATATTTATATACATTTTAAAACATCTATATGTTTTTATATCTTACTCTTTTTTTATATCTTATTTGCTGATTTATCTCCACATACTAAAAGGTTTAGGCATCTACCACATTAAATATCGGAAGAGTAATAAGTCATGTAACCGTTTATTGTATGTATTCATGTGCATTATCTTTCTTTATTAAGAGGTATGGAAAATTATACCATGTTTCAATCAACAACATCGTTATCACCATAATTGGTTTTTCTCCTTGCATTGAACATTGCATATAAAAGACTGCCAATTCAGACAGTCCAACAGCCCCTGAGGAAGTCCCGTTCTGATTGGACGAAACGCGTTGGGATTTGTTTTGTTTCATTTTCGGCTCTTCACAGCCACCATCACAGCTGATACACCAGGAAGTCCCACAGCCCCATAGCGCAAGGTGTGCTGATAGGAGACTTTGCTGCAGCTGAAACGCCGGATCTTAAAAGAAGGCTGCAGATACTTTCCTTTTACTCCCTTTTGTGAAGATTCGTGTGCTACCTCGGTCTGAGGATCCCTATGGAGACTTTTTAATTGTATCAATAAAAATTCATCTGTTTCACTACAACTGGAGCCACATTGCCTTTTTCACCCAGAAGTTTTTGGATTTAAGGATCCTGATCGGGGGGACGGCAAGTATATTGCTCCACTAATACCATAGGCTGTTGTTTCATGCTCCTTGACTATCAGGAGCTCCACTTGTGAGTGCATTTTAATCAGAGATCTTGGACTTATTCCAAGTGTATTTTGTACTGCACCATCGTTTTTTACTGTTTTTATATCTTTTCAGATCTAACACCAATTATGCAGTATTTAGGACCGTAATAGGAGTTTGTATATGTTTGGTATTTCATGTTTTTGGGGTCATTTACACCAGTTTTCTAGCTGTATTAACAGCACATTGTATTCCTAAGTACAGCATTCACTCACCTGGTCTAAGACCAATTATCACAGAATTAGCACCATTTATACTGGTTTGTTTTTTACTAATTGCTGTAAGGTCACTATATATTATCAACTGTTATTTATTGTACCATTTGATAACATTATTTATTGCTTATTTGCACAAAAAGTTTTTGCACACCAGTTTTTTAGCTGTATTAACAGCACATTGTATTACTAAGCACAGTATTCACTCACCTGGTCTAAGACCAATTATCACAGAATTTGCACCATTTATACTAGTTTGTTTTTTACTAATTGCTGTAAGGTCACTATATATTATCAACTGTTATGTATTGTGCCATTTGATAACATTATTTATTGCTTATTTGCACAAAAATTTTGTTGGAGATTTTGCACTTTTTTTGCATTTTTGAATATTTATTTTTATTTGCACATTTTGCACAGCTACACTTAGAGTGTCACATATAATTTATTGTTTAAAAGTGTCCATGCATTGTGCGCCGGTTTCACTCTCCTTTCCACATATCATTTACAGTTATTAGAGGCTGTCTGTAAGTTTTTTCCGGCTGCCGATTCTCAGTGGACACCATTCATTTATTTATTCATCTATAATTTATTTTATATCAGTGCCATCGGCTAGATTCTGTGCTCATCCATCCCCCTTGTACACACACTTAGAAAGAGCTATCCTGCCCCCTAGAGGAGGAAACATAGCAAATGTTCTTTCAAGGCTAGAAAGTGGATCTTTTATCTTCAAACGAGAAAGCCACAAGATTTGAACGCTAAGTTCAATGTTTCTAACTGTGTGCAATAATTATTACCTCAGAGTTCTGTTTTTAATTGGGTCTCCTTTCTCCTTTAATCATTTTTACATTAAATACATAATATGTTTCTTCTCGTTTGTAGGCTGGTAAAGAATTAAATAATGTTTCATTGTATTGTAATAACAGACCAACGGGAATTTATGAGTCTGCAAGTCCAGATCATCATTATAAAAGTATTTATTTGAAACATTTATGTTTTCTGGATTTGTTGATTCATTGTTTATATGTGTCTTTCTGTATTGGAATATGTACAAACATTCATGTTTTTATATTTTATAACAAATGATATGTTTGAGTTTATGTAACTATATTATTATTTTCTTCTTCTTTTTCTTTTCCTATTATTAAGATACAACATTTGTTATTTTTAGTTATTTTAATCCATTATCCTTACAGTATGGTATATGTAAAGTTAATATTAGCGTGTTTTGAAGCAGGTAATTACAACACAGGTGAGATATTTTTTATCCACCCACCCCTATTTCATTTTGATCAGAGCTTACCTTTAAATTCACGCTTTCAGCTGTTTTCAGTAGCACTAAACTCGTCAAGCCAGCCAGCTACCTCTTTTTCCTGTTTTTTTGTATGTTGTTACCTTCGACAAGATGTGATTTTATATCTTCAATAAAAGTTTTTTTTTACCGGTAATTGGATTAGGTTGTTGCAGTTTTCCTGTCTTAATGATTTTTTCGTGATACGTGTGTAGCCAAGATCTGATCCTGATGATCTTGTCTGGAGGATACTCGGGCTAAGTCTGTGGGTTCCATAGTAAGGCCTGTGATAACTGTCACGTTTTGGTATGAGGTTGATACCGCTTTGCAGAATCGATATAGGTCATTCCAAAGGACCCCGGCAACAGAACAGAATTATTCTGCATGAAGGAATTCCACCCTATGGTTGAGCCGCTGGTTTCCTTCCCCCAGAACTTTTGCACTCTGAACTATAACAGGATACCGAAGCTAAACCCAGCCAACAGGAAGCTGGATACGGAGTACAGGATCAAGGCTAAGTCCCAGTGGGCTCAGGCAGAAGAAGGGTCAAACAGGCGAAAGATCAGGGCTGGCAACAAACAGATGTAGTCAGTACGGGCAAACAGGCGGCAAAAACAGATAAGGTTAGGGCTAGCAGGAGTCGGCAACAGAATATAGACAGCAATAGAGAATAACAAAACATTAGTAAAATGTACCAGGCACTATCAAACGGCAAGGTCTAGTTCTCAAATGAGGGTATAAATTGTGTTGGGAGAGATTGGCTGATCAATGGAAACTTTTGGGAGGAGAAACAGAAGTTTTATTACTGTCCCTTTAAGGGAAATGTTTATCGCGTATGCACGAAAGCTCCTTGCCTTGGCAGTTCTATGACAGCCTTCACAAAAGATTGTTTGTTTTTCTTGTGCCACTCCTAATTTCAGAACAAACTCCCAAAGGAAATCTTCTAGAGTTTCATTTGTTATCGATTCTGTCACCACTCTGGTCCTTAAATTATTTTGCCTGGAGTGGCCTTCAAGATAGACCATCTTTTGTTCCCAGAATTTCTTTCCAGAACTTTTTGAATATCATCCCTTTGATCCTTGGTCTGAATCTCTATATAGTCTAGCTTTTGCTCTTTTAGCTTAACCCTGCTGGCAATCACATGTGAACAATTTCTTAGCAATGACAAGAGTATTTCTGCAGGCCAGATGGCCACAGTTCTAACACTTCTTGAATTTATCTTAACCAGAAATGATTTCTAGTATAAAAATAAGATCTATCATCAAGTCTCCGGAACATCAATGGACACAAGCAGTGTCGAAGCTAGAGGGGGGGCTACTGGGGCTATGGTCACGAATCCCCCCTCCATAGCCCTGAATGGAGACTCTGGGGCTATCATTGTTAATTTTTTTTCTCACCCATGCACTCCCGTTGGAGTCATCAGCAGGAGGGATATTTAAAAAAAAAAAAATTATTATGTCTTGGTGCCGATCAGCAGACCGACATCTGCTCTATTTGCGTGCAGCCCCTGAGTAACAGGGAGCTGCACACTGTAATCTCTCCCTCCCCTGTGCTCACAGGTCCCCGCCTTCCTCAGCAGAGACCTGCTTATCGGGTACAACCCCCACTAGAAGGGCATCCAATCAGAGGCAGGGGGCGGGGACATCCCCGAGCCCTGCACCGGACTGTGAGAGCCAGCATGCAGGGAGCTCCAGAGACCAGCAGCAGCCTCCAGGATCAGATGTCCTACCCAAACAGGGTAGGGTACAGAATATATTGAAGGGTAGAGTAGAAAATAAAATGTTGGAGGAAAAAAAAAAATTCATGATGTGGACCACATTTCCCATAATGCCCAGCCAGCATCAAGGGGATGTTTAGTTGGCTAAGCATTATGGAAACTGTAGTTCACAGGTAACACATACACTTTTTTACTGTTGATTTCATTTGCCATCATGCTCAGCCAACATCATGTGGATGTTTAGCTAGCAGAGCATCATGGTAGCTGTAGCTCCCACAATTTTATCTAGTGTTAGCTGCATTTCCCATTATGCTCAGCCAACATCATGGGGAAGTTCAGCTGGCTGAGCATTATGGGAACTGTAGTTCACAGGTAACGCATGTTTTTTTAAATTTCGTGTTGATTTATTTTCCCATCATGCTAAGCCAGCATCATGGGGATGTTTAGTTGGTTAAGCATCATCGGAACAGTAACTCCCACATTATTATCTAATGATAGCTGCATTTCCCATCATGCTCAGCTAATACCATGTGGATGTTTAGCTGGCTGAGCACTGTAGTTTACAGGTTTAAAGGTAACACCTACATTTTACTCCAGTGTAATTTCCCATAAGGCTAAGCCAGCATCATGGGAATGTTTCGCTGGCTAAGCATCATGGGAATTGTAATTCCCACATTCTTATCATGTATTAGCTACGTTTTCCGTTGCTCTCAGCCATCATCATGGGGCTGTTTAGCTGGCTGAGCATCATGGGATCTGTAGTTGATAGATAACTGCTACATTTGTATCTAGTGTTTATTGCATCTTCCATTATGTCAATCCAGCATCATGGGAGCAGCATCTAGCTGAGCCTCATGGGAACTATAGTTAAAGGGACTGAGTCACCTAAACATTGCCTATACTGTCAATGTAGAGAATAAAAAAATATGACAATCATCTATACATTGTGTTAGCAAAACTGCAAGATAATGCCTAAGTTAGGAGAAAAATATGTTTTAAATATGGCTGTGCAGTCTCCTGTTTATGGCATCACCTGTGGCCTAATAAGCAAATAAACTGCTTTTGAATGGAAAATGTGTCATTTGCATAGTAGGCCACAGGTGTGGCAGCACAGTACATGGCCAGCCCGTTTGTTTGGGAGAGCTAGAGATCTCCCTAGCAGAAATTGCGCTGTAATCTCAGACCTCGGTCAGTGCTGCCTTGCTTTTCACATGCATTGCATAGTGATGACTCTGAGAGTCAGAACATGATGCTCTAAGTCATTACTATGTGTGTGAGAGAGAGAGACGGTGTGTGAGAGACTGTGTGTGAGAGAGAGAGAGACGGTGTGTGAGAGAGAGACGGAGTGAGAGAGAGAGAGAGAGAGACAGTGTATGAGAGAGAGAGAGACGGTGTGTGTGAGAGAGAGAGACAGTGTGTGAGAGAGATAGAGAGATGGTGTGTGAGAGAGTGAGAGACGGTGTGTGAGAGACGGTGTGTGAGAGAGTGAGAGACGGTGTGTGAGAGAGTGAAAGATGGTGTGTGAAAGAGAGAGAGAGAGAGAGAGACAGTGTATGAGAGAGAGAGGCAGTGTATGAGAGAAGGAGAGAGAGAGAGACAGTGTATGAGAGAAGGAGAGAGAGAGAGACAGTGTATGAGAAAGAGAGAGAGAGACAGTGTATGAGAAAGAGAGAGAGAGAGAGAGACAGTGTATGAGAGAGAGAGAGACAGTGTATGATAGAGAGAGAGAGAGAGTGTATGAGAGAGAGAGAGACAGTGTATGAGAGAGAGAGAGAGAGAGAGAGAGAGAGAGAGAGAGAGACAGTGTATGAGAGAGAGAGAGACAGTGTATGAGAGAGAGAGAGAGAGAGAGACAGTGTATGAGAGAGAGAGAGAGAGAGAGAGAGAGACAGTGTATGAGAAAGAGAGAGAGAGAGAGACAGTGTATGAGAAAGAGAGAGAGACGGTGTGTGTGAGAGAGAGAGACAGTGTGTGAGAGAGATAGAGAGATGGTGTGTGAGAGAGTGAGAGACGGTGTGTGAGAGACGGTGTGTGAGAGAGTGAGAGACGGTGTGTGAGAGAGTGAAAGATGGTGTGTGAAAGAGAGAGAGAGAGAGAGAGAGACAGTGTATGAGAGAGAGAGGCAGTGTATGAGAGAAGGAGAGAGAGAGAGACAGTGTATGAGAGAAGGAGAGAGAGAGAGACAGTGTATGAGAAAGAGAGAGAGAGACAGTGTATGAGAAAGAGAGAGAGAGAGACAGTGTATGAGAGAGAGAGAGACAGTGTATGATAGAGAGAGAGAGACAGTGTATGAGAGAGAGAGAGACAGTGTATGAGAGAGAGAGAGAGAGAGAGAGAGAGAGAGAGAGAGAGAGAGAGAGAGACAGTGTATGAGAGAGAGAGAGACAGTGTATGAGAGAGAGAGAGAGAGACAGTGTATGAGAGAGAGAGAGAGAGAGAGACAGTGTATGAGAAAGAGAGAGAGAGAGAGACAGTGTATGAGAAAGAGAGAGAGAGAGACAGTGTATGAGAGAGAGAGAAAGTGTATGAGAGAGAGAGACAGTGTATGAGAGAGAGAGAGACAGTGTATGAGAGAGAGAGAAAGTGTATGAGAGAGAGAGAGACAGTGTATGATAGAGAGAGAGAGACAGTGTATGAGAGAGAGAGAGACAGTGTATGAGAGAGAGAGAGAGACAGTGTATGAGAGAGAGAGAGAGAGACAGTGTATGAGAAAGAGAGAGAGAGAGAGAGACAGTGTATGAGAAAGAGAGAGAGACAGTGTATGAGAAAGAGAGACGTAGTGAATGTGTATTTGTGTGAGAGAGCCCATCTGGGCTCTAGCCCCAGATCATTTGGAGACCTAGCAACACCCCAGGACACAAGTTGTGCCCTTACTTATGCCAATTTGTTTCTTGGAGGAATATATAAAAATGTCCGATTGGTTAAATCCTTTTCTTTAATATGTGCACACTTGGAAAAGGTACATAGATGATATTCTAATAACCTGGACAGGCACTGAAGACCTTTTCAGGGAATTCATATCCACTCTCAATGATAACAAAAATGGCCTGCACCTCACATATGAGATTCAGACACACACACTTAATTTTTGGGATCTGAGTATATCCCTCAATGGGGAAGGCCACCTGTCCAGTAACATAGTAATATAGTAATTTAGGTTGAAAAAAGACACAAGTCCATCAAGTTCAACCCTTCTACCAAACATTCCCTATTTTGTTATAAAAGAAGGCAAAAAAAACCCTATGGAAACTATTTACAATTTTGACTCCTACAGGGAAAAATTCATTCTTGACTCCAAAGGGCAATGATATTTCTCCTTGGATCAAGTAGCTCTATTATTAATATTATTAATAGATTATAAATAGCACAACCTCTCTTCATAGTAATTACCGTAAAGAATACCTTCCATTGCTGTCTATGAAATCTTTGCTCTTCCAGTCTCAGGGGTTAATGAACAGATCACTGAAGTGCTCTTAATATTGGCCCTGCGCATATTTATATAATGTTATCATATCCCCTCCGAGATGCCTTTTTTCTAAAGTATAAAATGCAATTTTTTAAGTCTCTCCTCATAACTAAGATCCTCCAATCCCCTTATTACTTTTGTAGCCCTCCTTTGCACTTTTTCTAGTTCCATAATATCCTTTTTAAGGACTGGTGCCAAGAATTGTACTGCACATTCAAGGTGAGGTCTTACCATTGACTTGTAAAGAGGCAAGATGGTATTCTCCTATCGTGAATCTGCACCAAGTTTTATCCATGCCAATATCTTATTGACCCTTGCAGCTGCTGACTGGCATTGAGCACTGTTGCCAAGTCTGTTATCTACAATTATTCCTAAATAATTTCCATTAGTAAATACCATTTAAAGTATATGTTGCTTTGTTATTATTTTTCCCATAATGCATAACTTTACCTTTGTTTAAATTGAACCTCATTTTCCACTTAATTGCCCAGTCCCCCACTCTGTCCAAATCTTCCTTTAAAGAACAAACATCAAGGTTAACTTACCTAATTACCTTACCTAATTTTGGGTCATCAGCAAACACTGAGACATGGTACTCAACACAACTTGGGAAATCATTAATAAACAAATTAAAAGAGGGCCTAAAACTGACCCCTGATGTACTCTGCTTAAAACCTTGTCCTTTTTGAGTATTTTCCATTTACAACAACCCTCTGCATTCTTTCTTTTAGCCACTTTTCAATCCAAATACATACATTTGCCCCAAACCTATTTCTCTCAATTTATAACATGACTTTTTTGTTGAAACTGTATCAAAGTTTAGCAAAGTCTAAATAGATCACATCAACTGCAACAAGTAGATCTATATTTTTATTTATATGTCTATTTTTTACTTCTTCATAGAATGTTATTAAGTTTGTTCCACATACCTGTCTTTCACAAGACAATGTTGACTTTTGCTAATTATATTCAGATTCAAGATGTATTCTTGAGTGTATACCTTTAGCAATCCTTCAAATAATTTCCCCAATACAGATGTCAAGCTCACTGGCCTATAATTACCCAGCAGAGATTTTGATCCCTTTTTAAATATTGGAATGACATCTGCCTTTCACCAGTCTGTTACCTGAACTGAAAAAAATCCCTGAAGATCAAAAAAAGTGATCTGGCCAGATTTATGCTTAACTCTCTAAGGACCATTGGGCAGCAGAGTTTAATTGCTTAAGCACTATTTCCTGTGTCAGCGAATACCATGTTTGCAGTGACTGTTCCGTAATTTCCGGTAGCAGGGGATCCATTGGTTTTTCCTTAGTATAAAAAGAAGGGAAAAAAAGTATTTAAAATGTCTGCTTTCTCTCTGTCCTCACTAACCAAATTTCCCATTTGGGATAACAAGAGCCTAACATTTTCTGCCTTTTGATTTTTTCCATTTATATACTTAGTAGCATTTTGGGGTTAGTTTTAAACTCCTTAGCTATCCTTTTTCTCATTTTCCAATTTAGCCATTTAAATAGCCTTTTTATAGGATTTGCTGTCATCTTTGTACTATATAAATGACACGGCTGATCCCTTGCTTTTATAATGTTTGAATGCCATTTTCTTGTTTTTGTATTTCCTGTTTTCCATTACCGGAAAGCCACATTGGTTTTGATTAGTGTCTTTTGTATTTGTTTCCCAAGGGTATGTATTGGGATGTGTACCTTTGTAATGTGTGCTTAAATGAATTCCACTTGTCGTCTGTGTTTAGTCCAGACAAGGACTTTACAGTCTACATGTTCATTTGATGCCCTTAGTCCATTAAAGTTGGCCCTTCCTAAAATTGAGTGCATTTTGCACTCTTACACAGTCTTGTTATATGTCTATTTTATCGGTAACAAATAAAAGTAACATTTTATTAAATTAGATACTTCAATCTATCAATTCCAAATGCTCCAAGTACCCCATCTAGATAACCCTAACTAACCTGTCAAATGCCTTTTCCACGTCTAGTGACAGGGTCAGATGGGGCATCCTGTTTTATCTACCTAAACCAGTTTGTCTATAAGGCATTTGGTATTATTGCAGGATAATCTGTCTGGAACTAAGACTACTTGGTCAGGGTGTATAAGCTCTGCAGGAATCACTTTCTGTCTTTTCAGTCTAAAATTGACCCATACAGCTTCATGTCCCCGTTTATCAGTGAAATGGGTCTGTAGTTTCTTATTTTACACAGATCTTTGTCTGGTATAATATTAGCAACAAGTAGTTCTCTCAGAACCCAAGAGATTACAGCCATCACATTAAACGTTAACGTTTTAACCATTTGTGCAACTAAAAATCTATCCGGACAGGCATTTTATAGGTAGGTAATTCATTGATCATTGATCTTATTTCTTCTTCTTATTGGACTGTTCAACATATTTTTAAATTGATCTGGAGTGTTTGGGGTCTCTATTTTTGATAGACACTTATCTATTTCCACCTGTGTACTTACTGATCCCAAGTTGTTTTGCTTGGAAGAAAAAGAAAAAGGGCTTAGCCGTTTGGAATATAGGTGTTCCTGTCCTTCCTCTATTATTTAAAAAATCCTATTGTTGGACCTTGTTTTTGTAAGTCTACTTGTTAAGATTTTACCTGCTTTATTGCCTCTGTAATAATAATTCAGACATAGTTTATGCAGGTTCTGATTTATTTTTTTCCTCCAGTTTGTCACAAATTTTAGTCTTATCTTCATAAAGTCTTCCATTTTATTATCGGATACATTTTCCTTGTTTTCTCTTGATAGTTTATAATAATCCATGTAGAGGTCTGCCATATCTTTTTCATTAAGCTTTTGCTCCTGTTTTTCCATTTTTATCAAATATCCCCTAATTACCACAGTGTATGTACACCAGATCCCCTGTCTCATCAGAAACATTTTCTTAAAAAAAAAAAATCTGACATTTCTCTTACATAATCTATATTGATTTTTTTTTTTTTAATAGGGCTTCATTCAGTTTTCAAGTGGTTCTACCTTCAATTGTTTAATTCCATATATATGTCGTGGAACCCTGTCTGGGCGTCGCAAGCCTGACCGGTCCCCTAGAGGTCATGGAGCTTTTTAGAAAAACTTTTTTTTTTTAGGTGTCAATTTATGTACCAACCTTCCGTGCACCCCTTGGGCATGTTTTGGGCTGTGTGTTCGCTTGCTGGCTCGTTCAACGGCTCCATCTTGTGCGTGCACATCCCGTGGGGAACCGGGTCCGGTGTGCTGGACAAAGCACAAGTTGTCGTGGAACCCTGTCTGGGCGTCATGCCTAAGGCAGTGTCCAGTCGACCCCCCCCCCCCCACCTCCGCGGGTCAGATGTCGGAGACATGAACCACTTGATCACCTCCAGTAACAGTGCACCTTACCTGACTAGAGTGAATCAGTGACAGAAACTCCGGATTCAGTCAAAGAAACACTGACACCTGCTCCTCTGCTCCAGCCCCATCCAAACAGCTCCAGCTCCTCTGCTCCAGCCCCGTTTAAACAGCTCCAGCTCCTCTGCTCCAGCCCCGTTCACACAGCTCCTCTGCTCCACCCCCGTTCAAACAGTTCCTCTGCTCCACCCTGCAGCCGCATTTATAGTGGCTCCCGTGCAGCCAGCTCCGCCCCCATGGTCGCTTTTCTGATTGGTCACTTCTAGGCCACCTCTGTCCCGAGGGTGGCTGTTTCAGAGGTCCCCTCTGACTGGTGCCTTTCCAAGCCATATATAACGTGATCTGATAACGTTATGTGATATTTTACTAGTCCCGTGGAGAACCAGGCCCGGTGAGCGGGACAAAGCTCCCGTCGCCGTGGAGCTCTGGCTGGGTGTCGCCGGCCGGTCCGGTCCCCTGCAGGTCATGGAGCTTTGTAAAAAAAAAAAATTTTTTTGCGGGGCTTATTAATTCACTCACTAACTGTCAATGTACGTCTTGGGCACGTTTTTGGCCGTGGGTTTGTCTGCTGGCTCATTTAATTGAGCTCCTCAGGCATGGCCCCCTTCCCTCCCTGCAAGCTAGGGGACTGCTGGGAGAAAGTTGAAATCCGGCCACCGGGGGGTGCCGCAGGGGTAGCAGCGTGCTCCGGGGGTTCGTGGGGGGCTCCTCCGGCATGGCCCCTGTCCCTCCCTGCAAGCCGGGGGACTGCAGGGAGAAAGGTCTTGGCCCCGGGAGCGGCGCCAAGCTGCTATCGTTCTGGAACTCTGCCTGGGCCTCGTCGTGCGGTGTGTTCCCTCGTGGGGGACTTGGTCCGGGGAGCGGCACCAAGCTGCTATCGTTCTGGAACTCTGCCTGGGCCTCGTCGGGCGGTCTGTTCCCTCATGGGGGACTTGGTCTGGCGAGCGGCACAAAGCTGCTAATGTTCTGGAACTCTGCCTGGACCTTGCTTTGCCGTCCGGTCCCCTGAAGGCTATGGAGCTTTTCTCTTGAGCTGTCAGAGACTAAGTCCCATCCATGGAAGTCCCGATGAAGTCAAACTGGCTCCCTGAGGCCGGCCGTCACTTCCAGGCATTCGGACGCTTTTATGGGGCGGTCTCCGGCAACGAGGTGCAGTTGGAGATTCACGGGGGTCTGGGCGGCAGCCGTGCGCAGAATATCATGAGACACAGATTTTGGAATCTGCCAGGGGTGAGTGCTGGAAGTCTGTGCCCAGGAAAGAGTTCCGGAGTGATGGGGCCGAGGTCCCCCGACCCGTGGCGCCCCCCGGTTGCCAAATTGGGATCTCTGTGCCACGGGTCCCCACGACCTGTGCAGGGGTCTGGGATGACCCGGCGGCGCCCCCCAATGGTGGAAAGTGGATTTTTTTTTTTTTTTTCTTTTGCGTTTCGGCAACTAAGAAGAACAATTCAAAATAAATCTCCCCCAAATCTCCCCTACCTCTCGCTCCTCCGATCGATCTGGTACCCCGCGTCTGCGCCGGGAAGGAGACCTTTGCTCAGGCAGTCCCTGGTGTCCCCCTGAGACAAGCAAAGGTCGCCTTCTCCCCGGCCGCCGGAGCGGTCCCTGGGTCCCAGAACCCAGGAATGGCAGACGAGGAGGGAAGGGCGCTGCGCGGCCTTCCCGCACCCCGGCGTATGCGAGGCCCGGCAGGCGCAGAGGCCCGAAGCCGCGTGCCGGGAGGTCGCAGAAGGAGGCGCGCGTCCGACCGCCATCCCCTCGACCTCCCCGCCGCGGAGCGCTATCATTTTCCGGCCAGCACCGCCAGGCGGAGGGACCCAGCCCCAGTTGGCCCCTCCGGACCCCTCCTCATGTTTCCGTGCATTTATCAGACCAAAACCAACCCGGCCGCTTTGGTGACTCTAGATAACTTCGGGCCGATCACACGCCCCCGTGACGGCAACGATACATTCGGATGTCTGCCCTATCAACTTTCGATGGTACTTTCTGTGCCTATCATGGTGACCACGGGTAACGGGGAATCAGGGTTCGATTCCGGAGAGGGAGCCTGAGAAAAGGCTACCACATCCAAGGAAGGCAGCTGGCGCGCAAATTACCCACTCCCGAATCGGAGAGGTAGTGACGAAAAATAACAATACAGGACTCTTTCGAGGCCCTGTAATTGGAATGAGTTCACTTTAAATCGTTTAACGAGGATCTATTGGAGGGCAAGTCTGGTGCCAGCAGCTGCGGTAATTCCAGCTCCAATAGCGTATATTAAAGTTGCTGCAGTTAATGTTCTTTAACCCTATTCCCTCTCCCCCCACCATGTGATGGGCGGGCAGTAGGGAGGGGGAAACCACTCCATGGGGCTATCATGGGTGCCCCAGAAAGGAAATTTTGGTGCTGGCTATTGCCTCGACATCAAGGCAATAGGCCAGCACTGTTAAAGTGGTTTTCGCGATGCCAGACACATCCATTGTTGGGAACGGAGTTCCTGGCAGGACGTGCCTGACACATCCATTGTCGCGAAAGGGGTTAAGACAGTCTTTTAAATTTAAATGGGATTTGGTTCATATTGATTACCTGGGGACCAAATTAAATTTCAATATTGAAAAAATTGTAGATCTTAATTAAAAAGCCCTACTGAGGGAATTCAAAAGACTAATAGCCAAGACTAATAGAGGTTACCCGGCTAGGTAGGATTAATGTGGCCAATGCCTATTTGATCCTAAAAATAACTTACCTGTTCAGGAATATTCCTCTCTGGCTCAATCCAGGTCTGCTGAATGACTTCCAAAGATTATTAACTGGATATAACTGACAAGGAGAAAGACCAACACATCTTGCAGAAACCAAGTGACAGGGGTGTCTCCTTCCCGGATGTCTCGATGTTACATATATCATTCATTATGGGTCATCTCTTGGCATAGGATGCTTCTTTCTCCAAGAAACTGCAATGGTTAGAAATGGAGCAGTTTGGGAGTGGAGCATGCCTAGCTAGCGGTTGTTAGCATGTCAGAGAGGCTCTGTATACAACCGGCAAAAAAAAAGACTATATATATGTCCATCCCATCGAAACCCGATCCCACACAGGGTCAGAGACAAGGCAAAGCCATGGGACATAAAAAGAAGAAGAGAGATCTGTCCAAGAACCCTAACAGACAAGATATTGGTGTTCTACTCACGAGGCCTGCTAGGCCTGTAGGCGACACACCGGTGAAGCGTCCTACACCTCTGGAGGCAGACACGGATGATTCCTCTGCGGACTCTGATTCATCCAACAAAACCGGGCAAGCCATTTCTGCCATTGATCCTAATGTGGATGATGCACCTGCCACTTATGGGACACTGAGCGCCCTTTTCCTTTATTTTAAAGAGGTGCTGGCTGTACAAAACTATACAGCAACAAATGGACCTGATGAAGGCAGAAGTTGCTGATAATCAGAATCCACAAGGCTCTGAAAGCTCCTCTGACGTGATACTAAAACTCAAATCTACTGCTGATAAATCTGCTCTATTATCGGTCTCCCAGAGAAACCCACGCTTAACCTATAAGGACTCAGTGTTCCAGATCTTTGACGACTTCCCATCGTCCACTTTACTGTGGCGGAGACAGATGCACCCTCTGACAGCGCACCTGAGAGGGAGGGAAGTCAAATATCGTTGGGGACCGGCACAAGCATTAACTGTATCGAACTAAGAGAAGCAACTCATCATTGAACACATGGAAGAAGCAGCGGAACTCCTAACGGCTCTGGGGCTTCCCCAACTGCCTCCACGGCAAGCTGCAGACCCCAACTCACTGACCGATTCCTCAGCTGAGCTGTCTATTGCCTGATGACTGCCAGCAGTCTTGCTGACTATTTTTGCATTATCTCTGAGTGTTTTTGCATAGCATTCCTACCATTGACAACGTAATTTACTATATTTACCAGAAACCTGTTCTAGTTGTTATACTCAGTGTTCTAAAACGTGCCAACTCACCTCTTATAATGTTAAGACTCCACTCTGACCAGCTGTTTATCCCCCCCCAGGGCACTTTCTCTTGCTCTCATTGCGGAGTGACTGATACTGTGACCATAAAATGTGGATCGCATGCCCTCTTTTTGTGCAGTTATCTCTTTAACTGCTTGTGAGTCCTCCCTTGTACCACCGCTTTTTGTATCTTGTGTTACTTACTTTTTATTCTATCTTTCCTCTTGAACTATCCTTTATTTTCCTTTTCCTTTCCATAATTCTGGTTTGTTTGTAGTTTTACCGATTTCCACTGCCTCCCCCATGCCTCCTTTATAATAAAGCTCAGAAGGTATAGTCCCCAATAGCTCATCTCAGTATATAACACACCACCGCTCACTTACTTAATGCCCTAGTCATATTCACACATCTAATACATAGAAGTTAATCTACTGTCATATTCCCGAATACCAATGTGACATATTTGTGGGGGAGAGATCATTATTCTCGGTTATTGATGTTCTTTTTTTTTTTTAAGGATATATGCCATAATATCCCCTTTATACCCTAATGGGTGATGCTTTATAAACATATCTGTCTTTTTAAGAGGTTTTTTAACTCTGATTTTTACTATATGTTTGACGTATACCTTTTGCCACCGATACCAGCAAATGCATTATTCTCCTTCTTATAAGTGCAATTTCTGTTTCTGCTTATATATTACTTGAATTGTTTGATACATCATTGATTTATACACAATGACAATAACAATAATAAAAACTTTAATTTAAAAAAAAGAAATGGAGCAGTTTGTTCCATAGTATGTGTTTTGGCTTGATTCGACACAGGTTTAATCCCGATCTATAAAAAATCCTATCAAAAAAATGTGTTTGGTCCACCATAGTGCATCTGAAAAAAAATGTGGGATACAGGGAGGTATTTTGAAATCAACCCCAATAAAATGTATAGAGTCAGCATTAATTTGGGAATTTGGCAGGCAAGAGGTATCCAGACAGTTGCAAATCTGTTTGAGCTTGACAAAATTCAAAGTTTTCCATGATTCAAACTTTGATCTTGCTCCTGGGGAGGGTTTTAACTTCCTGAGGGTAAAACAGTAGACTCATAAGAGAAGACAACTTTCTTTTGGAACACCATAAATATAAGTTGGTCTCCAGATCAAAAAAATTGCTATGTTTTTAACCATATATAACAAAGAACATGTGTGGTTGAAATGGGAATTGGAAATAAATAATTCCTTTGCTCGATAGGAAGGGGACTCTTATTAGTGAAAAAAAATAGTCATTTTATAAACCTCTAGGAAGTCCAATATTATATTTTTTTCAGATGGCACCTTGTACCAACTAGGCTAAATAGATGTTCTACACCTTCTTCACCACTGTGCTGGAGGTGAGGACTAAAAAATGGATCCCATCTCCATATTTGATCGGAGTGTTCTGAGTTACAATCTAAATATATAAGCCAGAAAGGAGCAGTTAGCTGTTTCCAGAGCAACTCACTGTCTCCACACAAGTTAAACTGATCTGAACTGTTGTATAGAGATTCCCCTTTAAGAAATGGACTTTGATGGAGGAAGCAGATATCCTTTTAAGGGGATACAGATGATAAGCCCTTATTTTCACTCACTTTTAGCTTTTTTTTCTGGAGTTCAGTTATACAAACAAATAAGCAGCAATTCACTGTTTGGAGGGTTGCACACTGTGTGAATCAATACCGGGTAAACCTGGGATGACGTGTGACTTCACGTCATCGCTCCACCCCCTCTTTCCTATATATTTTATGCTACGCTGACATTGGATAAGATACACTACAAAGTGCTCTTGCAGTTTAGGGACATGTTTCAGCAGCCCTTTGTTGGAATTAAAAAAGTGTGTGAAAAAGAGATGCCCTAAAATTGTGCAATACACAAACAGAAAATACATACAAAATATATTAAAATATGTTGCAAACACTATTGTATATGTCAAAAACACATGAAACAATAAAAAAAAGTGGGTATTGCAAAATGTGTTAAACCTAGCACGGAACATTACAAAATGTAAAAGTACTGTGACACAATTTTTATCTTCCTTGTCCTGAAGTACCAGAAGTTCCAAGAACCCCAGTTCAATTTTCTAGATAACATTAGTTAATTTCAGAACAATATTATTGGTATTCAGATAAACAGTAAATAGAGTAGGTGTGAAAAACACCAGTAGTATAAATGAGCACTTATCTTATCTAAAGTTCTTTATGCACTTTAATGTGTACAAAATATATATTGTTCATGCTACATATGGATATATGTAAAGTGTGCATATAGACAAAAAAAGGGGTGTCAGTAACCACATATCACCAAGAACAGAGAGCACTGAAATAGCCTGTTCTTATAGGATAGTACCTACTGGGGAGAATCACAATTTTTTGGGTCACATGCACCATTTCAGATGAGACCTCTCCATTAGTATATAAGACTAATCCCACCCATAAGGGCAGTCTAGACACGAATTGCATAGCAAGTCTTCTCTGCATGAGGAATAAATCAAGCCACAGATGTACATTTTGGCCTAGATTGGTCTCATCTGTGTAGTATGGCTGAGTCATGTAGGTACTGTGAGTCATGGCACCACATACATTTGGGGGGTCTGAAGCCTCATCTAACTGAGAATGGACAGCTGTGAAATAGCTTGTCCTATAGGAGGGTACCTATGAGGGGGGCATCATCATTTTTTGATCACTTGCACCATTACAGAGGAGACCTCTCCATTAGTATATCAAACTAATCCATCCCATAAGGGCAGTCTAGACCGGAAATGCATGTCAGGTTGATTTTCACATTACGAAAAAGGGATTAAGTGGTGCGTTTATTGAAAGTTTGTGTTAAAAGTTTTCTCACACTGTGATATTGTGTGTTTATTGCAGGTGTGTATATGACTCTGGAGATGGTGCCTCATTCAACAGGCTTCTGGCGTGTAGAGTCTGAAGAAGAACATGGCTTAGGCAGTTCATCCCTTTACCTTGTATATGATCCACGTAAGTTTACAGAAAACCAGCAGATAGTGAAAATATATATATGTTGTACTTACACATGATGTAGTAATGGTACTTTTATAGTGACACCTGTGGATGTCTGTAAAAACCAAGACAAAATGGATTCATAGAGTTCAAAATACACAAAATACACACATCTTTTATACTCTTTAAGTCACGTACACAGTGTAAAAAAGGGAAATACAATATATATTTTTAAATTAACTAATGTCACGTACAGAGTAACTTGTGATATGCCAGGCAGCCCCCCTCCTTTATGGGGTCTTGTTAAGAGGAAGTTCAAACAGAAGTCACGTTTGTTAAGCTATTTGCTATTAGTATAGCTATTATTAGTTATACATTAGTACAGGCCATAAAACACATAACCGCAGACTAGCTGTTAGATTATCTGCCTTCTTCATCTATGTAATTAGTTCACATTTTGGTACTCGTGACAAACTTAGTTCTAAAATTCTCTCAGAGCAAAAGCAGAACAATTGTTCTATTAACCCATTAATACTTGCATACAACATAGAAGACACATACAAAATGACTGATGATAGGTCAAGGTATCAAAAATACAATGGCAGGTATTCTGTTAGGTATAAATTCATCTTTCGCATTCCTCCCTTTTTATTTTTATTTAATTTTTTTGCAATCTTAAATCATGATACAGAATGAGACCAGTTGGAGTCTTCCTATGAGTCTAGCTCACCATCTCCTTCATGACAGTACTCATACATGGCATCATCAAGTGTATTAATTGCCTTCATCTGTATATATGGATCTTTGGAGAGTGGAAAGGATTCCAAGTAGGCAGACATTTCCCCACCCTCCAACAAGGGCATATCGTGGATGCTGGTACCTGTAAACTTAGATATAAGAGCCTTGACACTAGTTAGGGGGACATACACACAGACTAATGCCATAATCACAAACACAAATCAAGTCATTAGTTTTGATCCAAGCGAATCAAGCCAGTCTCCAAGTCCAAAAAATCTCACTCACTGTCGATATATTTCTGACACTTTTTCATGTTCTATAGCAGCACTGTTATCTTTAATAAAAGTACAGCATTTGTCTCCAATTACAGCACAAACTCAACCTTTTGAAGCTAGAAAATAATCTGAAGCCATTCAGTTTTGCAAGGCCATCATTCTTAATTGTCTTTGCTCTTCGTCTAATTTTCTTATATCATCTACTGTATAGTTGAGTATTTCATCAAGTAAATTGGATAAAACATTAAATCTGTCTGTTAACATTCACACACCTACTCCTGGATAAATGATACATGCAGACATAGCTCCTTTGCTAATTTGTGTTTTTGAAGTATCCAGGCTCCCATTTACCACATAATCAATATACTCCCTGGGGTAGACTAAGACCCTGACATCCCTCTCTCCCTTCTAAGAATGCAAACATCAACAAGTCTTCACTAGCAATAAGTTCCCCATTATTATTTGAATTATTTCAACCCTCATGGTCGTGGGCCTCATCCTCCATCTCAAGCTACGGCGGGGGGTGTGGATATGCGGCCAGATTCTGTCTTTTCCCATGGTGGCATTAGTCGCACTGCTTGTCATGCACGTCTTCACTCCCCATGTCCTCACAGGGAGAGGGAGATGGCAATGTCAGGGGGGAGGAGAAGAACAAGCGTGTTATACATCATACAGATAGTATCAGTCTGCCACAGAAAAAAAATACCTTCAAAATATTCAAACATTTTTAAAAGTGCACCACCTTATTTATATTATTCTTTGTGCATATTGGAAAAGAACAATAACAGTGATTTTGAGACAATTTCAATCTTCCATAGAAAAAAAAGAATATACATTTTATGTGTTCACAAATGTATACCTATTAGATCACATGGTTTATACTCTTCATGGAGGAAGAGAAAGAAAAAAAAATGGATGTATCAAGGTATGTGATAATCCTCTACTACCTCCTTCTCCTCATCCCAACTTAAGGTTCACTGTTCATCTAGTGTAACATTTATGCCTCACATAATAATGTTCCTTTTAATGCGAATGCCAGTTCTTGTTTCGGATCCACTCTGCAAGAGAGTCTGGGGTTGTAAAATGTAAAAAATTTGTCGCCCACAGTAATTCTTAATGTTCTTGGAAATCCCCAGCTGTATTTCAATTCTCTTTGTCTAAGTATTTTTAAGTCCTCATGAAATGACCTCCTCCACATTCTCGTTTCATAGGAGAGGTCCGCATATATCTGAATATTGTCGAATCGTGGATCTATTGCTTTCCTATCTCTTGCTGCTCTCAATAGTCGCTTCTTAAATTCACAAGACAAGAAGCATACAATGACATCTCTCGGTCTTCCTGGGTGTAAATTGCTTAACTTCCCCAGTCGATGCCACCTCTCCATATGTGAGGGTGGTGTTGTAAGGTCCATCTGCATGTCATTAAAGAGATCCAGGAGATATTGTTTTAGCTTATCAGACGAATAGGACTCTGGTATACCTCTAAATCGCAAATTTAGGCATTGAGAACGATCCTCCAGGTCTGCTAACTTGTACTCTATTGTCTGTACTTTTGCAGTTGTAGTACCCAGCATGCTTTTAACTGTATTCTGTTGTTCATCTAGAGATTCTATCTTTTTTTCAATTGTTTTTATGCTTTCGTTTAGCTCAGTGATATCCTTTTTCAGATCCTTAGAGCTATTTTTAATCTTGGATTTTATTACTTTTACTAGGTCATCCAAAACTTCTTTTAAAAAGGATTGCTTAACACTGATCGAGTCAGATAGAATCTTCTTTGGATACTGATATTTCAAGATGGGATTTATCATGGTTTTTCCGGGTGTGTTTGGGTGAAAATAACTCAGTAGCGGTTTTCCCATTCTTTTGGTCTCTTTTATCTTTTGCTTTAGACACTGAAGGGGGTTTAGGCGGCATTTTACAAGTACCCTCCTAATTCAATATTTTTAGTAGAGTGAGATTGGAGTAGAGCACACGGTTTTAATATCTGGGTGCAAGACCTCTTTGTATGTTTCCTTCAACTTCTCTACTCTTCAGTTTATGGAGTTAAGCAGTAAATAGGAGATCTGGCTGGAGAGATCAGCAGCTGGGGTCTCAGAGGCATCTATATATTCGTTATTTTAATTAGTAGGGGGAGATTCATGAGACTTCCTACTTTTTTCTTCTTTCTCTCTTCCTCCCCTTTGCCTCCGCTGCCCTCTCCTATATTCTCCCTTCTGCAGCCTTTTGGTGTGTCCTTCTCTTTCTGTTCTTCTTCCCCCCTTTCCCTTTCCTTCTTTTTCCTCTTCCCCTCCAAATATCAACAACGAGGGGCAGGGGGGGGTATTTCCACCAGAAATATCGCAAGAGTCAGATATAGCGAGAGATTACTTATCTTAATTTTACTCTCTTACTCTGTCCTTCAATTCCCCCATTGGTGTCTTCCACAGGTGTGCAGTGTTCAGCCGAAATTTCAACCAAGCCGCCAAAAGAAGACCAGAGGAAGACCGTCCCATGAAACTTGTTTAAATAGCTGGCGTCTTGTCCATTGAAAAACCACTTGGGCCTCCAATACTGATCTCATCAGGCTCACACGTCAATCTCCTTCCTGTGTGTCTTCGCGTGTGGCTCCGGAGCAACACCCCCACCTCTAGGACGTGCGTCACGCCATCACGTCATCGTCACCAATTAAATGACATATTGTGTGTTGCATTCCTGCTAATGACCCAAAAGAAATGGCCTAAAGCCTTCTTCTAGAATAGTAAGGACCCTCCGGGCGTTGGCCTCTGTGGATCTTCCTGGCATAAACCCTGCTTGATCCTGGTGAATCAGGCCCAATACAACCAGTTTCAATCTCTGAGAGAAAATTTTAGAATAGATTTTTATATCAAGATTGATTTGCAACCCTTCCTAAACTCCTCCCACTAAATTCTCTATTGGGCTGTTGGGCTGAATGTTCAGCACCCTGTCATGAAACATTCCCTTTCCCGACCATGTCTGGGGGCTACATGACAGGAGTAGCTTCGATCATCGGGGCATGTATTCACCTAGAAATAACTCATAACTTAAAACCGCAATGTGGGGTAGAATAACGGCCACAGCACTTTATTTAAATAGTCATTGCATTACATTTTATAACCTTCCAAGCATCCCACAACATATTACAGCCTTACACAATGACTAACATAACATTTCACATAACCTCAGAAAAAAACAACCAAGCATGCACGAGTATCCAGGTGGCTGCCAAATGACTTCCGTGTTCTGGGCATATACCAATGTCCCCTCATATCCTGAGTTTCAAGCTACCACTTTCCCCTCAAACCTACCACCAGAGTCTTTATTTACTCCCCCCATTCTGTTCCTCCATTAACCCTCCTGGATACTTGGCAAGCTTCCACCAGAAGCTTATCATCCTGGCACTGCCGCGGAGTGGGACACCACTTTACCGTTGAACGGTTCTAGGAAGACCAGCCACACCATCAGGTCCACCCGGTTAACCTTGGTCGCCCAAATAAACTGGTACCCGCAGAAACCCCCGCCGTGGCCCGAGACAAGGACTGAATGAACACTGTACCCACTGGAACAATCCGGCAGGCAAAGTTCAGCCGCTCAATCAACAATTGTAGTTGCCTCAAGGTGACCATTTTGGCCTGCCAGACCAACTGCACCACGGACCAAAGAGCCACCAATTTTTCCTCTGGAAGTTCACAAACCCCCACCACAGAGTGGATCTCCAGCTCCAGGAAGCTGAGGCAGGTCGATGGACCCTCTTATCCATCTTATCTGCCGTCAGGGGGACTCCAAAATGATGTGTGACCTGCTGCAAGGAACGCAGCCTAAGTCTGGCTATAGAGCAGCACCTACCAGAACCTAGCAATAGTCCAGTACCTGCCAAGTCTAACCCCGACTGGCACCTGCCTAAGTCTAGCTAGTCCGGTACCTGCCGAAGCCTAGCCATGGACTGGTACCTGCCTGAGTCTTGCTATCGTCTGGCACCTACCCAGTGGGCCCCAGAGTGGCTTCTGCCTATATCCTGTCCTGAGTTCCTTCAGTGAAATGTCCTGTCCTGAGTTCCTTCAGTGGAATGTCCTGTCCTGAGTTCCTTCAGTGGAATGCCCTGTCCTGAGTTCCTTCAGTGGAATGCTCTGTCCTGAGTTCCTTCAGTGGAATGCCCTGTCCTGAGTTCCTTCAGTAGAATGCCTTGTGCTGAGTTCCTTTAAATGTAATCCTTTGATTATGTTCCATTCCAGGTTTTCTCTCAATCCCTCTGTCTTGTTAGTTTTCTTCTATTTAAACCACACCCGTTACTGTTTAGTCCTTTGCAGCAGTCTACAGGTAATTTTCTCTGTGTTTAAGTTTCAATGCATTTATGTGTCTTGGATTCTATTTATGTTTTTGATAATATTATTTCTTAGTTAGGGACTTGCCTAATGTGGGGTACCTTAACATGGTTGGCAAGCTAACATCTAATTGGCAAAATGGTGAACCAAACCCCCACCTTTACCAACTTTAGTTCTCGGTTAGTTCCTGCATTTATGTTTATTCCTTTGTATGTGTCTCTTGTGTTCTTTAGTCCTGTTCCCTGCAATATACTTATGTTATTATCTGCAACCCTGGGCCTTGACTTGTTTATCCTTAGTTGGTTTCTGTTTTATCGTGCTCATGTCTTGCCTCTGTCCTGTAGCCCTGCACTCTGTATTTCAGTTCTGCTCTCCCTCAGTTACTTTTCTGTTTTAGCTCTGCTTGGCTATCATTTAGTTCATTTCCTCTTTAGCCCTGGGACCTGGATACAGCAGCTTCTTCACAGGGCCTGGTTGTGGCTGCAAAGTCTTGGGGTCCCAAACCTCCAAGCGATTGCAGTTACCCAGCACCAGGTCCTGTGTCTCCACCCAGCACCGTAGCTCCTGATCTCGGGCGCTCAGGGTCCCTTTACCATCCTGGACCCCGTGCGTTACATAGGCAGACAAAGGTCCACGTAAAACGCTTGATCAAACCAACAACCCAGAAAGTGGCGACAGTCTGGGTGGATGTGAAGGAGGCGGAATGCAGACTCAGTGTTGACCTTTGCCATAAGTGCCCCGGGGCAATTTGTCCAGCACTACATCCGGAAATTGAAGAGCTGACTTCAAATTCCAACATGAGATGCGACCGGGGCCTGGGGTAAAAGTCTGACTCAGAACCCCTCATCCAATATTTTCACATCTCCGCGCATACCATAACGCTTCAGACACAGTAGCATCGTGCCTCTGTTCACTGGCATTGTCCCCTTTTGCCCCAGCCTGCACGGTAGTGCCTCCTGACTTGCCGCACTTGAAAAAGCAGTTACACTACCAGGGCTGGAAACCCCACAGAGGGCACCAGTCCCAAAGGCGGGTCTGTATTAAAGGGCACTCTAGACCATAAATGAATGAATATACTCAATTGGCATAGAAAATTTTAATTTTATTCAAGGTCCATGAAAACAGAGAGCTGAGAGAGCTGGGGAGCATGGCGGGGAAAACAATTCGGGGGACCCAGACCTCTGGCGCAGCATGATGGGGGACATACCATAATGCACCCATGAAAGACCCTGGCCGCCAGCACTTAGCAGGAGCTGGTCGAAACCCAGGCCTAGTGGCAGGACGGGGAGGGGAACCTTGGCCTACCCCGTGGACTGAATCAATTGAAGAGGGAGAGGCCCCTGGGGTGGGACTCCGAGAATGAACCTGTGGAGGCACTGCGCGGGCTGTGGAGGCTCTTGATGGCCTGAAGGAGATGAAGGATGTGGAGAGGGGGCAAGGGGGGCAAGGGCCCAGGGTGCTTATTCCCTGCCCCCTACCATACAGATCCACCTGATCCGGCTTCAGCGAAGCAGCTGCTCCCACCAGCCGCCCGGAGCTCCATGTCCGGCCGCCGCTGTGGCCTGATGGTCAAGGGATCATCACTGGTGCAGCCGGGACATCAGGATGCTTGACTGCATGGGGGTTTTCCGCTCCTGGTGCCACCTGTCTTTCCACTGGTGACCTCCGGTTGCGGCCTCCATGCTGGGAGGCCAGTGTTCCACTCCTCCCACCAACTCCTTTATTGGGCTGAACATGTCCCCTCAGCACCCTGTCATGAACGCCCCTCTCCGACCTTGTCTGGGGGCTATAGACTGTGTTACTTTACTTAATTTTGAGTCATCTGCAAACACTGAGATATGGCTTCCTATGCCATCTGAGCGATTGTTAATAAACAAATTAAAAAGTAGAGGACCCAGGACAGAACCCTGAGATACTCCACTCATCACATCTGTCCAATTTGAGAACTTCCCATTTACCACCAACCTTTGCATTCTCTCTTTCAACCAATTGCAAATCCACAGACAAACCTCTGGTCCTAAGCCTAT
Source organism: Pelodytes ibericus (assembly GCA_036172795.1). Lineage (NCBI taxonomy): Eukaryota > Metazoa > Chordata > Amphibia > Anura > Pelodytidae > Pelodytes > Pelodytes ibericus. The sequence goes on from CM069861.1 coordinate 61,759,855, forward strand.
TTCAGTCAATTTGTACAGTTACCTTTTATGTGGAACTGTATCAAATGCCGTAGAAAAGTCTAAATATATCACATCCACTGCAGCACCCAAATCTATATTTTTACCCACCTCCTCATAGAATGAAGTTAGTTTGAAAAGATCTGTCTTTCACAAAGTCATGTTGGCTCCTGCTAATGAGATTCCTGTTCAATATGAAATCTTGAATATATTCCTTTTGCAACCCTTCAAACAGAAACATTCCCCACCACAGATGTCAAGCTTACAGGTCTGTAATTGCCTGGCTGGGATTTTAATCCCTTTTTAAATATGGGCACCACATCAGCTTATAACATCTAATGTCTATAGGCAGACGTCTATTCATACCTTCCTTATTTGTCGGATCTCTGTGTCCTGACTGAACCTGAAAAAAATATGCGGTCTGACACTTTAACAACATTCTGTTTTATTTTTTTCTCAACTTTCTCTACTCTCTCTTTATTAGCTTCATTTTGTTTCTCAAAGTGTTTAGCTGGTGCTACAATTTCATAAAACAATTTCTCTTCCCATCCTAACTCCAGTAGCATTGATTCTGAGATGTTGGAAATCCCAGATGAGCCCGCAAGTATGGATGTCTGTAAAAAGCAAGACAAACTGGATTCATAGAGTGGAATAGCGAGAGCCATTTACTGCATACGAGTCAGCACAAGGAGAGTCTCAGTTCGCAGACTGCGCTATCCTTTACAACATACACACATCTTTTATACTCTTTAAGTCATGTACACAGTGGAAAAAAAGGCAAATACAATCTATATTTTTAAATTAGTCACATACAGAGTAACTTGTGATATGTCAGGTCATCCCCCCCCCCCCTGTCAGTTCAAACAGATGTCATGTCTGTTAAGATATTTGCAATTAGTATTGCTATTATTAGTTATAAATTAATACAGGCCATAAACCACATAACCGCAGAGTACCTGTTAGATTATCTGCCTTCTCTGTCTATGTAATTAGTTCTCGTTTTGGTACTTAGTTCTAAAATTCTCTCAGAGCAAAAGCAGAACAATCCTTTTACTAACCCATTAACACTTGCATACAACAGAGAAGACATACAAAATGGCAGATGATAGGTCAAGGTATCAAAAATAAAATGGCAGGAATTCTGTTGAGGTATAAATTCATCTTTCACACATCTCTAATAGTGTTTGCTTTACTTAGACAGGCTAAACAAATGTTGGTTTCCTAAGCTTATCAAAGGTTAAATGGCTTTTTGTGTCCAGTAATATAATAATGTAGGTTAAAATAAGACCTAAGTAAGCCAAGTCCCTTCTACCTATCCTTCATGCTTTTGGTCCAAAAGAAGGGGGGAAACCCTTATTAAGAAATTTCAAATTTTGCTTAGCGTGAAAAATTCCTTCTTGAATCAAAAAGGCAATCAGCTTTCTCCTTGGATTAATGTAAAATATTAATGTTACATACTTTTATTTTCCTTACTGTAAATAATCCATTGTTTTGTTGTCTACATAGGGAAGGGGACAAAGAGACATGCATAGCGAGAGTAGTGGAGAGAAACATATATGTGAAGGGAGAGGATAAATACAGCGGAGAGGAGAGAGACATCCAAGGGGAAGGAAGAGGCGAGAGACAGGGTAAAGGAGAAAGACAGTGAAGGGGAGGAAGAGAGGCAAACAAGGGGAGGAAGAGAGACAGACATGGGAAGGAAAAGGAGAGAGACATGGGAAGAAAGAGGAGAGAGACAGATATGTGAAGGACAAGGAGAGAACAATACAATGAAAGGGAAAGGAGAGAGCCAGTCTTGGAAAGGGAAAGGAGATAACCAGACATGGAAAGGGAAAGGAGAGAGCCAGACATAGGAAGGGAAAGGAAAGAGACAGGCATGGGAAGGGAAAGGAAAGAGACAGACTTGGGAAGGGAAAGGAAAGAGACAGACATGGGAAGGGAAAGGAAAGAGACAGACATGGGAAGGAAGAGGAGAGAGACAGACATGGGAAGGAAGAGAGACAGGTATGGAAAGAAAGACGGGAGAGACAGACATGGGAAGGAAGAGAGACAGGTATGGAAAGGAAGACGAGAGAGACAGACATGGGAAGGAAGAGGGGAGATACAGAAATGGTGAGGAATGAGGAAGAGGAGAGACACAGACATGTGAAGGGGACATTGAAACTTTATATCTTTTTATTTATAATTTAGGTGATAAAATAAATATAATACAATACATAGGAAAATTGATCAACAAAAAATGCATATTACCTAACAATTTAAAAAGGAGCATGTCCTGCTGCTCGATTGGGATGGACGTGTGCTCTCTCCCACCACTAGACTTTGATAAATAAGAGCTCAAAAGTGTTTCACATACCCTATATTTGTGTACAAAAGAACAGGTTGCCAAATATTATACTCCCGAGAAATATGAGAATGGTGCAGGCACCTTAGATAGTTATGGAAATGAGTTTAAAATAGTATACTCTTAAAAACATAAACATTTTAATATATTATATTTAAGAACATATAAATAAATAGATATAACAGCCAGCACAGTACATGATAACATTTGTTCGCTTGGTGCTCACATTTTCGCGGAAGGATACAGATGATACTGTGTTTCACCCAGTAAATAGGGCTTCCTCAAAGGTGTTTATCATTTGTAATGCACAAATGACCTAAAAATATAACATAACAGAAAATCTTTCACAAGAGGGAAGATGAAGATAAAGAATGTTGACAATGAATTGATGCTACACATTTAAAAGTTGTTTTTTTAAAGACATTTTTTACATGTAAATACTAAATTGTGGGGACAAGAATATTATATATATATATATATATATATATATATATATATATATATATAGGTGTGAAAGGAGTCCAGAACATGTAAAAACTGTAGCTATTGTACAAATGCATTTCTTGTTTTTATTTCCTTCCCCCTCGCCCAGCTGTCTCTCCCCCCCCAGCGTTGTCTCTCTCTCCCTCCCCCAAACTTCTCTCTCCCTCTTCCCCCCTCCCCTTGTCTCTCTCTATCCCCCCTCCCCTTTTCTCTGTCCCCCCTCCCCTATTCTCTTTGTCCCTCCTCCCCTTTTCTCTCTTCCCCCTCCCTCCCTCCCCTTGTCTGTCTGTCTCTCCCCCCTCCCTCCCCTTGTCTGTCTGTGTCTCCCCCTCCCTCCCTCCCCTTGTCTGTCTGTGTCTCCCCCTCCCCCCTCACCTTGTTTCTTTCCCTGGAGGATAGTGGGGGCAGCTGGGGGATGTCTGCACGATACGTGCAGACATCCTTCATGCTACCCGACACCTCCGTCTATTATGACGGACAGACCGAGTGCTCCATCCCAAGGATCAACAAAGAGGCACCCATCCTGCCATCTGGATAGAGAGGAGTGAGGCTGCAATAATGGCTCAAGGGATCCATGATTTTCTGACAAGTCTCCCTACCTACCTCCATGGACTGTGCACATATCTCCACCAGCAAGAAGAGAAAATTTCGCCAAATGACGGCCAATTCTGACAAATTATGTGCCAGCGCTGTTTGTTTATGGAACTATGGACTTGAACTGAAGCCACACTCACTTTATGGGGTAAATGACGCCAGAGTCACTGATATGAGAGAGGCACGTCCCCTTGTGAGCGTGCACCCAGCGGGGTCTGATTGGGGCCTGAATTAGCTACATGGACAATTTGTTGGGCACTGGACACGTAACGTAGTCCACATCCTTATACCAATGTGGGGCATAACTATAAGTCAGAGATCACCTGTAGATGTATGAATATCTGTGGGATACGCAGTGGGTCTTAGACCATTATAAGCTGAGGGTAAATAATTTATTTGTTGTTTGTAACCTCCCCCTTCCACCACCCGGAGCCCACTACGGTGCTCCTGAACCCCACCCCATATCTTTTTTTACACTCCCCCCCAACTTCTAATTATATTGACCAGTGGCTACTTGATTTGCTGAACACGTGATACCATGGACGATCTTGTCCTTATGACGCGAAAAGGCTTAAACTCGCCTAACAAATGAGCAAGGACCCTGCGAGAATTTTGAGTGCATAGGGTAGAAACACATTTTAAGGAGGGGGCATCCCCCACGTTTTCAGATGGCCTATACACACAAACATATTTTATCAACATGATATGTACTCTAGATTGGATTATTTTTATTTGTCATACGGCCACCTCAGGCAAGTGAGAAACATCACATACAGCCAAATCATGTGGAGTGACCACGCCGCTCTCCTCATGACACTACAGTCCCCTCTGAACACACGGACACAATACTTGGAGACTTAATGACTCTCTACTACATGATAAAGACGTTTGTGACGAAGTTACCTCTCTCCTACAAAACTATTTTACCGAAAACATAACACCTAGCATTTCCTTAATGATATTATGGGAAGCACACAAATGCCTTGACCTTGACACTCAGGTACTTGCTGACCTTATCTGGACAAGATGGGAACAGGCCCAACTGCTAATTGTTAAAATTCAGATGGCAATGCTGTACACCAAGCATCTTTTCCAGAAGCGGGGGAGTAAATGTGGCAGACTGCTTGCCCGCACTCTCAGGAATAGAAAGCAGAAGGCGTTCATGTCCAAATTACATTACAAACAGGGCAATTTGCATTACATACAGAGGGCATAGCTGAATCATTTCGTACCTACTATTCTGACCTTTACAGTATTGAAACGTCAGAGGTTGATACATCCAGCATGTCTTATGATGACAAAACGGATAAAATCGATGCATATTTAGGACACTATCTTCCCATTGGAAATCACAAAGGCCATTAAAAACTCAGTGGCAGGGAAATGTATCCATTGCAATGCTATAAAACCTCCCAGGATATTTTAACTCCCAAACTTGCTGATACTTGCTGATTTTGTCCCCGGCAAAGAACTCAAGGAAAACACTGTTAGGGTGCTTGGTGCGATACATGCAGCACACAGGAAGGGCCATAGAATGTTTCTTTTATCCACAGACGCTGAAAAAACAAACGACCGAGTGGCATGGCCCTTCCTGTGGCACACGTTATCGCACATGGGATTTGGGTCTAATGTGAAAGCTTGGATACAGGCCCTGTACACGTCCCCATCAGCCAGAGTCCGGAACATAGAACCTGGGAGCAAATATACCGCTACCTGGTTTCATTGGTTGGAACTTACTACCAATCCAGATTCTAAATTGCTAAAACTGGTATAAATAATGTGACATTGCACATACCTGATGAAACCTTGTGCTCCAATTGACTTTATATACTATTAGGTTATAGGCTTTGACAAGAAGTACTTAACACCCTACCTCTTTTTTGTTAATATTTTAGGCAAGATAGGTATGCCCCCCCCCCCCCCCCCCCGAGGAAACATGGATGGGATCCCCACCAACCGACATATGATCTCATCAAAACACTCTTTAATTACACCATTTATCAGATTATACTGAGGGTTATAGCTACGTGAAACAGATATAAATATTGCTTCTCCCCCTCTTTTTTATCTGTTCCCTCCCAGCTCGGAGCACACCTGGGTTTCATTGTTGTGCAATATATTTAGTGATATAATATGATGTGTGGTAAGATGTTTGTGTGTGTGTGTAGGGGGGTTTGATGACGAATATTTACCTGTTCCACCCCTTTGTTGCTGTGTTCTGTTGATGATATGACACACTCACCTTACCTCTAACCATCCTTTATTCCACCCCCATTTTTCTGTACTGAATTTTGTTCATGTGTTCTGGACAACCTAAAACAATAATAAAAATCTTATTTTCGAAAAAAAAATAAAAAATAATGAGATACAGCAAATTGGGCATTAAGTCCCTGTATTTTTCTCGTTTGTAAGTAAAAAATCAATTTTACCTCTTAACCCTTTAAGGACCAGGGATTTTCCTGGGCCAAGGACCAGAGCGTTTTTCAATTTTTAATACGCGGTTTTTGAAACACAAATTTCCTCTCTCTCATTTAACGTACCCATACAAGTTATATGTTGTTTTTTAGAGGACAGTTAGAGCTTTCTTTTGATACCCTATACATAAAAATGATTTACATTTTAGTATTAAAAAATACATATAAAAGAGGAAATTCTTGAGGAAAAAAAGTTTTTCCCCATTATTTTCCCAATAATAAGCTACATAACTAGTGCAACACTAACCCACTTATCCCCCCTAATTAACTAACTAATAAAAAAGAAAAATATTGGTTCCCAAACCCCCCATAACAAAAAAGACAGAAAAAAACTCTGAAGAGTGCGATGTCAGATCAGTAAAAATCATGCAACAGGCATGCAGGGGTTAAATTTTATTAAATAAATATATTAAAATTACCTTTATTTATTCAAAAAAAACTTTATAAATTGTAAAAATAAAAAAATCTGTTAAAAAAAAACTAAATGAGGGCCATAAAGTGGAAGGAAACTGATCACAGTTAAAAACTGTGATCAGCAATGAAAGGGTTAATTTTTTTTTTTTTACCTATGTGTGTATAATTAATTTATTTTTACTTACAGGTCACTCTCTGTGCTTCACTATAAGAATGTGAAGCACAGGGAGTGAATTAGAGGCAAAGTCAGTGTGTGAACACACTGACTTTGCCATCTAATTTGCATGTTATTGCGGTGATGACTAAATCACCGCGATCACATGCCCGGAAACTGACCGATCGGGTCCAGGAGCTTTGCCTCGGGTGCGAGGCTTAGTCCTGGACCCGTTGCAGACTGGCTGGCGGTGCACACGGAGCGCACCGCCGGCTAGACTGCATGACGAGTTAACTCGTCATAAGGTCGGGAAGGGGTTAAGGGACCCAGAATGAATGATATTTATGTCTATGCCCTGCACTCTACATTGTGCAACATCATAATTGTTGCAACATAAAAAATGATCTAGAGGTGTATCACTTGTTATTGATAGAAGATGTTCTCTAATACGGAATTTGAAACTGCATAATGTTTTTCCTATATATTGTATAGAATATGTATTACATGGAGATTGGAACAATTAGTTATAAATGAGATTTCCACCAAAATAAGGACAATAGCAGCTACCAAAAGAACACCAAGATGTGGTTCCTCAACACACACAGTAATTCAAATTAAAATATTGGTGGGGGTGCTGACTAGAAAGACAGAAAAGAGGAAAAAATTTGGCTTGAACTCTAAAAATTTAGAAAAGTAAAAAAAACACGTTTAATATTAATAATGCAGTTTGTAAGCATAATCTTTAAATCCTTTACATTAAAAACACAGCATGTACAGAATTAACACCTGTTAATGCACTAACAGGGGTTCTCCCTCTGTACTTTGGAATGCGTCCGCATCAGTGGATGTAAAAAAGTGGACCTGACTCGTTTTGCCACATCTGCTGCGGCTACTTTAGAGGTAGAGAAATGCAATAAAAAGAGAGAGTCCTGTCAAATATACATCACAACATAGTCAGATTTACCATAGTGGGGAAACAAAGAAGTCACAAAGAAGAGGCTAGGGGAAACATTTAGTTTGTCTGCATACAGTAAGACCAAAACGTCAATGTTCCTCCTAATCATAGACAGCAGAACAACACAGTGAACAAAATTTCCATCCGAATAAAATCTAGCATCATTCAGATACATGTTTTCCCAAAATATATATCTTTAGATACATGTTTTTCAAAACAGAGATTTTCCCTGTTTAAAATAAACTTTGTTTGAAAAAACAGGGGAAGGAACATGCATTTCCACTGTGATACATTAAACTTTTAATATATATTACCCCATTTATGTTGCAGGGAAATGTCAAGAGAAGAAGTTCAGCTGAAATATCTTACTTTTGTTAAATGCAAGTGTGACAAATGTAAAGGACATGTTCCAATAGTCTGAGGAATCAGATGTATACCTATAACAAGGCTATATATGAGAAAGTAATTCATTCATGTAATGAAGTTTCATTAAATTGCGATATAAAAATTGTGCTGGATAGTTTTAGTAGTGACTTACCACTTTTCTACTTTTTATAATCCAGCCCTATTGTGCTGGATTCGGGGTAGAAATGACCACCTAAATTTAAAAAAATGGTTGTTTTTTTAAAACAAGAAAAGTCAATCCACTAATGATTCCAATCATAGTGCTGACAAGTTCAAAATATGACCATTCAAAACTACAAACAAATTTCCTCTTTTAATTACCTTACTATTTATGCTGGGGTATGGTAGTGGATGATTATTCAGGCAAATGTAGTCAAAGTACCATCTGGCGTGAAGAGGTTAAAGATCATGCTTACAAACTGCATTATTAATATTAAACTTGTGTTTTTTCTACTTTTCTAAATTTTGAGAGTTCAAGCAAAATATTTTACTTCTTTTGTGTCTTTCCAGTTAGCACTCCCACCAATATTTAATTTTTTGATAAATCAGTTTTTATTGAGTTTTCAATATAAGATAAATGGAACATCAGTAAAAGGGTGGGGAAGTAGAAGACAACAAAGCTTTGTCTCAGCAGAGTTAGTATGCAGCAGATAGGTGTGCAAATTGGTATTACATATGTATTAAAAAAAACTACATATAACAGATTTCACTGGGTAGGGGGGTGCATATCACTTGTTTGAGTACAAAATATGAGCAATTCAAAATTATAAAGGGTCGGGTAGATCTGGAAAGTTTGACATGGGAAGGTGGATCAGTGATAAAGGTTAAACGGTGGGGAGGGGACGCAAGTGTTTGGGAGAGCATAAGGGGTACATCAGTTATTTAAGTGCCAATTCTTTGAGCATGCGAGTTTGTTCCAGTCTCCGGATCCACTCCCGAAATATTGGTGGCCTTGGCCTCATTAAGCAAATTACAAATTACTGATTTCTTATAAATGTTGATGGGAGATGAGATGAGGTGGAGTAGCATCGGTGCAAAGAGAGAAATGGGGGGGGGGGGTGTCTGTAATTTGGTGAATAATGGAATGTATTGTGACGACTGTTAGGGAACTTGATAGAGACCTCGATGCAGACACAATCAATATAATAAAGAGTAATACACTGTGGGTACGAACCTGGTTTGTAATATAGAGTAACACAGGAACACATAAACGTTTGTAATCCAGCAGGAAGGTGATAAGCTTGACGCCACGGGTAATGGCTATAATCCAGCAGGGAAAGGGTTAATACATATAAGCATAACACAGCAATTGTAATCAAGCAGGTAGATGGTTAAAACATATAAGCACAAACAGTACTATAATCCAGCAGGTAGATGGTTAAAGCATATAAGCGTAAACAGCAACTGTAATCCAGCAGGTAGATGGTTAAAGCACATAAGCATAAGCAGCAACTGTAATCCAGCAGGTAGATGGTTAAAGCACATAAGCGTAAACAGCAACTGTAATCCAGCAGGTAGATGGTTAAAGCATATAAGCATAAACAGTACTGTAATCCAGCAGGTAAATGGTTAAAGCATATAGAATGGTCGAACTACAAACCGGGTTCAGTGGGGCACAGGCAGACAGAGTGGTAATAGGACAGTCCAGGATCAAGGGCACAGGCAGGCAGAGCAGTCAGAATACAATCCAGGGTCAAGATCAATCAAAAAAGATGAATAGAGCAATACGCTGGGCAAGGAACACGAGAATCACCAAGCAAGGATTGCAAGGTGATTCTCACTTTTAAATCTTCCCACGTCTGACGTGCACGCAACGGGCGTGACATCATCAGGGACGCGCCTCCGTTTTCATTGGCAGCAGTGTGCGCGCTACCGGAGCAGGATTCCAGGTAAGAAGAACAGGGTATTCGGGGGATCTACTTCATGGCATGTATTTTGGTCCAGTAAGGGACAATTAGTTGGCAGGTCCACCAAATATGGAGCGTAGTGCCTGGGGCCAGTGCCTGTCTAGTGCCAATGGAGATTTCAAAGGCCTGTGACAGAGTGCCGTTGATTCTTATGGATGCTGAGGGGCGGGAGTACAGTCATGACATCCACGCCATCATATGGGGGCCAAACCCCATATGTTAAAGTACGTTCAACATAAAAGTCCAATCTAGCCGATCAAAGGCCTTTTTAAGGCCATAATAAAATGGTGAGGATCCGATTCATCTTGGCAAGGTGCATTCAATTTATTGCTCGGATGGTGCAGTCCCTGGACTCCTGTCCCGCACATTTTTTATTTAATTTCTCTATTGTCTCCCCCCCCACTTCCAACAAAATTACAATTGATTCACTGGTGAATTTACCTATTACGGAACATTAGAAGTATACAACGTAATATTAAAATGATTAAGGCATAGGATATTACTAAATATCTGGTCTACACATGCATTCACCTTAAATACAAGTCTCTTAGCCATTTAAAACTAATGTGAACTACTTTTGTAGCAGTTTAATTTTGTAGCAGACTACTTTTGTAGCAGACTATATACTAATTTCTTATTTTGTAAAACCAAAATCTTCGTGTAGGATTCACATTTCGTGTTATATTAGATTCAATTCGTATGAGCACAAGAACTCAATTCGTATTTTGTAAAACTGAAATCTTCGTATGAGATTCACATTACGTTTTACATGAATTACATTCATATCTTACAAATGGAGACTTTCGTTTTATACCAGACTCAATTCGTATGAACCCAAGAACCGAAATTCTCATATTATAGTACACACAGATGTTCCATTCATAAATTGATGAATGAATTCGTCTTTAGTTAAACCTAAATAGGATGCTTGATACTATAAACACGCCCACTTGCAGCTGATTGGTTCTTGCGATTCCAACACTAACCAACTGAACAGAGTGGGGGAGGATTTAAATGGCTACCACAACTACACTCTGTTTGTAGCCCTGGACATAGCTTAGTGCTCCGGTTCTGAAGCTATGGCTTAACAACCGCTGGGCAAACCATTTTTTAAGGAATTTAACCTCAGCTTTCCTCCCTATGTTTCTCACCTGAAATAACAGTTTAATGTAAGTGGTGGACTTTTTCTGACCGCATTAAGCGGTGTAGACAAAGGCAGCAGGCTACTATACAGATAAGCCTGCGGGCATTGACTGCCAGAATTGCATGTCCTGAAACCACTTGCAGGTATCTGTTTAAAGCAATAACGATTATATACTTTTAGAAACCTTATAGGATTATAACAGCTGAGGTTACTGCTTCCATACTTTTACCAGTATCTAATTGACTGTCTAATCGAGGAGTTATGATTACAGTTAAAAACACTCCCTTAAGATGTTTGGGTTACTTTACAGGTGATAAGAACTAATTCATAAGGTTTTAGTAACCAATTTACAGGTAATAGAACCCTCATCTGTGTCAAATAATCCTCTAATACCCCCACAGGGGGATAGGGATCTGACAACTATATATGTGTACTGCATAATTGTTTTTTAATGTGTCATGTCTGTGTCTTTTTGCAGTATTCTAAGTCACTGTGGGGTATAGTCGAATACTACCCAATAATATTTTTTAAGTAATCTTTATTAAAAGTTATTTTTTAAAATTTCACCCAGTTTCCACACATACCGTCCCGCACAAACCCTAATTGGTCTGGATGAACCAGGGTGGGCAGAAGGGGATTGAGCCTGGTGGCTAATATTTTCTAGAAAAGTTTCAGATCTGCATTTAGTAGCGAAATAGGATGATAGTTACAACAATGTGACTTCCGCCGAATAGCTGGGGAGACCGAATGGAATGAAACCGCTCTCATTCATCAATTTTGTTTGGGTTTATCTGGGCTAAGGGAGATGGTGGCAGCAAGTGAGTGTGGATGGAAGGATCCCAATTCTAAAAGATAATTCAGAGTCTTAATCAAATTAGGGCCCAGCACCTCAAAGAACTTTTTATAATAAAGCAGGGGAATCCCATCAGGGAGTGTGCATTTTCTGTTTTTTGAAACTTTTATGGCTGTAGCTAATTCCCCCCAGGGGGATCGGGTCTCCAGTGCATCAGAAGTGGATTGGGAGGGTGCTTGTAGCTTTGAATGTCTAGTGTAATATACCCTGACGGAAGATAACAGTGCATATGAGCAATTTGGTCTATATCAATATGATCTAGAAGCTTTGGCAGAAGAAATAAAACATGTCAATATTAGCTTTTCAATCACTTCAAGAATTAGTCTGCCATGGGGAGCATGATGAGGTAGCACGCTGAGGGAGGGCGAGCGAGTAGGAAGATGGAGATCCTCGCCGAGGAAATTAGCATTGAAAGATAACACCAGGGCCGCAGGCTACACAAGAAGAATCTCCAGAGTCAGAGCATCGCTGGCAAGGGAGCCGAAGAATGCCATAAAAACCCCTGCAAGAGACGCAACGAGATTTACAAGCAAGTGAAAAGAAGGAAGTACATACTAGGCTAGCAGCAAGCAGGCAGAACAAAGTGCATGAGTATACCACTGAGTGGAGACGCTGAATTAAAAAGTAAGTGGAAAGTTTATACCATCTACAAACTCATACACCTGAAGGTAACCCATTGCTCAGCAAAACCTGCTAAAACAACAATGCATCTGAAATCCTTATACTGATGTTATTTGTGGGGGACAGCACCAAACAGTAAAGATACATAGATAATAATCCCCTTTTTATTGGAAAACTTAACAGTGCACAGGCTGCAAGTTTATTCCTGTAACTGTTGATTACCAGTTTCAACTAACTACTTTTAATAACAACTGAATAGAGGTGGGGGGGGGGGTGTACTCGGAGGTGAATATAAAATCCCAAATAAAGGAGAACCAACCATTTAGGAAAGGAAAAGGTTAAGAGTGAAAACGTAAACAAAAAAATGGCCACAAGAAAAGGAGAAGATAGCAAATCTAAAACGGACAGAAAAATGGAATCAGAAGTAAAGAGAGATAGGGGGGGGGGGGGGGGGGGGAACAGATGGCTTCCCTGTTCTCTCCCCAGCAGTTACTTAAAAGAAAAGATGTAGAGCAAAGTCAATTAAGCTACTCAAGGGATATAGATTTGGAAGACTTAAGGAGACAATGTATGGAACCTATGGAACGGGACCCCCAAATAGTAACTCAAGATTTCCTACAAAAAAAGCCTGGATGTACAATTACACCTTATTAAAAAGGAGCTTGATAAACATAACATGGAAATGAGAGAAGATCTAAAATAATGGGGGATCAAATCCACTGTAATGAGCAAAATATTGAAGGCTTGACCACTCAATCCATTGATGCAGAGGTTAGAGCCCATAGAAAGAACTTAAGAGTCTGGGGTATCCCAGAAACGGTGTCTCAACCCCAAATGGGGTAATTTTTGAGGGACCTCCTTAAATCACTGGCAATTCAGGGTGCAGAGCAAGAAAGTAATATTGAGAGGGCACATAGATTATTTAAGCCTTAGTATCAGGTCCCAGGACCATCACTTACCTTGCCCAGGGGACCCTCACAACCAAAGCCATCCTCTGTCCCTGTTTGCAGCAATTGCGCTTTAGCGTGACTGTGAGGTAGGCTGAATCCCCAGCCTTGAGTTGCTAGTCACCCGCTCATGGTGAATGCAACTACTTCCAAGAGGTTTAGGGGGCAGAGCTTACTCGCGAGAAACGTTGCACGATTAGTTGCTAACAAGGGGGCAGGGAGAATAGGGAGAGGAGGCTGTACCCCTTCTCCCTATTCACAACATGGTTCAGAGGCAGTGCCCAGGTGTAAAGGGGAGAGGTCCTTGATCAGCAGCCCTATAAAAACCCCACACTCACCATAATCATTGCTTGCTTGTTGAGCTGTGGTGTCTGTTCTCAGTCCCATTCTTTTACATTTACCTGATATCTATTGAAGACCTTCCTGTGTACCGACCTTGGGTTTTCCCCCTGGACTTTCCTTATTACTGCAATCCTACCTGGACTTTTTCCAACTTTGCTGCCGGCCTTGACCTTTTGGATTGGACTAATAAATGAAGAAATGGTGAAGGGAAGAATCCACACTCAGGAATCCAAGTTGAAAAATAGGTGATGTATATTTGCAGAAATGAAGGTACATGGGAAACAGCAGAAACGGGGTGGAAAACTTAAGGCGTTTCGCGGGGATGCACGCTTAATCATAAGTGAAGTGGAAGCATAACAAACAGGATATTTAAATGGATTCAAACCAATCCGTGTAAAGGTCAAATCAATTACTTGCAAAGTCAAATAAGTGTTTGTTACAAAGTGAAATAAGACAATCAGTATGTAAACAAGGAATCAACAAATATAAGTGAATGAAAATATGGATAAATAAAAAAATGTATATTAAATATTGCATGTGTATAAATGTTAATGTGTGATATTCAATGATGCTATATGTAAAAAACATGTAAAGTGCAATTATTTAGAACATGCAAAAATAAGAATACAGAGGCCACTTAGAAACCTAATGGCAGTCTGAAACACTTTTATGCATGTAATCTCATATAAAAACAATGATATTTAAAAATAATCAATTTTATATCTAAAGCGCCAATTCCTTGTAAACACGTATATAAATACCTGACAATGCCTCATACCACATAAATATACATATGCAAAAATAAAATAAAAGATGTATTCATATTAGTATATGTTGTATTACATTGCATAAAGAGGTATTAGCATTTTATAGAATAGTAAATTACATTTGGTAAAATAATATTATTAGCTGAGGTAAAGTCAGAGTTGTTCAATTATTATTTTTTTTCTGTATAACAATAGACCGATATTATATCCCATTCTCGGTTACAATCAATGTTTGAGGGAGCAAAATTATATTGATTTATTAAGAGAGACAGATCCAATACTATTTTGAAGTGTATCGATCAATAGGTGTACATGGAACCCAGAACGGGAGAAGTATAAAATGCCCATTAAATTAAATTAAATTAGACCTATGACCCGGCGCGTCCACCCACCACAGTAGCAGCACTACGAGGCGGACACAGCAGGTGCCCCCGAATCTCCCGCCACTATGGGGACGTAGCCATACCCACGGCGCGCATATGACCCCGGCCCCAACCCGCTGATGCATGAAGACAACCTGGTCCAATCATCCATCGGCAGGAAAGGGTTACCTTCTCCACGTCTGGAGAAGACCAAATTCTAAAACCCCAGCGCATCACAGCATCGGACACACCCACACCATGAGACCAGCCATGCCCCCAAGAAGACCCAAGGACACCACCCATGCCCACCCACGCCATCACCACGAAAGGGGACGGACATACCAAGTCCAGATAGAGAACATATACAAACAATCCCCCACGTTAGAAAGACAAACCACGGTATGATAAACTTATCAATCCGAGAAAATATGGATTAAATTAAGATTTTCATAAAACATGTCTTGCTATGAGTATTTTCTTAGAGGGAGAGAGACCATTATTGTTATGGTATCTGCAAGCCTAAGAAATTGTTTTCCAACACATAAACATAAACACCGCAAGCTCAAAATACAGTGTGAATGACCATCTAGAAAAAATGTGTGATATCATATTCAGGGTTAAGGCCATTTGGTCTTCTTGTGCCAAGAGTGAAGATCCAATAGACCTCTCTCTGACACAGGATGTGTATGTCCCCTCCTCTTGGTCCTCTCTTAACTTTTTCTATGACCGAGACTGAAAATAATTTTTTGTTGCCACCATTGCAGAATGAAAAAATGTCTGGCTATCGGGGGATTTTTTCTGATGTCTAATAGATGCTCTCTAATCCGGCACTTTAATTCCAGGACATGAGGTCCTGCTTCTAGTGCTTTCCGATACCCTGGATCCACTCTCAATATGGGTAAATGCCTTTGTATGATGTTCTTGATGTCATTATATTGTTGGCTGTAGGTGGTCACAAAAGTTGTTTTCCATATATTTTTTGGCTGTCTTTCCAACTCAGTGTGGATGACTCCCTTGTTAAATTCCTCTCTTAGACTCCCCACTCCATGTCCACCTTTATAATTACTTTTCGGCATAATCTTGTTCTTACTTTTATTTATGTTTTTATTTGGACATGAGCAGTTATGGAGTCCAGAGAGGTTGTTAAGAGTAGGAGGGCCTTTTTAAGAGATGAGATCCTTATGGTCTCTGTTCCCTGCGATTTCATATGCTCTATTTAGCATCTATTTTGGATAACCTCTCTGATGTAGTCTGTTCTTAAGTTCCTTTGATTTTTCTTTGAAGGCCTCTGTACTAGAGCAATTGCGTTTGAGAGTTAGAAAAAGGCCTACTGGTATATTTCTGATCACATTCTTTGAGTGACAACTTGTGGCATGAAGGACAGAGTTGCCTGCACTTGGTTTCCTGTATACTACAGTATCAATTTAGCCAGTGATAATATTCCCGGTTAACGTCACATCAAGAAAATCAGTGCTGGCCACTCCTGTCTGCATGGTGAATGACAAATTTAGTTGGTTGTTGTTAGCATATTCAAAAAAATGTAGTAAGTCAGTCTCCGAACCCTGCCATATGAATAACAGATCGTCAATGTACCGCCCATACCAGACATCTTTAGTGTCTCTAAGAAAACTATGTTGTTTTGTAAAAATTGGCTGGAGATAGATGTCTAACCACTCAGACAGGCCCTCCCCCAGGCTCCCAATACTAGATACGATTGGACAGCCAGGGGGGTTGAGCCTGTCCTTATGTATCTTAGGTAAGTAATAGAATGTAGAGATAACAGGGTTTTCTCTATATAAATACTCCATTTCTGATTGTTCCAGGATACCCAGAAACATTCCTGTGTCTAGGATATTACTTAAATCCCTTAGGAGTCGGAATATGACTAAGCCTCACATAAGTATCCATATCAGGTAGTTGCCTTTTGGCCTCCTTGATATATGCCCTCAAGAATCACAACTTTGGATTGGACTAACTACTCTTTTGCCTTAACATAGAATGTGTCGGCAGATAAGAACCATTCGGTCCATCTAGTTTGCCCAATTTTTCTGAATACTTTTATTAGTCCCCCGTTCCAGGTCTTATAGCTAAGATAGCCTTGTGTCTATCACACGCATGCTTAAAATCCTTGATTGTGTTTACCTCTACCACTTCTGCTGGAAGGCTTTTCCATACATCCACTACCCTCTCAGCAAAGTAATACTTCCTGATATTACTTTTAAATCATTGCCCCTCTAATTTAAGACTATGTCCTCTAGTTGTGGTAGCTTTTCTTCTTTTAAATATACTCTCTTACTTTACTGTGTTGATTCCCTTTATGTATTTAAATGTTTCTATTATATCCCCCCTGTTACGTCTTTCCTCCAAGCTATACATGTTAAGATGCTTTAACCTTTCCTGGTAAGTTTTATCCTTGAACCCATGAGCCAGTTTAACAGCCCTTCTCTGAGCTCTCTCCAAAGTATCAATATCCTTCTGGAGATACAGTCTCCAGTACTGCGTACAATACTCCAAGTGAGGTCTCACCAGTGCTCTGTACAATGGCATGAGCACTTCCCTCTTTCTACTGCTAAAACCTCTCCCTATGCAACCAAGCATTCTGCTAGCATTTCCTGCTGCTCTATTGCATTGCCTACCTACATTTAAGTCCTCTGGAATTATTACTCCTAAATCCCTTTCCTCAGATGTTGAGGTTAGGACTGTACCAAATAGTCTATATTCTGCTTTTGGGTTTTTACGCCCAAGGTGCATAATCTTGCACTTGTCCACATTAAATGTCAGTTGCCACAGCTCTGACCATTTTTCTAGTTTAGCTAAATCATTTGCCATTTGGCTTATCCCTCCATGAATATCAACCCTGCTGCAAATCTTTGTATCATCAGCAAAAAGACATACTTTGCCAACAAGACCTTCTGCAATATCACTAATAAAAATATTAAAGAGAATGGGTCCAAGTACAGATCCCTGAGGTACCCCACTAGTAACAAGACCTTGCATCGAATATTCTCCATTGACTACAACCCTCTGTTGCCTTTCACTCAGCCATTGTCTAATCCATTCAACAATATTGAAATCCAAACTTAAAGATTTCAGTTTATTGATAAGCCTTCTATGTGGGACCGTGTCAAAAGCCTTACTAAAATCTAGATAAGCAATGTCTACTGCACCACCCTGATCTATTATTTTAGACACCCAATCAAAAAAACCAATAAGATTAGTTTGGCATGATCTCCCTGAAGTAAACCCATGTTGTCTCTGATCTTGAAATCCAAGCGACTTTAGATGTTCAACAATCCTATTCTTTAACAAGGTTTCCATTATTTTACCCACTACTGAAGTAAGACTTACTGGTCTATAGTTGCCCTCCTCCTCCCTACTACCTTTCTTGTGAATGGGCACAACATTTTCTAATTTCCAATCTTCTGGAACTACTCCCGAAAACAACGATTAGTTAAATAAATCTGTTAACGGTTTTGCTAGTACAGCACTAAGTTATTTTAATAACTTTGGATGTATCCCATCAGGTCCCATCGACTTATCTGTCTTTACTTTAGACAGCTGAAGTAAAACCACTTCCTCTGTAAACTTACATGCATCAAAAGACTCATTAATCTTTTTCTCTAAATGAGATCCCTTACCCTCATTTTCATTTGTAAAAACTGAACAAAAATATTCATTAAGACAGTCTGCTAAGCCTTTATCCTCTTCTACATAGCATCCTTCTTTTGTTTGTAATCTAACTAATCCTTGTTTTACTTTCCTTTTCTCATTTATGTATCTTAAAAAAATGTTTTATTCCCTTTTTTCACTGACTGGGCTATAGTCTTTTCTGTGTGGGCTTTGGAAGCTCGTATAGCTTGCTTTGCAAGGACAATCTCATCTATGTACCCCCACCAGTACGGAACACAGTTTTAAAGTCTCTACATGATGCTCCCCTCGCAGGACACGGAGGGTTCCGACAAACAGTCGATCTAGCCCACAGATCCTTTTGGTGGCCTGGATGGAGACAAGACATACAAAATTACATCCGCTCCTGTGACATTTGCGCTCGTTCCAATGGAAGAAACACCAAACTGGTAGGGCTCCTTCAAATACGTTGTAGTTGACTGGTTCACCAAGATGGCACACTTTATCCCTACAATTTGCCCACAGCGGCTGAGACCAACAAATTATTTTTGAAATTTATTGTCCGTCTCCACGATCTTCCTCGATCTATATTATCCGACAGAGGTGTCCAATTCACTTCACGATTTTGGTCGGCGTTCTGTAAAGGACCTTAGATAGACCGCTTCCTCTCTTCAGCCTACCACCCTCAAACCAATGGGCAGACAGAGCGAGTCAATCAAATACTCGAACAATATCTCCGATGCTGCATTACCCATCTCCAACACAATTGGTTATCCTTACTAGGCAGAATTTGCCTTTAATAATCACCTACAGAGAACTATAGGTATGTTTCCCTTCAAGGCCAACTACGGGTTCAATCCTTTATTCCATCTGGATATACCAAAAACCAGTAATGTACCACCAGTCACTGACCGTCTTCAACTTCTCCAGCAAAATTTTTCTGTTATCAAACCCACTTTAAACAAAGCCGAACAAGACCACAAAAGATACGCAGATAGACATCGAATCCCAGCACCTTCCTTCCAAATAGGAGAGAAGGTTTGGCTCTCATCGGCTCACATCAACACAACTGGGCCATCTCACAAACTAAGTCCAAAATTCCGAGGACCATTTCCTATCACTGCCCTCTGTGGTCCCACAGCAGTTCGACTATCACTCCCTAAGACCTGGAGAATACACCCAGTCTTCCATATCTCCTTAATCAAGAAATGGAAATCAGATGCCTACCCTAGAAGACAAACTCTTCCTCCTCAACCGGTATCTATTGATGGATTGAGGGATCAGAAGAATATGAAGTCGACAAGATTCTGTATTCACATCTTCACCATGGAAGACTTGAATACTTGGTCCATTGGAAAGGCTAAGATCCCGAAGAAAGAAACTGGGAACCAATTGCTAATTTCCATGCTCCTGCTAAGATCAGGTCTTTTCACAGGTTCCATCCCGGACGCCAGCGTCTCAATGCACCCGGAGGTTACGTGTACGGGGGGGGGGAGTCTGTCAGGTCCCAGCACCATCTTTTTTGTATAGTTCCTTTCTATCCCATAGAGAACTTCCATGAGAAACAAAGCCAAATCCTTGCTACCGACACCATTCCCCAAGCCACAAGTTAAAGTCCCTGATACGCATCTGTCTATCATTCTGAATGTTATGCATAGGCATAACTTCAGAAAATGACAGTGTGGTCACAACCTGCCGTATATCATTGGCAAGAACACGAAAAGCTTCCTTCACCTCTGAAACCTCATCGCAAGCCAAATCATTTGTCCCTAGATGAACCAGTACATCCAATTCTCCTTCCTGATTTTCTTGCTTAACAATATTAGAAATACGCCTCCTGTCTCTGCGAGCAGTAGCTCCGGGAAGATAACTCACTAAGCCAATACTGTCCAACTCCGCACCTCTTATGATAGAATCGCCCAACAACAGCTGCTTTCTACCAGGCCTCACAATTGGTTATCCTTACTAGGCGGAATTTGCCTAGAATAATCACCTACAGAGAACTATAGGTATGTCTCCCTTCAAGGCCAATCCCGGACGCCAGCGTCTCAATGCACCCGGAGGTTACGTGTACGGGGGGGAGTCTGTCAGGTCCCAGCACCATCACTTACCTTGCCCAGGGGACCCTCCCAACCAAAGCCATCCTCTGTCCCTCTTTGCAGCCATCGTACTTTCGCGAGACCGCGAGGTAGGCTGAATCCCCAGCCTCGAGTTGCTAGTCACCTGCTCACGGTGAATGCAACTACTTCAAAGAGGTTTAGTGGGCGGAGCTTATTCACCTTAATCATTGCTTGCTTGTTGAGCTGTGGTGTCTGTTCTCAGTCCCATTCCTTTACATTTACATGATATCTATTGAAGACCTTCATGTGTACCGACCTTGGCTTTTTCCCCTGGACTTTCCTTTTTACTGTAACCCTACCTGGACTTGCTAACCCACTTTTTGCAACTTTGCTGCTGACCTTGACCTTTTGGATTGGACTAACTACTTTTTGCCTTAACCTTTTTTTTGTGTCACTTCTGGATTTACCTTTTTGGTCACTCTATCTTCCTACCCGCCACCCAACGCTACACTCCTTATCGGTCAGGCTTTCATTTTTACTTTAGTTTTTTTTCGCGATCGCGTCATTAGGCCACACCCCTTCATTAGGCCATGCCCCTTCAATGGCGCAATCTTCCTGTGACTATATATAACAGTCTGCAACAGACACAAATCGCTGAGTATTGTCTTTAGCAGCTGTTGTTCCTGACTCCTTAGCTTCAAGCTACCTCAGAGTATCTTGCTACTTTCATTTTTGATTACCTGTTGCTGACCCCAGATATCCTCGACCATTCTGATTTCTCCTATCCTGACTTTTGGCTTCCTCGCTCGATATTGTTACTCTCTCCAATCCTGACCTTTGGCTTCCTGAATCGAATTGTGTACTTCTCCAATCCTCTGAATACGGACCGTCCCTGTTATCCTGCATTTTTCTCTATCACCTAACCGCAAGTACCTTCCATATCTTCAATCAAGTGTTCCATCATATTTTTTACTTAATACTTCAATCAAGTTAAATATATTTTTCCATATTACGTCAAACCATTTATTTTTTCTCTGCAATCAATATCAGTCAGTTTTTTTCTTCTTTTTGCTGATAAACTTTAATACAAGAATTGCTTAAACGTTATACCTTGTGTGGAATTGTCATTTATTTCTGCAGCAAATGCTATTGCTATTCTATAAAAAGAACGTCTACAAACAGAATGTCTTTCGGTTTAAAGACTTTCGGCTTATGGAATACATGTAATTCTATTGTCTTTCTATAAACCGAAATAGAAATTCTTATGAATGGGGACTCTAGTTCGGTTTATAGATAGCCAATAGCATTACATGTATTCTATAAACCGAAAGTCTATAAACCGAATGTCTTTCGGTTTATAGACTTTCGGCTTATAGAATACATGTAATGCTATTGGCTATCTATAAACCGAATTAGAGTCCCCTTTCATAAGAAATTCTTATAAATAGGGACTCTATTTCGGTTTATAGAATAGCAATAGCATTACATGTATTCTATAAACCGAAAGTCTATAAACCGAATGTCTTTCGGTTTATAGACTTTCTGCTTATAGAATACATGTAATGCTATTGGCTATTCTATAAACCGAAAGTCTATAAACCGAATGACTTTCGGTTTAAAGACTTTCAGTTTATAGCCAAACCTCGAACTCCAACACGGACATACAGTGAAATGTCCGGGTTCGGGTTCATGGCACGGACACCGTAATGTCTGGTATGAACCCGAACAGTGAGGTTCGGGTTCGCTCAACACTAATTAAGAATGAGGACGGTATAGGAGGAAAATTAAAGACTTTAACTTAATTAGAAATAAGGCAGCTCTCTGAGGGGGAAAATATACGTTGCTTTATGTAAGATAAAGTGGAATATAAAATAGACGACACCAGGACCATATTAGTAAGTAGAATATGTGAGGTTAATATTAACTCAGGGTGAATTAATTAATATAGATTCATGAGTGGGGGCGCACTGGCACAATGGATGAGCATATGAATACACAAAATATGAATATAATACTAGTAAATTTACACACAAAAAACTGAATAGTATAGAAGTACCGTATTTGTTTGAATATAAGATGACCCTGATTATAAGACGACCCCCCAAACTTTGCATATTCCTTTAGGAAAAAACTAAAAGCCTGAATATAAGACTACCCTATATGAAAAAAGTTAAACTTCTATATATTCACATGTAAATTGCTTTTTCATATTTAATAAAAAATTATAATATAAAAAAATGCATTTCTTGTTTTTATTTACCTTTATGTGCCAATGCTGTTCCTCCCTCCCCCCAACGGTGTCTGTCTCCCCAATGTTGTCTGTCTCTTTCCCCCTCAACCCAACATTGTCTGTCTCTATCTCCCCCCTCCCTGCCTCCCCCAAACGTTGTCTGTTGCTCTCTCCCCCTCTCCCCAAGGTTGTCTGTCTGTTGTCCCCTGCCTGCCTCCCCCCAATATTGTCTCTCTCTCTCTCCCCCGCTCCTCAAAGTTGTCTGGCTGTCGCCCCCCTCCCTGCCTCCACAATGTTGTTTGTCCGTCTCCCCCCTCCCTGTCTCCCCCAATGTTGTCTGTCTGTCTCCCCCTCCCCAATGTTGTCTGTGTATTCCCTCTCCCTCTCCACAATGTTGCCTCCCTGGTGCCTAGTGGGGGCAGCCGAAAGGGAAGGATATAAGTAACTATAATTTTTCAAAAAGGTTGAATCACATTCTCCTAGTACAATATAGGTCAGGGCTATAAGTCTTGCCCCTGACTCCACTGATTTAATTAAGCCTCTTTTCTATAATTTGCTTCTTAGTCTTTATGTCAGTGCCTTTACAAGGTCAGGTGGGAGTTTTAGCGCAGGTATAGTGGAGGTGTCTGGTTTCATGTTAAATATTGTGCAGAGGGAGAACAGATAAAGAAACAAAGAGCTAGGTATTGGAATAAAGACTGAAGGAGAGACAAAAGGGAATTTAGCAAAGAACTACAGAATAGGAAAGGGTTTGAGTAGGAACTGCAGTATGAACAAAGAGCTATAGCAGGGACTGCAGAAAAAGCAAAGGTAAGGGTGTAGAGAGTTAAACAAGGGGATAGGCCTGAGGTAAGGGTTGAGGCCTGAGGTAAGGGTTCAAACCAAAGGTAAGTAGCAGGAACACCCGAGAGAGGGTGAGGTCAGAGGTTGGTAGCTAAGCAGGAACACCCAAGAGGGGGTGAGGTCACAGGTTGGTAGCTAAGCAGGAACACCCGAGAGGGGGGAGGTCAGCTATAGGTAGCTAAACAGGAACCCCGAGAGGGGGTGGGGAATGATAAGGGTAGCTATAAGGGAACAACGTAGCTGAAGAAATCTTGATGTAGTCAGAGGGACTCAGGAGATGCTGAAAATCATCCACTGAGCTGGTTGAGCCACTCAGGTCCAGATTTCCAGTTCCTGGACAGGGTCACAATTCAAATGTGCTTTAAGCAGAGGATCAAGAACACAAGCAGCAGCTCTCAGAATTCAGGCATCCAACTTCAATGCAGAAGCACTGTTTGCAAGAAACTGCAGCTATTTAACCTGGGTGTGAGCAAAAGGTAACGAGCCCACCTGACACCAAACAGAGGGGAAGGATTACAAGTAAGGTAGGGAGGCGTCTAGAGGAAGCAGGAGGTATATAAGCACATAAATAATGACGTTTAAATGCATGAGTTAGAAGGTCCGTGTAGAACCCCGACACTTTAGATCTACTGAATCCCTCTACTGCACTCCAGGCATAGGGAGAGCTAGGAATGTCTTTCAAGGGCAATATAGGAATCCCAAGTAGGGCTTCCTGGGGGTTTGGGGGGGGCACACGGAAGGCGCAGGTGGGGGCGGGAAATGGGAAACTGCAGTGGGGAGGCCGTGGAGGGACCTTTACCCTCAGATGGGTGACACAATAAGGTTCGCAACCCTAAATGAACAGGGGATGAATAGCGCCCCCAAAAAAAATAACACTAACAAACTGGATTAATCAAGAACATATAGATGTGTGCTGTCTGCAGGAGATGCATAATAGGGGGGAAGATGCAATGAGAATGCAAAATAAAAAAGTGAGGCTAGCAAACATTACTGTGGTGACATCCCCAATGTGTAAGTCATATGGGGGCAGAGCGAAACTGGCCCAAGTCAAGGTGCTAAAGATGGAATTCTTAAGGAGTGTGGGCATCCCATATAGGCCAATATAATTCTGTCAATCAAAAATATACAGTATATACACAAGACAGTAAAAATAAATGCCATGGTAAATAGAAATACATAATCACCACTTCCTATTGATTGGACCACTGCAGTAGATGTTGGGAACAGAGCAGTCCCATCAGTGTCCTGATGGTTAGATCAAAACCATCCGTAGGGCAATCTCTCCTTGGTGATGTCAGGAAAAAAAAAAGAAACTGACCCAACACCTAAACTTGGTGTCGCAGAGCATGCAGTGTGCTCAATAAAATCCAGGTATAGTGCATGGTAACAAAGTTCCATTTCAAAAAATGTGGTGATGATCCAGTCTCAGTCCATGGCTAGAAACCAAAGTTAAAAAGTTCAAACAAATATGGCCCTTAACTAGGACGTCAAAAAATAGATGTAGGTAGATAGTTGGCTCAAACCTGGCTGGGGGTATCTCCCATTGTATTGCAGCGTTTCTCACAACCTGGAGAACTATAGTGGCCCCACATCCTAAGCGAGGTAAAAAATCCTTTTGGGGTGATGAAACATCATTCAAACAAATTCAAACAGTCGACAAATCACGTCCTTAGGGGTGTTTCCCGAAGGGCCTCTGGGCCATAGGGCTCAGTGGGCTCTATCCATATGGATGACAGTCATTTCAGGCCTATCAAGTAATGCATTGACAATACCTTGGAGCAGGGTAGGTACATCTTCCTCAGTATGAGGGGCAGGTTCCAGCAAGCCTCTCACCCGGATGTTATGTCGTCTGCCACGGTTATCAAGATCCTCTATACGTCATCGGTAGTCTGCGAGATTGAAAGAATGTTGTGACACTATCTGGGCAATAGAGGAAATTGTCTTTTCTTGTTGAACCAAGGCCTCTCCTTGCTGCCAGACTCTATCATGCAGGTAGCCTAGTTCTGTTTTAAGCGAAGCAACTTTACTTGAGTATAGCCTGTTTAATCTCTGGGATGAGATGGCTGAAATCTAATTTCCACAGGGCCGATGTAAATAGTTGCTGTGTTGCTGGAGTTGTGGCATGAGGTGTCTGCTGTGGTTGCTGTGCTGGTTTGATGCTGTTGTCATCCTCGACACATAGAGAGCTTGCGGAGGAGTAGACCTTGTGTTTCTCCTCGGCCCGGGATGATAAGTCCGCCGGCATCATAAAAAATTATTTTAGAGAGTTTGTGGGTGCTTTGCCTTTACCCCTGGGGGTTTGGGGGGGTCCAAAGGACGGCGTCTGTTGCAACCCATCACAGTTGTCGATGTTTGGTGCTCGTTTTTAGGGAGGGAGGTAGGGGAAAAAAGATTATGCGCCCATGTTCCACTCTGGTCGGCCACACCCCCAACCAATATTTTAATTAATATTTATTACATGTCAACAAATAGATGACATATTTAGTGTTGACGTTTATATATTGTTTAATTTGATATTCCTGTTGGGTCACTGAAAACCGAAAAGTGTAACTAATTATTGTTGCGTGACAGCAGATACATTATCTACTGCCACATTTGAACATTCCTTTATGATGCAGCCATGTTGGGACAGTGTTTTTGTATGTAAGACACATGTAAACTTGGTGACAATTTATTCCCAAGTGTCTGTGATCTTCTGGCTACTATTTTACATCCATTTGCAACTATATTTTTACATTTCTCATCATTCATAAGTATGGGTAATCGGTTCTCAATGATGGATTTTATGCGTGGGAAGTGTTTGCTATAGCTGATAATAAAACATGGGACGCAATGATGGATTTTATGCATGGCAAGTGATTGCGATAGCTAGTAATAAAATATGTGACTTCTTGTCTACTTATCTCTTAAGTTCTTTTTAGTAGTTGTTTGATTTATAAGTATCTCCCTATCTGTATATACCGCTTTTGTAAAAGCTCTCTTCAAGGTTTCAAAGGGGGTATCCTCAATCAAAAAGACTTTCTCTAATTTTACAGGACTCTGATACAAAATTCCAGAAATAGGAGCAGTTTCTACTAATGTGCAGAAACTGACCTGTTGGTATTCCTCTTATAGTGTGTCTTGGGTGACTAGAACTAGCATGAAGTATGATATAGCCGCTACAATTTTTCCTATACAGTTTAGTTTCTATTTGACAATCTCTGCTACTGAGAATGAGATCTAAAAACTATTTCTATTCAAATCCATTGTGAACCATAGGTTCAAAGCATTATCATTCACTTTAGTAAGAAACTCATTCAAATTATCCTCAGATCCTTTCCAAATCAGCAAAAGATCATGTATGTACCATTTATATGTAACATTATGGGAGCTGATAAATTTACATCTAAAAATATTTTCCAAATGATAGCTGACAGACTTAGCCTTGTCATCCATAGTGACCAGTCTGGATTTGTCAAAGCGAGATCTGGTGGAGATAATGTTCGTAAGATACTAAATATTATACAAATGATAAACAAAAATCAATATCCAGCTATTCTGATAGCAATAGATGCGGAAACATCCTTTGACAGGGTTAGTTGGAACTTCCTGTCGGAAACCCTAGTTGCCTTTGGAATAGAGGGACATTTTAAAGATCAGACAATGGCCCTCTATTCTGAACCAACTGCTAAGATTCAAGGTAATGGACTAGAATCTAGCTGGTTTAAAATTGGGAATGGTACAAGACAGGACTGCCCTTTAGCTCCCCTTCTCTATATCTTATCAATTGAACCACTTGCGGCATATATCAGACAAAGTAAAAACATAACGGGGATACCTCTAGCTTCT
This sequence comes from Pelodytes ibericus, assembly GCA_036172795.1. Taxonomy (NCBI): domain Eukaryota; kingdom Metazoa; phylum Chordata; class Amphibia; order Anura; family Pelodytidae; genus Pelodytes; species Pelodytes ibericus. The sequence continues at coordinate 61,787,206 of CM069861.1, forward strand.
GAAGAACAAAAAATTATGTTATTTGCTGACAATGAAATTATGACACTAAGCCTGAAACATCTTTTACAGCAACCTTAAAGTGTATCAAGGAATATTGCTTCCTTTCCAATTACAAAATCAATATCCAGAAGACACAGGTATTATATAGCAAATTGTTGCCAGATCAGATATCGGCACTGAATGCTAAATATAGCTTCAATTGTTCAATTAAGAGTATTTCCCACCTTTAAACTAAAATTAATTTTGATATTGAATCTTGGATTGAAATAAACTATGATGAACTATACCGTTAGTTTGCGAGATCACTAGAGAAGTGGAAAAGATACACGCTTCATGGCTAGGAAGAATAGAGGTAACAAGATCTTACATCTTACCAAAACTAGAATATCTGTTTCGCACAATCCTGCTCCGTGTTCCAAAGAAAATTCTTAACATGTTTCACAGACTCTTCTCTCATACGTATGGGGAGCTAAAAAATGAGAATCACTTTGAAAATGATGTATATCAAATGGTCACAAGGAGAACTTTCCTTTCCAAATGTGAAACTTCTGCAGATACAGTAATGTTCTCGCATTTTATTCTATGGGGTAATCGTGATTCCAAAGAGAAAACTTGGCACAAATTTGAAAAACAAAGCTGTAATAATATTGATCCCGTGGGTTTATTCTGGTTAGACTTTTAAAGATTAGCTTTAAAAAATTGAATATCGATAATATCACAATAAAAATCCTTCTACTCTATCAACCCAATTAAAACACTATTCTATACCAACAGATCTATCTCCAGAAATAGCTCACTGTCAACTCTGAAGTTCATGACCCAGGACCTGAACTTGAAGAGATGGGCAAATGAGGACCTGACGAAAATCATGGACCTCTTTGAGGGAAATAGGTTACGTGACTTTTCACAATTACTACTAAAGTATAACCTCCCTAGTTGTGAAGCGTTTACATACCGGAGAATTAAAGATATCCTAAGTAACAATAATATACTAGAGGAGGGAATATTTGATAAACTATTAGAAGGATCCTATAGCAAATTAGTATCTAAAATAAGGAAATGTATATACAATAGGGGAAAAAAAGAGAAGACATGGAGTATTAGAAAATGGGAGGAAGACCTAAATTATATATTCTCAATACAAACTTGGTTGAAATCTATAGAATTTATGAGAAAATGTATCCATAGTATTAACATCCAAGAGGTATTAATTAAAACTCTACACAGGTGGTACTTGGTCCCCACAAAATTATGCAAATTCAGGGCTCCCTGAAAATATTTGTTGGGTTATCAAAAGTTGAAGAAATCTTAAATTGGGTATTACAGATCTTGGATTTGGATATTATCGATCTATCCCCAGCAGGTTTTCTTTTCCATCTTGACCTACCAAATCTTTTGAAACAGCAACAAATCTTTTTGACACACATACTAATGGCCACTAAAATATGTTTGTCGCGCTATTGGAAAAAAACCTTTGTCCTAAATCAAGATGAAAGCAAGGTCCAAATAAATTACCAGGCCACAATGGAAAAATCTACATTGCATAATAATTATAACATAGACATCTATAATGTAACCTGGGAAAAATGGAAAAACAAATACCAATAAATAGAAACATTTGGCCCCAGGGCATAGATGCATAGACGCATTTTCTTTATACACATACGCACTTTTCTTGACCTCTTTAGATAAATTTGCCTTTAGCCCACGCCATTTCCAGGCTTTAACCACAATATAAAAATCTCTCTATGGTTCTCTTGATGTTAGTGTATTTTACTGTATGTAGTAATGTCTTACTCACGTAAGTATCAGTTAATCTAAGCAGATTATTTTAGAAGTGTTATTGTTGTTTACTGCAGACGGTTATTATGTATCTGTCTTTTCTTCTTTTTGTATGTTTATAATAAAAAATGGAAAAAACAACAACATTATGGGAGCTCAAGGAACAGGCCAAAATACCTCCAAAGATGATAGACTTCTCTCACCAACCCATGAAAAGATTGGCGAAGGCTGGTGCAAACTTGGCGTTATTGGCTGTTCCACACCCTTGGAGGACATACTTGCAATGAAACAATTAGTAATTAGGACTCTACAGATATTCCGTGGCTTGAAGTATAGAGGTCTTTAGATCTTCACTAAAGTCATTATACATATATATATATTTTTTAAAATGTATTAATTTTCAATCTAAAAAATTATTTAGGAATAAATAGTTACAGGTATTACAGTGTGAATCATTACATAGAACTTCCCCAAGCCCCAAGGATCACTTTCCCCAGTTATATTTCATGGAATAGGGGTTTGTTAATCTATTTTGGAAACAAATTTAACCCTGAATAATTGTTTTGGTCCCTTGTTCCAACTTCCTTGTTCAATTTGTCTGAGTCTAGCCTATCGATCCCCTTGGCACTAATGTTATATTATTATTCATAGTGCCTGGGGTCAATGCAGAGGGGTATCCAAAAAATTAGCCTGTAGTCCCAGTGGGGCTTCATACCATCCATTCAATCATTCAACCACATATACATACACTCCTTCCTCCCGTACCCTCTCCCTCATGGCGGGGGTAGCACGACCACCCGAAAGTGCAGCCCCCTAGCATCAAATCATTCCTCTCTGGTTTCCAGTTTACCCAGGTCTTTAGGTAAAATTCCCTAGTCTCTTTATTTCTGTTATAGAAATGCCTTTCAGCACCCACTTGTTTAGTCAGTTGGATTTCTATTTCTGGCCAGGTGGGCAGCTCCGCTCTTCACCAGTACCTAGCGAGTCATAATTTTGTTGCCATTACGATATTAATTAGAAATATTTTAGAATGCCTTTCTCCGCCTGAGATATCCATATGGAACAGGAATATCTGCGGTCTCAACTGAAAGGGTATCCCCAAGGCTTCCTCACACTTGTTGTGACAGACCTCTTTGTCTTGGAACTATACTTCTATTCCGTTGCCTTCGTCTACTGAATAAATTACTGGGTGGAATTGTCTGATTCTGAAAAAGGTATGTTTTAAGGAAATGTGATGCATATTTTGAAAGTTATCAATATTGTTAGTTAGTCACATTCTGTGAGCATATTGCTTTACGTGTAATGTTTAATTCTGTAAGTAGACCACTCTAAAGGTTTATAATGTGTCAGTGACAATCCTGGATAGTTTACTCCAACATCCATTGTTCTGTATTAACTGTATTAACTGATTATGTTGGGTTCATTATGTCTCTTACTGTGTGTTTTGCAATTAGGTCTACTCACTGTATGGTAATTTGGTTGCAGTCTGAAAGTCTAATGTGTTCCTAGCCCCAGTTAGTTGGAGAACTATGTTTAGTCCCCCCCCCCCCCCCATTGTATACTAATGTCTGTGATGTCATGTTTATGTCTTTTTATAAGTCTATGTTGCTACATAAATAAAGCAGATCTCTTTTTAACCCTCAACACGGAGATTGGTCTCGAACCTGGGGGTATGGGATTCTTATGATTTACTCGTGCGGCTGTTTGGTTCATGAAGGATTTCGTATGGTTCCTGTTCGGCTAACTGGAACTGCTGTTAGCTGCTTCTTCATTCGGAAAAGGGACGTCCTCAGCGGTATTCACCTCTCCTATACTGGGGTGTACGGTAACAACTGGTGGCAAGCGACGGGATGGTTCTCACAGCCCAGAAGGTCAGCTACACATCCCAGACAGATAGAAACACTGTATGAGAAACTAAAGCGTACTACTCTTAAGGACTTACTGGAACACTGAGGTCGACAAGCCAGCAATCGTAAAAAGAGAGAAATTATTGCGGAGCTGCTCGAAATGGATGTAGCACAAGTAACTGAGAGGGTTAATGTACCCAGCATCATGGATCTGACACCTGAAGAAATACGATTTAACCCGGCAGTACAAATAAGGCTGGCACACTTTGGCCCCAACCCTACACCGGACATCATTGAGCGGGTCCGTGATAGCAAACCAGGCACTTCAACAAAGAGGCGCTGGAGCAGCGGAGGTACCTAATAATAATGGAAGAAAGAAGGTACACTTTGCTGAGTTTAAAAACTTCGTAGAAGCGGAGGGGGAGATCGATGGGTACCTGGCCAATTTCGAGAGGCAGTGTGCCCTACACCAGATACCCGCAGAGGAGTGGGTCACAATTCTCTCTGGGAAGTTGTCCGGCCGGGCAAGCGAAGCCTTCCGAGCCATTCCCGATGAGGAGATTACAAATTACCCGCTGTGAAAGAAGCCCTCTTAGCCAGGTATGCTGTTACCCCAGAGGCATACCAGCGGAGGTTCCGAGAGACAAACAAGCTGGCTGGAGATTCCTACACTGAGTGGGCATGCCGGGTGCACTGCATTGCAACCCACTGGATGGCGGGGTGCCAAGCCGTATCTGGGGAAGAGGTGCTGCAGATGTTCCTGTTGGAACATCTCCTTGATAAATTACCTACAGGAGTCAGAGAGTGGGTCCGGGACCGTAAACCCTCCATGATGCCTGAAGCTGCCCGCCTGGCTGATGAATACACCGATGCCGACAAACTGGACCATGCTGTAACCAAAGTCCCTGCCAGAGTGGAGTACAGACCAGCAAAGCCCGAGGACACTTATGCCTACCAGCCCCCAGCACACCGCAATACAGCACCACCTCCAGCTGCAAGCTATAACCAGCAATCCCAACCCATCTGGTGCTTTGGATGTAAGCATCTGGGGCACAAAAGGCCAGAGTGTCCGTTAAACACCACCAACCAAGCACAGTCCTGGAGGAGACCCGCCGGCAGAAACCAGCAAAACCCTCAGCCTGCTGCCCACTGCATAGAGGAGGAGGAATGTTGGGGCATCCTGCACGAAGCAGACTCCGTTCAAGCAGCCCACCGGGACAACAGACAGCAGCACCGACAAACCGTTAAGTAAATGGGAAAGAGGTCAGTGGTCTGCGAGATAACGGTGCTACTATGACCTTACTTCAAAATAACTTGGTGTCGGAGAACCAGCACACCGGGGACACTGTGGCGGTGAGGGTAGCAGGGGGCGCTGTGTTCCGCCTGCCTGTTGCCCGGGTGCATTTGGTTTGGGGAGTGTGCGCTAGACATGTGAATGTGGGAGTCATGAGCGATTTGCCAGCTGATGTTCTCCTTGAAAAGGATTTGGCCCCCCTTGTGTCTGCCTACGCTCCAATGGGCCCCGCTGATGTTAACATTGTGACTACCCATGCCCAGACCCATGCCGCCAAGACAGGCCCGCCTGCTGCTGAGACCCAGGTAAAACCCTCTCCCCCAACTTGTACCCTACAGCAAGCCCCCTTAGGCTGGGATACCCCGGAGGCGATTGGGAGGGAAACCCTGGAGGATCCTACCCTCCAGAAATATAGGGCTAGGGCAGATGCTAGGGAAGAGGGGGTAGACGAGGAACATTAGGAGTGGGTGGGGGACAGGCTATATAGGATCCTTAAACCTTCCCATAAAAGCTTGTAGTGCTTGTGAAATACCGGCAGGAGATTCTGTGGATTGGGCATGATGTGCCATTGGCTAGACATCTAGGGTCCCACCGCACAGCCCATAGGATCACCCAAAATTTATTTTGGCCCAATTTTAACCAGGATGTGCGGAGATATAGTACTTGTGACACCCGTCAACGGGTAGGTAAGCATTGGGACCACCCAAAAGCTAGGCTTATGTCTATGCCTATCATTGGGGAGCACTTTTCCCGCAGAGCAGTGGCTGTTGCTCTCTCTACCTTTTCGCCCTCATTTGAGAAACATTTTCTCTATATTCTCATGTCGTTATCCTGAGGTTATTGAGGGGGAAGAAAAAGGAGAGAGAGAAATAGAGAGAAAAAAGGAAGAGAAAAAAAAGGAAACAGGGATTACAATTACCGCCTATTCGAGGCCTACTGTATGTTTTACATTGGTGATTATATCGCTATACTTTACAATAAATTAAGACAGATACGAATAATGAAAGTGATGGTTATATCCGATCTTATCTTATCAACATTTTCTATTTATATTTGTTTGTGAAGAAGTGTGCATATAGTTGAATTAAAAGAATGCTTTCCCTCCCTTCTCCCCTCCACAGAAAGTTAAACAATTTTATTTTTTTTTAGCTTTTAGATGTGTTTATTTGAGAGTGAGTGTCTTCATTGACTGCTGGAAAAGAGATACAAATATGCACATTTACTTCATAAGATGCACGTATGTTCTATTTAATAACTGGAGAAATTGCTATGTTTACGTGCAAAGTGTTTTGTTATGCTATACAAAAAAGTGTCCAATGTGTCCAAAAGATTGCTGAAACATGTAACATCAAAGAGTCTTGTTGAACTATGAGGTACAACCAAGAATTGCATTGTTTGATCAGCACCTATTTATGTTCGTAACAGCATGACATGCAAGTTTAAGTGATGCTCTAAAAACACACTGCTCAACTCCTGTAGCACAATGCTATTTTCTTTACAAGTAACATAGTGAGTGCTCAAATATTTGCAATGATAGCAATGAGGCCATTAACATAATGGAAGTATAATAGATTAATGGAAATATGGTATAAATGGATATTTTATGTTTTAACATTTTTATTATCACTGATAACATGTTGGTTAAATGGTTTTAGACAAATCCTTTTGAACAATCGTGTAGTTTGCCCAGTGTGTTATCAGGTTTTGTTTGAAACTATCTGGATTTTGTAAATATGCTGGGAATCTCCAATGCCTATGTATTAACTTTCCATTAGGAAGGACATATGATGTCTTCTATTTTGGTATATGGAGACATGGGCAGCATATGGGGGGTGGGGGGGGGGGGGGATTACATTTTGGTCTATGGAGGAAAGGAGTGTGCTTTATAAATATAATCCCATTTACCTAGATTTAGATGTACCGTGGGTCAATTAAATGTGAGTGAATCAATTGAAGAACTCCATCTAAGATACCAGAGCTTAGAGTTACGTTATGTCTGCTTTTGTGCATAACAGAATTAATCACTGTGGGAAGAGAACCAAAAAATAGAATTATGGTAATTCAAAGCATAAACATTAATCAAATAACAATCACATTGTATTAATTGTGACATCCATTGTTATAAAACTTTCCTTAGTATCCAGGATAGTTGAATGTGCTAACTTTTCATGCAGCAGGATAATCACCCCCCCTGACACTTCTGCTACACAAAGCGAAGATACAGATGTGTATCCAATAATCTTATGAGCTTGAATTAGAATGTACTTGCCAATGGGTTTGATATATCAGTTCTGTAAGGGGGTCATCATCTAGAGTGTCATTCATAATAAATGATCGTCATAATGCGGGGTCAACAATGATGACTTTTAGCCCCTCCTGTGTCCCAGCTCCTCAGGAGGGTGTCTTTGAAACAAATGGCACCAATTTTATGTGGACCTTGATTTTTTTTGTATTTTTTACAAAAATAGAAAAAACATTTACATACATTGCAAACAAACAAATAAATGAGCACCTATTTCTCTTCTTCTTTATAGTCTTTTGTACATAACATCCTAGCAGGAAGTTTTGTGCATACATGGGTTATATCATAACAAAGTGCCTCCCACCCCTGCAAATGTCCAATTAAAGTGATTAAGTATTTTCCGTGAGAGAATTACATTTTATATTTGTATATTCTTATTTGCCAGTCGTGGGAGACGGGGAACATAGTTATCAGGAGAAAACATCATGTCTTATATATACCTGTGTAAACATGCAACAGGGGTTATAAGTTGAACTGACTTAATTCTCTTTCCCAATATTCTGAAGTTTTTTTATTTTTTCCTACTATATTGGGCCCAACTAATCTCCTTTTCCATTTGCGCTTGGAATAAGGCTTGATTCCGGACTGTTTCCCAGGCAATTTTGCCCTGCTTCTTCCAATTCCGTGCAATGGTAATCTTAACTGCCATGCATATATGGGTAATGAGCAGTCATGCTGCTAAAGGCGTTTTTGGCCAATTAAGATGCATTTATGCAGTGCTAGGTGTTTTAGACATTTTTATCTTTGTGAGGGATTCAATTGTAGTAAATGTATTTTGCCAAACCTCTTGTATGACTCTACAGCTCCACCATATATGTGAGTGGGAGCCCTCCTCCTGAAGACATCTCCAGCAGGCTGATGAGGTAGATGGAAACATTTTTGAACATAATACCACCTATTAATTTTATATTGTGTTTCCACCAGACTCAGGCATTTGATGTCTTTTGAAACTTTAAGAAATGAATCATACCATTCTTTGGTGTTTATCTTAATACATAACTCCTTTTCCCATCCTCTTATTGCTGGAGGGACTATTGTTTCTTCCTGTGTTCTTAAACGTTTCGAAGCTTTAGTGAATACTTTATTAGTTTTCATACCATTGAAAAAATGGTTTATCGTGTTAAAGGAGTTACTGTCCTCAATCAAATGGTCGTTGATAAAGCTTTTGATCCTCAAGAAGTTAAATATCTCTCTATCTGGTAGAGCAAATTGTTCCTTAATATGAGCAAATGAGTCCATTTTCTCTGCTTTTAATATTTGCTGTATCGATTTAATTTTGCTGAGTTTCTGTCTCTCAGATTTAGGTCATCTAATTGGAACTCCAAATATTCCAGATTTATAGTAGAGGGCACATTGTCTCTGGCTATATTTATTCTTTATTTTAACCCATTCCAGCATTAGATGTTTATGAACCAAATATGGGGATTTAATTTATTTAGATTAAACTATTTAAATCTCTTAAGTCACATGCTACGGCCTCAATGGCATACCAACCTTCTTCTCTACTTTCCTTTACTTGGATTGCATGCATTTGACATAATATAATGGCTTGATATAACCTATTAATATCCGGAAAATTTAGGCCTCCTCTATCTAACTTTTGAGAAAGCAGTTTATTTCTTATTCTCGGTTTTTTACATCTCCATATGAAGTTACATATACTGCTCTGGAGCATAACCAACCACGATTGTGGAACCCTCAGAGGAACCATTCGCAACAAATATAGCCATTTCGGTATAAGATAGGAATTCACTGCATTCATTCTACCCCACCACGATATTCCAGCATTTTTTCACTCTTTTAACCAGGCATTTGAGTATCTGAGTAAGGATAAGAAATGTATTTCCATCATTTTACTTAACCCCTTGGCAACACAGGACGGACTAGGTCCGTCCTGTGTGCTGAGGCGTAAGTGACACAGGATGGACCTAGTCAGTCCTGTGTCTAAATGAGCACTGAAAGCGGAAAAGTTTTGCTGCAAACTTTGGCAAAGATTGGTGGTAAAATGGCTACATGAAATGTGTCAAAATACCCCAAGTCAAATGCCCTGAGTGGTCTAGTTTTCAAAAATATGTACATGTTGGGGGTCATTTATGGATTTAGTACAGATATGTAAGGTTGGTGCGGAGCTGGAACCACTGTGCAGAAGTAGGTATGGTATACGTAACAAACCCAGGCAAGTGAACAGAATTCTTCTGCCTAAAGGAATTCCACCCTACGGTTGAGCCTCAGGTTTCTTTCCTCCGGGACTTTGGCACTCTGACACTTACTAGGATAATGAAACGTAACCAGAATAAAACTGACACGGGCACAAATACCAAAAACGAAGGTACAGGAGGGCTAGGCAAGAGAATGGTCAACAAGCAGGGATCAGGGCTGGCAGCAAACGATCGGAGTCAGGAGGCAGGCGAAGAGTCAAGACAGGCGGCAAACAGGCAGAGTCAAAACAGGCAAAATCAGCAACAGGAGTCAAAGGTAGTCTGTGAACGCTAGAAAAGGCTTGGAGCACTATTTCAGGCAAGGAGCAAGTGCACAAATGAGGTTTAAATAGCCCTCCTACCAAACAATCAACCAATGAGAATCACAGGAAAAAGTAACGTTTAAACTTGGCCCTTTAAGGATGAGTAAGGGCAGGAAGCCAAACGTAGAACTGCACATGTGCAGAACAGTAACCTAGGATTACTCATGAAAGACCTGTTAATGGAGACCAGATTGCAGCGAGACAGATCTCTGGGGATTTCTGAGCAGGTAAGGAGGTTGGTGAGGAGGGAGTGATTTGCAGTGTGACAGTGCTGTCGTGACAAGATATCAGTGTTACAATGTCACTATCACCAATTTTGAAAAAAAAGGATTTTAACATAGCTTTGCACTACTTAAAGTTCTGGCCCTGTAACATGAATAAAAAAGCACAAAAACATAAAACATGGGCTATTTCTGAACTCAGGACATATATTAGAAACTATTTAGCAGTGTTTTTTGTTGTCTCTTGTACATGAGTATACGATTTTTCAAATAAAATCATTAAAAAAAATTTTTTACATTTTTTTGCCATATTGTATTATTTTTTTTACATCAAATTATATGCTATTATCAAAATAATTGTATCAAAAGAAAGCCCTTCTTATGACGATAAAAACGGCATATAGTTTGTGTAGGTACACTAAATGAGACAGAAATAAATTACAGCAAAGCACAAACACCTCATAAATGTTAAAACAGCCCATGTCACCAAGCGTCGGACAAGCCAAAAAAGTCATGTCACTAGGGGGTTAAATCCCTACTAATTTTAATACCCAGATACTCTAAGTGATTTTTAGTCCATTGGAATTCAAACACCTGCTGAATTTCCTTGATGGAGGTGGAGTCTAAGTTAGCATCCAATATAATAGATTTGTTGATATTCATTTTGTAATTAGATATTTTACTATACTTTCGTGTCCATAAGGTTTTCCAATGAGTGTAATGGGTTGGTCATGGTGATCATAATATCATCCGCATAGAGGGATATTTTAATTTCTTTATTTTCCACATTCCAGCCTAGTTTATTAATGTTATTTCTGACATTTATTGTAAATGGTTCCAACGATATCACATACAACAAAGGAAATAAGGGACATCCTTGTCTGGTTCCATTGTTTAATGGGAACCAGTCTGATGTTATATTTGGGCCAATCGTTCTTGCTGTTGATCTATGGTAGAGGGCCATTATGGCTTCAAGGATCCAACCCGTGATCCCAAATGCTTTAGGGTGAGCCTCATATAGTTCCAGCTGACCCTGTTGAATGCCTTTTCTGCATCAATCGACAGTGTCAGCAATGGCATCTTTTTTACAGAGGCATCATAAAGTATATTTATTAATCTTCTAATATTATTTGTTGAAGATCTTTTGGTTATAAAGCCCACCTGATCTGGGTGGATCATTGAAGTCAGAATATTTTTTAGCCTAAGAGATAAGATTTTAGAAAAGAGCTTGACATCAACATTAAGTGATATTGGCCTATTATTTTTTACCTCAGTTGAATTTTTATCATTTTTTAGAATGGGTAGGATATTTGCCCTAAGCATTTCAGATGGAAAATTCCCTATTTTGACCGCTTCATTAAAAATTTCGGTTAGGCAGGGTTTTATCTGGTTTTTAAATATTTTGAAGAAGGAATTACCAAATCCATCTGTCCCCGGAGTTTGTTATCTTATCCAGACAGTCAATAGCAATTTACACTTCTTCCTGTGTAATAGGAGTGTTTAGTGACTCTCTATGTGCATCGGATATTTTCGGTATTTCAGTCTTGTTTAAATATTGGGCTATATCTCTCGTATCTGGTTGAGGAAGTATATTATACAGTTGCTTGTAGTATTCATTACATTGTTCTCCAATTTATTTAGGTAGCATATTGTAAGGAAGCCAAGCAGACGTACCGTGGTTCAGAAGCACGGGATCCCCAATAGCAGAAGTTAAGCGCCCTTGCCTGAAACCACAGATCCTGAGGGTCTTAGAAGTGGCAGGTACTACCTGTGGTATCGGGCACGAGCACCAGGTGTGATCCGATGGATGTAAACAGGATACTGATGAAATATACAGCACTGCCGAGGTAATCCAAAGGGTGCAAGCAAATAGGGTGATCGAGGAGGGAAGCCAATATCAGGGAGTCCAGAGAGCAGGAGAGTCCAGTAACGGGTAGCCAGGGTCAGGAGTACAGAAAGGCAGAATAAACGAGGAGCAAGCCGGGTCAGGAATCCAGAAAAGGCAGAATCAACGTGAGCAAGCCGGGTCAGGAATCAGGAGATCAAAAGTCGGATTGATAGTCACAAACGGAGAAACGGGGGTCACACAACGAGATTGAAGCTTGTCAATCATCAAGCAATTTTATGTTTCGCGCGTTGGTGTTTTAAAGGGCTGTAGCCCCGCCTCCGTGACGTGTGTAATGCGCGCCACGCTTCCCGTTTCCATAGCGATGCCCGTGATACTAGTGACAGCGTGTTGTGCCGCGCACGCGCTAATTTCCATTATCGGGTACGCGCTGCATGGAGCAGCCGACAGCGGGGGACCTTAACAATGCCTTTAGCGTACGTTGGAGGTAAGCGGCGTGGGACCGGAGCACGGACCTGACACATATACATTTTGTCCTGGTCTACAATCTTATGAATTCTGTTATCAGCAGCCTTTTTCTTTAATTTGTTAGTAAAAATTGTATTTACTCTGTTGCCTTTTTTGTAATATTTCCTTTTTAGCTTGTGTAAGTTAATAATGTTGTTTTCCATTAATTTCTGGTTTATTTTTGTTAAATATTCTTTAATTCTACATAGGTGGAGAGTATTGGGTTAGTTTTATTTTTTTCCGCAGTTTTTTCCAATTTCACATAGAGGGTGGCCAAACTCGCTCCTTGTTCCTTTTTCCATTGGGCTTCCAGTTTTATCAGATACCCTCTTATAACTGCTTTAAAAGCACACCAGTTGCGGAGAGCCAGGTACATACTTTCACACATGGTGGTCCTGCCCAAATATCCAGACACTCTGGAAGCAAATCCAGAACCTAATCACACGTATACTTCACAAACCAATTCCTCTAGATACATGTATCTTCCTTCTTTTCCAACCATTAGTCTCATGTACCTCCAAAGAAAATCAACTAATTTCTAGGATAGCCCTAGCCTCCCGTAGAGCCATAGCGCAATGGTGGAAACAATCACAAATTCCCTCTTTATCCTTGGTGATCGGCCTGATTAATAAAGTGATAGATATGGACCAAATAACCGCATTTGTACATGACACCCCGACAGATTTGAGAAATTGTGGCGCCCCTGGAAGAAACTATTTCATGACTTAAAACAGACATAAACGCAGAGACCACTCACCTCATCCACCCCCCCTCCATTTTTTTTTTATTCTCTCTTTCTTCTCCCTCTCTTTTCCCACGCTCCACCCCTTCCTTCGGACTCCCCTCATGTTTCATCCCCTCAGTCTACCACATTTGTAATCTTACTGGCAATCGGAATATAGTTAATCTCAACGATAATCCGCTCGATTACTGATACTTTGTACATTTAAATTTAATCTACTAAATCCTTGTAATACGAAAATGAATGTAAGAAGATGTATTACCTGTTTGGTACCTTACCCGCATGACTGTATTTTGAAAAGCATTATATAACTCAGTTCACCCTCTGTACGATGTTAACTGTTAACATTTCTTGACTGTCTGTTTTTCAATTGAAATATAAATATTGAAAGTCCTCAAAAATAAAGAATTATATAAAAAAAAGCACACCAGCTGTTTAAATGGGACGTCTCCAGTGGATTGTTTTCTTGCAGGTATAAATCTATCAAGTTTCTTATATCCTCTAGATTTTTGTTATTGTGTAAATTAAAATCTTTCATTCTCCATGTTAAATTCATGGTCTTGTCTTGAGAGGTCAATTCCCATAACAATATACTGTGGTTTGACCAAGAATTTTCTATTATACGGATTTTTGGGATTTTATTTACTAAATTTAAATCTCCCCAGACCAGCTCAATTCTAGAGTACGTTAATGTACTTTCGAAAGGTGCGTATAGTCTAGTTCTTTAGGGTGATTTATTCTCCATATATTGAATAATCCGTATTTGTTTTTAATATTTTTTAGAGTCTGTGCTTGTTTATTGATAGATTTATCTATTTTATCTCCCCTCTTTAATTTTTTGTCCATTTCTGGGTCTAAGACCGAGTTAAAATCCCCTGAATATGTAGTACAACCCATTTTAATTCTTTCTGTTTCTTCTAGGATTTGTTTTAGGAGTTTAGTAGGATGTTTATTAGGCAAATATAAATTCACCAACGTGTATGTCTCATTGTTTATTTTGCAAATAACTATCAGGTTTCTACCTTCTGGGTCTTTCATTCGGTGGAGTTGTAAGAAATTATTATACCCTCCTACAGGGGTTATTCTTTTAGGGAATGTGTGACGAATGAAGCACAGAGACAAGTGTATATAAAAAGGTATATTATTATTAAATTGAGATACTGTTACAGGTTGTACAGGAAATACACAGTGTACACATTACACATAACTGGTTCATAATCAACAAGTAACAGACAATGTATACTTATACATTCATATCTTCTCCTTGTTCCTTCATCTTGGGACTTCTGCTGGCTGTCCCCTCCTCACACAGGAACAGACAAGACTAGCACTCTCCCTCCTTCCACAGGAACAGCAAGACTAACTAGCAAAAGTGGTTCACTCAACTAAGTATCCCAAAATCCCTCCAAGATACCTCCCATAGAGATAAAAGAACCAGTTCAACCCAGTTTGGAGACATATGGTCAAAGTAATAAAGGCAACCCCCTTATAACATATCGGTTAGTAAATAAAGACTGGAAAGGTGAGTGAAAGGCTTGCTCACACAATCTAAAGAAGTCATCACAGCTGTAAACCTTTTAATGTCCACTTCCTGTGTCATTCAAACTGCATTCCATTGCGAAACCAGATAATTATCTTAGCTAATTACACACATCCACCCAAAAGCAGATATCTATGTATTAAATAGAAAATAACATTTTTGTAAAGGCACCCTATATGTCTTACAGAGTATCTCTAGATGTAATAAACTGGAGAATTTTCTAGCCACTCCACATTTTTTTTTGTCTTTATTCGATGCCTATTCAATGGTGTTATATTTTAAGATTGTCTGTCTTTCTGTGTCCAGTGCGTCTCTTGTAAGAATGTTATTTGTATCTAGTTCTTTTGCAAATAGTTATATACCACTGACCTTTAAAATATTGTATTCAACCCCTGTACGTTTACAGATACTATCCTAACCATCCTGTCCATAGCTTCCCCTCTCATTGACTGGCTTGTTTTTCTCTCTGGAAACATAAAAAGAGGGAGTGATACTACCTAGTTTGGTGAAGGCCTGGAACATTTTCCAAGTCTCCTGCATAGGGTAGTTAATGAACTATCCTATACCTGTGTCAATTTATGACACACAGTAAGGGGGTGTACCGTCCCCGGCTGTGCGCATTTATATCTATTAATATTTGCTCTCGTGTTTCATTTAGCTTCTGCGTAGTTATCTGTTCTAGTAGTTTGTCGATTTTTTTCTCTCCTCTTTCGCTCATCCCCTTCTCTTCCCTTCCTCTCCTCCATCCCTCCTACTTTCTGAGTCTGATTTTACCTTACTTTCACCATTCCTCAACAGTTTTCCTTCGCTTCCCTTTCCTGTCCTATCTTATCCTTCCTTTCTAACTCCTTTTCCCATGTCCTACCTCTCTTCCTTCTCCTCCCTCCTCCCTCCTTCATTGTCCCTGTTAATTCTCCTATCCTCTTCCTCCTCCTCCTCCTCCCTATTTCCTGGGTTCCTTCTCATCTGCTATTATCCGATCTCTACCCCCTTCCCCTGTCTATTTCCTTCTCCTCTTATTAATTTATGTACATTCCATTTAAGGTAGCAAGTTGTCTATGTCTTCCTTATATTGCAATATATAATTCTGATGCTGAGGACAACCTTAACCTTGTGATAGACGTATAATTGTATTTGTGGAAAAACAAATAATCACTTTAAGTGTTTCTACTTTATAGCACTGAATACAAAATATAAGTGTTTTAAGAACAAAACAAAAAAAACCTTCATTGTGATTTATATTCTCTTATTAAAGAAAAAAAAAAAAAATATATATATATATATATATATTGTGTTTGTGTTTAAACGTATCAACATAATCATTATTTCAACATCATTTAAGTTTCAATTTTCTCACTTATATTTTAAGACATAAATTAGTGATTTGTAGTTGTGATAGTTTAAATCCCTTGACTCCCTTTCTCCCCCTTCCCCTTTCTTAAATACCTATTTAGTGGTCATTACTTCCTTTAGCTTTCAAGATCTGTGTTTCTCCGGTGGACATAGATAACAACCTTAAACCCCATTATAATTACTTCACACAGAGAAGGGGAGAGGAAAAAAACAAAACAAACCAAAGCACACAGTTATTTCCAGGTTGTAGCTTAGTTTTTTTGCTTGTATCCAGGACATGAGATTGTATACTGTTTCAAATTCTTCTAATATCTCATTCCACAGAATTTTTATCATGGATGGGTATCTCCAGTTAAACCTTATGTTGTTGGTTCGTAGGATATTTAAAGCTGTTGAAAAAGTTATTCTCCATGCCCTGGTTTCTTCCTGTTTTCCACAGTTTGGCCTCCATATCTGTGACTCTAATTGACATTAGATTTATTGACATTTTATTTTATTTAGATTTATTTTCTAGCTCTTGCATGATGTTTTTTAATTGAGAGTCCAAACATTTCTTTAAGAACTCCTGGGAAATTCTTGTGGGATCCTCTGTATCTACAGAGTCCTCCTTGTTTGATTCTATGGACTCATTTAGAGCCTTTACTTTATCTCTTGATGGAATTGGGGGAAAGAATTCGGACACTCTTTTATCATGTTTCGGGTCTTTTTTTTCCCTCTTTTTATCTTTTTATTTTTTTGAGACTTTTTTTAGAAGCCATCCTTCTCCTACTTTTCTCTTTTTTCTCTTAAATGAGCTTGTCTAGGAGTACTTGTTATATTTGAACCTGGTAGCCCAAGTAGGGGACTTCTCTGAGTGAGAGGGAGTCACTCTCCTTTTCACTGTCAAGTTTTCAGTCTTTAAATGTAATTTGTTTTAGACAGTGTAACACGTCTCCAAACCTGTTTTGGTCTGAGACATTCACAATGCACCAACTATGTTTATTACATTTAAGCCTGGTAGTAGAAAAGAGCACTTCTCTGATTAGTAAGGGGTTGTTCACCCGTTCACTACCAGGTCAGTATATCTTTAACTGTCATTTTTTTAGACCGTATAACACTTCCCAGCGCCTGTTTTGGCCTGAAACATTCACAGTACACAAAAATAAATAACTTTTTATCTTCGGATAATACAGGCTCTTTCAACCTTTCCCTACCGAGTCTTTTGTTCATGAATGCCGTTTTTAGGCGTTATGTCGCTCCCCAAGGCCTTTTTTTTTCTCCTTTCTTTCTTTTTTGACCTGAGACACTCCACGTCACGCCCCCACATGATCCCTCAAGTTAAACAATTTCTATCCAGTTGTGCCCAGAGTACTGGGAAAGAGAGAAAGAGAGATCAGAAATTCTCCTTTCCAACTTAAATATATGTGATTCTTCCCCAAATAAGCACAGTGCAGGCCATTGGCCCGTGAATATATCTAAATACAGAATCTGTGCAATGTGTTATCCTGTGTCTTCCATATTCAGAATAAATATCTTGTCTTGAAATTAAGTAAAATAAAAAGTGTGAGTGCAGTTCTCTAAGTTATATTTTCTTATAATTCTTAACATTTCCCCTCTCCCTCCCCCTCTTCTCCCGTCTTAGAGCTCATACATCAAAAGTTTCTCCTTGGAGCAATTTCTTCATGGGTTGCTCTGGGTGCAACTGAGTATGAGTCCATGTTCACACATAATTCTAAATTCTCAGTATGCAACCCAGTACAGAGAAAAGGAGTTGGAGAAAAAAAGGGGGGGGGGGGGGGGAAATCCCAGTTGAATTGCTCCTCAGCCCCTTTCCTCTCTAGACTAAGCCAGAAAAAGTAAAAATCAGTCACAGTGTTTAGTCATCAGTCCCCAAGTGTCCATCCTTATCCTTAGCTGGTCTGGATCAAAAAAGTTCAGTTTCTCTTCCCCCCACGTAACTCTATGTTTTGCTGGGTATCTCCAGGCATATACAATATTATTATTTCTCAAGCGTAGAGTTAGTTCAGCAATTTTTTTCCTGAATCCTCTGGTTGAGGCTGATAGGTCAGCAAACGTACTGAGACCAGCGAATTTCAGGTTTTTTGCAGGGTTCTTCCTCATCTCCTTGACCAGAATTTCCTTGATCTTATAACTCTGGAAACAGACAATGTCTGTGGATAGTGAGAGATTGGGTGGTTTGGGAAGTCTGTGAGTTCTTTCTATTGGCACCAGGCCAAGTAATTTTGGATCCAGATAAGTAAAAAGTAGCTCTGAGACGTATTGAGAAATATCTGTGATCTCTTCTGGGACTCCTCTTATCTTTAAATGTTGTCTCCTTGAGTGGTCTTCTATATCACTTATCTTCAAGTTCATTTTCATGATCTTGGCACTAAGAGAAGATTTCTGGGCCTGGAGATCACCAACTTTGAGAATGGTGGATTTTAAATGGAGGAGTTCCTCCTTATAGTCAGATAGATTCCGATCTAGGTCTGCCCTTATTTTTTGGTAGAGAGTCTCTAAGGCGGTGGTGAGATCCACATGAGTGATATAGTTATCTGAATCAAAGGTACTGCTTTCACTACTTCGATCAGCAGACGGTTTTTCAGACATAATGGATAAGTCTGTGTCACTGTGAGTGGAGTAAAAAGAACATATTGGCGGTATTTTAGCATATTCTCCAGTGTTTCTGTTTTTCTCAGGTCTTTCCTCTATGTCCTTGTCAGGTCTATTAGATCTATCCACCTTAGGAGCCAACTTGAGGATGAGTTGTTAAAAAAAAGAAAAGGGGGGCGTGGTCTCACAGCCGAGGAAGATGGATGAGTGAGAGTGTAGCTCCGACACCCTGAGGCCTTCCAAAGTGAATAGCGTGAGACTATAGCGGCAAATAGCAGAGCAACCTCGTAAAACTTGTAGCAGATACCTACCGTTTAAAGATGGCAGCGAGATCTGGCAAGTAGAGAGACAGACAAAAGGGGCAGCGAGACTCTTTCTTCACGCCAAGAAAAACGGCGACGGAAAAAGGGCTCAAAACCTGCAGATTTTTGTTCCTGCCAAGAAACCACACGTCACTGCTAGAAGTCACTTTCTGGCTAGGGGAGCTAGGGGAGGTGGCGGATGTGGTACTGATCCATAACATCTTAGAATAAAGGTATGTCACGACGCTGAGCACTCTAAATGTATCCCCTCTGATATGGCTGTCACTTTAATGTCCCTTAATGTTAAGGGTCTTAACACACCGGAAAAACGCAAACTAGCACTAAAGGAGGCAACATTGTCCAAAGCTACGTTTGCCTGTTTTCAAGAAACGCATTTTGCTAGGGACAAAGCGCCTACACTTATGTCCCCCTTATATCCTACCCATCATTCCGCTATGGCAGGCAGTAAAACCAAAGGGGTCTCCATCCTTATACATAAAGATGGTATCTTTGAGTTGCAATATAAATATGCTGATCCACAGGGACGTCAGCTGATTATTAGTGTTGAGCGAACCCAAACCGCACTGTTCAGGTTCGTACCGAACATTACGGGTTTTTGGACCCCAAACACGGACATTCCACTGTATGTTCATGTTGGAGTTCGGGGTTCGGCAGGGCCAGCGCCACCTGTAAGGCAACCTAGGCAGCCGCCTAGGGCGCTACTTAGCTGGGGGCGCCGGAAACGTGAAAAAAAATCCTCCCCCTTCCCCCTTACTTACCTCCTCGCTGCTGCTCTGTCTCCCGGTGCAGGTCCGTGGCTGTGAGGGAAGCGTTGTGCGCTCCCCTCCAGCCGATGCGGATTCAATAAAGTTTGTTTAAACTTTTTTTTTAAACAAACTTTATTGAATGCACATTGGCTGGACGGGAACACACAACGCTTCCCTCACAGCCATGGACCTGCAGCACAGGGAGACCGAGCAGCAGCGAGGAGGTAAGTGAGGTGGAAGGGGGGAGGAAGAGGGTGGCTAAATCCTGGCACATTGAGAGGCATAATCCTGGCATACTGAGGGGCATAATCCTGGCATATTGGGTGGGAAAATCCTGGCATATTGAGTGGCATAATCCTGGCATATCGAGGGGCAAAATCTTGGCATATTGTGTGGGAAAATCCTGGCATATTGAGTGGCATAATAATCCTGGCATATTGGGTGGCTAAGTCCTGGCATATTGAGAGGCATAATAATCCTGGCATATTGAGGGGCATAATCCTGGCATATTGAGGGGCATAATCCTGGCATATTGTGTGGGAAAATCCTGGCATATTGAGTGGCATAATAATCCTGGCATATTGGGTGGCTAAGTCCTGGCACATTGAGAGGCATAATCCTGGCATATTGAGGGTCATAATCCTACAGCGATTATTCAAATTACAGTGATTATTTTAGTGGGTGCTATACTACATATTTGTACCCTGCCCTGAGCCCAGTGCCACAGAGAGGCAGTTAGCTCAGTGGGCAACATCTAGGCATTTTTAAATACTGCAATTTGTTGGTGTTAAATATTACATTTGCGTCCTGCACTTCATATCTTAGAGTCAAATAGAACCGTCAAATACTGTGCTTACAGCGCACTTTGAAAAATTCTGGCTACTTCCTCCTCCTCCTCTTCCTCCAGCACCGCTTCCACCTACACCGCCATGGTCACCGCCTCCTCAACCTATGGGTTACTTAGTATAAACTGAAAGAGAATACCCTGCACTCCAACCCTCTCTCAAATTGATAATTCTGTTGATCCTCCTGGCAGCCATGCTTTAGATTTAGATTTATGTTCTTCCAAAGCTAAAATCAAAGATTCCATCTAGTGCTATTTTATGGCTCAGCTGTATTTGTATGTATTTTATGTTATTTTAAGTTATTTCCCTATCCACATTTGCTTGCAGGGAACTTGTCCTACTCTTACCCACATTTTACTTCATTTTGCAGCCCTCTAGCCCTTTCCAGGACTTTTTTAGAGGCATTTTAGTGGCCAAAAGTTTAAGTCCCCATTGACTTCAATGGGGTTCGGGGTCAAGTTCAGGGTCAAGTTCGAGCACGGACCTGCCGAACCCAAACATCCAGGTGTCCGCTCAACTCTACTGATTATCAAAGGTACACTAGACCAAGAACCTATTACTATAGCGAATATATACGCCCCAAACTCAGCCCAACTTCCCTTTCTTAGGAAATGTTTTGAACAAATTATTGCTTTACAGCCCGTCAGACTGATTATCTGTGGAGATTTTAATTTGATCCCCGACAGAACACTAGATACCCCATCCACATCTAAAAAGGCGACTGCAGCCCAAAATCCCACCGCCTTCTGTCAACTTCTTTTAGAATTTGAATTACAGGATGTGTGGAGAATGATGAATATGACAGAGAGACTATACATTTCACTTGACTGTACACAACGTATACACAAGGATAGACCTAGTTCTCACAGACAAATACACTCTGCAGAATGTTATGAGCTCTGATATAGGGCTCATCACATGGTCAGGCCATGCTCCTGTTAAGGCTTCCTTCCCTATCTCCAATCCTATGAGGGGTGAAGGGAGATGGAGAATGAACACTTCAATCCTATCTGATTTGACCCTCCAGGATACACTGTCCCACACCCTTACAGATAATTTTCGGCTGAATGATGTACCTGACTCATCTATAACTTCAGTCTGGCTTGCACATAAGGCGTTCATGAGGGGAGTCCTTATACAACAGGGGGCTAGGGCAAAGAGGCTACAAGAGACTAGATGCCAAGAATTGACCCACAAACTTTCTAAACTAGACAAAACTAATAAACAATACCCTACCCTACCCCCTAACTGGCCAAACAAATCAGTACAGTCAAGGACGAACTTAACCAATTACTATATGATAAAATAGCCCACTCATTGAGTGGACTTATTTTTTGATGACTTTAGAGTCATTTGACTCCCCCCCCACACCTTTATCAGAGCAATCAGAGCCCTATAAGACAAAGCTGCTGCCAGAGTCTTCTATTCGGGCTTCTACTCTGACGCCTTTCACCTCACTAATGGCACACGACAAGGCTGCCTTCTCTCACCATTGATTTTTGATTTGGCACTTGAACCTCTGGCCATCAGACACCATCCGAATATCCACGGTATGTTATTGGCCCACACAGATCACAAATTGAAATTATTTGCCGATGGTATTATTCTCACCCTTACTGACCCTATATACTCCCTACCCCCGCTTCTCCAACTACTTTCCAATTATGGCCAGGTCTCATATTATAAAAATAATGCAGCTAAAACCCAAGCCTTACCCATTAATATTCCCAAAGATATTTTAGACACACTTAAACAAAGCTACGATTTTGACTGGAGGAAAGATTTTTTTCTATACTTAGGAGTCCGCATAACTAGATCGTTTCATGCTCTATTGCATTTTAACTACAACAAATTATGGCCCCTCATTAAGGCAGATCTCCATACATTGACCAAATCTCCTGGCTAGGCCATATGGCAAACATGTCAGCGATGCCCAAATTAATGTATCTATTCTGCACTTTCCCTGTGCCTGTCCCAGCTTCTTTTGTTCAACACTATCAATCTGAATTCACTCATTTTATATGGAACCACAAATGTCCGAGAATAACGGCCTCTACACTGCGACTACCAAAATCCTCTGGCGGTCTACGGGCTCCTGATATACAACACTATTACCCAGCCACAGCCTTGGCACAACTGTTAACTGCGTTCAAATCCCCTGAACCACCTCTATGGTTAGAATTAGAATCCCAATATACAAAACCATACCACATTTGTGACCTCCTCTGGCTGCCAAGCCCAGCTTGAAATCTCCCCTCCCCAGCACAAGATGTTCGCTGCTCATCTGGAGAAGATGTATAGGCTCCCTGCTCCCTACTCACGAAGTGGTGAGATTTGCTCCCATCACCATGCTGTCCCTCTTTTCTAGTAACCGTCTGCTTCTGTCCTGGACCAAGAAGGGATCATATCTATCTCACAGTTGCTCGAAGACTCTTCCATAGTCTCTTTCAAGTATCTACAAAGCGAATTTGTATATCGGACCATGAACAATATACCTATATCCGAGTTAGAGACATACTTAAAAGTTTACAAATACAACCACTCCATAACGGCAGAACCAAACTGCATCAGTTCATACTGCGACCAAAAGGGGCCATATCCACCCTATATGAGGCTCTCAATTTATTTCCTGCCCCAACAAAATTGCCTTATATGACATAATGGGAAAAAGAATTGCACAAAACGTTTTCACCAGCCCAATGGCACAAAGCTATTACTGCCATGATAGGGGTCTCCAGATTTAGCAATCATTTTGAAACAGACCGAAAAGTGATCTTCAGATGGTACTTGGTTCCTACTAAATTAGCATCTATTTTCCCTACCTGCAGTGACAAATGCTGGAGATGCTCACATTGCGAGGCTCCATGAGCCATGTTTGGTGGCATTGTAGACTGATCAACCACTTTTGGGCACAAATCTTCAGTCTCATAAATTCACTGTTGGACACACCTAGGCTGCCATCCCTTCAAATAGCCCTTTAGACATGCTACCCACTAAAACTATTCCACCTACTCGAAAACTTATAATGCATATCCTAGGGGCCGCAAAGTGACTTATAGCGCACAATGGAAATCTACACACTCCCCAACAACCACTCAACTCAAAGAAGAACTGGAGTTTGTCCGAAGCATGGAAACAAAAGCAGCTTATCGACTCCGACGTATTAAATGGAATGCTGAAGTCTGGGACAGATGGTTACTCTATGCGGTTCCGCAACTTGACTCACAATCATCCCTGGGTTCCAGCTATCCATAATAAACTACAAAGAGTTTCTGGAGGGAGAAACAGATAAAGAAACCGTATATTCTGATTTTGTTCTTTCTCAAAATTACATACAAGTATGGAGCCAGGCTTCATTATTCAATGTTCACCCTCCAAGCAGTACAGCTCAACTGTTCATGATGTTCATGCTCCAGTGGATACACTACAGTCTTTTTATTGTAAACATTGACTATATTGCTACTTATTCTTGATTTACAGTAATAAACGTACTGATTATACGCTCCCTGCCCCCCCACTCCTTCAAACCCAATCCTCCCACAGCGTAATTTTTATTTTCCAATTGATCACCTTATGAGTTTGCATCCCCTTCCTCCCCACCCTGACTGTCCCTCCCTTTTATTTATATGATTTGATGTTGTGTTTTTCATTTAATGCAATAAAGCTTTTTAAAAAAAAAAAAAAAAAAGGTATTGCAGTTTTTCCCCAGTAAACTGTGGGTATCACTTTATGCAGTGACAGGAGTGCCCTCTATTGGTGAAAGTAGGATTTGCCGGCCGTTTGGATATAATTCCTTTAATTATTGTACCCGCTCTTTTGCCTTTAAGCCATGGGATATCTGCTTTGATATATTTAAGCTTAATTTACTTCTTCTCAGTCTGTGAGCCCACTTGCACCTGGGATATCTTCCCCTGAATCAAGTTGTCTGCCCGTGGATCAAGATGTCACACATTTTGATCACAATAACATTCTTTGAGTCTTATCAATTTAGACTGTCCAGCACAACCACCCTAAGGTGTATTTAGTTGTTTATACTAATGTGTTTTAGCTGAATCGAAGGTGCTTCTTTCACTACCTCGATCAACAAACAGGTTTCCAGATTAAATGGAGAAATCCACTTGGCTACGAAGAGAGTGGGAGGGGCCTATTAGTGGTATCTAACTATTATGATCTTCAGCTCCACAGTAGGTAAGGAATAGTGCGTCACTTATGTGCAGTTGCTAATTTAAGCCTACCCACGAGTCAAGGTAAGTAGGTTACAAATGGTCTGGCTTCTATATAATTCAAACCAGCAATAAATAAGAATTATTAAGTCACTTATCTACTCTTTTCTGCTCTGTCCTGGTCACGTGTCGTGGTATGTAAGGTGAGTGTTTCGGTTTCAAAAGAGAAGGACTTTCTCCTCTGCCGGGAGACTTCCCTCACACCTCTTTTTCCAGCAATGTTGCTTAAGGGGAGGATAACTGGGCATGCAATGCCATGCAGACGCCAAACAGTGTTCTGCAGTCCCGCAGAAGTGGCTCCTTTTCTGCCCGCTCTTCGCCCTCAGTCCACTATCTCTCTGCTTCCATTAGGCGGTGTCATCGTTAGATCTCAGAAGGGGGACTCCAGATTTTCTCACACTGCTGTCGTTGCTTGCTCCTCCTACTCACGTCGACATAACTATGTCCACATCCTCTCTCTAAAATTTCCAGCCACTATACTTATTAAGATGGTAAGCAATAGCTGTTAGTCCCAACTGATGTGGTATACGCAAATAAGGTGAGGTGACATCTAAGGTGACCCATGTATATTGGTCTTCCCATGTTATCATTTTTAAGCTGTTTAATACATGTTTTGTTTCTCTTAAATAAGAGTGAAGTCTCAATACTAATGGTTGGAGCATTGCGTCCACAAATTCCGATAGATGTTTTTTAAGGGATTGAATTTGTGATACTATGGGGCTGAATTTAGGAATGCCTGTGATACTAGACATATACATTTTTGGGAACTGATGGTAAATAGGGACTATTTGGAGTTCTACATTTAAGAAGGTAGCAGTGGCAGTAGCTATAAGACCCTTGTTCAGGGCTGTAGATATTAGAGAATGTAATTTCTTTTGAAACTTGTATGTAGGATTGGAGTTTAATTCGACATGGGAGGCTTTGTCTGTCAATTGTCCTAGGGCCTCAGATCTTTAATTTAATGAGTTCATGACCACAAAGCATCCACCTTTGTCTGCGTTCCTAAAAACTTTATTCGAATTAGTATGTAGTTGTTCTAATGCTGCTTTTTCTCTCTGAGAAAGAATCAATCTATTATCCTTAACATGACATGTTGCTTTAAGTCACACAAGTCTTTTTCTACTACATGTTGGAAAACGTTAATACTTAGTGATCTACAGTGTACAGGACAGAACCTAGAGGTAGATTTACAAATGGCAGCTACATTCTTCATAACTTCTGACTGTTTAACACACTGAGTGACTTCTGGATGTGATTCATGTTGCAGAGAGCTCAGTTTGTTAATCATAAATTCATTATCAAAATTATCAAAATTATCAATTTGACACTCTCCACTGGCTGAACATATGTCGTCCTTTTCTTGAAAAAACTTTTTAAGAATAATTGTACGTACAAATATATTAATGTCCACAATAGTATCAAACAGACTGAAGTCTTGAGATGGACAGAATGATACACCTCTAGTTAGCAAAGCAGATTGATCGCCAGTAAGCGTATAACTCAATTCACTACTGATGTTGATTCTTCAGTGTTTCTGGGGGGCGTAGACCATACCTGGGGTTTTCTCTTTTGCTGCCACCGTCTGCGTTTTCTATTTGATGATTTCTCTGTCTGTAATATGATGTCTGCTGTTTTGGTGGTGGCATGTTTTTTGAAGCTGTTGCTGAAAAGTCTTCTTCATCATGTATCAAAAAGTTTCAAAGCTCATCTCTCTCCCATCTCATTCAGAGTAGCAGAAATGGAAAAGTGTGTAGAAGATTGTTGTGAGTCTAGACTTGAAAATCTTGAAAAGCTCACAACTTTTTGGAGGTTGCTGTTTTGAGAATAGGTTTAATATTATTTTTTATCTTTATTCTTATCTTGGTTGAAATGGTTAATTCGCCTTTGTTTAGGCTATGTGTGTACACGATCCAACTCATAATCAATTCTGTCTATTTTAAATGTTGTACTTTTGCAAGCCATAATAGTTTCCTCAAGTTTAGTAACCTTAGTATCAAGCTCTTTAAGCAGTACTTCCATGTCTGCAGATGAAATTTATCTGTCAGTAACTCCTGGCACTGCTTGACATCGACTTGTGTGGCTACATACATACTTTGTTTTTTCTTTACAAGTAAATCCATAAGTCTTGTGGAAGAGTCATTACAGATGAGATACTCTTTATTCTCTTTTTTAAAATGTGATGATTTCATTATCCTGAATCCACGAGGTATCATTTTATGTTCCATATATCTCTCAAATGTAGTGATATCCCACCGTAGTTTTAGTTCTCGAATGCGGTGCATTTCTAGATTTGAATATAAAGAGAAGGTGGATTGTGTTCAAATCAGCTGTTGAGACTGTTACCGCTTTAAACTTTCTAGATTGCTCCCATTCATTCATTAATACAGAGCTATTCTTTGTAAGATTAGTGTCGTTATCAGCAACAGCATCAGTCTGTATTGGGTTAACATCGCCATCTGCTTCCTCAATTAACATTATGTCACATAAAGTATGCCAAAATACCTGGGTATTTCAAAAGGTTCTTAATTGTTCACCATAGATAACGGTTTGTCACAATGTATCACATGTACTATTGAGCAATAGGGTATACATAAATTTGTTAGAGTACAACTCACATGCAGTCTTCAAATATCGGAGCCCAGGTAAAATGA
This sequence comes from Pelodytes ibericus, assembly GCA_036172795.1. NCBI lineage: Eukaryota > Metazoa > Chordata > Amphibia > Anura > Pelodytidae > Pelodytes > Pelodytes ibericus. The sequence goes on from CM069861.1 coordinate 61,814,541, forward strand.
TAATCCAAGTGTAAAATTGAACCAAGGCTGCCACAATAAGTTAAAGATATAACCCTTGCTTCTGAGTACTGAATTCATCAAACTAAATTAGGCGTTTTATGTACCGTATTTGCTCGATTATAAGACGACCCTGATTATAAGACGACCCCCCAAACTTTGTATATTCCTTTAGGAAAAAAAACTAAAAGCCTGAATATAAGACTACCCTATAGGAAAAAAAAGTTTAACTTGTATATATGTAAATTGCTTTTTAATATGTAATAAAAAATTGATATTATACAAATGCATTTCTTGTTTTTATTTCCTTGCGGCCTCTCTCCCCCCCCAGCGTAGTCTCTCTCTCTATCTCCCCCCTCCCTCCCCTAGTCTCTCTCTCTCCCCCCCTCTCTCTCTATCTCCCCTCTCTCTCTATCTCCCCCCTCTCTCTATCTCCCCCCTCTCTTTCTCTCTCCCCCCCCTCTCTCTCTCTATCCCCCCCCTCTCTCTCTCTATCTCCCCCCTCTCTCTCTCTCTCTCTATCTCCCCCCCCTCTCTCTCTCTATCCCCCCCCTCTCTCTCTCTATCCCCCCCCTCTCTCTCTCTCTCTCTCTCTCTCTCTCTCTCTCTATCTCCCCCCTCTCTCTCTCTCTATCTCCCCCCCCTCTCTCTCTCTATCTCCCCCCCCCTCTCTCTCTCTCTCTATCTCCCCCCTTTCTCTCTCTCTATCTCCCCCTATTTCTCTCTATCTCCCCCCCCTCTCTCTCTATCTCCCCCCTCTCTCTCTATCTCCCCCCCCTCTCTCTCTCTCTCTATCTTCCCCCCTCTCTCTATCTCTCTCTCTCTAATCTCCCCCCTTTCCCTGGTGGCTAGTGGGGGTAGCTGGGGGATGTCTGCACGATACGTGCAGATATCCTCCATGCTGCCCGACACCTCCGTCTATTATGACGGACAGCTGGTCCGTCACAATAGACGGAGGTGTCGGGCAGCATGGAGGATATCTGCACGTATAGTGCAGACATCCCCCAGCTGCCCGATTGTCCCTGGTGCCTAGTGGGGCAGCAGAGGAAGTCTGCGCGACGAGCCGGGACGCTCGCCGGGACTTCTGTGACGAAAGTTCCCGCTCGTTGCGCAGACATCCCCTGCTGCTAGAGAGGGGGATCCAGGTCCCCTGCAGCTCTGCTGGGGACCTGGATCCATGTCTTATAATCTGACCTCAATTTGAGGTCAGATTATAAGAAAACCTTGAATGTAAGACATTACATTTTTCAGGCATTTGCTCTGAAAAAAACCTCGTCTTATATTCGAGCAAGTACGGTATTTATTTAAGTATTTTACCAGGAAGGATACACTGAGATTTATATTCTCTCATTGTTAAGTATGTCCTGGGTACGCACATTTGCATTGTACAGAGTACAGTATATTGTTAAAATACAACATGTTTAATTACAAATATACACTGAACACAAACAGGTAAGAAATAAACAGTGCCTTGCAAAAGTATTCACCCCAGTAGCATTTTTCATGGTTTTTTTGCCTCACAGCCTGGAATTAACATGGATTGCTTGAGGATTGTCATCATTTCAGTTACAGAACATACCCATAACTTTGAAGATGATTTTTTTTATTGTGAAGCAAACAAGAAATAGGACAAAATAACAGAAAAAGTCAATGTGCATAACTATTCGCCCCCCTAAAGTCAATAATTTGTAGAGCCACCTTTTGCAGCAATCACAGCTCCAAGTTGCTTTGTCTCTATGAGCTTGCCACATCTTACCACTGGGATTTTTGCCCATTCCTCCTTGCAAAACTGCTTCAGCTCCTTCAAGTTGGATGGTTTGCGCTTGTGCACAGCAAACTTTAAGTCTGACCACAGATTTTCTATTAGATTGAGGTCTGGGCTTTGACTAGGCCATTCCAACACATTTACATGCTTCCCCTTAAACCACTCAAGTGTTGCTTTAGCAGTGTGTTTTGTGTCATTGTGCTGCTGGAAGTTGAACCTCCGTCCTAGCCTCAAATCACGCACAAAGTAATACAGGATTTGCTCAAGAATATCCCAGTATTTAGCACCATCCATCTTTCCCTTAACTCTGACCAGTTTCCCAGTCCCGGTTTCTGAAAAACATCCCCAAAGCATGATGCTGCCACCACCATGTTTCACTGGGGGGATGGTGTTCTTTGGGTGATGTGTTGGGTTTGATGTGTTGGGTTTGTGCCAGACATACCTTTTTCTTTGATGGCCGAAAAGTTACATTTTAGTCTCATCAGACCAGAGCACCTTCCTCCATACATTTTGGGAGTCTCCCACATGCCATTTCGCAAACTCAAAACATGCCATTTGTTTTTTGAAAAGTAATGGCTTTCTTCTGGCCACTATGCCATAAAGCCTAACTCTATGTAGCGTACAGCTTATTGGTGGGCGGCCATATCTTGGCAGGTTTGCTGTTGTGCCATGTTCTTTCCATTTGGTTATGATAGATTTGATGGTGCTCCTGGGGATCATCAAAGATTTGGATATTTTTTTATAACCTAACCCTGACTTGTACGTCTCAACAACATTGCCCCTTACTTGTTTGGAGAGTTCAGTAGTCTTCATGGCAGTGTTTGGTTAGTGGTGTCTCTTGCTTAGGTTTTGGAGCCTCTGGGGCCTTTCAAAAAAGGTGTGTATATAGGTGTATAGGTGTGTCATGTGACACTTTGGCAGATCATGCAACACTTAGATTGCACACAGGTTGACATCATTTCACTAATTATGTGACTTCTGAAGGTAATTGGTTGCACCAAAGCTTTTTATGGGCTTCATAACAAAGGGGGTGAATACAAATGCACATGCCAATTTTATGTTTTCTATTTCTAAAAAATAGTTTAATGTATACATTTTTCTCATTTCACTTCACCAACTTAGACTATTGTGTTCTGATCCATCACATACAATTTGGATTAATAAAACATTGAATTTAAGGCTGTAATGTAACAAAAAAGGGGGGTGAATACTTTTGCAAGGCACTGTAGTCAACCATGATCACAGCCACATTCTGTATTTAGATATATTGACAGAGATCTTGTGAGGAATCTTAGACTGGAGAAAGATTTGATGGTGTCATTGAGGTTATTACATAATTGTGGTGCTCTGTAGGAAAATGATGATCAAGCTACTTTCTTTTTGTATTGTGGTATAGTAAGCAAACTTCTGGAACTGGATTGGAGTTAATAAGAGGTGGGAAAAGCTGGGGAGAGCATTCTGCTTGGTAGGTTGGGAGCTTCCCAGAAAAATCTATTAAACACAAGACTGGAAAGGGTGCATCTGGATTCCAGCAGTACAGGACCGCTTTAAGACGCTAGTTGACCCTGGGCAAATTATTTAGCAGTAGCATTGTAAAAAACTGTATGTAAATAAAAAGGTTAATGAAAATTGCATTTCTTGTTTTTATTCCCTTTTTGTGCACACACATTGCACCTAAAGGACATACCACAGCACTATAAAGCACCCACAGCACTTGGCTTGCACTCATATTGCACCCACACAATTTGACATGCCACAGTGCCAATTTGCCCCACAGAATATACCACAGTGTCATTTTGTCCCACAGAACTACTCCTGCAGAGCAAGCCACAGTGTCACTTTCCCCCACAGTACATGTTATTTTCCCCCACAGAACATGCCCCACAGAACATGCCACAGCATCACTTTGCCAATTAAAATAAGCCACTGTCAGGTACCAATTAACATGCCACAGTCACTTTGTCATTTGCCAATAATATGGCAATATTATTTTGCCATTAATAAGCCACAACCAATTTGCCAAATAATATGCCGGTATTATTTTGCCATTAATAAGCCACAGCCATGTTGGCCCATAATATGCCAGTATTATTTTACCCAGTAATAAGCCACAGCCAATTTGCCCAATAATATGCCAGTATTATTTTGCCATTAATAAGCCACAGCCAATTTGCCCAATAATATGCCAGTATTTATTTACCCATTGAATTTTTATTTTATTTTATTGTAAACATATAAAAAAGACAGTACAAATAAGTATAGAAGACTAACATACATTTTCATTTACACACAAGTAACAGATGACAATTACATTTTAGGTATTTGGTACTTAACTCCCTGTTCATTTCCAAATTGGTTTGAAGATATATTGCATTTTTGGGATTTCTAGTGATTTTAGATTTGAATTGTGACAGATAACGATCTCTTCTCAGAGGATGTTATTAACATTGGAAAAGGTTTTTTTTTTTTATAAGTTGATTAATAGTTTTATTTTTCCTTTTCTTATTTTCTTATATTGACTCATTGGGTGGCAGGTTTCTCTTAACTTCCTTCCATCGGATGCCCAGGGTTCCTCAACTCCTCCCATTTTTTCCATAGATTTCTTTAATACCCATATTGATATTAGGAGCTGTGGAATCCCTCTTCCATTATACATTGGTAGTCTATTTGTTAAATTACTTCTGTCCATTTAGTAAGCTCATTATTTTTCCAATATCTAGCTGCTAGAAGAATATGAATGATTAAGTAGTGTATTTCCTTTACACATCTAGGAATATCCAGGTGTAAGATGAACAGTTGTGGAGTCAGAGGGCCTATATCAGTAATTAGTTTTATTAAAAGAGAATGGACTTTTTTTTTAATATGGGTTGTATTTTGCTGCAAGACCAGCACATATATAATTGGGTCCCCTCAGTTTCTTTACATCTCCAGCACATTTTGGAGTGTTGTTGGGAGCATTTATTCATTTTTATTGGGGTTAGATACCACCTATATTATAATAGGTTTCATGTAATGTTAGGTTATGTATGCTCTTTTTCATTATTTTTTGGGCCTGCAGCCATTCTTGTAATGTGAAGTCTGAGCCTGTCTCTGTTTTCCATTTAATCCAGGACCTATGTCTTAAGGGGTCTGTCATGGAATCATTTAGCTGTGTAATATTCCAAATTATTTTATTATTGTGTTGTATCTCTAGAAATTGTTCTATTTGTGGACTTTGAAGGATATTTTCAGAATATATTTTATTATTCTTTATCATTCATAAGAATAGGGACTCTATTTCGGTTTATAGAAAGCCAATAGCATTACATGTATTCCATAAACCGAAAGTCTATAAACCGAAAGACATTCGGTTTATAGACTTTCGGTTTATAAAAAATACATGTAATGCTATTGCTATTCTATAAACCGAAATAGAGTCCCTATTCTTATGAATGTAACGTCCCCACTGAACCCCCCCCCCCCCCCACTCCCCCAGGCCAACAGCCACCAAGTCCCGCCAGACCTTGTATGGTTGAAAATCTATGTTTAAATCTGCATAAAATACAATTGACCTTTCTTTCACCTAGGAGACAGGGGAGAGCAAAAGGCAGAAGGAGTAGTTAAGGAGATGGGTTGAAGGGAAAGGAGAGGGAAAGAAAAGAATATATATATATAAAAAAAATTGGAAAAGGGAGAATAAAATAAAATTTCTTACAGTGTAACAAGGAGGAAGGGTGCAAAGAGTCTGATGTGATAAAACATGATCCAGTATTGTAAAATCTTGTGAAGTGTTGATTGTATTATACTATTGTATATCAAATACGTATAGGGTAAATTGTAGTAAAGGGGTAGAAATAAAATAAATAAGTGGTTGCATATTATTACGAAAATTGTCATAAGAAGAATATGAATTCAAAAGGGGAGAAGAAGAAAAGAGATAAAAAATGGATAATCTTAATATCTTTCCATCTTATTCACCCCTCCGCCCCTTTCCTCATGTTTAACTGGCACCATAAAGTCCTTTTAAACATTAACTTTACATTCTAACTGTCATATCACAAAAATAATTTACTCTTGATGGTCACCCTTGTTGGCCAACCATTCAATGATTTTTTGCTGAATTGCGACTAAAAAAAAAGTGTGTCTGGCCTTCGGATGTTATAATCAGTTTATTCTGTGAACCCCAAAAGTATGGGATGTTGTTTTATCTGAGTGTGAGAGTTTGGTCCTTAAAACCATATCTTTCCAATCTTGTGGCTTTAGAGATATTGGCAAAAATTATGATATTTTGACATTTTTCTTCCTGTAGGCCTTTATTATCTTATCTTTAAGATAGTAGTTTGCAAATCTTACTATCACATGGGGAGTCATTGCTAATTTCTTTGGGTTTCGGGAGTCTATGATATCTTTCTAATGGATATAGACCCAACTGGGTGTTAGTCAGTGTGTTAAAAATTGATGTTAACCCCTTAAGGACAGAGCCTTTGAAACATTTTTGTCCATTCTGGACAATGGCTATTTTAACATTTCTGTGCTGTTTGTGTTTAGCTGTAATTTTCTTCTTTGTCGTTTACTGTACCCACACAAATTATATATTGTTTTTATCGGGAAAAGAAGGGCTTTCTGTGGATGCCATCATTTGGATCATATCCTATAATATTATATAAACAAATTAAATAAAATATGGTAAAAAAAAACGTATTTCCTGACTTTTTTTTTTAAACCTCTTCTCCTCATCGACAAAAGCGAACAAACTGCTAAATAGATTCTACTATGTCTCCTGAGTACAGGGATACCACCCATGCATAGGTTTGTTGGGTTGTTTGGGGGCTAAAAGGCAACATTTGGGAGTTGCAGTTTTTGGTTTTCCAACTTGAAATGTTGACATGGAGACAGATTGCACCCATGTCCCATTTGGGACATATTTGAAGCTAGCCAGTGTATTTTACCCCATCAACCCATATATTTTCTAAAAGTAGACACCCTAGGCTATTTCACATGGTGGTATTTTAACACCAAGTTATTTTCAAACTTTGTGGTGGTAATTATTTTGTGGGGGGTTTTCACAAACATTATACTTCAGACATGAATTCACAGTACAATTTTTGGTACGTGTCACTGCCAAATAACACCCCAATATGTGTTCAGCAACTTCTCCTGAGTACAGGGATATCACCCATGCATAGGTTTGTCTGCTTGTTTGAAGGTTAAAGGGCCACATTTGAGAGGTGTGCTTGTTGGTTTTCCAACTTGAAATTTTGACATGCAGACAACCTGCGCCCATGTCCCATTTGGGACATATTTGAAGCCAGCTAGTGTATTTTACCCTATCAACCCATATATACATTTTTTTTACACACACTAGGCTATTTCAAATGATGGTATTTTAACACTTTCCATTCACTAATTCTACCACCAGCCTTTGTCAAAGTTTGCAGTAGTACATTTTTTGTGGTTTTTTTCACAAACATAGCATTTCAGACATAAATTCACAGATTCTGGTACGTGTCACTGCCAAATAACACCCCAATATGTTTTCAGCAACTTCTCCTGAGCACAGGGATACCACCCATGCATAGGTTTGTCTGCTTGTTTCGGGGGTTACAACGCCACATTTGAGAGGTGTGCTTTTTTGTTTTCCAACTTGAAATTTTCACATGCAGACAACCTGCACCCATGTCCCATTTGGGACCTATTTGAAGCCAGCTAGTGTATTTTACCCCATCAACCCATATATTTTTTAAAAGTACACACCCTAGGCTATTTCAAATGGTGATATTTTAACACTTGCCATGCATTAATTCTACCACCAGCCTTTGTCAAAGTTTGTAGTAATAATTGTTTTGTGTTTTTTTTTCACAAACATTGTACTTCAGACATAAATTTACAGATTTTGGTACGTGTCACTGCCAAATAACACCCCAATATGTGTTCAGCAACTTCTCCTTAGTACAGGGATACCACCCATGCATAGGTTTGTCTGCTTGTTTGGAGGTTAAAGGGCCACATTTGAGAGGTGCGCTTTTTGGTTTTCCAACTTAAAATTTTGACATGCATACAACCTGTGCCCATGTCCTATTTGGGACATATTTGAAGCCAGCTAGTGTATTTTACCACATCAACCCATATATTTATTAAAAGTAGGCACTCTAGGCTATTTCAAATGGTGGTATTTTAACACTTTCCATGCACTAATTCTACCACCAGCCTTTGCCAAAGTTTGTGGTAGTAATTTTTTTGTGGTTTTTATTCACATACATTGTAATTCAGACATGAATTTACAGATTTTGGTATGTTTCACTGCCAAACAACAACGCAATATGTGTTCAACAACATCTCCTGAGTACAGGGATACCATCCATGCATAGATTTGTTGGGTTGTTTGGGGGCTAAAAGGCCACATTTTGAAGGTGCGCATTTCCAACTTGGAATTTTGACGTGTAGTCAGCCTGCGCCCCCATGTTTCATTTGGGACTGAAACCAGACAGTGTGTTTTACCCAAAAAAAAAACATATTTTTTGTAAAAGTATACACCCTAGGCTATTTTAAATGGTGGTATTTTAACACTTTCCATGCACCAATTCTAACACCAGCCTTTGTCAAAGTTTGTGGTAGTAATTTTATTGTGTATTTTTTCCCACATAAATTGTACTTAAGACACACATTCACAGATTTTGGTATGTGTCACTGCCAAACAATACCCCAGTATGTGTTCAGCAACTTCTCCCAAGCACAGGAATACCACCCATGTATAGGTTTGTCAGCTTTTTTTGGGGTTAAAAGGCCACATTTGAGATGTGTGCTTTTTGATTTTCCAACTTGGAATTTTGACATGTGGGCAAGGAAGGGGTTAATAGCTCTTATAAGAGCTTTTGTAGTACTGTACCTAGAGGCATTGTAGCAACACTGATAGAGTAAAGAAAGCGACCGCTGTGCCAGGCACGTCAGCTGTCGGCAAGTCCTCGATTTGCCGTGACGTGCCAGGCACATCATCTGTGACCAAGGGGTTAAATAGTTTCCTAGCTCCTTTTGTACTATGTCCTCTTAACCGTAAATTTTACATTCAGGATCTATCTTCCATTTCCGTTTGCTTTTGTTCCAATTGTATTATTTTATTTTCTAAAATGTTCTTTTCTTTTTGTAATGCTTCTTACCTTTCTTGAATTTTTAACATTTGAATTCCTTGCTGATTTACTTTTTTGCCTAAATCAGCTACTTCTTTACGTAGTTCTTCTTTTGTTAGGATCAGGTCACGTTTGATCTGCTCATATAGATTTTCCATTAGGAGGGATATTGATTCTTGTGATATTGTTAGTTTCTCTTTCCCAATATCTTCTGTTTGTCCCATGGCCGTTAGATCGCTGCTGGTGGTGTCTATAGAACGTATTTGGTTTTTTGGTGCCCCATATAGTTTGGGGGAACAGAAGATGTTAATTGATTTGTTTTTTTCCTGATTTGTACTTTTATCTTCCTTTTTCTTACTTTTTGGTGCCATTTATTTTCGGTTTTCCTCTCTTCCTCCCTCTCTGTTTATATTTAAAGATAGTTACTTTAAGTAAATAATTTCCCTTTCTCTGTCTTATTTTATAATAAATATGTATATTTTATTTATAGTGTTACATGATTTATATATTTTTTTCCTTTTTCTTTATAGTTCTTTGTGGCCCAATGAGGTGTCCTTCGCCTACAACCCTCTCCCCTTCTCTTCTCTTAGTAAGTTGTTCGGTTTTTCATTCTTTGGTATCTTTATCACTTCTTTTTTATCACTTCTTTTTTACATACATATATACTTTTCCTTGCTTTTTCCTTCTATTTGTATTCGTTTTTTGGCCTCTCATTTTCTGGCTTGTGATCCAAGGGGTTGGGTTTCAATTCCCAGGTTGCAGCTTTGAGAGAGTCAATATAAAAAAAAATAGATGAAATTGAAACGGACTCATGGTTTGTCGGAATTACTGCAGGATGTTATCTTCATTTGTCTTAGTGATCGGCCAGTTCGTTCTTCACCCAATGGTCCCCCAGATGAAAGTCGATAGATTTCTTTCAGTCCAACCTCCGTGTGGTGGCAGAGTCCAGGTCTTGGATTCGTCCACCCACCGAGGATTGATTGATATAGTCTGTGTTATTCTTCCTGTTCTTCCTGTTCTCCGTGGCCAGTTTAGATGGGTGTTGTTGGGAGAGGGATTTAAGCTGCCTTTGGTCCGCGTGTTTTCTTTTCTTCTCCAGAAATAGCTCAAAGGGTACCGGGACAGTCAGTACGGGGACCCGATATTTACTCCACCATGCAGCCTCTCCTCGAGTGCCTACTTCCTAGTCTGCATCATCCTTCCTAGCGTGCGTGTGCGACTATGTCATCTCCATACCTCAAGCACCTAATTTACCCATTAATAAGCCACAGCCAATTTACCCAATAATATGCTAGTATAATTTTGCCCATTAATAAGCCACAGAAAATTTGTCCAATAATATAACTACCTCCTCCCCCTTTTTCCCAGTACTCACCTCTTGGCTGCTCCATGTCCCACGTTGTCTCCTCCGTGCAGTCATCCCTCCATTTTTTTATGTGGCTGGTAGGGGGAGGGGCCATTGGGCCAGCATGGGCCCCCTTAGCCAGAGAGCCCTAGGCAAGTGCCACTTTGCTCATTGGTTAAAGCGGCCCTGCAGCAGTAGCCAGTTGAACTCTTTTAACATGTCACAATGGTGTGTCATGCAATTACATTGTAGCACAAAGCAACAGAATGAGTTGCAATGTAATAAGTTTATTAAGTTAAGTTTGTGGTGCAGGTGCATACTTACATCCCCACAATAAATAATTGTCATTTGCATTTGTTTTACAATCTGTTTCCTTACTGTGGGGCTTAGGCATGATTTGCATCTTTACAGTGCACCAAGTTTTAGATAACATTTTGATGAGGAGTTTTTAAATGTGGGGGTCAAAAGATAGATTGGGGTCTAGCAACATACCTAGATATTTGAAATAACTGGCAGTAGTTAGTGCACTATTTGCTTTTGTTCTAATACTTAGAGAATGTTATATTTTATGTAATTTAGATACTGTCCGAAAGAGCATAGATATATTTTTGTCGGGGTTTGGGAAAAGTGTATCTGAGATCCACTTTTCAACCTCTGTGAACTAGTCTTGGAGCACAGCCTCAAGTTGTGGAAGATTTGGTTTGCTTAGGGGCAGTGGCGTCACGAGGGGGGTGCTGGGGGTGCAAACCGCACCGGGTGACACCCGTGCTGCCGGCACCCCCTGCATTAAAAAAAAATCAAAAACGTTCCTCCTTGCTGCTGTCTCCCGGTGCAGGTCTGTGGCTGTGAGGGAAGTGTTGTGCACTCCCCTCCAGCCGCGCGGCTTCAATAAAGTTTGTTGAAACTTTTTTTAAAACAAACTTTATTGAAGCCGTGCGGCTGGAGGGGAGCGCACAACTCTTCCCTCACAGCCACGGACCTACCCCGGGAGACAGAGCAGCAAGGAGGTAAGTACTGGCTGGGGAAGGGGGAGGAGGGTGGCATAACGAGCATACTAAGGGGCAATTTCCTGGCATATTAATTGGCAATATCCTGGCATATTAAATTCCATATTGGGGGGCAAAATCCTGGCATATTAAATGGCATATTGGAAGGGCAAAATCCTGGCATATTAGATGGCATATTGGGGGGCAAAATCCTGGCATATTAAATGGCATATTGGGGGCAAAATCCTGGCATATTGAGAGCAAATCCTGGCATATTAAATGGCATATTGGGGGTCAAAATCCTGGCATATTAAATGGCATATTGGGGGGTAAAATCCTGGCATATTAAATGGCATTTTGGGGGTCAAAATCCTGGCAAATTGAGGGGCAAAATCTTGGCATATTGGGGGTCAAAATCCTGGCATATTGAGAGCAAAATCCTGGCATATTAAATGGCATATTTGGGGGGCAAAATCCTGGCATATTAAATGGCATATTGGGGGCAAAATCCTGGCATATTGAGAGCAAAATAATGGCATTTTAAATGGCATATTGGGGGGCAAAATACTGGCATATTAAATGGCATATTGGGGGGCAAACTCATGGCATATTGAGGGGCAAAATCCTGGCATATTGAGGGGCAAAATTCTGGCATATTAAATGGCATATTGGGGGGCAAACTCCTGGCATATTGAATGGCTAAATCATGGCATATTGAGTGGCTAAATAATACTTGCATATTGAGTGGCAAAATAATCCTGGCATATTGAATGGCGCAAAAGATAAAAGTAGTGCAAAAGAATACAAAGTGCAAAAATAGGTGAAAAATGATACTTGCGGTACCACACTAAGAGCAGCCCTCTGAAGCACTCTCCAGAATGCTCATAAAGTATATAGGTAAAAAACAGAAAGGCGCAGGATAGTGGGTTCCTTTTAAAAAAAAATAAAACACAAAATAGTGCAATATGTAATAAACACAGGAGGGATCTGGTGATTGAGGTACTATATGCCCTCACAAGTGTAGGCAAATAATATTCATATCGGCGGTGTTGTCTTCAAAGTGATATTTAATAACATTAGTCTGAAAAAAAGAACAGAAAAACACACATGTGCAGGACCAAAAACAATGTTGGATTAACCCCTGCTGTGCAGAATCAGACTCACAAGATATATAAGTTAAAAGCGCATAAAAATTCCAATGAAGTACAGGTACACAATACGACCATATTTTTAGTTGTAGAAATGATAAAGAGGCAGCAGATGTGTCCATCAATCGGAGAGGGGACTGCAGCCAAAATTTGTAGTCTCTACGCGTTTCACGGGAACCTCTGTGGCCGCTTCATCAGGAGAGAATTTAGAAGATGACTGGACTTGTCTGGAATCATGGTTTATATGTGGTTTGAAAGTCTCCTTCTTCCATTTACAGCTGTCTTTAATCATGCACGTTCTTAACAGGGAAGTGTCATCAGCTGTTAGTCAGTAGAACTTGCAGAGAAGGCATCTGTTACTTTGTAGCAATCAGCTGGTTCTCAGTGGAACTGAAGGAGAAAATGTCTGTTGCCATGGCAGCATTTCTGCATTCAACAGCGTCTAATAATAACGTTCTCTAAAGTCCTTAGACACCAGCAGTCTTGCAGTCCATCGGTTTAAGTACAAAAAACGGGTAAAAATACAGTTATACATATGTAATATAATAAAATAACATGAAAGTGGAAAACATGAAGCAAATGAATTGTTTATAAATGTCTCTGCTTAAAAAAGCAGAGATATTAAAAAAACGGAGACGGAGTGTTTTCCACTTTGAATATCTGGAAATATATAGTAAGAGTTATTTCAGCATATTGCAGAAATGGACATACGGATTTGTGTTTAATTATATTTTCTTCTCTCCTCTCTCGTTTTCCCGCTATGCTCCCCTGTTTGATATATTTGGAGGGATGCTTGTTCTCGAGACCAATGTATGTTCATTAATAGTGGTGGATAATTTCTTAAGTCTGGCCACCCAACAGAGGGACCGATCAGACCTCTCGATGTGGGAAGAGGGAATCTCACACCGGGATTGGGGATGGGTTGGAGTTGACACTGTTTGGTTTTATGTGCACATGGACGTTCGCGGGGGTAGAGGAGAGCTTAGGGGGGGACCATTGATATGAGATAGATACCCTAAAAATGCTTACAGTCAATGCACGTGGGATTAATTCCCCTCAAAAGAGGCTCATTATTTTGGTTTTTCTTAAAAAAGAAAAAATACATATAGGTGCAATCCAAGAAACCCACTGGAAGCAGGGGGATGAAATGAGATTGAAGTCCAGAGAGTACCCAACAGTGGTTAGTGCCTCTTTACCTGATAAAAAAAAAGAGAGGGGTAGCTTTTGTGTTCTCAAGAGAGACAGATCCTGAAATGATATATTTGGAGAAGGATATAGATGCCAGATTCATTATTCTAATAAGTAAAATTAGAGGAAAAAAATATACTTTGGTAAATATATATGCCCCAAATCACTCACCAGCTCCATATATCCAAGGTCTGTTTGAGAAGATTGAGAGAATAAAACAGGGGTCTGTGCTAATTATGGGTGACTTTAATTGTATTATGGATGTGGATCTGGACCGTAGGTCAGAGAGGGGAAGAGGCAAAAATAAGAATCTTATAAATAATTCAAATAAACTGCGAGAGGCTGCTAAGTTTTTTCCCCTTTTGGATATATGGAGGATTTTTCATCCAGGGGAGATTGACGTCTCTTGTTTTTCCAGATCGCACTTAACTTATTCCAGACTGAATATGTTTTTTGGAGATAGAGCCATTGCCCAAAATATCAATAAAATACATATAAAGGCTACACCATGGTCGGACCATGATGCAGTATGGTTAGAATTGGGAGAGGACAAGGCGAAGGGCAGGACAGAATGGAAGCTAAACAGCGTCCTTATCAAAAAGGAACAAAATATAAAGATTTTAATGGAAACAATAAATAATTTATTTCTGGAAAATAGAGATAAAGAAGTCGGTCCCGCCATTACATGGTGTGCCTTTAAGGAGTTCATTAGGGAACATTTAATCAAGTTGGGTGCTCAAGAAAAAAAAAGATCCGATCAGAATTTGGCTAACCTATATATCTCCTTGGACACTCTCAGGAACAAAAATAAGGTTGATCCATTAATACACATAACGAATAAGATAAAAATAATAGAGTCAAAGATCAATGAACTATTAATGGAGAAATCAAATAAATTATTATTAAGATTCAAAACAACATGGTACTATAAAGGTAATAAGATAGACAAATTAATGACACAGATGCTTAAAAAACATGGAGCCAAAAAACAAATTTCTGCAATAAAAACTGATCGGGGGATAGTGATGTCCCCTGTTAAGATAGTGGAAGCATTTAAAAAATTCTACCAATCACTCTATAATCTTCAGGAAGAACCAGATCAGGAAAAGATTGATTCCTACTCTAAAGATCTTTTATTGCCTAAAATAGATACCGACCAATTACAGGCCCTTAACACTCCCTTTTTAAGTGAGGAAGTAAACTACTGTATTGATAAACTGAGATTGAACAAGGTCCCTGGTCCCGATGGACTCAATAACCTGTTTTTTAAGGTTTTTAAGAAAGAACTACTGGAGGATTTAACAAATGCTTTTAACTCAATGTCCAATAAAGAACCTATTCAGGCGGAGTTTTTGAAGGCCAGTATAATTACTATCTTAAAGGAGGATAAGGACCCAGAATTGGTTTCCAGCTTCTGTCTCATCTCGTTATTAAATACGGATGATAAATTATATTCATCAGTTATAGTAGAAAGGATGAAAAAAGTATTACCCCTGATAACCCATCGGGACCATATAGGCTTTGTACCTGGAAGATCCTCTACCAACAATGTTAGATGTCTGGTTGATGCTTTGGACTACTCACGAAGAAAGAATATTCCCCTCCTGACCCTGTCATTAGATGCCAGGGTCAGGTGGATCTTTATGAGAGCCTCATTGGATGCTTTTTGTTTTGGGGGGAGAACAGTTGACTCCATTATGGCATTATACACATGCCCATCTGCAAGAGTTGTGAGGGGGGGGGGACTTTACCTCTGGTTTAATCTCCATAATGGAACTAGACAGGGATGTCCATTATCCCCCCTTCTATACCTGATTACGATTGAGCTGTTAGCGGCAGCCATAAGACAGAATGTAAATATCTCTGGATTAAAAGTGGGCAAAAGAAATATAAAAATCAATTTGTATGCAGATGACGTGATTATGACCATGGAAGATCCAGACACCTCCCTTACTGAACTGATGGAGGAAATAAAAAGGTTCTCAATAGCAGGATACAAATTGAATAATGATAAAATGGTGGATATGCCAAGTAACATCCCAATTGAATTAGAGAATAAATTAAAGAGCAAATTTGGATTTCTATGGGCAAAAAGCCTGACATATTTGGGAATAAAGATTTGCCCAGATCCAACTTTCTGCCCCTTTTAAAATCAACAACGAAAAAACTAAGAGATTGGAAGAACTCTTACTTTTCTTGGTGGGGCAGGATAAATATAATCAAGGCATATATCTTGCCTAAATGGCTTTATCGGTTTAGTGTGCTCCCTCTGGAAATGATAGCTGGCTAACTCTGATACAAGCATCCTTCAGAAATTTTGTATGGCGAAATAAAAAAAACAAGATTGAAACTAAAGTGTCTAAATTTGAAGATCTCTCAGGGGGGATTAGAAATGCCAGACATAACCCAATATTACGACTCAAGTCTCTTGGCCCATGCCATGATACCACAGCTAGACATGTCCAGACAGGAACCTTGGTATAACTTGGAGAAAGAATTAGGTAATGAATTAGATCTGGATAGACTCTTTTGGCCTACAGAATAAAAACTTAAGGGGAAGAAAATAAGGCTTCTGGATAGGGGATTAGTCTTAAATAATGTGTTGAATGCATGGAGTGGATATAGTAGAAAATTGGGACTGAAGAAATATGTTATACCTGAATTACCCCTAGCAATTTTGGAGAACAATATAGAATCCATTGATCTAAAATCTTGGCATAGATGTGGTCTGAAAACTCTGGGGGAAATCTCAAGAGATACTGATACTATCCCTTTTCAGGAACTAGTGAATAGAAAGCCAGAATTAAGGGGAGAAACCTTTAACTATTTAAGAATAAAGGGATACTTATCTAGACACTTATAAAGGTCTAGCTCAAAAAGTGTTAAAATTCGGAGGAGACTTTTGAAAGATAATGACCAAAAAAACTTACTAAAAAAATCTAAAAACATATTAGAACTGGGGCTAGGGAAATGTGACTTTAAAGCCTTTGCCAAATGGGAACGAGACATGAATATTGTGCTGTCAAGAAAGGACTTAATTCAGGCCTTTTTTCGATGTATAAAATGGTGCATTGCCTCAATCTTGTAGAAACACATTTTAAAATGTTAAACAGAATGTATCTGGTGCCTGGCCGATTGGCGGAGATGAAAGTCGGTATTCCAGATACTTGCTGGAGATACAATGAAGGTAGAGGGGACATGCTACATACTTGGTGGTCATATCCACCTCTAAAATCATTAACATACATAGTAACTTAGTAACACAGTAATTTAGGTTGAAAAAAGACCCAAGTCTATCAAGTTCAACCCAACTACCTATCATTCTAGCGTTTTGATCCAAAAGAAGGCAAAACCCCCTGAGGTAGCTATTTCGAATTTTGCCTCCTAGGGGGAAAAATTCCTTATTGACTCCAAAAGGGCAATCAGATTTCTCCTTGGATCAATAAGCTCTATTATTAATGCTTATTCTATTATTAATACCCCTGTATGTTCTGATTTTCTAAAAAAAAACATCCAGACAATTTTTAAATGCATCTATTGTGGTTGATAGCACTACCTCTCTTGGTAGTGAGTTACATAACTTTATTGTCCTTACCGTAAAGAATCCCTTCCTTTACTGTCTATGAAATCTTTGCTCTTCCAGTCTCAGGGGGTGACCTCTTGTTCTTTGTACATTTCTGTAAATGAACAGGTCCCTGGAAAGTTCTTTATATTAGCCCTGCACATATATATATAAAATGTTATCATATCCCCTCTAAGATGCCTTTTTTCTAAAGTAAATAAATGCAATTGTTTAAGTCTCTCTTCAAAACTAAGATCCTCCAATCCCCTTATTATTGTTGTAGCTCTCTTTTGCACTTTTTCGAGTTCCTTAATATCCTTTTTAAGGACTGGTGCCCAGAATTGTACTGCATATTCAAGGTGAGGCCTTACCATTGATTTGTAAAGAGTCAAGATGATATCCTCCTCCCGTGAATCTATACCTCGTTTTATACATGCCAATATCTTATTGGCTCTTGCAGCTGCTGACTGGCATTGGGCACTGTTGCTAAGCTTGTTATCTACAATGATTCCTAAATCCTTTTCGTTAGTAGTTTTCCCCAGGTAAATACCATTTAACATATATGTTGCTTTGTTATTATTTTTCCCTTAATGCATAACTTTACATTTGTCTATATTGAACCTCATTTGCCACTTTCTTGCCCAGTCCCCCACTCAGTCCAAATATTCCTGTAAAGAAAAAACATCAAGATTAGTCTTTATTACCTTACCTAATATTGTGTCATGAGCAAACACTGAAACATGGCTCTCAGCACAACGTGGGAGCTCATTAATAAACATATTAAAAAGAAGAGGTCCCAAAACAGACCTCTGAGGTACTCCGCTCAATACCCTGGTCCAATTTGAGGCTTTTCCATTTACACCAACCCTCTGTGTTCTATCTTTTAGCCAATTTTCAATCCAAATGCATACATTTGCCCCCAATCCTATTTCTCTCAATATGTAGAGTAACCTTTTGTTTGGAACTGTATCAAAATGCTTTAGCAAAATCCAAATAGATCACATCAACTGCCACACCTAGATCTATATTTTTACTGACTTCTTCATAGAATGTTATTAAGTTTGTTTGACAAGACCTGTCTTTCACAAAACCATGTTGACTTTTACTAATTATATTCTGATTCAAGATGTATTCTTGAGTGTACACCTTTAGCAATCCTTCAAAAAATTTGCCCACTACAGATGTCAAGCTCACTGGCCTACAATTACCTGGTAGAGATTTTGATCCCTTTTTAAATATTGGAATGACATCCACCTTTTACCAGTCTGTTGGCACTATACTTGAACTGAAAGAATCCCTAAAGATCATAAACATTGGTCTGGCCAGAATTATGCTTAACTCTCTATGGACCCTTGGGTATATACCATCTGGCCCTGGTGCCTTGTCCATCTTAACAGAGTTTTGGTGGCATAGTTACCAATTTGCTTTTTTGCATTAATCTCAAATGAAACCATGTTATGGTCACTAGTCCCCAAGTGTTCTCTTACTTTGATGTTTGAGATACGCTGCTCATTGTTTGTTATTACTAAATCCAGACAGTCATCCATTCTAGTTGGGGTGTTTACTAATTGTGCCATAAATTTGTTATTAAGCAGGTTCAGAGACTTGCTGCCCTTAGCGGAACAAGTTGTGCAACAATTCCAATCTATATCTGGGTAATTAAAATCTCCCATGATTAGAACTTCATTCAGATTTGCAGCCTTTTCAAATTGTAATAAAAGCTGATCTTCTCCATCAATGCTAATATTTGGTGGTTTGTAGCATACACCTACATGTAATGTGCGATTCTTTTTAGTGTCTAAACTAATCTCCACCCACAGTGTCTCCACATCAGTTCCAGTTACGTATTCACACCTTCTTTAATACTGGGCTTTAATTTAGGATTTACATATAGACAAATCCCTCCCCCTTTTGTATTTACTCTGTCCTTTCTAAAAAGTGAGTAACCTTGTAAATTAACACTGACCAATCGTGGGTCTCATCCCACCACGTTTCTGTGATTCCAATTAAATCATACTGTTCATCACTTACCAGTATCTCCACCTCACCCATTTTGTTTGTCAAGCTTCTTGCATTTGCTAAAACACATTTAAGATTACTACCCGTTTTCTGTTTATTTGACAAACACATAATGCCTGCAGGTTTAATTGTATGTACCTCCCTATGATCTATGTTAACCCCACCAGTGGTTTCCTCCTCCTTTCCCATAGCTGGACCCACCTTCCAATCTACTCTAGCTGCCATTGCTTCATTTTGATCTTGACCCTCCCCCCAGAGCTTAGTTTAAAAGCTCATCTAACCCTCTAGCCATCCTCTCCCCTAATACTGCAGCCCCCTCATCATTGAGATTCAGCCCATCCCGTCCATAGAGTCTGTAGCCGACTGCAAAGTCTGCCCAGTGCTCCAAGAACCCAAATCCCTCTTGCTTGCACCACCTTCGCAACCACGCATTAATCTTCCTAAGCTCCCGCTGTCTCCCTGACATAGCGCGTGGTACTGGTAATATTTCTGAGAATATTACATTGGAGGTCCTTTCCTTCAGCTTATTTCCTAGTTCCCTAAAATCATTTTTAAGGATCCCCCACCTACCATTAACTTTGTCATTAGTACCAATGTGTACAGCTCTCTGCCCTAGAAACCTCTTCTCCTCCATCATCACCCTCCTCTACACTGGCCCCAGCCAAGGTTCTAGGACACTTCATCATTGCGGCTTCATCGCTGACAGTTCAGAGCGGCAGTTAGAACGCTGAACTGTCAGCAATGAAGAATAATGCGGCCGTTTCATCGTGGCCGCGGCTATGTAAGAGATGACAGTTGAGCGCTGAACTGTCAGCTCTTACAAATGTACTAGTAAAAAGAAAAGAATACCCCCTAATGAATGATTCCCCCACAAAGTGCCCCCCCAACCCAATACTAAAATTAACCCCAAAACCCAATACTAAAATTAACCCAAAACCCCAATACTAAAATTAACCCCTGAACCCTAAAACTAACCCCGGAACCCTAATACTAACCCCCTAAACCCTCTTACTAACCCCCGAACCCTAATACTAACCCCCTAAACCCTTATACTAACCACCTAAACCCTAATACTAACCCCCGAACCCTAATACTAAAATTAACCCCCTAAACCCTAATACGAAAATTAACCCCGAACCCTAAAAACTAATTCTAAACCACTAAACCCTAATTCTAACCACCCTTAACCCCAATACTAAAATTCTAATTATAAAATTCTTCTAACTCTAACACATTAAAACTTCCCTTTAGCGATTGTGACAGACCCCTCTGTCTTGGAACTATACTTCTATTCCGTTGCCTTCGTCTATCTTTCAGTTAATTGCCTGTCCGTACCCTCCGTTCATTTATTTCAAAAACTACCTAATAAACTACTGGGTGGAATTGTCTGATTCTGAGAAAGGTATGTTTTAGGGGAATGTGATGCATATTTTGAAAGTTATCAATATTGTTAGTTAGTCACATTCTGTGAGCATATTGCTTTACGTGTAATGTTTAATTATGTGAGTAGACCACTCTAAAGGTTTATAATGTGTCAGTGACAATCCTGGATAGTTTACTCCAACATCCATTGTTCTGTATTAACTGGATTAACTGATTATGTTGGGTTCATTATGTCTCTTACTGTGTGTTTTGCAATTAGGTCTACTCACTGTATGGTAATTTGGTTGCAGTCTGAAAGTCTAATGTGTTCCTAGCCCCAGTTAGTTGGAGAACTATGTTTAGTTCCACCCCCTACCCCCATTGTATACTAATGTCTGTGATGTCATTTTTATGTCTTTTTATAAGTCTGTGTTGTTACACAAATAATGTAGATCTCTCATACAATAAAGTGAACATGTGCGCTAGTGACCAACACTAGAAAAAAAGAGCATTACCCTTTTCTATGAGACGAAATGCTCAGAAATTATGCAAAGGGAAAAAAAACAAAAACAATAATAGTGTGGTATATCAGTGCAATGGTATAATAGTGCAAAGTGCATAAATGGTACACTCACATTTACATGAGCAATACCCTGCTCAAGATAAATAGCGTGGGTGAGCTCAGATAAGAGCAGGTAGATCTTGTAAACCAGCTCCAGAGGCAGCCCAGATATCCAGATCACATGGGAAGGAGAAGGCAGGATTGCACAAGTAAGTATTTTAATATAAGCAATAAAATCAACAAACAGTAAGATCTTACATTTAAAAACGTTTTAAAAGTCCCAGATGCTTGTCCATAAAACCAATAGTGTTGTCTGTGCACTCCTCTCCTCTCACACAACGCGTTTCCCCTCTTGTTGAGGCTTTTTCAAGTGTCCCATGTGATCCTGTTTCTCCTTTAGTACAGTCACTTCTGTTATGACGTTTTTACTTAGGCCACGCCCCCTCCGTCTCTTCTATGACAGATCTTTTCTCTTCTTCTTCAGCTCCTCCTCTCCAGTCAGTCCATTGGTCAATGTTACACTTGAAAAAGCCTCAACAAGAGGGGAAACGCGTTGTGTGAGAGGAGAGGAGTGCACAGACAACACTAATGGTTTTATGGACAAGCATCTGGGACTTTTAAAACGTTTTTAAATATAAGATCTTACTGTTTGTTGGTTTTATTGCTTATATTAAAATACTTACTTGTGCAATCCTGCCTTCTCCTTCCCATGTGATCTGGATATCTGGGCAGCCTCTGGAGCTGGTTTACAAGATCTACCTGCTCTTATCTGAGCTCACCCATGCTATTTATCTTGAGCAGGGTATTGCTCATGTAAATGTGAGTGTACCATTTATGCACTTTGCACTATTATACCATTGCACTGATAT
The DNA here is from genome assembly GCA_036172795.1 of Pelodytes ibericus. NCBI lineage: Eukaryota > Metazoa > Chordata > Amphibia > Anura > Pelodytidae > Pelodytes > Pelodytes ibericus. Next base: position 61,836,447 of record CM069861.1, read on the forward strand.
ACCACACTATTATTGTTTTGTTTTTTTCCCTTTGCATAATATCTGAGCATTTCGTCTCATAGAAAAGGGTAATGCTCTTTTTTTCTAGTGTTGGTCACTAGCGCACATGTTCACTTTATTGTATTTGTTTTCACTGGTTTGCTAGGAGTGAGACACTAGCTGTGCACAAGTGCTAGCTTACTCCATCACAGTTATTGGCGCAGTATACTGTATTGTTTGTTTAAAGTAGATCTCTGTTTAACCCTCAACAGCTTGGTCTCTTACCTGGGGATATAGGATTCGAATAATTTACTCGTATGGCTGTTTGGTTCGTGAAGGAGTTTGTGTGGTTCCTGTTCGGCTAATTGGAACTGCTGTTAGCTGCTTCTTCATTCGGAAAGGGAACGTCCTCAGCGGTATTAACCTCTCTTATTACCAGGGTGTACCTTAACAGCGATGAAATGTCCCGCAATGAAATCCTCCGCGACGAGCTGTCGTGTGGTGAAGTGCCAGCGGTGAAGCGGCAGAGCGGATGCAGCCGCGATGAAGTGTCCCATCCCCCCAGCCAATGTCTGCTCCATGAGCAGTAAACTCCGCTCCATGTTGCTTATGTCCCTGGGAACTTGCTCCAAGACAGCATACATGCTGCAAGACATGAACTTAGTGGCATTGTCCAACATGCTCTTTAATGTAAAACACCCAATATAAATAAAATAAAAAAGTATTTATACTTTACCCTCCTTCTTGCCTTTTGTCACAAGTCACTGGCTGGAGTGAGGTAAAAAATCAACTAGAACATCAATTTAAAATGGAATGGAGCAATCTCCTTCTATCAATCAAAGAATTTTAAAAAAGTAGAAAAATGGAACAAATGTATAGATCTCCTGGCCCTGGATTTGTGACGAGAGTAAAATTAAGACCCGGGTGCGTTAGAACTGTAATTAATTTAAAATTGGGTGCTTCTTGCCCCCTCTTGGCTAGATTTTTCTGGCCCCTCTTCAGACACCCGCGGACGTAAATGCTTTGTGGTTTTCACTGTGTAAACTGATCGTATATAACTCGCGATAAAGATAATTTTCACTTCACTAAATGTTTTTATGTGGTTTGTCTTAAATGTATTATAGTCCTGTAAGTTGGCAAACAGGAAGATAATTGTTTGTGTTTATGTACAAAGAAAGAAGAAAAAGGAAAAATTTAATGTTTGTGTTTTAAACTGGAATTTTGATACAGAAAATTAAATAAATAATGAAATATTAAAAAAATAATAATGACCTACCTAGGGCTGAAATGTGTTCATACTTGAGAGTTACAGGATACCAGGCTAAACATTTAAATGAATCCGGGTGTGACATTATTAACTTGAGGGCATACTAGTCAAAAAAGATTCCAAGGATAGGACAACACAATGTTTTCAGCTATTAAGAGCAATAGAACCAGATGGTTCTATACCTCAATGTATCCTAATAGATCTTATGAGTGTTGGAGATGCAGTTTGGGCAGAGGTGACTTTTTGCATACTCTGTGGTCCTCTGCAATTGTTTTGCAAAGCTATACATAACACAACTAAGTCCCTATTAAATGTGGAAATAGTGTTCTCACCTGGCAATTTTAAACTCCATTTGGATTTGCAGAATGTTCCATCAGAAAAGATTTTTTTTTTTATGTATTGCTCGACTATGGGCCTCCCCAGGGGCCCCTACATGGCAAGAAGTTAAGATGCAAGCCATGTTCCAATTAAAAATGTAGGCTGTAATTAATAAGCAAAGTATAATTGACTATCATAAAAGGGTATTCTGGGAGAGGTGGATTCACAATCTGAACTCAGTGTGTTGGCTTCCTAGCTTACCCAGACAACTATATTGGTGGAAATTTGGACATAGCCTCCCTTCAACCACAGATCGATCCTGTCTTCTCCTTTAACTGTTTGTATGCTATTATAAGTCTCATGGTCGCGATGGTGTTTACATTCGTTTAAAATGATTTGCTCTACTATAAGATACGTGATGTACTAATTTCTAATGGCACGTTTATTGATTTCTTATGTGACGAAGTTGGGTGAGAAATTATCAGTGGCATTTTAACGAGCAAATTATTAGTGGCGTATTAACAAGCAAATAATCAGTGGGCTATTAACAAGCAAATTATCAGTGGGCTATTAATGAGCAAATTATCAGTGGGCTATTAACAAGCAAATTATCAGTGGCCTATTAATGAGCAAAGTATGTGAGGGATAGCTTAAAATGTAACGTAATACAAGTTAGTGAGGCGAACATAGAGTCAGTTTGGGTTACATTAGAATTTGGTAATCATATGGTAACTCGGGTAGGTGTGATTTATAGGCCCCCTGGACAAATAGAGGAGTTAGATAATCTACTAGTTGAGGAAATAGCTAAAATGACAATGAAGGGGGAAGTGATCATCATGGGTGACTTTAATCTTCCTGATGTGAACTGGAAATACAAAATAGCTACTTGTGCCAGGAGTACGCATATCCTAAACTCTCTACTGGGATTATCTCTAAAGCAAGTAGTGGAGGAGCCAACAAGAAAGCAGGCCATACTAGATTTAGTGTTCACAAATGGAGATTTGTTATCAGATATTACTGTAGGTGAAAGTTTAGGATCTAGTGATCACCAGCCAGTGTGGTTTAATATAAGAACAGTGACGCAGTCACACCACACAAAAGCAAAAGTTTTAGATTTTAGAAAAACAGACTTTTCTAAAATTAGATTATGTGTAAAGGAGTCATTATCAGTGTAACGGACCGTCTACCGGATGAAGTAGACCCTCTGTCCGTTGTGGGAAATCCCTTCCTTAGCCCCCACTTACAGCTCAGCATTCACCCAGCAAGTCTTTCCTGGACCCTTGATATTTGTACCCAAATAGACAGGACATCTAGCAGGTGGGTACAGCAAAATTGAACAACTCATTTATTTGTGTAACAACACAGACTTATATAAAGACATACACATGACATCACAGACATTAGAGGAGCAGCACTGATACTCACAGTCTCATAGGCAGGGGGGTGTATGTGGGGGAGTAGCTGTATGTATGCCTTCTCCAGCTCCTCTTCTTGGGTCACCAAATGGTCCACATCAGCCTCCAGTTTGGGCACAGTGGGAATATTTGCCTCCCTTAACTCCCGGAGTTCTTCCCACCGGGACTCTGTATCACTCCCGAAGCCCGGATCCAGCTGGATATTTTCTAATAACAATCCAGGCCACCAAAATCATAGCCCTCTGTGGGAGTGTCATCCTCCAGCTCAGGGTATAGCTGTGTTGCATACCACCGTAAAGCCCTGTATCCATAATCCAGGACCATCTCAGCATGCACAAGTTCCCCTAACTCAGCCACCCAGTCTTTTTGGGGCTGCTCACCCAGGTATGGCATTCTATCACTCAGCAGGCTCACATATCATTCCTGGGAGCTGGGGAGGACCTTTCCCCGGTACTCCTGGTCCCGTATGAGAGCGTTCATCCACAGACTCAGGCGGCTGCAAGCTCGCTGTAACATCTCATCCTGTTGGACCGAACCGGTCATCAATTTGTAGTTAACAGCCAAGGGCGCTGCAGTACCATCCTGGTACTCCCTGGTCAACAAGCCAGTTTTGCAATATTTATAATCCACGGCCATAATGCCGACTGCTATCCATTGCTGGTGCTCTGCTACTTATCCACTGGGCTCTTGCAAGGAGGATCCCACCACTTGCCACCAATGTAACGGATCGTGTACCGGACGAAGTAGACCCTCTGTTCGTGGGAAATCACCTCCTTAGCCCCCACTCACAGCTCAGCATTCACCCAGCAAGTCTTTCTGGACCATTGCTCTTTGTACCCAAATAGACAGGACATCTAGTAGTTAGGTACAGCAAGATTGAACAACTCCTTTATTTGTGTAACAACACAGACTTATATAAAGACATACACATGACATCACAGACATTAGTATACATGGGGGGGGGGGGGGTATGGAACTAAACATAGTTCTCCAACTAACTGGGGCTAGGAAAACATTAGCCATTCAGACTGCAAACCAAATAGGAATTAACATAGAGTGAGTAGACCTAATTACAATACACACAATAATGTACACAACATAATCAGTTTACCAGTTAATACAGTTAATACAGAACAATGGATGTTGGAGTAAACTATTGGAGTCACTGTCACATTATAAACCTTCAGAGTGGTCTACTCACAGAATTAAACGTTACACATAAACCAGTACACTAACAGAATATAACTAACTAACAATATTAAGGTATAGTGTTATGGTACATAAGGCAGGGTCCATAATCTACAGGGAGGTGTTTGGCCCTCAGGCCCCTCCAAGAACCCCAGTCAGGCAGGCTGTCAGAATTCACTTCGTGACAATCAGACTGGAGCAATTTAAATGTAGTCCAGGAGAAATGGGATTATCTAAAAGTTGCACTACTGAAGGCAACAGAAAATTGCATTAGGATTGTCAGTAAGAGCAAAAAATAGAAGAAACCACGTGGTACTCTGCAGAGATGGCCAAAATAGTAAAAAATAAAAAGCTAGCATTTAGTAATTATAAAAATACTCAGAGTGAGGAAGATAGAAAGATCTATAAGAGTAGGCAGAAAGAGGCAAAGCAAGATATAAGAGCTTCCAAAACACACACAGAAGAGACTATAGCCCAGTTAGTGAAAAAGGGGGATAAAATATTTTTTAGATACATAAATGAGAAAAGTAAAAACAAGGAAGGAAGAACAGGAGGAAAGTAAAACAAGGATTAGTTAGATTAAAAACAAAAGAAGGATGCTATGTAGAAGAGGATAAAGGCTTAGCAGACTGCCTTAATGAATATTTTTTTTCAGTTTTTACAAATGAAAATGAGGGTAAGGGACCTCATTTAGGGAAAAAAACTAATGAGTCTTTTGATGCATGTAAGTTTACAGAGGAAAAGGTTTTACTTCAGCTGTCTAAAGTAAAGACAAATAAGTTGATGGGACCAGATGGGATACATAGAAAGTTATTAAAAGAACTTAGTGGTGTACTAGCAAAACCATTAACAGATTTATTTAACCAATCATTGTTAACGGGAGTAGTTCCAGAAGATTGGAAATTAGCAAATGTTGTGCCCATTCACAAGAAAGGTAGTAGGGAGGAGGCGGGCAACTATAGACCTGTAAGTCTTACTTCAGTAGTGGGTAAAATAATGGAAATGTTAAAGAATAGGACTGTTGAACATCTAAAGTCGCTTGGATTTCAAGATCAGAGACAACATGGGTTTACTTTAGGGAGATCATGCCAAACTAATCTTATTGATTTTTTTGATTGGGTGACTAAAATAATAGATCAGGGTAGTGCAGTAGACATTGCTTACCTAGATTTCAGTAAGGCTTTTGACACTGTCACACATAGAAGGCTTATCAATAAACTGAAATCTTTAAGTTTGGATTTCAATATTGTTGAATGGATTAGACAATGGCTGAGTGACAGGCAACAGAGGGTTGTAGTCAATGGGGTATATTCAATGCAAGGTCTTGTTACTAGTGGGGTACCTCAGGGATCTGTACTTGGACCCATTCTCTTTAATATTTTTATTAGCAATATTGCAAAAGGTCTTGTTGGCAAAGTATGTCTTTTTGCTGATGATAAAAAGATTTGCAGCAGGGTTGATATTCATGGGGGGATAAGCCAAATGGCAAATGATTTAGCTAAACTTGAAAAATGATCAGAGCAGAGTGAACTGACAAGTGCATGCACCTTGGGTGTAAAAACCCAAAAGCAGAATATAGACTATTTGGTACAGTCCTAACCTCAACATCTGAGAAAAGGGATTTAGGAGTAATGCAATAGAGCAGCAGGAAATGCTAGCAGAATGCTTGGTTGCATAGGGAGAGGTAGTAGCAGTAGGAAGAGGGAAGTGCTCATGCCATTGTACAGAGCACTGGTGAGACCTTACTTGGAGTATTGTATGCAGTACTGGAGACTGGATCTCCAGAAGGATAATGATAATTTGGAGAGAGTTCAGAGAAGGGCTACTAAACTGGTTCAGGGGTTGAAGGATAAAACTTACCAGGAAAGGTTAAAGTATCTTAACATGTATAGCTTGGAGGAAAGACGAAACAGGGGGGATATGAAACATTTAAATACATAAAGGGAATCAACACAGTAAAGGAAGAAAGTATATTTAAAAGAAGAAAAACTACCCCAACTAGAGGACATAGTCTTAAATTAGAGGGGCAACGATTTAAAAGTAAAATCAGGAAGTATTACTTTACTGAGAGGGTAGTGGATATATGGAATAGCCTTCCAGCAGAAGTGGTAGAGGTAAACACAGTCAAGGATTTTAAGCATGTGTGGGATAGACACAAGGCTATCCTAGCTATAAGACCGGGAACGGTTGACTAATAAAAGTATTCAAAAAAATTGGGCAGACTAGATGGACCGAATGGTTCTTATCTGCCGACACATTCTATGTTTCTATGTTTCTATTATCAGTGGCATATTTACAAGCAAATTATCAGTGGGCTATTAATGAGCAAATTATCAGTGGGCTATTAATGAGCAAATTATCAGTGAGCCATTAACCAAAAAATTATCAGTGGCATATTAATGAGCAAATTATCAGTGGGCTATTAACAAGCAAATTATCAGTTGGTTATTAACAAACAAATGATCAGTGGGCTATTAATGAGCAAACTGTCAGTGAGATATTAACGAGAAAATTATCAGTGCCATATTAATGAGCAAATTATCAGTGGGCTATTAACAAGCAAATTATCAGTTGGTTAGTAATGAGCAAATTATTAGTTGGCTAGTAACACTCAAATTATCAGTGGGCTTTTAATGAGCAAATTATCAGTGGCATATTATTGAGCAAATTATCAGTGGGCTATTAATGAGCAAATTATCAGTGGGCTATTAATGAGCAAATTTTCAGTGGGTTATCAATGAGCAAATGTATGCACTCTTTAGTGAGGCAAATTTCAGAAGAGCATATCTAGATACACCATGGTAATTCCCCCATACCACCATAGATGTCAACATCATTACATTGTCATGTGCTACTATAACAATTTACATTCTATTCCTTTTCCCTATTACATTTTCAATGGGTTTGTATTGTTTTTATGTTCGCTCACATATGTCACAGCTTTTTCAGTTGTGGGTATTTTATAAATTCCTGTGGGATAGTCACACAATTGTCTATGATTAATCAATCTGAAGAAGTGCCTAAAACATGTAAGATGTTTGCCCCACCGGGTATGCATTTTGTCTCTGTGCTGCATGACTGAATACATTTTCGTCAACATCTATTATTGTTCCATTTGCATCTGTGCTTGGAAGTACTGTCTAATCTCTCATGGCTTTGGTTTACAAATTGCAGTGGTTTGGATACTGCCAATGGACCTTCTGCCCTGTCAGTCTACCAGTGGAAAGCCAGCTTGAGAATGCTTCCTATTTTTGGAATGTGTCAGTTTTTGTTCCTTAACAGTTACTGCTGCTTACTGACTCACTTTTTGTTCTGTAATAACCACACAGTTCAGTGTTAGCATAGGTTTTTTTATTTGGGTGCAGTAATGATTTTACCAAACCAATTAAGTGTTTTAGTGGTGGGTACTGAATTACCAGTCTGAAATGCCAGTTCATTTACTTGCACTTTTTTAAATTAATGGCCACCAATTAATCTAGACCATTGCATTTTCACTTGCATGAAAATACATTCAGCCGGATACTAAGCTTTTTATTAAGGTGCATAGTGAAGCTTGTGTCAATGACTTGTCAATGACTAGTGTCAACGATCAATTGCAGTGTTAGGACAAAGTGGTCTTAGAAAATTGTTTTGTTGTTCATATATGTTTTTTGTTTTTATTTATGAAAATAGAAAATTACATCAAACATACATATATATATATCCATAAACCATATCTGTACAATAAATACCCTACCCCAGGCCCTCATGTGCCAAAAAAGATGCACAGGGTTGCTTCAACAGAAGTTCCACTCAATTAAAGTCTGCTACTACCAGACATCTTCCCTTCCTAACCTCATATACCTTTGCTATGATTTTGTTTAGAAGGCTGATCGGTGGGACATTAGGAAGGTAGATATTTACTAAGGTATATTTTTCCTCATTAATTTCACAGACCAAAATCAGAAAGCAACCCTCAGGATCTAACAGATGGTGGAGGATATTCAGCTGCAGCGTACTTGCAAAAATTACTGTTACCCCTTTTTCTTTTTTAGACTGTCCCAAGCATGAATAACCTTGGGGAAATAATTCCCTTCAAAATGTCTCCTATCTCCCTGTCTCCAATGTGTTTCTTGTAGGAAACAAACATCCAAGTGTTCCGTCCTTAAATAAGTATAGATTATGGATCTTTTCTGAGTGGTGTTCACCCCCTGTGCATTTACAGCCAATATCTTAACCATAGCCCTTGGGAGGTATCCCCTCTTCCCTGATCAGCACTAAATAACAAACAACATATAACAGTAGGGTTCCTATGTTGAGGGACCCTAGCTCCCCCCCATATAATGGTTACCTCCAAGATCCCTTCTCGGATTCATCCTTGTGTACCAAGCCTCCAATCGGTACGTCTTATATCTAAATTTGAGGTACAAAGTGGAAGGAGTCATACCCGTCGAGCAGCCCTTTTAATCTTTTTTGTAGCCAATTATTTTTGTAGTCCTATTATAACAACGATGCATTGTTTAGACTCCCAAATGCATTCTTTCCATGACAATCCGGAATGAGCATTTATATTAGGGTCTGTAACCATATCTATGTTCACACTGAGAAAAAGAAGAGAGAGAAGAAAAAAGTAGCAGTAAATATATATATGTGAAGCAGTGTCAAAACCCTATTAAAATCTATGTGTCTGTACACCCATATTTTCATTCTTACTTCACCTAAGCAAAAAAAGCTAGAGAGATTTGTTTAGCCACAAATCCAGTGGATATACCACTCATGTGCATAATTTGAACTACTAGTTTAATAATTTCTACATTAAAAGTGGATTTTATGTCTGGGTGAACAAATCCTCAGACAATTTCATAAGATTTTATCAAGTGCATCGTGTTGTATCATGTTAAAACCCCCAACAGTTTAGAGTCCTTAGAGTCCTTTACCCAATCAGTGCTAATTCCCCAGTCTAAACCCACTGATCTCTCCCCCTACTTCTTCTTTCTGCTCATCGTCTCTGGGCTCTGTTGGCCCTTACATCCTTTCCAGTAGTCCAGAGAAGAAGGAGGGGAGGGGGAAAAAAATGTATTCTTCTCTTTGACAGTATAATTGAGTTTTATACTGATTTATGAAATTGTCTTTACGCCACCAACTTCATCTATTTCACTCATTTTCCCACCTGCTCTGGTGATCCGAAAAATTCCAGGTGTTCTTTCCACATGATTTTCAAACTTGAGGGGTAGCCCCAGTAATATTTGTTTATATATGTTATGGGTGATTATTATTATTATATTTTATAGAGATGCGCAAAACAAAAATGTTCTTTTCGTTTTCGTCCATTTGGACGAAAATTTTCTTTTTTTCATCCAAACAAATTTCGTCCATTGCTACATTAGTTTCAGACGAAATGTGTTCATTATTTTCATTTTCCTTTATTGATTCGTACAAATGGGTAATAATTCACCTATTGGAGAATTCAGTTTAAAGAGTCGAATTCATCCAAATTTCATTCAAATTTCATCCATCCCCTACCTTATGCCATTGAGCTGTTGGAATTCAAATTCATCCAAATTCCTCAACATTGTACTATGTCTTGAATGAACATAGGTGAAATGTTCATTCATAGGAATTGAATAGTGAAATGAATGCTTCATTGGACGAAAATGGTGAAAACACATAAACGGGCTGCTCAGGATGTTGAAAACTTTAAAAAAAAGTATTGAGTGAAAATCACGAACAGATAAAAAATAGATCCACAGTGCAGAAAAAAAACAGCCCTAGATAGGGCAAACAAGTAGTCTGGCGCGTTTTGTATCGCTTCGGTACTTAGTCATAGCATACTGATACCTGGAGCACCCTCCCATATATAGTGCTCTGATTTAACAAGGTGTATACCAATTTAACAATTACACCAAATGATCACAATAATAAAAAGAAAAAATACATGTAAAAAAGTGTATGCTGGTGAATCCTGCTATAAGATTTAAATAGCTAAAAGTAGCAATAGGTAAGAGTAGTGGAACACATATAATTGAATAAACAAATGGTTAAAGAATGTGCAAACATGTTGCTAATAAGCAAAGCCAAATCAGGTAAAAAAAAAATTAGCAATGCTTGCAAATTTGAAACCACACACAATGTCCACAGTATTAAAGGAGAAAGTAAAAGTAAAAGAAAAATAAAAATAAAAGAAGAAGCAGAGAAATTACATAAAATTAAACAAAATAAAATAAACTGAAATAAATGTAAAAATAAAAATACAATTAAAGTGAAAATAAATGGATGAAAATGGCCTCACTTCAATAGTATAAGGTTGGAGAACTCGGTTGAAAGAGTCGAAATCATCCGAATTCCATCCCTTACCTATGCTACAGAATTTGTTGAAATCAAACAGATGGGAACATAGAAAGTCAAATTTTAGTGGTGTAGATGTAAACCCAAATGTGTGATTTAAATAATATTGATAAAAGTGTATAAAAAATATTTGATATGCTGCATATTAAATTAAGTTTGCTCTGGTCAGAATCATAGCACAGGCCTGCAGGAGTTAAGTGTAATTAAATTAATACATAAAAAGAATATAAGTACTATAGGAAAATTGCAACCAAAAAAATTATGAGAAAAAACAAAATGCGGGCCATAAACGTGGAAGGAAACTGATCACAGTAAAAAGAAGGGTTAACTTTTTTTAAACAGGAAATTAATTTTGTTTCCTTTCATTGTGCTGCCATTCTCTACTGTACTTCACAATCAGTGTACTATATTCGAATTTTAGTGAAATAGACTCACTTTATTTGAAATTAAGCCGAACTGCCAAATGGACGAATTCATCAGATCAGAGTCATAAGACAGTCATTATTCATTTAGGATCAGTTTTCTTCTGCATAGCATAATGTTATGTAGAATAAAATATAATCCGATATGAATACTGAATTTCTGATTATTTTGTTCTGTTGAGTTAGGTCAATTCGGATGATTTCAACACTTTTTTGACTCTATTTCACCTCTATTTGAGTGGCTGTCAGCATCCGAATGAACGAATGAACAAATGCATTTCATTCATTTAGCATTCGTTCATTCGGATTTTGCTCGTTTTTCATTTTCGTTATTCGTTATTCGTACGAATGGACGGAAATGCTATTTTCGTCCAAAAATACAGTCGTCCTAAAACGAATGCACATGTCTAATATTTTATTGTTGATATTTGTGAAATATACTCACAGATCCACAATCATAGTCATGGCCATTTTCAGTACATGGTTGTTGTGTTTTTATTTATAAAATATATTACATTTATAAAAATATATTCTATGCAATCCTGTGATAAGCAATTGTCAATTGTTATGCCAAACAAACTGACATAAATAAATGTATTTTAAAATGAATTAATGAGTGCAATGATACACAAGTTTAAATGCATAGACAATACAAAACTGCCAAGCACAGTAATAAACAGTTCTCCCATTTGTGCACTTTTTTTAAAATAAAGTGTTTTGTGTCTCTTGGCTTTATAGAATGCCGGCAGCCACTTGGCTTTTCATCTGGAAAAATCAAGAACTCTCAAATTTCTGCTTCAGGACATTATGGTAAGAAACACAAAATGAGAAAAAAAGAAAATCAGATGAAACACATGGTGTAAACTGCAGTGTCACAATGAACAGAAATGCTGTATACACTGTATACCACACGGCTTTCAAACCAGATTTTTGGGGGATTTTGCTAATTAACAAACATCCAAACAGAGAATTTGGGGTCTAACTAAATAGTCAATTGGTTATTCTCCAGAAAACGAACCCATGATTTTTGCATCTATTTAAATGATCGGAGTAAAAAATTCCTTGTCTACAACATGTAAAACATAGAGGAGGCAAACAACACAATTCAGTAGGAAATATGAAAATAGCTGAAAGGGGAAACGTACTGCATTGCTAGAGAAATGTTTGGAGGAATTTGTTATGTTTCGACATATCAGATTTTTTAAAGATAAGCAGAAGCATGTGTAGGGATGGAGGATACTAGGAAAGGTCACCATTTTGTAGAAATGACATTTTCCATTGAAGGAAGGTTAACTTTACTTCAGGAGTGAAAGTCCCCCTCCATTATTGCTGTAGCCATAAAGCAAATATTATGGTTTGTTGAAGAGTAAAGGAGATGGCGGTAAGAACAGTGAAACAAAGATTTGCAGAAGCCTGAGAAACGTGGGCAGAGAGAAGAGGATTAGAAAAGAAGATGAAGGAGCAAAAAAAGGAAAATAACTGAACTATTAAGTTGGCCAACAGAAAAGGCCAACCACAACACTACTTTCAGAAAGAAAAAGATAAAGAGAAAAAAGCAAGATAGAAAAAAATACATGAAACAAGCTTCTACATTTTCTCAAGTAGACAGAAGCATGATTGAATCACTGTGAGCCCTGCAAATAAAGAGGTGAGTGGCCAAGATAAAGAGCTTCTGAAAAAAAAACACAAGGCGAAGGGGAAGTATTATCAGAAAACTTAAAAAAAAGTTTTAATATCAGTCACAGCAGATAAATCAAGAAATAAAAAAACATCTTAAAAAATATAAATTTGCTCTGCGTATGATGAATATGGTAACATGTCCTGCAATGCTGAAACTCTGGTAAGGCTATAAATCCTGTGAAGGGGGGAAGACGCTGGAAGAGCCCCAATCTGACACTTTTGCTTATTAACTGTTTATATCAGTAAGGATTAACTTTGTGCACGGAGAGGGGGTCTCAGCCTGATAGCAATTATTGGGGGTTGAGAGGAGGTCTGAACTCGGCATAACACCAAAGTTTTCCCCTACCACGCTTAATGCACTGCCATAAGTAAGCACCACAAATTAAACAGTTGGTCCAAGTAGGCAGTGGAAGGAACAAACATGGGCACAATCCCCCTGATAAAGTTCCTGGGGGTGAAGGTATTACCATATCTGCCAACCTAATAGATCCTAAAGGAATATCTATAAGGATATAACGAAGAAGGTATAAATAGAATATAACTTAAAATGGCATCCAAAAAAGCTCAGGACGCCAGAAAGAAGGGAAAAAAAAGGGATTCAGATCATGATAGGGACAAGGGGAAAAAAATGTCATCTTTATTCTCCCCACTGCCCATTAAGAAATCTCTAATACCTAACAACTCTGATGGGAATGTAATAAAATCCCCAGGGGAGACAGGAGCAGCATTAGATGATGGTCAATTAACCTTAAGTACACTGGAAGGTTATCCAGTAACACAGGAACAACTTCAGTCATGCTTGGATATGCAGTTAACCCAATTTAAGGCCCTCCTGGAAAAACATTTTGAGGAAACAAATGTGCATTTACACGCGTTTGGGGAACGTGTCCTTCAAAATGAGCAAAAGATTGCTGCGGTAGAGTACGATGTAAAGTCGTGTAGTGACTCTATTGATGCCCTGAAGCAAAAGATCGAAGTACTAGAATTAAAACTAATAGATCAAGAAGACAGAGGACGGAGAAATAATGTGAGAATTAGGGGTATACCCGAAAGGGTGGAGCAAGCAGACCTAAGGTAATTTATTATGGATCTGTTTACCCATATGGGTCTGGCCGATATGATGGATCAATCGAGTATTGAACGCATTCATAGAACATACAAACCTAGTAACCTCCCAGAAGCAGTACCTAGAGATATAATTATGAGATTTTTTTTTTCTGAAACAGAAATTTATGGAAGCTGTAAAAGCTTTGCATCCGCTGGATGAGAAATATACAGATCTATCCTTTTTTCAAGATCTATCCGCAGCTACAAGATCAAAGAGGAAATCTTTTGGATTTTTTACAGAAGTCTTAAGGGCAAAACAAATCAAATATAATTGGGGATTCCCAACTAAGATTTTTGTAAAATTTAAGGATGGTTCTTACATAATTAAATCCACTGAAGAAGCCAAGGACTGGCTGATTAGAAATATGGACCGGAATACTGGTAGCCAATAGCCAATATAAGAGAAGGAGGGATATTTTGGAGCAGGCACGGGAGGAGTGGGGGAAAGAACCGGGAGGAAACAGGGCAAGTTTATCGCACGACAATGTGAAGCTAATACGACCAGAGTGCTGGGGGGAAAATCTGGATAGAGAGTGGGGGAGCCCTTTTTTTTTTTTTTTTTTTATAGAGATTCAACGGGAAGTGGGCTAGAGGGAAGGCAATAATGGTAGTGGGTAATTGTCACATAGCATAACTTTGCTAATATAAGCTTCAATTAATACTTTTGGGTAAATATCACTATTTCATGGAAGTTTGAATCTTAACGCAATGTCTATTACCCCAACCCGACTAGAGTTTAGATTAGATTAGACACAAATATAAGCAATTTGAAGGTTATGTGCACATGGAATTAGACACGGTAGTGAATTAAATCACTCACAGGGAAAATATTTTTTCTTTTTTTCTTGTTGAAGAATAAATTACTAGATTAGATATTCATGTAAGGATAAGTTAATGGTTAGGTCCACAAGGATGTTAGAAGATATAATGGGGTTAATTCACTCACATGGGACTGCGTTTAAATTTGAGAACAACAAGGTTAAGAGACAGAGTGGATAAGCTTTAGCAGTAATATTAATTATGTACAGAATGGAATTAGAATTTATATATTTTTTTTTTTTTTTTTTTTAGAGATTTAACGGGAAGTGGGCTAGAGGGAGGGAAATAATGGTAGCGGGTAATTGACACACAGCATAACTTTGTTAATATAAGCCTGAATTAATACTGTTGGGTAAATATCACTATCTTACTGAAGATTGAATCTTAACACAATAACTACTTCCCCAATCCGACTAGAGTTTAGATTAGACTAGACACAAATACAATATAAGCAACCTGAAAGTTAGGCGCACTTGGAATTAGACACGTTAGTGAATTAAACCACTACAGGGAATTTCCTTTTTTTTTTTTTTCTCTTTTTCTCACCTGCTCTCTAGTGCCCCCCATGCACCTGAGAATAAGCTGAAATAAGGAGTCAGATTGGTCACCTTTTAAAAAGGAAAGGAAGGAAAAATATTTCCGATATCAATGCAGGGGATAGGCATTGTTAGGTCAAGAAACCTTTTTGTTCGGGTTTCACATGGTGGAGGGTTATACTTTTTTCTTTATGTTATTATATGTATGTTGTCTTTGTTATATGTGATTGTAGCCGTTGAGGACGTGTGCACAAGTCAAAAAAATAGTAGAGCTGCCAATCAGAGAATCAGAGATTACCTTTGGGATGGGGGATAAGAGTACGCTAAGATTCCTGACATTGAATGTTCAGGGATTAAATAGTCCACAAAAAAGGATGATAATGATGGAAATGCTGATTAAGCATAAGATAGACATTGCTGCCTTACAAGAAACTCATTGGTTACAGGCAGATACCCTCAGATTCAATTTCAAGAAATATCCGTTTAGAGAATCCTCCTCCATGAGAAATAAGAAACAGAGGGGAGTATCTATCTTAATCTCCAAAGATGTTAAATATGAACTGATATTTAAAATGGATGATGAGAATGGAAGATTCCTTTTTTTGATCTGTAGACTAAACGATGTTGTATACTCGATCTTGAATATATACGTACCTAACAAAAGACAGGTTAGATTTGTGAATGGCATAATGGAAAAGATACGAGAAAGGATACAAGGAATTTTTCTGATCCTAGGTGACTTTAACTGTGTTATTGACCCAGAACTTGATAGAAAAGGTATAGGGCCGAAGGGAATAAACAAGCAAGATTTGGGCTTAGCAACAGCACTCCAGTGTACGCTAGGAAAATTCAGACTTTATGATCTCTGGAGGACACTTAGACCGAATGATAGGGAATATACCTTTTTCTCAAATAGACATGTCTTTTTCCCGAATTGATTTTATCCTCTCAAATCAGTGTGCAATTAAACAGTGTAAAAAAATACAAATTCAACCAGTTGTCTGGTCAGACCATGACGCAGTCGTTGTGGAGATGAGGGATATATATAATAAGGTGCCCCCTTCCTGGAGATTGAGACACACTCTACTTATGAATCAGGGAAACATTGAGGGATTGTTAAAGAGGGGAGAAGAATTTTTTGAGGATAACCTGACAGGTGAAGTCAGTTTGCCTATAGTCTGGTGCGCCTATAAGAGTGTCATGAGGGGCTATTTAATAATGCTAGCCGCACATTTCAAAGATAAAAGTGGAAAGAATTTATCAGAACTATACATTAAGTATGCAGATTTGAAGAACATGAACAAAAAAACGATTGATAAAAATAGAATCATAGAAATTAATCAAATACAAAAACTAATAAGAGAAAAACTAAACCAGAAAGCAAACGCCATCCTATTCAAAAGGAAGCAGCACTGGTTCTACTTAGGTAATCGTGCCCATAAGCTTATGTCGAGTCAAATAAAAGGTTATAATTTAAAGAGTAGGATCCTTAAAATCAAAGAGGGAAATAGACTGTGCGCTAGTCCATCGGAAATTGGTGAAGCTTTTAAAAACTATTACTCAACTTTATATAATATAGGTGGGACGAAGGATAAAGAAGGGATTAGGGAATATTTGAGAAATGCCAAACTTCCTCAAATAAAGGAAGAACACAAAACCCGACTCAACTCCCCCTTCACAGAGGAAGAGGTGAGGAAAGCAATTAATAACCTGAAATCTAAAAAGGCCCCAGGACCCAATGGGTTTACAAACCTCTTCTATAAAAAAATTAGTCATCTACTAGTCCCTCATCTTACAAACTGCTTTAATACCATCAGATTAAATAAAACTTTCCCATCAGAAATGCTAAAGGCACTAATATCCCCTATTCTAAAAACAGGTAAAGTGAGCACTCTGACAACTAGTTATCGTCCGATCTCCCTTATTAACACTGACACAAAAATATACTCCTCCATACTAGCGGAGAGAATGTCACTGGTGATTCCTTACATTATACACGCGAACCAGTCGGGCTTTGTAAAGGGTAGACAGGCCTCAGGGAACACAAGGAAAATTATAGGTCTGATTGATGTTATAATGTCCAGGAAAATTCCATCGATTATTCTGGCCCTTGATGCGGAGAAGGCCTTTGACCGAGTCAACTGGTGCTACCTTGAGGAGGTACTGGGTGCATTTGTCTGTGGTACCGCAATGGTTGACTCGGTCATGGCCTTATATAAACATCCAGCAGCAAAGGTTGTAGGACAGGGTATTGACTCAGAATGGTTCAGAGTGAACAATGGCACAAGGCAGGGTTGCCCGCTTGCCCCCATATTATATATCATGTCTTTGGAACCCCTTGCCATGAGAATAAGGAACTCTATAAAAATATCGGGAATAAATATAGGAACTAGGATATGTAAAATCAGTTTATACGCAGATGACACTCTATTAACACTAACTAATCCAGAAAAATCCCTGGAAGAAGTTATGAGGGAGATAGAGATATATGGGAAGTTGTCCAACTATAATCTCAATATTGAAAAAACGCAAGTTCTGAAATTCTGGCTAAGTGAGGAGACCAAAGACAAGCTAATAAAAAATTATCCCTTTATCTGGTCAATGAAACAAATTAATTATTTAGGTATCTCAATTTCTGAGAGCAATGAAGAGATTCTGGACATAAATTATACCCTATTGTTAAAAAATCTGCAAAAACAAATTGGAGAATGGGCAGCAGTTGGACTATCCTGGATGGGGAGGATGAACTTAATAAGGGCATATGTATTACCAAAATGGCTTTTCTTCCTACGGATGATTCCTATCCCGATCCCCAAGAACTGGTGTACCCAATTCCAAAAGATAGTGCTATAATTTATTTGGAAGCAAAAGAGACCAAGAATAGACCAAAATATTCTGTATAGACATAAAGATAAAGGAGGAATGGGCTTCCCACGATTGTCCAGCTATGTGCAAGCTAGTAACTTAAATCATATATACGCGACTCAACTTCCCCTCTCAAGAGGAGAAGACTGGTACATAATTGAACAGGAACTGACAGGGCCTGACAGCCTGATGTCTCTATTGTGGACCAGTGATCATAAGGCTAAAGAATACATTAAAGAAACTAAGAGCAGTGTCTTTGGGAAGATTCTTAAGCACTGGGTATCTTTTAAAAAAAAAACAGGGCTACAAAATAAATTAATTTGTCCCTTGCGTGTGGAGATCCTTGAGTCTCTAATACCTAATCTGAACTTATCCAAATGGCCCTTACAAAAAGATATGTTAATTGGGGACTTCTTTGAAGGCAAAAACCTCAAGGATATGACCCAACTGATATCAGAATTTAATATCCCAAAAGCAGACTCCTTTAATTTATATAGGATTATGCTCTTTATTAAAAAAAACGTCCAAAAGGAAATAACTGATGTGATAGCCCAAATAGAAAGAATATTTAAGAGTAAAGTTAACAGGGGCTTGTTGAGCAGTTGGCACAGGATCTCTGAGAACTCTCATTTTGTGGACTTCCCTAGGGCATGGAAGAAATGGGAGGACGAGATGGGACAGAAGTGGGAATGGGAACGATGGAGTAAGACCTGGAGTATGGTTAAAGAAGCGTCACATTGTTTGAATCTACAAGAGCTCCAGTTTAAGGTCATGTTCAGATGGCACTTAACCCCATATGTAATTAATAAATTTGATCCTTTAACCTCACCTTTATGCTGGAGGTGTGGCACTGCTCAGGGAACCTCTAGACATATTTGGTGGGACTGTGTAATGTTGAAAGATACTTGGGGTAAAGTCTTTGAAGAGGCCTCTAAAATACTTAATGTGCAGGTAACCCCTCTCCCAGAGCTTGCCCTGCTACATATGGGAATTGAAAGCTTTCCTAAGAATAAAAGAGCCTTACTGATCTATTTCTTTTTAGCAATGAAACTGATTATAGCTCGTAATTGGAAGACTAAGTCTCAAATATTATGGCCAGAAATAGAAAAACAAATTCAAGAATTTGGTATGCTGGAGAAGGGATTTTTTCTTGCACACTCAATAATGGAGAGGTACCAGGACATCTGGTCCCCATGGATAGAACATCAAAAATAGAAGCTTGGCTCGTGGATAACCTGCTTTCTGTACTCTGCATGATGGTAATTATCGGCAAACGGGACGATGCACACGTCCCCATAAGGCTGCAGTCTGTGCAGTCATGTCATGTCTTGTGTTGTGTACTGTCGGGTAATATTTTATGTATGTGTTTGGACCCCCCAGAGGGATAGGGGGCAGAAAGAGATAAATAGAAAGCTCAGTTATTCTTCAACTTCTTTTTATATACACGAATAGAAAGTTAAACACAAGGATGACGGAAAGCACATTAAAAGGAGTATTGAGTAATCCTATAACACATGTGTCTTACAGTCTGAGTGAAGGAAAAAAAAAAAGAAAAAAAGAAGAAAAAAAAAATATATAAATGATATATTGAACTAAGTATGCAATCTTTAGCGGAAAAGTTCGACAATCTAAAATTTACAACAACTGGCATACAAAAACCAGCAATAGAGCATGGTTGTTATCGCTTTTGTTTTTGTTTTCTTTCTCCTTTTATAACATAATGAATTTGTATTTCGTCTATATTCTATACTATTTTTGTTTTTGTGACTTCTTTTTACTAATAATTATGTATTCTGAAATTGCATTAATAAAAACTCTTTTTTAAATAGTGCTTTAAGTGTTTCTTATGCCATATGGCAGTTTTAGAGTGCACGGCATTAGGTGCCTGTCTGGTCATTTGTTCCCATCCCGTCATTATCCACAGCTTCTCATACAGAAAGAGATCAGTAAGAATAGAAGAGTAGGAAAGATACATACACATTAAACCTAACAATAAACATCACATCAACCACATCCCTCCCTGCTTAGCCATCCCAACCAGTAAGTTTAAACCCTATCTATAACTATACTGTCTCTCCAAATCCAGTTGCCAAAGCCTTTCAAATAACCAGGGGTGAGTCCAGGAAAAGTTGTCTGCAAGTGGAAATCAAGGATTGCAGGAGCCTTGAGCTCCAAGTTAAAAAATGTTGGTTTTAGGAGTACCCACTTCAGTGGTATTTGAAACATCTAAATTTGATGGTGGGAAGATCAGGCTTGAAGAAGTCACTCTTCTGGCATCATCCAGTCTGTCACATCAGCTGGAGAGAAGATAAAGTGAACTTTATCCCCATTGTCAATTCTCAGTTTCTCCATGGAGTTGGCACCAAATATATCTGTAAACAATTTTTCTACATAAGTTTATGCATCAGAGCCGCCTACCTTTTCAAACCCACAACGCAAATGTTATTTCTTTGCTGTCTATTTTTGAGCTCATTCTATTTTTTTTGTTTTCCCACGCTTTCAGGGTTTTGGTGACATTAGCCGCTGCTTTAGCAGTGTCTTCTAGCATGCTAATTTGCTGTTCAGCTACCATACTGTGTTCACAAACCTTCTGGAAATCTTGCCTGATTAGGTTAATATCAACTTGAACTTCCCCATTCTTCTGGGTCAAAGTCTTTTGGCAATCAGAGATAGCTTTCATGACATCTTCCGGACAAGGTTCATCAGAGAGGTAGAGGAGGCACTTCCAAAGTGATCAGACATGGTGGTCTGTTCCCATGTAAATTCTTTGATGGAGGCCAGTTGTGTCAGGAACTGACTGTACCTGGACTTGAATATTGACTTCCATGTTCCCAGCACTCTTCCTTCCGGTTTGCCAGCCTGTTTGTCACAATTTAGCCTCTGTTCTAATAACTATGATTCTACAAAGCCTTGTTATAATTATCAACTCTCATCAGCCGTGTCTGGTCATTTGCTTACTCTCTGCCTATAAAAGCCACTTCCTTTCACTATAGCTTTGTCAGATTATTATGGTTCCTGTCTGCATCATAATCAAGCTTGTTATTGATCTCTATATACCTCTTACCGATTTTGGACCATCTGACTACTCTGCCTTCTCCTACCTACTGACCTCGGCTTGCTTGACTATGCTTCTACTAGACATGTGAAAAACTAAAATTTTCGTTTTGTTTTCGTCCATTCGGATGAAAATTTTATTTATTTAGTCTAAAACGAATTTTGTTCATTACTGCATTCGTTTCAGACGAAATTCGATCATTATTTTCATTTCGTTTTATTCGTTCGTACGAATCAATTGACCTACATACATTCCATAAACCGAAAGTCTATACACCGAAAGAGATTCGGTTTATAGAAAGCCCATAGCATTACATACATATACATTGTTAAGACCTGCAGTGACTATAGTACTGCTGTCTTATATTCCTTTCCCACTAGCCAAGCATGAGTGATTATAGCTGAAGCCAGGAGTAGAGAAATACTGTAGATGAAAGCAGTTTCCAAGACGTTTCTCCCCAGCAAATCGAATATCCCCCAAACATGAGCCCAGACTTCATGAAGGGTGAAACAGGAATAACGGTTTTTATTCAAAACACACTGGCTTTTATGAGGAATCCTCCTGCAAGCAATACTGTAGGCAAAAAGCCTGAACACAGAAGAAAAGACCGAATAAAGTCTATTTTCTTCACAATACTCCCCCTTAGATCCATGGGTCGGCATACCCGCCTAGACCCTGCCGGGTTGGCTAGGGGATGTCCGGGTGGCATAGTTATATATCCAAGTCGGTTTGGCGGGAAAGCCCATCCGCATTGCCGTTCTGCTTGCCCGGGCTGTATTGCAGTGTAAAATTATAGGGCTGCAACGCTAAACTCCAGCACTGCAACCGGGGATTGTCTCCAGAAACTCGGTTGAGCCAAATGAGGGGATTGTGGTCAGTGAGTAGGCTAAAAGCACAGCCATAAAGGTACGGTTGGAGTTTCTTTAAGGCCCATACTAGAGCCAGGCATTCTTTTTCCACGGTGGCATAGCTGACCTCTCGAGGTAACAACTTACGGCTGAGATATGCCACTGGGTGCTCCATGCCATCTTCCCCCACTTGACTCAGCACGGCTCCCAGCCCAAACATGGAGGCATCAGTATGGACGAGAAATGTTTTATTATGGTCTAGGGCCGCCAATACTGGAGCTTCGCTCAAAGCCGTTTTAAGTCTCTGGAACGCTGTTGCACACCCCGGGGACCATGCTACCTGCTTGGGTAGGGCCTTTTTGGTCAGGTCGGTGAGGGGTTTTGCTAGGGTGCTATACTCAGGGACGAACTTTCTATAGTACCCTGCTGTGCCTAGGAAAGCCAATACCTGCGTCTTGGTGCGGGGCTGGGGCCAATTGGCTATGGCCTCTACTTTGGCCGGTTCGGGGCGTTGTTTCCCAGACCCCACTCTATGCCCTAGGTATTAAACCTCTGCCATGCCCACATGGCACTTCTCTGGTTTCAGGGTGAGGCCGGCTTCTTGTAACTTCCCAAAGACCGTAGCCAAGTGCGTCAGGTGGGCCTCCCATGTGACGCTGTAGATGGCAATGTCATCTAGGTAGGCACATGCGAAGTCCTGCATTCTCTCCAGAAGTCGGTCCGCCATCCTTTGAAACGTAGCTGGGGCATTCCTCATCCCAAACGGCATAACCCGAAATTGGTATATCCCGAATGGGGTGACAAACGCCGACTTAGGGATAGTGGCCGGGTCTAGCGGAATTTGCCAATATCCTTTGCACAGGTCTAGAGTAGTAGAAAGTGCCCGCTGGCCATGCGATTGAGCAATTCATCGATCCGTGGCATGGGGTATGCGTCAGTGATAGTCCTGTCGTTCAGTTTCCGGTAGTCAATACAGAAACGAGTTGTACCGTCTCGTTTTTTACTAAAACTACCGGGGACGCCCAAGGACTTTGGGAAGCCTCAATAACCCCTAACTCTAACATTTCCTGGATTTCTTTCCACATGCTGGACCACACTGCTGCCGGGATATGGTATGGCTGCAGTATGGTTTCAACATGTTTACATGAAAGACTCTTCTGATCCTTTCATCTGAACATTTGGCTACAATATAGGTGGTGTCGCTAATCCGTTCCACGACTTTAAATAGCCCCTGCCAAGCTTCCTGGAGCTTGTCTTTTTTGGAAGGTCGGAGGGCTAGTACCTTTTGCCCTACTTCTAGGTTCCTATCTCGTGCTCCCCGGTCATATCATTGTTTCTGTCGTTTCTGAGCCACCCGCAGGTTCTCCCGAACAAATCCGGTCAGGGCCTGCAAGTGGTCCCGGAACTCCAGCACGTATGGCAAGACTGGGATCCCTTCCTCTCCTGTGTTGCCCTCCCAGTGCTCCTGAATGAGGTCCAGGGGTCCCCAGACTTTTCTCCCGTATAGGAGTCCGAAGGGGGAGAACCCAGTGGACGCCTGGGGTACTTCCCGGTAGGCAAACAGGAGATGAGGTAGAAATTTCTCCCATTGACCGTAGGACTCTGTGAACGCTGTGAGCATCTGCTTAAGCGTGCCGTTGAATCACTCACAGAGGCAGTTGGTTTGGGGATGGTAGGGGGAGCTGAATAACGGTTTCACCCCACAGCTCCGCCATAACTGTTGCGTTATAGTTGACGTGAACTGAGTTCCATGATCGGAAAGTATTTCCCGGGGAAACCCACCTCGGGAAAAGATCCTGACTAGCGCCTCTGCTAACGTCTCCGCCTCAATGTTGGAGAGCGCCACAGCCTCAGGGTATCTGGTGGCGTAATCCACCACTGTGAGGATGTACCGTTTACCGGAGGAGCTGGGTTTTCTGAGGGGCCGTATCAGGTCTACCGCCACTCGATAGAATGGCTCTTCGATTATGGGTAGGGACCGTAACTTGACTTTAGGGTTATCCCCCCCGTTTCCCTATCCTTTGACATGTGTCACATGTCCTGCAGTACGTCTGCAAATCTTTTGATATTCCTGGCCAGAAGAACATCTGGGTAAGGCGGTCCTTGGTTTTCTTGATACCCAGATGTCCGGCTAGTGGGATATCATGGCTGAGCTTTAAGAGTTCTGCTCTGTATTTGCGGGGTACGACCAGCTGTCTTTTTCTAACTTGGGCTGCCCCCTGTCCCACTCCCCCGGTGACCCTATATAACAATCCCATGTCCCAGTGGAAATTTTCGTGGGCATGACCTTCCTTAGGGGTACCTACTGCCTTCCTGTAACCTGCTAAGGTGGGATCTGACTGCTGGGCTTGGCCAAAGTCTTGGGGGGTGCCCCAGAAGGGGACGGGGATATGGCATACTACTGGGATTTCGGTCCCTACCTGAGGTTCCTCGGAGTGTGTCGGTACAGCTCGGCGGGCTTGGGCCCTGGTAGTCACGGGGCAGGTGCCCGCGGGATCTGGGTGGAGCAGCTGCGAAGTTAGGCACCCCAAGTCGTTCCCCAACAATACTTATGCAGGTAGGCCAGACATAATGCCTACTTCCATCTGCT
Source organism: Pelodytes ibericus (assembly GCA_036172795.1). Classification (NCBI taxonomy): domain Eukaryota; kingdom Metazoa; phylum Chordata; class Amphibia; order Anura; family Pelodytidae; genus Pelodytes; species Pelodytes ibericus. Next base: position 61,860,860 of record CM069861.1, read on the forward strand.
TGGCTCTGGTGCCCCAATTTAACTATACTCGAGCTGTGGGTAACTTGTGGATGGCGCCTCCTGCCACTCTGACTGCAACCGGCCTCTTGGACGATACGGTGTGAGGCTTTGCAGATACGGTGTGAGGCTGCACCAAAGTAAGGGTGGCCCCAGAGTCTCGTAAGGCCTCAGCCTCTTTTCCATCTATGGTGACCCATTGTCTGTGGTGCACCCGGTTGTCCCCCTCGGCTTGGGCTAGGTTCACCTCATGTAGTACGGCCCATTGCTCCGAATCCAGGCTGGGATCTTCCAGCGGCTCATGCTGATAGTAGTGAGCGGCGGCCCTCGGTGGTGGTGGCCGCTACCAGTTGCCTCTGTTCCACTGAGGGCAATGTATTTTGTAGTGCCCTGGCTGATTGCACTGGTGACATACCAATGGTGGTCTCCTGTTAAAATTAGGTTGAGTCGTGGGTGGTACCGCGCTTGGTCTGGGGTTGGCCACAGGACCAGGCGTTGAAGCGCTGTACCTTACCAGGGGACGGTTTCCACTATCCTCTCCTTTTCTTCACTCATGATGCTCATCTGCCAGCTTGGCCGCTTCCTCGACTGTGGCCGGCTTTCTGTCTCTGACCCAGTCCCTGGTGTCTGCCGGTGTGTGGTCATAAAATTGTTCTAGCAAGAGGAGTTGCAGCACCTCCTCTAGCGTTGTGGCCTGGCAGCCTTGTATCCAGTTTTGGGCTGCCCGATACATCCTAATGGCCCATTCGGTGTAGGAGTCTCGGCCCCCTTTCCGTAATGCCTGAAAAATTTTCCTGTAAGTCTCTGGGGTCACGACATACCTGGCTGGCAGAATGTCCTTTACCCTGGCGTAGTTGTGTATGGCGGTGTCAGGAACTGCTCCGTACGCCTCAGCTGCTCGGCCTGTGAGTTTGCTGCTAAAGTCGTGGCCCATTGCTCTGATTCCAGACCCTCCAAAGCGCATTGACGCTCGAAATCCTGTAAATATGCGTCAATTTCCATCTCTCCATCCGAAAAACTTTTAAAAGCAGCATAATTAATCTTTCTCCGCTTCACTCCATTTAAAGATCCAGCTAAGGAAGCAGTGTCTCCTTGGTTTAAACTTGCCTGTTGTGCCAGGACTTGCGTCACCATCTTAGGTGTGGGAATTGGCCCATATAGGTTTAGCCTCCACATTACCTTCTGTTGAAATTCTGCTTTCTCCTGTCTGACATTCGCCATGCTGCTGGTTTGGTCGCCCTCCGTTAGTTCTGCTATGAGGGTAGCTTTCTTTTTGTTGCTTGTCACCTGACCTCGGGCTTCCAGCAGATCCTTTAGCGTAGTCCTTTTTAGTTTCTCGTACTGCTGGGCCATTCACCAGTTGTCTTTATGCATCCCATTCGATCCCGTTGCTTGCCACCAGTTGTTAAGACCTGCAGTGACTATGGTACTGCTGTCTTATATTCCTTTCCCACTAGCCAAGCATGAGTGATTATAGCTGCAGCCAGGAGTAGAGGAATACTGTAGATGAACGCAGTTTCCAAGACGTTTCTCCCCAGCAAATCGAATATCCCCCAAACATGAGCCCAGACTTCATGAAGTGTGAAACAGGAATAATGGTTTTTATTCAAAAAACAACTGGCTTTTATGAGGAATTCTCCTGCAAGAGGAATAACGTTTTTTATTCAAAACACACTGGCTTTTATGAGGAATCCTCCTGCAAGCAATACTGTAGGCAAAAAGCCCGAACACAGAAGAAAAGACTGAATAAAGTCTATTTTCTTCACATACATTACATGTAATGCTTTGGGCTTTCTATAAACCGAAAGTCTATAAACCAAATTTCTTTCGGATTATAGACTTTCATTTTATAGAATGCATGTAATGCATTCGGATTATAGACTTTCAGATTATAGACTTTCGGATTCGGATAGACTTTCGGATTATAGAAAGGCCATAGCCTTTCTATAATCCGAAAGTCTATAAACCGAAAGAGATTCGGTTTCTAGACTTTCGTCTATAATTAAGTAACTTTGAAAGATACATTTAAACCTTCAGGTTACACGAATGTAACCATTCATATTACAACAGTGCCATCTACTGGCCAAACGTAACAGTAACTGCCATTGAACATACTTTTGATTTATAGAATGCATGTAATGCTATGGGCTTTCTATAAACCTAAAGTCTATAAACCGAATCTTTTTCGGTTTATAGACTTTCGGATTATAGAAAGCCCATAGCATTACATGCATTCTATAAAACGAAAGTATGTTCAATGGCAGTTAATGTTACGTTTGACCAGTAGATGGCACTGTTGTAATACGAATGGTTTCATTCGTGTAACCTGAAGGTTTAAATGTATCTTTCAAATTTACTTAATTATAGACGAAAGTCTAGAAACCGAAAATAAATTCGGTTTGTAGACTTTCGGTTTATAGAAAGCCCAGAGCAGTACATACATATCAATTGCATGTGTGGGTACAAAATGTCTTGTCACTAAGGGGTTAAACAAATATTGTATATAAAACAAAATGGTACAGAATACGTATCTACTGCTGGTAAAATCAGGCTCCTCAGATCAGTTCTCAGAGTTCCTGGCAGCCTAGCCAAGAGGAGAAAGGCTCTGGCTACTGTTTCAGGAACCTACATTGTCAATGTCTGCATCAAAATGACTCTCTGACTCTCCACTCTACCTAGCTTTGTCCTCTCTACTCCGCCCCTAGCCAGCCTACTTTCCAGCCCACTTTCCAGCCCACTTTCCAGCCCACTTTCCAGCCCACTTAGGGATTGGTTTCTCCTTCAAGTACCTAGAAGAAAACAGGTTTCCCTGCTACCATTGATTTGGATCGAAGCAAACTTTGCTTTATTGTCTATCTACTCCTTAAAATTGATCAACTAATGCGCTCTCCCCTAGAAGTAATTCACACCGGAGACAAAGTTTCTGATCAGTGAAAAACCTGAGGCAAACCTTTATTTTCCAGAGTGGGGGATTCCTTTTAAAGCAGGAATACGTCACAGTACAGTCATAGTTTAAAGATACAATATACATTCAGCAATTGGCTAAAAGTTGGAGGGGTCTTCTTTAAGCCCACCCTACAGAATGTGATGTCATCTTTATAGAGTTCTCCCACCACATTCCAGCTCCATCTTGGTTACAGTGAGTAGTTTACTGAACAAAGAGGGGCTCCAGTTACTGTTACTTTAACAGTGATTCACGTGGCATGTGATAACTTGTACAAGAGAAAGTGGGAGGAGTTAGTACCGGAAGCTGGTCTTTATAAGAATGTGTTACATGAGACTTGCTCCTTAGCAGGGGGGAAGGGGTAGCTTGGATGGGAGGAGTTTCCTTAGGAAGTAGCTTATTTGAACACATGTGTAAAAGATTAAACAGACAAAGGAATGCAATGCTTATACGTAAGCATCTGTAAGAAATTATGACCTTTTAGGGAAGTGTGCCAAATGAGACATAAACACAAATATATATAATAGTAAAAGAGACATTGTATCCACAACAGTCCCCCCTATAAAATGGCTCTGTTTACTAACAGCCACTATCTCTAACCCTAATACTGTCCCTATAGAAAAATAACAAAAGGCTATCTTGCTCATCCGTCTGAACAGGCCTCGAACGTTTCACTGCGCGGGTGGCCCATAGCAGCTTGTCCACTACTTCTCCCGCGACAGACTTTTGCCCGTAGAGACAGACACTATCCCTAAATGCCCTCAAGAGGAAGTAGCTGTTGACTTGGTGCGGTGGGACTGTAAGGGTGTATGTGGTGTTTCATAGTCTATGTCGTCAATCTCTTGGTGACACTGTTGGCGACAATGACCATGGAAATGTACAATTTACGACATCACAATAATCAAATGTAAATGTGGCTACCCGTGTACTAGAAGAATTGTACCAAAATGTGTAAACATGATTGTCCTTGGTTATAGCAACTTGTTGGGCTTTTATCAGACCTAGCAGCAAGAAAAAATACACAAAATAATTCATGTTATAACAGAATCTGCTTCCTCTGGAGTTGTAACCTTCTTGCAATGTGAAGCGTGTATCCAAGTGCTCTTTCCGGCCAATTTAACTGAGGTAGCTGTGGTTAGAAGAACTTGGAACGGACCATCATATCTGGGTTCAAGGGTATGTTTTCTCAGGAACTTCTTAACCAGAACCCAATCACCAGGAAGCAACCTGTGTGTGCCTGTATCAGACTCTGGATCTGGATTTGAAGAGAAAACTTGAGCATGTATTTTGTTTAAAGTTTGAGAAAGAGCAGTTACATAATTAACCATAGTATCTGATTGCAGTTGGAGTTGTTGGGGAAAGTAACAACCTAACCTAGGGGCTGAACCAAACAAAACCTCATAGGGGGACAGGTTAAACTTCCCTCTTGGTGTGTACCTGACACTAAACAGAGCTATGGGGAGACTCTCTGGCCAGGGTAAGTTAGTTTCTTGAGCCATCTTAAGCATTCTGGCTTTTAAGGTGCCATTCATGCGTTCTACCTTACCACTACTCTGTGGGTGATAGGGTGTGTGGAATGCAAGGGTCACTCCCAGTTCTGCCCAGACTTCCTTAGTCACTAGTGCTGTGAAAGCCGGGCCCTGGTCACTTTCAATCACTTCAGGAACTCCATATCTGCAGACGATTTCAGTGAGCAGCCGCTTGGCAGTGGTCTTGGCGGTCATATTAGTAACCGGGAAAGCTTCTGGCCAGCCTGAGAACATGTCCACCAGAACTAGAGCATATTCATACCGGCCACTCTTTGGCATCTGAATGTGGTCAATTTGGACTCTCTGGAATGGGTAGTGTGGCTTCGCCAGGTGTTTTGAGACAACTTTCTCCAATTTTCCTGGATTGCACTTGGCACAGATAGCACAAGACTTACAGTAGGTTTTAGTCAGAGTCGTAATACCTGGTGCTTCGAAATATTTAGTAATTAAAGAGTTCATAAGAGTCTTAGACAGGTGCGCTGCTCCGTGGGCCCACTGAACCACAGGCGGATACATACTTCTGGGTAGACAAAATTTGTGGTTGCTAGTATACACTCCATCCTGTAAGGTTGCTCCTTTCTGTTTCCAGCTTTCCTTTTCTTCGGGACTTACAGCTGCTTGCTGTTCCTTCAAAAACTTGAGATCCGTAGGTAAGGTTTGCATGGGAAAGATAGGAATTTCCTCACCGGACACTCTTCTGTCCACTTCCCTTGATTCACATGCAGCATCTTTGGCGGCTTGGTCAGCTTTATGATTGCCACACGTTTCTTCCGAATTCCGTCTTCCATGGGCTTTTACTTTCAATATTGCCACTTCTTCAGGAAGGAGTAAAGCATCCATCAATTCCTTGATAGCTGTACCATGTTTAACTGGTGTACCGGTTGCTGTCAGAAAACCTCTTGTCTTCCATATCAGTCCAAAGTCGTGTGCTACACCCAGAGCATATCTGGAATCAGTGTAAATATTAACACGCTTCCCTTCAAACATTTGGCATGCTACAGTGAGAGCTTTTAGCTCAGCTTCTTGAGCAGACATAGAAGGCGGAAGTGGGGATGCTTGAAGTACCTGATCCACGGTGGTCACGGCAAATCCAGTGTGGTATCTTCCTTGTTCATCTGCAAATCTGGAACCATCCACAAACAGTGTACAGTCAGGATCTGGCAAAACTGTTTCATGTACTGTGGGAAGATGGGTTGTTTCCATCTTCATTTGTTCAAAGCAGTCATGTGGAACATCTGGGTCAGGATCTATGGGTGGGGCATCTTCACATATTTCTGTGTGATGTTGCGGGTAACCAGTAGTCTCACAATTCACAGTTCGCTTGGTTACACCTTCTGTGGAGAGTTGATCTTGATCTTTTGTACTCCATGCTTTGGCTAATGGACCAAGTTCCTTCCATGAGATATCTGGAGACTTAGTAATAGAGACATGAGGAACTGCCATCTCCCAATGGTGGTACATATGAGTCACTTCTGTGGGTAATTGGACTAAAACCACAATGTTGCCTTTTGAATAACAGAACATGTCTGTCAAAGTGAGACGCACTTCAATCAACTGAAACAGTTCTTCTTCATACCGGGAGTCAGGCCCCGGAACATCTCTGAACCACATAGTGCAATGCCAACGAGCAGATGGCTGCTCGTCATGTGGTACTGTGGGCATATGGACATCCAGATCAAGGAAGGCATCAGGATCAATGTCCAGACTGTACCAATAGTGTGGTACTCCCCCCTTGGGAAGAGGCAGAAGAGTGGCAGGATTCAAAGTGTAACATCTTTGTAAAGAGACATTATCAGGTAGCAATAAAGTCGTTTGAAGACGAAGATGTCTCTGTGTAGAGAGATGTTTAGGCTGAATTTGATTGAGTATTGCAGAAATATCATGGGGAGCAAGGATGGTAAGCCTGTGACCAAGAATTAGGTCATTCGTCTTGTCCAGCAGAGCACTTGCTGCAAACACAGCCCGAAGACAGGAGGGTCCTCCCCTAGCCACCGGATCCAGCTGACAGGAGTAGTACCCTATTGGACGCTGACGGGATCCATGAGACTGTGTGAGAACACCAGATGCATGACCCATCTTTTCGTAGACAAAGAGCTTGAAGGGCTTCTGGTAATTTGGTGACCCAATGCAGGAGCAGAAGCAACAGCACGTCGCAATGCAAAAAAACTGGTAAGGGCTTCAGGAGATAAAGCGAATGGTTCAGACTTGAGGGCATCGTAGAGAGGCTGCATGAGGGAAGAGGCTTCAGGAATCCACGGTCTGCAGTAAAAGAGAAGACCCAAAAAGGCATGGAGGGGCTTGTGAGCTGATGGAGGACAGAGAGATGTTATACCCCGCACTCTGTCTCTAGTGAGGTGCCGGGTGCCGTGAGAAAGACAATGTCCCAAAAATATCACTGATGGTTGGCACCACTGCAATTTCTTCTTAGAGGCCTTACAACCTTGGGTGGCCAGAAAACAGAGGAAATCTTCAGAAGCATGTTCCGCAGTTGTGAGATCGTCAGCACATAGAAGGAGATCATCCACGTATTGCAGGAGGACCACATCCGTGTGAGACTTCTGCCATGGCTCCAGTATGTATGCCATTGCTCTTGCAAACTGACTTGGTGAATTCTGTGCTCCCTGTGGCATGACAGTCCAGGTATACTGTTGGCGGTCGTGAGTAAATGCAAACAGGTATTGACAAGAAGGATGCAAAGGCACGCTGAAGAAGGCATTGGCCAAATCCACCACCGTGAAGAATTTAGCTGAAGGAGGCACCTGGGACAGAAGAGTATGAGGATTTGGAACAATGGGAGTTTCCAGGATAGTAACATCATTTACCGCTCTGAGGTCTTGCACCATCCTGTACTTGTCCGGTTCACCTTTCTCAGTCTTTTTCTTAACTGGAAACAAAGGAGTGTTACATGGCGATACACATTTAACCAGAGCACCTGTAGCAAGTAGATTTTCAACTTGTGTTGTGATAGCGCTGGCCTGAGCAGGTGTCAATGGATATTGAGGTCTTCTGGGCGGACTTGCTCCTTGGATCAATTGCACCAGTATTGGAGGGACCTCAAGACGTCCAATATCATCTGGACCAGTAGACCACAGTTTCACAGGAACTCTGTCAAGGGCACTGGGGGAATTGTCTGGGACCCTTGCACTCCCATGGGGCGACTCCATGTGGAGTAGGAGGGGCAAAGAACAGAGGGCTGAGGTATCATCACTGGATAGAGGGGTGAATACCTTAACCTTACCATCTGGAGTGAAGGAGATAGAGGCCTGTAGTCGGGAAAGGACATCAGCTCCTAACAGGTTAAGAGGACAAGAGGAAGACACTACAAACCGAGTAAGGAGATCTGGGAAAGTACCCACCCGTAAGGGCTTGGTTAATAGGTTACTACGAGGGGTACCATCTACACCTATACAGGAAACATCGATATTAGAGAGGAAAGAGGTGTCAGGCAGGTCTCGTTCTCGAAGCACACTACGGGCTGCACCTGTGTCAACTAAGAAGGTGGTTGGGCATCCTTCCACAGGTAGGACCACTGTAGCTAGGGGCCCCCCTTTATCCCCTGAAAACACTGCCATAACAGGGGCGTTGGACACAGGTTTGCCAGTTACCTATTGGACAAGATCAATATGAGACTGGTCTGGACCAGGGTATGGACGTGTAGGTGCAGCTGAGTAGTGGGGTTGTTGCGCATGCTGAGCAGGACGACGGTGCCTAGGCATAGTATGGTTAGCGGGCAGATAACCGGCCGAGGTTAGTTCATCAGAATAATAATTAGCATAGTTAGCATAATTAGAACCAGGTACGGCATAACCTTGGGCCTGAGCAGGAGGATAACCGGTCACAGGATATGGTGGGCGTAGAGCATATGTGCGCTGCCTAGATGCTGGAAGGCTTGGACAATTATTTCTAAAATGACCTGGTTGCTGACAGTGAAAACAAGTTCCAAAGTCCGGTCTTGGGGCTTGAGCCCTGAGAGGGCCCGGCTGCGCAGGAATTGGGAACCCACCAGGGGCAGGCTGAATTGCAGGGTTATACAAAGAAACCATTAAAGGATTGGATTTCTTGTGCTGGGGCAATTGGGCTGACTCCAGGCCTTTAGCAACCAGGAGGAGAGTATCCAGGGGAATAATCCTGTACTCGGGCCGGGATAGGATTAGGCCTTTCCTTATAGGTTCTTTAAGGCCTGCAACGAAAGCAGCTGCTAGCATCTGGGTGTGGGCCTTATTACACGTATTGAAACCCAGATCTGAGAAGGTTTGAGTTAGCCTAGAATTAAATCTTTCAACCGTTTCTGATTTGTCCTGAACAATATCATTGATCGAAGTAGCCTGATCAGCCAATTTATCTTGAGCCCATGCATGGAGCTGTTCACAAAATGTGATACCAGACTGAAAATCTGTGTCAGTAGTGAGACGGGCATCATCAAAGCTCCTTTCCATTATGGGCCAGTAGGCATCCCCTGCCTTAATCTCACACAGACTAAACAAATCGCGCCATGCAGCAGAGTATGTTTTACGGATCTGAACAATCCGTCTGTAAAAGGGCATGGGCTGTTTCTCTGGGTCTGGAAGTGAATTCACCAGGGTTGCAGCTTGGGATGGGTTAAAGGTAACATACATCACAGGGGCTCCCCCCATACCCTGCTGGGTTCTACCAGGACCTGCTAGGGGCATACAAGGGAGATTATTTGATGGCTGTCCCTCCTGGATATTACCATCATTGTGGAAACCGGCTATTTCAGAGCGAATGGAACCTGGAACTGCTGACTCAAGGGGAGGAACTGCATTATTAAACTGGGGCGAAGCAAAGTGTGAGGTATTGGGATAATGGCCTGATGCAAAGGGGGATGAGGAAGGAAGACAGGCTGCTGCAGCAGGAACAGTTGAACCAACAGTCATAATAGGGAAAGATACACTGGGGGCAGCCATGATAGGGGCAGGACTAGAAGAGATAGGGGTGGGGGAGGAAGTGACCATCATGGAAGGGATGGGTGTGGCAGATACAGGAAATTGTGGCAATGAATGGGCAGAAGTGGAAGGAGCTAAAGGAGAGGTAAGGGCGGAAGTGACAGGGAGGTGGAAGGAATTGGGCGGGGATAGAAGAAACTGGAGCTGAAAGAGAGGGTGTATCCTCAGAGACAGGCAAGAGAGAAGAATGCAAGGCAACAGGAAGGGAAGGCGTGACTGGGGTTTGAATTGGAGAAGGAATGGGGGCTGGGAAATAATAGGATCCGTCTGTCCCAAGGACTGGGTACAAGGGGGTAGGAACTGGAGAGGGTGTGCTCACAGGTGTGGGCTGAGTGGGGGCTCTAGAGGTAGCCATCTTTCCTTTGTGCCAGGCTCCATCATAAGGAGGGGGATGGGAAATGTTTGTAACAGTTCTAACAAAATCATCTTTCTCATGATATACAAAGATTCTCTGCCCCTTTACCTCTATTTCCTCCTCAATCCAGCCCTCCTTCTTAATCCCTTTAGCCACTTTATACCAAGCCTCTGCAGCTTTCATTAATCCATTATCCAACAATATCCCATTCATATCATGTAAAAGTTTCCTCCACTCCTCTGCCTGCAGTCTGCCCTGAGGAGACATAGTAATTCCACAAATCTTAACAATTTTATCTAATTTTCCTACAGCTAATTTCCCAGCTCTTTCCCTCACAAGATCACAGGCCAACCGACCTTGGAAGGAGCTAATATTAGATTGACCCATGTATACACTGCAGTGTTACTGTAGAGAGAGAAACTGGAAATAAATGGCAAACTGCCACTGAACAAACCGAAAATGAAAATAAGAGACTAAGGGAGAAGGAGTGAAAATGAAAGGAAACAGATTAGAGGAATTTATAAACAAAAGGAACCAAAGCGTGCACACACAAGTTCCCACTGTCTATACAGCAAGAAAGAAGGAGGGGTGAAACAGCAGGAGGGGGAGAAGGAAAGTTTCAGCCAGCACAAATGATTTTTAACCATGTGACTGCTGCAGCACAGCAAGAAAGAAGGAGGGGTGAACAGCAGTGAGGGGGGGGAGAAGAACAGTTTTCAGCCAACACAAAGGATTTTAACCATGTGACTGCTGTAGCACAGCTCACCTAAAAACAAAAGATAGCATAGGAGAGCAACAAGACATAGACTTATAGTTCACAATGAACATATATGGTACCCAAAAAGACATATACAGACAAATACACAATACACAGCTGTAATTAAATTACAAACACCTTAAACTAAATGCCGGCTAATAGTAAAAAACTCAGGTCACACACGCACTTAATGTCACATACAATATCTGTATACTAAAACAGACGCCTGTTTGTATTTCTGGTCACCAAACTAGCTTAACTAAATTTACAAAAACAATACCACCTTTAAAACTAGGCAAATCATAAAAAGAAAACAGTAACACTAGCTCTCAGCCAAAACAAAAAATATAACAGTAAACAAGGTAAATAATAAAAGTAATAGTAAACCTAGCTAGATCTGTCTTTCAAGCATCTCAACCAAAATAACAAATAAAATACCAAGTTTTTAATCCAAACAAGGCAAATCATAAAAAGAAAACAGTAACACTAGCACTCAGCCAAAACAAAAAATAAAACAGTAAACAAGGCAAATAAAGAAAAACAAAGGTATAACACTTAGCTAGATCTGTCTTTCAAGCATCTCAGCTTAAAACAAAAAATAAAACATGAAATAATAAAAGTAATACTAAAACTTGCTAGAGCTGTCTTTCAAGCATCTCAGCAAAAATAACAAATAAAACTCCAAGATTAACAAGGCAAATAAAAGAAAAACCAAGGTATAACACTTAGCTAGATCTGTCTTTCAAGCATCTCAGCTTAAAACAAAAAATAAGACATGAAATTATAAAAGTAATACTAAAACTTGCTAGAGCTGTCTTTCAAGCATCTCAGCAAAAATAACAAATAAAACTCCAAGATTAACAAGGCAAATAAAAGAAAAACAAAGGTATAACACTTAGCTAGATCTGTCTTTCAAGCATCTCAGCTTAAAACAAAAAATAAAACATGAAATTTAATGTTAGGCAAGCATGCAACAGAAGTATAACAGATTCTCAAGCAAGCAGATTCTTCCACACATAAAACACACACTCAGGAATGACTAAGGCAGTAGATAGACAATTGACAGGTTCTATTCAAATAAAGGGACATTTGGGCAAACTATATACCTGTTCAGTAGTTATCCACGAGAAGCCGGCGCAGACACGGAGTGCAGGCCAAGTCCAGAGACAGGAAAATATATGGGTAATTTACCATATGCAGAGGTGATCAGGCTCCTTGTTTTCCAGTCTCTGGGGGTCTCCTCTCCGGTCCTCAATGCGGCTTCCGTAGCAACAGAACCCAAAAGTCCCTGTTCGGGCGCCAACTGATTTGGATCGAAGCAAACTTTGCTTTATTGTCTATCTACTCCTTAAAATTGATCAACTAATGCGCTCTCCCCTAGAAGTAATTCACACCGGAGACAAAGTTTCTGATCAGTGAAAAACCTGAGGCAAACCTTTATTTTCCAGAGTGGGGGATTCCTTTTAAAGCAGGAATACGTCACAGTACAGTCATAGTTTAAAGATACAATATACATTCAGCAATTGGCTAAAAGTTGGAGGGGTCTTCTTTAAGCCCACCCTACAGAATGTGATGTCATCTTTAAAGAATTCTCCCACCACATTCCAGCTCCATCTTGGTTACAGTGAGTAGTTTACTGAACAAAGAGGGGCTCCATTTACTGTTACTTTAACAGTGATTCACGTGGCATGTGATAACTTGTACAAGAGAAAGTGGGAGGAGTTAGTACCAGAAGCTGGTCTTTATAAGAATGTGTTACATGAGACTTGCTCCTTAGCAGGGGGGAAGGGGTAGCTTGGATGGGAGGAGTTTCCATAGGAAGTAGCTTATTTGAACACATGTGTAAAAGATTAAACAGACAAAGGAATGCAATGCTTATACGTAAGCATCTGTAAGAAATTATGACCTTTTAGGGAAGTGTGCCAAATGAGACATAAACACAAATATATATAATAGTAAAAGAGACATTGTATCCACAACACCATGCCTCAGAGACCTTAATGGCCCATGCTTCCAGCAAACAACTTCCCCATCTTCCCTTTGTCTAAATAACTTAGTTAAGCTTTTTGGTTATAGCAACATAAAAAAATAGATATGCCATAACAGTAGCTAATGTTCTTTTCCATACTTTCTGAAGCTGGTTGTGCAAATTCTCTTCTTTATTGTCTGGTCTTGTAAGATAGATATGGTAAAGTCTGTGAAAGGAAAGGCCGGTCTCTGTTCCTTTATCAATTACTTCTAAGGTCGTTGATGTGTGGCAGGTTAGCAGATATCTGGAGAGCTGTGAAGGCGGAAAACAAATACACAAGGCACGTGTTTCTTTATCCTCAGCTCTGAGTGTAGTTTATTACACATTGGTATTTATACACAAATCTAGGCATTGTCCTGTGTATTGATTGGTTATAGGTTTTGCACAAACATAGCATCAAGTACATGAGAGGCGGCGTATACATGTCACAAGGGGGGGTGGACAATGGGTACATATATTGTCACTAGGCAGAAAAGCTAAAATAAAACTCAATATAATCAGTCAGCAGACAAGACAGTTGAAACTTGCTACAACATTAGTTCCTCTTTTTGTAGTCTAAGACCTTTCTTACATAAACCATTATGTCTTATCTGACTTCCTCAGGGACTGTGACCTTTATCTGAACTTGGTCAAGCAAGTGGGGCTTCTCAACATCAATTTAACCCTTTCAGTCTGTATTTGCATATTTCCACTCTTTTACTGGTTTGTCTCTCTTATGCTTCATAACCAAGGCCTTAAACTCATGGGACTGGAATCATACTATAACATCCCTGGGAATTGTTTTCGGTAATGTTTCCATAATATGATTTTCTTTAGGTATACTAATCCCCAGTGCCACAAAATAACCCAGGAGATATTCTGCCAGAATTACTGCTTCAATTATCCCCCGAATCTAATATTGTTCCTCCATGTCTTCTCTTCCAAGTCAGTGACTTTTTTCTCTTTCATCTTTTTTTCCAAGTCATACCTTTTAAATGAATAGTGCAGCTTTTTCTGAGTTTGGTCTATTTTTTGGACTCTTCTTCCAATGTCAATGATGTCTTGTTTGAGCTCTCTTTTTATTACTCCAGTTGGGCGGTGAAAAATAACTTCAGATATTCAGGGATTGTTTTCGATTGATTGATTCCAATTATGAATCTAGTGAGCGTTTTCCCACTAGTCGATATGGCTGAGGCTTTGGGATCCATTTTTGGTGTGCTTCCTACTGACTCTTCTGTTATGGTGCAACAAAACCTGACAAAGGTTTTTCTCTCCTAGTTTCTTGGTAAGTCCATTTTTCTTTGGAATTGCTTTAGGATTCTTTGTATTGACCAGCTTGTACAGTAAGGGTTAATCAATTCCTAGGCAACTTTCATCTTCCTTTTTTAAGAGGTTCTTAATCTGTGAGGATTAATCAGAAATCCTCCATGTTACTCCCCTTGACCAGGTTTTCTAGTATCCCATTTATGTCATTTATCATAACAGTTTCTAAACACATTGATTGTAAGCCATAAGTATTACATGAACCATAAGCATAAAGTGACAAAATTGCTAAAGTGCGCTTAAACAAACTGTAAGGTGAAAAAACAGTAAGGTGAAAAAAAATTGTGAATACATATATATACACCTTATTAGGTGAGGAATAATTTCCGTGAGAAATTTTGTGCAAAAAAAAAAAATTCAGTGGAAAAATATTTGTGTGATCGAGGGGGATTCTATCTCCCCTCTATTATCTCACTCACAGACTTCCAGAAAATAAGTTGCACTTCAAAAGCCTGTATTCATCAGTGGGGACGTGGTGTAGACCTCCTCTGTAGGTTGCAGTTCAAGAAAGGTACAACGGAAGGCAGTAGATTAGCATGTGAATATACAGATATTTAATAAGAAAATAAGTAGCAGCTTACACTTAGGGTTATCCTTATCCTGTATGATGGGCGCCTCAAACAATATCGGATTTGATGTCCTCTAAAGGTGCAGCTGAATATAAAATGTACATAAATGTGTACAAAAATGTACAGAAAAGCTTAAAATAAAACAGGTCCAATAGACAAAAAGATACATATAAGGCAGGTGAGTCCAGTCCGCTACACGTTTCACCTGTGGGCTTCAACTTGTCGACGCCAACTTGAGATGCCAAGTTGAAGCCCACAGGCGACTGGTGCCAAGAATTGTACTGCATATTCAAGGTGTGGTCTTACCATTGATTTGTAAAGAGGCAAAATGAAATCCTCTTCCCGTAATTCTATACCTCATTTTATACATGCCAATCTCGTATTGGCCGTGGCATTGGGCACTGTTGCCAAGTTTGTTATCTACAATGATTCCTAAATCCTTTTCATTAGTAGTTTTTCCCAGGGAAATATCATTTAAAGTATATGTTTGTCACTCACCTGATCCCCTCACACCGCTTGTCACCTCCTTCCTCATGCCGTCATAGCTCTCATGTTGTTACGGCAGCCATGTTTTTGGAGTCAGGAAGTCACTAATGACTTCTGGAGACATTTTTCATCTACGGTGGCCATGTTTTTGGAGTCTGTTTGCTCTCTATACAGACTTCAAATAGATGATTTCATTTTTGTTTTATTTTCGGTTTTACTTTCTTTCTATCACTCGGGATCTTCTTCTATTGTAATATATATGCATATATATTTTAGTGTTCTGTATTCTTTTTGTTTTTTCCTGTTCCTCCCTCCTGACACACCCATCTCCTTCTCCATTGGTCTATGCTAATTACTTCCTATATTTATTCACCTGTTCAATAGTTTTCTAGTTGCCTGTGCAAAGAGTTCTCTCTATTTTTGGGCTATTGTTATATTTCGTCTGACTTCTGATATTGACCCTTGGCTTGTTTTTTGACTCTGTTTTTGATCTCCGCCTGCATTGACCCCGGATAGTACCTTGACTTCGTTTGATCTCTGCCTGCCTCGAAACCTCAGCCTGTTTTTGACTTTGCTTGACTTCTGCCTGCCTCGACCCCCTGGCTTGTTCCTCGACTCCGCTTGTTCTCAGCCTATTTATATCATCAACCTGTCCCAGTCTGTCTTGTCTCCTGTGCTGCTTAGAGCACTCCAGCAACCCATTGCTGGTTACCTCTAGGTTGTACTTGTGCCGCACAAGCCCCTGGCAAAACATTAACCTGGGCTCAACCTGGGTTTCATTGGTACACCGTAACAGTTTGCACAGGCCAAAATGGATCCTGCAGATCTAACCAGAATGTCCCAGAGACAAGACCACCAAGACCAGATTCTTACTACCCACTCTGTTCATCTTCAATCCCTGCATCAGAAACTTGATGTCATGATGGAGATACTTCGATCTTTAACTGCCTTCAGTGGCTCAGTTCTCTCTAGTGCCCCTTCCGTTCCAGTCTCTACATCTGTCGCTTTTTCTCAAAATAAACCCCCCAAGTTGCCACTTCCAGACAAATACTCTGGCAATCCACAAGAATGTAGGGGTTTTCTTAACCAGTGTTTACTCCACTTCCGGAATCAACCCCTAACTTTTCAAGTTCATTCCTCAAAGGTCTCATTCATTATCAGCCTCCTGCGAGGAGACGCTCTAGCGTGGGCATCCCCGTTGGTAGAACAAGATTCCCTTATTTTGGAAGATGCTGATGCCTTCATCTCAGCATTCAAGTCTGTATTCGATGCTCCTGGTCGCAGAGAGTCGGCTGAAGCTACCCTTCTCGATTTACATCAAGGAAGGAAGACACTGGCACAGTATGTAATTGAGTTTAGAACCCTAGCCTATGAGACCGATTGGAACAATAGTTCCCTAAAAGCTGCCTTTCGTAGAGGCCTTAATGATCGCCTAAAAGACACATTGACATGCCGAGAGATTCCTGATGATCTTGAAGACTTCATTGCTATGTGTCTCCAATTAGAGGCACGTATGCAAGAAAGACAACAAGAGAAAGACAGAGACCGTAAACCTCGTCCTACCTCTGCCGCTTTCCGGTCCGTATCATCTACCCCTGTTACCAGAAATACTGTGACCTCCTCCACAGAGGAACCCATGGAGATGGGTCCTGTACTCCATTTATCGGACGAAGAGAAGAAGCGCAGACAACTGATGCACCTCTGTTTATATTGTGGCCAAAAGGGTCATATAGTCCGTACTTGTCATTCTCGGCCGGAAAACTTGCGGACTTAGAGGTTGGTAGGGGAGCCCTCTAAGTCTGGCCATCGTGTCTCCCCCACCTAAACATCGCCGTTTGGTACCCATGACTTTAGAGTGGGAAGGTCGCACAGTGGCCACCCACGCCTTTATTGACTCCGGGGCTGCAGGCAACTTTATCGATTACTCCTGGGCTATCTCCCAAAGAATACCATTATGCTTGAAACAAACCGTCTCAACCGTCACCTCACTCGATGGTTCACCTCTAGGAACTGGTACTATACAATGGGAGACCAACTCCCTAACCACCAAGATTGGCATATTTCATTCAGAGATCCTACTCTTTGATATTCTCAAAAGTCCTTACATCCCGGTTATCCTGGGCCTGCCATGGTTACCTCTCCACAATCCGTCCATCGACTGGGAGACTGGAGAAATTAGGGCATGGAGCCCCAAGTGTTACGCTTCTTGTATGCAATCTTTCAATCCAGTATGTCTTGTCCTGAACTTTCCTACTGAAGACCCAAATAACCGTGTTCCGAAACCTTACTGGAGCTATTTGGACGTGTTCTCTAAGAAAAAAGCTGACAAATTACCCCCACACAGACCTTATGATTGTGCCATCGACCTGTTGCCCGGCACCATTTCTCCTAAAGGCAGAACCTACCCTCTTTCTATGTCTGAAAACTGTGCTCTTGCTCAATATATTAAAGAATGTTTAGACAAAGGATTTATTCGTTCTTCTTCATCTCCAGCTGGCGCAGGGTTCTTTTTTGTTTCCAAGAAAGAAGGCTCATTAAGACCTTGTATTGACTACAGAGGTCTTAACAAGATAACGGTAAAAAATCGATATCCTCTTCCTCTGATCTCTGAATTATATGACCAACTTCGTACTGCCACTGTATTCACCAAACTGGATCTTCGTGGCGCATATAACCTTGTGAGAATAAAAGAGGGAGACGAATGGAAGACCGCCTTCAACACTCGATACGGTCATTACGAATACCTGGTCATGCCCTTCGGGCTCTGTAATGATAATCTTCCGAGATCTTCTGTTATCTTGTGTTATGGTCTACCTTGACGATATTCTAGTATACTCCAACAATCTTCAAGATCATCGTATCCATGTAACTACAGTCTTACAACGGCTCCGAGATCATTCTTTATATGCCTATTTGAACAAAACCGTATCCAGTTTTTGGGTTATGTCCTTTCTGCCGGCACACTTGAGATGGATCCAGAGAAAGTAGCAGCTGTTTCCCAATGGCCCCAACCAACTGATTTAAAGGGGATCCAAAGATTTTTAGGTTTAGCAAATGACCTATAGAGGTGATTTATACGTAATTTTGCCAAAATAACAGCGCCTATCACTGCCCTTACCAAAAAGGGATCGAACCCTAAGAAATAGACTAGAGCAGCAGTCCAAGCATTTGACACATTGAAAACGGCCTTTTGTTCCTCACCTGTGCTCCACAGACCTGATCCAGAACCACCTTTTATTCTCGAAGTTGATGCTTCCGAATCTGGTGCAGGGGCTTTTCTCTCTCAACGTGACAGTGAGACCAATAAGATACATGATTGTTCTTTCTTTTTTTTTTTTTTTTAATGATCATACTTTAATATACATAAAAGGGTACATCATTTGCAAGTCAAAGTGGCCCTTTAGGGACTGATTTAATTACAATTATATAATTACTGACATTTTTACAATATGTAAAAAGCTTGAAAAATTTTTAATAATATTTTCTAAAAACATATAGGCTTTACCAATGTTTTTAATGATGTTTGATACACTGTACAGGTCTAAGTGCTCTATTTTTTTTTCATTTTTTTTTTTTATTTGACCTTTTTTATTACACAAAATAGAAAAATTTACATACACTGGTAGGAAAGTAATTTCGTACCTGACGAACATACAAATAAACATGTGATTGTCAGTTTCTCATTTAACCTTACATCACGTTAAACGTAGTATAACAAACATCAACATACCGCGAACATGACTTTTATCACCACAACGGAACTTACACTAGCTTAACCTATAACAAAGTGGCATATGTTGCCCAGCCTAGGGAGAGGGGGGGGGAGGACATGCGAGTACAACCTGTCATCTATATAATCCTGCAGGCGTGCAGGGGAGATGCTAAACATACCGACGGACATTTTTTTCCCATTGATCCCAGATTTTTTGTTTTTCCAGACCAAATTGGGCCCATCCTATTTCTTTTTCCATTTGTGCCTGGAATAGGAGTTGGTTCTTAACAATGTCCCAGAGAATTTTACCCTGCTTCTTCCAGTTCCGTGCAATAGTGATCTTAAGTGCCATGAATGTATGGGTTATGATCAGTCGAGATGCCAACGGCATTCTTGGCCAATTGAGATGGAGTAGTGCCGTGCTCGGTGTTTTTGTCAATTTCAATCTAGTAAAAGATTCTATTAAGTCGAAAGCCCTCTGCCACACCTCTTGTATCTCTCTACAACCCCACCATATATGTGAGTGGGTACCCTCCACTTGGAGGCATCTCCAGCAAACTGGAACTATTGATGGAAACATTTTTTTTAGAGTTGAGGGAACATAATACCATCTGTTAATTATTTTGTACTGAGTTTCAACCAAACTCAGGCAATTAATATCTTTTGAGAGATTAAGGAGTGAGTTGTTCCACTCTTCAGTGTTTATTTTAATCCCTAAATCTCTTTCCCAAGCGCTTATTGCCGGGGGGTCTATAGTCTCTTGAGCTCTCAAGAGTTTGGAGGCTTTAGTGAATATTTTGCTCACTCCCACACCATCAAAAAATCTGTTTATCTCATTTAAGGTATTTCTATTTCTATTTTAATCAGGTGTTGGGATATGAAACTATTGACCCTCATATAGCTGAATAGCTCTCTGTCAGGCAGGGCAAATTGCTCTTTGATTTGGTCGAAGGGGACCAATTCATTTGTTTTTAACACTTGTTGGATGTCTTTGATTTCCCTGCGTTTCCACTCTCTTAGGTTTAGGTCAGCTAGTTGGGATTCCAAATATTCCATACTAATATTGGAAGGGATACTACCTCTATTTAATTTTAGTAGAGTTTTTAACTTAAGCCATTCAGGCATCAGTTGTTTGTGAACCAGAACTGGAGATTTGATTACCTTGTGGTGTGTCTGCCAGACTAAGCTATTTAAGTCTTCTACTTTACATGCTTCGGCCTCAATATTGTACCAACCTTCTTCCCTGTTATCTTCTATTTGACTTGCATGTATGTGGCACAGTCTAGTGGCCTGGTATAACCTTTTTATGTCCGGGAAGTTTAGACCTCCCTTCTCCATCCTTTGTGCTAGCAGTTTGTTCCTTATTCTAGGCTTTTTTCCTCTCCAGATGAAATTGCTTATGCTGCTCTGGAGCATGTCTAACCAAGGTTGTGAAACCCTAAGTGGGACCATTCGCAGCAGGTATAACCATTTCGGGATAAGATAAGAGTTGACTGCGTTCATCCTACCCCACCATGAAATTTCTACATTCTTTCTTTCTTTAAACCAGACATTTGAAAGTCTAAGTAGGGACAGGACATTTGTCTCCATCATTTTGTTTGGATCTCTAGTAATTTTAATGCCAAGGTAGTCTATATATCCCTTGGTCCATTGGAATTCAAACCGGTGCTGGATTTCCTTAATGGTAGTAAGATCTAGGTTGGCGTCCATTATAATAGATTTGTTTATGTTTATTTTATAATTAGATACTTTACTGTAGCTCTTGATCATGTCCATCGTGCTTTCTAATGAATGCAGGGGGTTGGTCATAGTAATCATTATGTCGTCAGCATAAAGGGATATTTTCATATGCTTATCTTTTACTTGCCACCCTGCTATATTTTTATTATTCCTGACGCTTATTGCGAATGGCTCCAGAGAAAGTACATATAATAGAGGAGACAGAGGACAACCCTGTCTTGTTCCATTATTTAATGGGAACCAATCCGCTGAGATGTTTGGGCCCTTCGTTCTGGCAGTTGGTCTATAGTAGAGAGTCATTATGGCCTTGAGAATCCAGCCCGTTATTCCAAACGCACCAAGAGTGAGCCTCATATATTCCCAGCTGACCCTGTCAAACGCCTTCTCTGCGTCAATTGACAGGGTCAGCATGGGGATCTTTTTTCTACCGGCATCATCCAATATGTCTATTATTCTTCTTATGTTATTAGTGGAGGACCTCTTAGGTATAAAGCCAACCTGGTCTGGGTGAATAACTGCAGTCAAAACCTTTTTTAGTCTAAGGGCCAGTATTTTAGAAAAAAGCTTAACATCAACATTAATTAGAGATATTGGCCTGTAATTTTTCACCTCAGTTGGCTTTTTATTCTCTTTCAAAATAGGGAGAATATTTGCCCTCAGCATCTCAGGGGGAAATTTACCTATCTCAGCGCTTCGTTAAACGTATCGGTTAAACAGGGTTTTATCTGGTTTTTAAATATTTTGAAGAAAAAATTTCCGAATCCATCTGGCCATCTTGTTCTTTCTTTTCTAAACATTTCACACCTGCTGAAAGAAATTATGACATCAGCAACAGAGAGTTATTGGCCATAAAAATGGCACTAGAAGAATGGCGCCATCTTCTTGAAGGTACTATTATCCCCATCACTATCTTGACTGACCACAAGAATCTCCTATATTTGGAGAAGGCCAAACGTATAAACCTGCGCCAAGCTAGGTGGTCACTGTTCTTCACAAGGTTCAATTTCCTTATTTCATACCAACCTGGTAACAAAAACAACAAAGCTGATGCTCTCTCCCGTTTGTTTGACAAAGAACAAATCCCTTCCACCGAGGAGTTAATTATACCTTCGAATCAGATTGTAGCTTCAATCTATTCCACATTAATCCATCGCATTGCTAAATCTCAAACCACTCTGCCCTCCACCCATGATGTGGCTAACAGATTATTTGTACAACCTAAGTATCGATGTTCCGTTCTTCAGTGGTCCCACCGTTCTCCAGCTGCTGGTCATCGAGGTTTATCTAATACTTTCTTTTTTCTCAAAAAACTATTTTTGTGGCCTACTATGCGAAGTGATGCCAGTAAGTACATTCAAGCCTGTGAAGTTTGCGCTAAGAATAAGATCCCTCGTCATCGTCCTTTCGGCCTCCTAGTTCCATTACCAGTACCCAATCAACCATGGGAACATGTGGCCATAGATTTCATTACGGATCTTCCACCTTCTAATGGTTACACTTCTGTTATGGTTACATAAACAGGCTCATTTTACGCCTTTACCCAAGATACCCTGTGCTAAAAGACTAGCTGAGGTCTTTCTCAAAGATATAATTTGCCTCCATGGGGTACCTCAACGTATTATTTCTGACCGTGACCCTCATTTCTCGTTTCTGGAGAGTTCTCTGCCATTCCCTTGGTGTCAATCTGCACTTTACCTCAGCCTATCACCCGCAATCAAACAGCCAGACGGAACGAACCAACCAAGTGCTTAAGCAGTATCTGCGTATGTTTTCTTGTGTTGATCATACTGACTGGGCTACCTGGCTACCCTTAGCAGAACTCTCCTACAATTGTTCCTATCATGAGTCCCTCAAGAGTACACCTTTTCAAGCTTCCTTGGGATATGAACCTCGTTTATGGCCTCCAGAGGTCCAAGTTTCAGATGTCCCAGCCGCAGATTCTTTTTCTAAAGACATTAAACAGCATTGGGCTTCTATCAAACACCAGCTTCACCAAGCTAAAATGAAACAAAAAGCTGCAGCTGACAAGAAAAGAACCTCGGGTCCTAATCTCATGCCTGGTGATCAAGTATGGCTTTCCACAAAAAAATGTAAGGCTTAAACGTGTCTCAAATACCCTAATTCCTAAATATATTGGTCCTTTTCCCATCCTTTAAACGAAGTCACTTATGTGGTAGATCTTCCAGCCTCCATGAAGATACCCAACTCTTTTCATGTCTCCTTGTTGAAGCCTGTCAAAGTTAACAAATACACCACCTCGCTCCGGCCTCCCTCTCCTTCTGTTGTTCAGGATCAAGAAGAGTATACTGTCCGCAAGCTTCTAGATTCCAGATGGAAGAAAGGGGTCTTACAATATCTTGTTGATTGGACCGGATACGGTCCTGAGGAACGTTCTTGGGTCAATGTTCATGATATTCATGCTCCCGCTCGTATACGCGAGTTCCATAGGTCTCATCCTACTCGTCTGCGCCCGGTGCACGCTCCTCGGGGGCGGGGTACTGTCACTCACCTGATCCCCTCACACCGCTTGTCACCTCCTTCCTCACACCGTCATAGCTCTCATGTTGTTATGGCAGCCATGTTTTTGGAGTCAGGAAGTCACTAGTGACTTCTGGAGAGGTTTTTTTATCTACGGTGGACATGTTTTTGGAGTC
This sequence comes from Pelodytes ibericus, assembly GCA_036172795.1. Classification (NCBI taxonomy): domain Eukaryota; kingdom Metazoa; phylum Chordata; class Amphibia; order Anura; family Pelodytidae; genus Pelodytes; species Pelodytes ibericus. The sequence continues at coordinate 61,883,898 of CM069861.1, forward strand.
TGTTTGCTCTCTATACAGACTTCAAATAGATGCCTTAATTTTTGTTTTATTTTCGGTTTTACTTTCTTTCTATCACTTGGGATCTTCTTCTATTGTAATATATATGCATATATATTTTAGTGTTCTGTATTCTTTTTGTTTTTTCCTGTTCCTCCCTCCTGACACACCCATCTCCTTCTCCATTGGTCTATGCTAATTACTTCCTATATTTATTTACCTGTTCAATCGTTTTCTAGTTGCCTGTGCAAAGAGTTCTCTCTATTTTTGGCCTATTGTTATATTTCGTCTGACTTCTGATATTGACCCTTGGCTTGTTTTTTGACTGTTTTTGATCTCCACCTGCATTGACCCCGGATAGTACCTTGACTTCGTTTGATCTCTGCCTGCCTCTAAACCTCAGCCTGTTTTTGACTTTGCTTGACTTCTGCCTGCCTCGACCCCCTGGCTTGTTCCTCGACTCCGCTTGTTCTCAGCCTATTTATATCATCAACCTGTTCCAGTCTGTCTTGTCTCCTGTGCTGCTTAGAGTACTCCAGCAACCCATTCCTGGTTACCTCTAGGTTGTACTTGTGCCGCACAATCCCCTGGCAAAACATTACCCTGGGCTCAACCTTCGGGTACATATTTGTCAGGGTGAACACCACAAAGTACTTCCCAAGAGGTGATCTTGCAACAAGGGTTCCTCCTCCGGGTTGTCACTGGTACACCGTAACAATGTTGCTTTATTATTATTTTTTTTATAATGCATAACTTTGCAGTTGTCTATATTGAACCTCATTTGCCACTTTACTGCCCAGTCCTCCACTCTGTCCAAATCTTCCTGCAAAGAAAAAACAACAAGATTAGTCTGTTTTACCTTACCTAATTTAGTGTCATCAGCAAACAATGAGACATGGCTCTCAGCACATCGTGGGAGATCATTAATAAACAAATTAAAAAGAAGAGGGCCCAAAACAGACCCCTGAGGTACTCCGCTCAATACCCTGGTCCAATTTGAGGATTTTCCATTTACAACAACCCTTTGCGTTCTCTCTTTTAGCGAATTTTCAATCCAAATACATACATTTGCCCGCAATCCTATTTCTCTCAATTTGTAGAGTAACCTTTTGTGTGGAACTGTATCAAATGCTATCGCAAAATCCAAATAGATCAACTGCCACTCCTAGATTTATATTTTTACTGACTTCTTCATAGAATGTTATTAAGTTTGTTTGACAAGACCTGTCTTTCACAAAACCATGTTGAATTTTACTAATTATATTCTGATTCAAGATGTATTCTTGAGTGTATACCTTTAGCAATTCTTTAAATAATTTGCCCACTACAGATGTCAAGCTCACTGGCCTATAATTACCTGGCAGAGATTTTGATCCCTTTTTAAATATTGGAATGACATCCATCTTTCACTAGTCTGTTGGCACTATACCTGAACTGAAAGAATCCCTAAAGATCATAAATAGTGGTCTGGCCAGAATTATGCTTAACTCTCTAATGACCCTTGGGTGTATACCATCTGGCCCTGGGGCCTTGTCTATCTTAACAGAGTTTAATTGCTTTAGCCCTTTTTCCTTTGTCAGCCAATCCCATGTTTGCAGTGACTTCTCCGTAACTTCCGGTAGCAGGGGCTCATCCATCTGTTATTCCTTCCCAGAAGGAAAAAAGTATTTAAAATGTCTGCTTTCTCCATTATGTCCAATGGACATAAATTTGGACAAAAAGTCATCTAAGAAAAAAGACCCTCAGAAAAATTTGCTCAATAGTGCAACATTTTTTAGAGAGATCATAAGAGGGTTAAATCTGCTGGACCTGTGGAGAGTGCTGCATCCGCGAGAAGTAGATTACACATGTTTTTCTAAGACCCATATAGCATACTCCAGGATCAACCTGATCTTTGGAGATAGACATCTAATGGACAGAATAGACAAGATCGACATTGAAGAGACGGTCTGGTCAGACCACAATGCTGTGGTTCTCACCATGAAAGACCACAGAAAGTCTGACAGAACAAGATGGAGACTTAATGACGATCTTATGCGTAAAGAGTATGTCCAAGAGCAGATCAAAAGAGCAGCTGTAAACTACTTCAAAGAAAATGGGGGAGGAGAGGTCTCAGCACTGGGCACATGGTGTGCTTTTAAAAGCATAATAAGGGGTGAACTGATTAAACTTGGTGTAAGAAAAAAAAAAAGAAGGCAGCTTCCCTGGCGGAATTGTACGTTAAGTTAGATGTACTACATAGAGAAAATAAGCACATACCAAATATTGCACAGTCTAAAGAAATAGAGGAGATTGAACAGCAAATTAATGATTACTGTTATTTAGTTAGTACTGTTAAAAAAAGCCAATTGGGGTTTAGAGAAAATGAACAGGAAATGGTATTATAAGGGCAATAAAGTGGATAGAATGATGACTGAAAGACTGAAGAAAAACAGGGCTAAACGGAATATTAACTTAATACTGGTGGATAATGAAGTTTTGATGACCCCAGAAAAAATAGGAGCTGCCTTTAGAGAGTTTTATAACCAGTTATATAACATAACGGATCAGGAGCCAACAAAGGAGATAAAAGAGTATCTGAGCAGGATACAACTACCCAGATTAAACACAGAACAAATAGCTGAACTCGGTAAGGACATTACCACAGAAGAACTAGAGAGAGCCATAGACGGACTGAAACCCAATAAGTCACCGGGCCCGGATGGATTTAATAATTTATTTTTAAAACTAAAAAGGGGGAATTGAAGGATGGCTTAATCTTAGCATTTAATGAGATCATGAATGGCTCGGTTATCCCCCCAGAGTTACTGCAGGCAAATATTGTTACAATTCTGAAGGAAGGGAAAAATCCAGAATTAACATCTAATTACCTCCCTATCTCTTTGTTGAACACGGACTTAAAAGTCTATTCATCCATAATAGCCCACCGTCTTAAATAAGTTGTACCTTTGCTGATTCACCCGGATCAGGTGGGGTTTGTCCCGGGGAGATCTTCCGCTAATAATGCGAGGAGGCTCCTGGGCACGCTACGGCTGGCTGGGATGAAGAAGCTACCCCACCTGACCCTGTCGTTGGATTCAGAGAAGGCCTTCGACAGGGTCGGGTGGGGCTTTTTGAGGGAGACCCTCGGAGCGTTTGATTTTGGAGGTAGGATTCTGGCCCTGTATAATGGTCCATCAGCTAGAGTCATGGGAGGAGGGTTTTGCTCGGACTGGTTTGGGTTGACAAACGGGACAAGGCAGGGTTGCCATCTCTCTCCACTCCTCTATGCCCTTTCTATAGAACCATTGGCAACCAGTATTAGGGAAAATGATAAGATTAAGGGCTTAAACACATTAGGGGGTCAAGTTAAGATTAATCTCTATGCAGATGATATCATTCATACACTGATTGATCCACAGAACTCCCTAGCTGAGGTAATGGATACTCTGGATGAATATGCTAAAGTCTCAAACTATAAACTAAACATAGAGAAATCGATAATAATGCCCAAGAATATTCCAACAAGTATGATGATAGACTTGAAAGATAAATACAGATTTGTTTGGGCGGATAGTTTTAGCTACCTAGGTATAAAAATAACCCAAGACCTCACAAAAATAGTAGAGTACAATTTTTTACCAATGCTCAAACAAACCACAAAACAACTTAAAAACTGGACTAATCTTGTCTTTTCCTGGTGGGGACGGATAAATGTGTTAAAAGCCTTTATATTGCCAAAATGGCAATATATGTTTCGGATGCTCCCCTTGAGGGTCCGTGATAGCTGGTTATCCCTGATTCAAGCCTCATTTAGAAACTTTGTTTGGCTAGGGAAAAAACCAAGACTGGGGCTAAAAAAAATCAAGCGAAATCCTAAGGAAGGAGGTCTCTCAATGCCAGACATACAAGAGCAGTACAGGGCAAACCTCTTAGCGTATGCAATAACTTCCCAGAGAGTAACCAACAGGGAAGAAAAATGGTACCATATTGAAAGAGAAATCTGTAATGTCAAATGTATCGAGAGTTTATTCTGGGAGACAGAGCCAAAAAGGAAAATCTCCTTAGGAGTGAAGGATAGCCTGGTTTTGGACAATGTGCTAGGCAACTGGAACAACATTAAAAAAAAGATTAAATTAAAGGGAAAGATCACTCCTTCTACCTCCCTGAGGATTCGACTAGATAATATGGATAATCTAAAACTTAATAACTGGCAAAAAAATGGTTTTCTTAAATTTAAAGACCTACTAGTAGGACATGAAGTTAGATCTTTTTCGGATATTATTACCACAAGTCCACAACTTAAAGGTGAGATTTTTAGTTTTATCCGTATTAAGGGATACATACAGAGTCATTTATATAGGGATCAGGACCCAGTCGTTGAAAAACTCCAGAGCTTACTCTGCAGGAACAAGCCCAAGGGCCTGTTACCCAGATGTGTGGAATTGCTTAGGGAATTAGAGGGGGAAATTATAAACACGGCGATTAATAAATGGAGCAATGCCTTAGATATAAATATAAACTCAAGAGAATGGGGAAATTAATTCGCACATGTATATAAACAGATCAGATGTTTGAATTTGGTAGAACTACAATTCAAACTGTGCAACTTGTGGTACCTAGTCCCGGAACGACTGAACAGATTTTACCCAGACCACTCCAATCAATGCTGGAGATGTAATGCCCCAGTAGGAGACATGGCGCATATATGGTGGGCTTGTGGACCGGTGGGGAGACTGTGGAGATCAGTAGCCACCTTGATTAGTGGGTTCACCTGGGTTAAATTAGATCTACTTCCAGAGGTCTTTTTATTGCACCGTAGATTCCCCAAAATGGACAAGGACAAACAAGCCTTTATAATTCATCTAATAATGGCGGTAAAGATTTCAATTACCAGGAGATGGAAATCCATGTTGTTACCAGGCTGGCCGGAAATCAGAACCCAATTAATATACCAGCTAAAGATGGAGAAGGGCATTACTGCCCAACAACCTATATACCTAACAAAACAGGTCAGGTGGGATAAATGGATCAGGGTTATCACAGAGGAATCCCAGAACGACTAAAACTTCTCAGAAGCACTTAAAGGGGATTAGATCAAGTCAGCAAAGGGGCTGTTGCCCTTCCCCGGGCATTGATGGATGGAGAGGGCATAGTACTACGGAATACCTCCCCACTCCCTGATGGGCTGCAACACCGGAATAAGTTTAAAGTCTACGTATTGTTTGGTTCTGAACCATGTATTGGATACTGGCAAGAAATACTGTCTGTGTCTTTTTGTATGTATGTTTATATGTACTGTTTATGTGTATTGTTATGTATATGTATTCATACTTATAAAATATAATAAAGACTTTAAAAATTAAAAAAAAATGTCTGCGTTCTCTCTGTCCTCACTTACCAAATTTCCCATTTGGGATAAGAGGGGCCCAACATTTTCCCTCTTTAGCTTTTTTCCATTGATATATTTATAAAACATTTTGGGGTTAGTTTTACACTCCTTAGCAATCCTTTTCTCATTTTCCAATTTATCTATTTTAATTGCCTTTTTGCAGGCTTTGTTGGCACATTTGTACTCTATAAATGATAATGCTGATCCTTTGCTTTTATAATGTTTGAATGCCATTTTCTTGTTTTGTATATCCTGTTTCACGTTACCGGTAAGCAACATTGGTTTTGATTTGTGTCTTTTGCATTTGTTTCCCAAAGGTATATATTGGGATATGTACTTTTGTAATGTGTGTTTAAAGGAATTCCACTTGTCTTCTTTGTTTAGTCCAGAAAACAATTGTACCCAGTCTAAATGTTCAATCGATGACCTTAGTCTATAAAAGTTGGCCCTTCTAAAATTATGTTTTTGGTGGCGTGGTTACCAATTAGCTTTTTTGCATTAATCTCAAATGAAACCATGTTATGGCCACTATTCTCCAAGTCTTCTCTTATTTGGATTTTTGAGATAAGCTCCTCATTGTTGCATCTTCCATAGCGCACACCCTAGTCGACATCAGGGTTGTGAGGAAAGGTGCGCAAGTTGAGCTTGCAAACACGCATGGTTAAAAAACATCATAGGTCCGTTTTAGGTGCTACTTATAGAAAATACTCCCCTCCCATCTAATCATCCTTAGAGGGGATGGGGGGTTTACTCATAGAGGGATTTATAAGCCATCGGTTCCCATGACACCTTTGCCTGTGGTACTACTCTCTCTGTTCATCCCTTGTGTGCCATTGCTGTATTCAGTACCTGTATTGTGTCCTCCTCTCTTTGTTCCATACAGTGGGTACTGCAGCTAAGGCCTTGGTGAGCATGTGCCTGCAGCTCAACTTTGGCTATCCTCTCATTGAGGCGAATACCAGTATCTCTCTGTTTTGGGACTTAGAGTGCCTCCCATTCCAACTCCACATAGTGGGTCCACTTTCCCTGAGCCACCTGGCTACAGATATCACAAAAGCTGTAATGATAGGTAGAAGGATTGAACTTGATGGACTTGTGTCTTTTTTCAACCTAAATAACTATGTTACTATGTTACTAAGAGCAGCTTTTAGAAGAGGGTTAACTGAATCCTTTAAAGATGCACTAACCAACAGAGATCTACCCAATGACCTAGAATACGTAATAGTGTTGTGCATCCTAGAATCAAATTCCGGTTCTGCAGAGACTATCTTGCCAGTTTAACACCATAGGGGAGAGCCGAGATCCAGTAGTTCACTTCAGTTTTATGTGCTTTATGTGCCAGACATCCTGTGAGTAATATTATTTGAGCGCAATTAAGCCCCGTTATTTGCAATACACACTATTTGGGCTTGTTTCTCTTTTCAGGTTATATTTTAGAAGAATCAGACTGTGTGTATTTTGACCAAATTGTCTGCCTCTGAGTGTTTGCTTTGGCTGCATTTCTTCAAGGACATTTATCTTTGTTTATTAGCAGCTAACTGCCCATTCATTCATTCGCTTGCTATTTTTTAACACTGTTTATTTTATTGTTCCTTTATTGCTGATTAACTGTCAGCTTCTATGCATTAATACGTTTATATTCTACTCTCTGCTATTTGCTTGTCACTTTGGGAGCATGTCTGTAAATCTACCAGGTTATCCCTGTTTATCCACCATCTTTAGCATTAGGGTTATGTTTACATTGGGGACAAAAGGGACACCAGACAATTCTTTGTCCCAAGAAGTCGGGAAATGCCAAAGCTTAGTATAGCCCGCAGGTACTCCACTGAGTTTGTCATTTCTTTCACATCCTAACTCTCGAAGAATATTTATTCCCAACAAGCTACACTAGTCCACCCGTCAAATGGCCACACACAAGCCTTCATCGATTCTGGGTCTACTGGGAATTTCATAGATAAATCTTGGGCTCTATCTCAGAATACACCATTACAAGAGAAGAAACAGCAGAACACTACAGCTACACTTGATGGTACACTATTGGGGACAGGAATTATTTTAGTTTAGACTACAGCACTGGGGATGGTTGTTGGGATTTGTCATTCTGAAATTATATAGTCGGATACAATTTCCAATCCTCTGTTTTCAGTTATCTTAGGTATGCCTTGGTTAAGGATACACAACCCTGATATTGACTGGCAAAAAGGAGAAATCATGGCCTGCAGCAAGAAATGTCAAGAATTTTGCTGCTCTACTCATGTTAAAATATATAAAATATAAATATATAAATATCCACTCCCACTTATCTCAGAGCTTTATGATCACTTGAAAGATGCCACCATTTTTACTAAATTGGATCTTAGAGGTGCTTAAAATTTAGTATGCATAAAAGAGCGAGATGAGTGGAAAACTGCTTTTAATACCAGGTCTGTGCAATGCCCCAGCAGTATTCCATTGTTTTGTCAATGATATGTTTCGTGATTTGCTATATATGTATTCATATATCTAGATGACATTTTAATTGATTACAGAAACCTGAAAGAGAATCAGAGTCATGTTAAACGAGTCTTGTCAAGATTAAGGAGATACTCTCTCTATGCTAAAGCAGAAACATTTGAATTTTAAAGTAATAAAGTGATGTTTTTGGGCTATGTCATTTCTGTAGGCAGGTTGGAGATGGGCCCAGATAAACTATCAGCCATACAGGATTGGGAATCACCTTGTAATTTAAAAGGAATCCAATGATTTATAGCATTTGCCAATTACTATCATTGTTTTATACACAATTTCTCTCAAATCATAGCTCCCATCACGGCCTTGACTAAGAAAGTAGAAAATCCAAAAATATGGACTGCAGATGTCAAAACGTTTTTTGAGAAGCTAAAATTAGCCTTTACCTCAGTTCCTATTGTCCACTGCCCAAACCCAGAAATTCCATTCATATTGGAAGTTGATGCCTCAGAAATCGGGGCAGGAACCATTCCCTCACAAAGTGATCAGAACACTAATAAATTGCATCCATGTTCCTGCTTCTCCAAGCTATTCTCCCCTGCAGGAAAGAATTATGATGTAATCTGGAAGATTGGCATAATTTATTGGAAGGTACTGAAACTTATATTACCATTAATACAGATCATAAACAATTACTTTATATCAAGAAAGCTACACGATTAAACCCAAGGCAAGACAGGTCTTGTTCCTTACCCTGTTTTACTTCATCATTTAATTATTTCCTGGCTCTAAGAATTCCAAGGCAGATACCTTATCTAAGAAATTTGAAGCTCACAGTACTAAGACACAAATTTAAAATATCATACCCACCACCTGAGTAATAACGACCATCTAGAATAGATTATTGTGGCACATCTCTAAATCTCAACAACCTTTGCCTCAGGGTACTCGGCCACCGCCTGGGAGATTATTTGTACAACTTCGATTCAGAAAAGCTGGGTTGTCTCCTGCAAAGACAATTTTGGTGGCCATCCATGACTCAAGATATCATAGATTATGTTTTATCTTGCAAGACTTGTGGGTGTCATAAAACACCCAGAACCAAACCATCTGGCTTGGTCATCACTTTTGCATTTTGCTGAGTGGTCCTATACAGCACCTATCATGATTCTCTTAAGATATCCCCATTTCAGGCAGGTCTCCAGCTCATTATTTTAGGGTCCCCACCCACCGGCAATGGGTGGGGACCGGGGGGGGACACTATGTCCCCCCTCATTATTATTTTAAGTATTAAATGTTTTTCTTTATTATATTTTCATATAAAAATTAGCATTAGAACGTACAAAACAATACATCATTCAAATACATATCCATACAAGAAGAAGAAGAAGAAGAAAGAAAAAAGAAAAGAATATCAAGATAAGTTCCTGTAAAAACAAAGCATCAAGGTCAGAGATTTTACATATTCTCCATATTTGCTTCAGGGGGTCAGATGTTACATTTCTTAAAAGAGCTTTACCTATTACTCTTTACCCCTTTATTTTTACCTCTCTTTTACAATTAGTATCTCCCCTCCCCTTTCCCCTTCTCCCTCAGTCTTGATGCGTCATCCTTTCATTTTGTATGCCCTGATATTACATAAATACTGTAACAAATATTACAATTTCATTAACTTCCCCTAATAGTCAGGGATAAGATATTAACATTTTACCACAGTAAAAAAGTAAACAATACAATAGACATCCTACATTCAAATAAAAAAACATCTATCAAACCTTTTATCTACATATGTCTCATCCAGGGCCACCTATCCCCTCATTTTCCCCCTTTTTCTTATTCCTAATTTTTCCTAGCTCATACCTAGATTTCTACTTTCTTTCTATCAAACTTATTGTATTTCCCTTAGAGCCTGTCTCCTCCAGACTGTATCTCTTGGGCTCGTATTTCCCTCTGACCCATTAGTATTCATCTTGTCACATTGATATCTATGCCACGGACCCCATATTTCATTAAATTTATTCAATGTATTTGCCATTCTGTGCGCCATTTTCTCATATACCCTGTTAGTATTCATCGAATTCTCTACATCCTTACATGTTGGTGGTTCCTGGTTTTTCCAGGCTCTTGCTATTGATACCTTTGCGGTGGTCAAAATCTGCAATACAAGTTTACTTTTATTCTTTGTAATTTTTTCAGGTATTATATTCAATAATAGGAATTCAGGTGTAAATGGCAAAGATGTCGAGAATATTTCTTCTAAGAGTGTATGAATCCCCTGCCAGAACTTCTGCAATTTTGAACAGTGCCACCATATATGTGCCATATTACCATTTTGGCCGCATTGCCTCCAACATAGTGGGGATGTTGTTGTGTACATTTTTGATAGCTTAGTGGGCACATAGTACCAATGGTATAAAACCTTCCTAACAGTTTCGAAATGTGATATGTTCTTAGAAACTCCTTGTAGCTTTGTCATGGAATTAAACCATATTTTTGTTTCTATATTTATGTTAAGTTGTTGTTCCCATTTCATCATAAATGATAATTTTTGTGAGCTATCTGAACCATTCAACAGGTTATATCCCACAGAGATTGTTTTTTTAACGTATGGGGCTTTTCCAGCTAACTCCATTATCTTTGAGCTCTTATCTAATCCTGTTATCTGTATTTCATTATTACCGTTTAGCATATGCCTTATTTGTAATTACTTAAAGAATTCTGAGTGTTCTATGCAAAATCTTGTTCTAAGTGTGGAATCATATCCCCATTAGAGTACAATGATCCAATAGTTTTAATCCCATTCTGTATCCAGTTCGTTATTCTCAAATATGGTATATAGTAAGATAATACTGACATGGGCGTATCGTAGACCAGCTGTGATGGTACCCTTAGCCGTTCTCTGTATCTATCCCAGTATGATACTGATAATCTTGTTGTGGGTAACATTGTAGGTATTACCGGTCTCTTACCCCCTGGAACCCACATTAGATCTCTCATATCATTCGGATATACGTATTCTGTTTCTATATCTACCCATTTTACCTCTTATAAATTATTATTTTAGGGTCCCAACCCGCCGGCAATGGGTGGGGACCGGGGGGACATTAGGTCCCCCCTAACCCTAGTATGTTTGGGTTTGGGGTCAAGTTCGACCCCGAACCTGGACTTTTTTTCCAGCTTCTGCGAGGGTGTGTTCTTTTCATCTTTGATTCCCTGGTAAATCGTATTCTGGTCACCAGGTTGCCTCCCATAAGGACGGGGGAAGTGTAACATAACTAGTGGTTTTATCCCAGTCCTATCGTGGGTGGCTCAAAGGCCTCCGTCTGCATTCCATGCTTGCATCTTCCAAAGTGCGTGCCCCAGTCGACATCAGGCTAAGGAGCACGGTATATAAAACAATCCCCTCCCATCTAATTATCCTTGGAGGTGGGGTTTACTCATTGAGGAATATATAAGCCCTTAGTTACCATTACACCTTTGCCTATGATAGTGTTCTTGCCTCACTAGCATTCCTGAACTTGTTATATTGATTCCTGTTGCCGATATTGCTTGTTCCTGACTAATATTGATCTCTGTACTCCCTTGTGTGCCATTACATCCCTTGTGTATCATTGCTGTATCCAGTACCTGTATTGGGTTCTCCTCTCTTTGTTCCATGCAGTGAGTGCTGTAGCTAAGTCTGTGATGAAATGCCCTTCACCACTTGGTCTTGGAGAGGCCTGCTTGCCAGCCTCCTCCCCTGTGACTATGGCCCTGGGGTGTATGGCCCTTTAAAAATGCTATTTGGGCCTATGGACTTGTATTGGACTGTGTATGGCCCTTTAAGAAGCTGTATTGGGGCTTATGGACTTTTATGGGACTGGTGCTGGCTCTTTAAGCACATTTTTGGGGCATGGTGAAAATCAGAACAATGCCCCTTTAAGACGGTGTCTCCAGAGTCCCCAGACTAGGAAAATGTGCTTGTGGTCGGTCATAATGGACTTCCAGCTAACTCTTGAACTACTGGGTGGAATTGTCTAATTTTAGGTTATGTTCGTATTTAAAGTATGCTGATTCTGAAAATATATGTTTTATGCATACTTTGAAAGTTATTAATATTGTATAAAAACTGTATATTTTCTGCCTGTGATAATTAAGTTAGTCTATTGTGTGGAGATAATTGTATCACAGGCAGAGGGGGGAATTTTGCTGTAATTGCTGGGAGCGTCTGAGTGTATTTTACGTATTGATTGGTTGTTCTTCAAAACCCTGTGGGTGGTCCTATGTGTGAAAAATGGGCATAAAAGCAGAGTGTTTGATTAAAATCCTGAGATCTTCTGGACCCTCAACATGTAGTCCTATCTCGTGATTGGAGGGGACAGCTATACTGACACTGGGGATTGCTATTTTCTGCATACTCCCTTGAGCTTTAATCACTTAGCTCTTTTAAGAGCTTGTTCCTGATACGCTCTCCTGAAGGAGAGGTCTTCCCCATAAGGTCCTGGAGGACAGAAGCTGATCCAGGGCGAGACTCCAGTTAAGCTACGGCGGTTGTGGAGTCTGTGGTGGTTGCGGTGTCCAGTGCGGTGCTTGTGGTCCTCGGCGCAAGCTAGGAAGCGTCCATCAAAGGAAGGTACTCGGTCGGAGTACGGGGAGTTCCAAGTCCTTGGTGAGAAGGTGCCTGCGGTGCAACCTTGGTGAGAAGGTGCCTGCGGTGCAACTTCCCCTCTCATTAAGGGGAATACCAGTATCTCTCTGTTTTGGGACTTAGAGTGCATCCCATTCCAACTTTGCTCCACACTGACCTACACACACTCACTCAATCACACTGACATACACACACACTCTCACTCACATTGACACACAGACACTCACACTGACATACGCACACTCAATCACACTGATATACACACACACACTCACACAGACATACACACACTCACTCACACTGACATACACACACACTCACACTGACATACACACACTCACACTGAGATACACAGACTCACACTGACATGCACACACTCACTTACTCACACAGACATACACACACATTCACTCAGACTGACATACACACCCTCACTCACACTGACATACACAGATACTTCACTCACACTGACATACACACACTAACTCACACTGACACAAACACACACACATTCACATTGACATACACACACATACTCACTCACACTGACATACACACACTCACTCAATCACACTGACATACACACACACACACTCACTCACTCACACAGACATGCACACACTCACTCACACTGACATACATAGACTCACACTGACATACACACACACTCACTCACTTACACAGTCATACACACACATTCACTCACACTGACATATACACTCTCACTCACACTGACATACACACACTCACTCACTCTGACACACACACACACATTCACACTGACATACACACACACTCACTCACACTCTCACTCACACACCGACACACTCACATTGACATACACACACTCACTCAATCACACTGATATACACACACACTCTCACTCACACTGACTTACACACACTCACTCACTCACAATGACATACACACACACTCACACTGACATACACACACATTCACATACACTAACATACACACACACTGACATACACACACTCACACACACTGACATACACACATACATTCACACTGACATACACACACACACTCACACTGTATACACACACTCACACTGACACACACACACTCAAGGGTACAAGACTTGAGCTAAATTTGGCAAAAAAAAACGGTTGTAATAATTTAACAGACCAAGATAGGACCTTAGTTGTGTCACATGTTGTGGAGTTGGAGCATCCTGTAATGCCTTGACCTTCTCATCTGTTGTATGTAGCCCATGTTTGTCAATTACTTGAGCACAAAATTAAAGACGATCATGCATGAATTGGCATTTATCCAAATTCACCTTCAATCGATATTCCATAAGTCTTTGCAAAACTGCCTCTACGTTCTGTTTTTGTTCCCCCTCTGATTTACCAGCATGTAATCTAATGTCCCAGGAATTCCAGCTAACAGCTTGTCCATTGTTCGTTGCCAGACAGCTGGTGCAGGTGAAATGCCAAAAACCATACGGTTATACCTGAATAGCCCCCGATGGGGATTAATCATAAGTAGTGGTCAAGAATCTGGATGTACAGATAATTGTAGGTGTGCATTTTTCAAGTCAATTTTGGTGAATTGCTGGCCACCTGCCAATGATGCAAAAAGATCATCTACCCTATGAAGGGGATACTTATCTATTTTAAGCTGTGGGTTAAGAGCCATGCGGTAATCCCCACAAATCCGTATCTCCCCATTTAGTTTTCTCACAGGAACAATGGGAAAAGCCCACTCACTCTTGTGAACCTGGGAGAAGATATTCAGCTCCTCTAATCTCCACAATTCTGCCTCCACTCCAGCTCTTAGAGCAAAAGGCACACTTCTTGATTTAAACATTTTCGGTGTTGCTCCTTCCTGTAATTCTAAGGAAACTTGTTGTCCCTTTATAGTTCCCAATTGGACATCAAACACTGGTGCATACTTTTCCTGTAATTCCCTAATCCAGTCAAGTCTGGTCTGATTTTCATTCAACACATTACATGGATACTTATGCACTTGAGCCATCCCGAGAGCCTTTATCCACTCCCTACCAAAAAGTGTAGGTCCTCCTTTCTCTAAGATATAGAAAGGTAGTTTCTTCTTACACTTGTTGAATGTAACTGTTACTGTCACACAACCCACTGGAATTAACATTTATTTAGAATATGTTTGCAGTCTCGCTGTTGTCTGAATTATTTGACTATGTATTTTAAGGGGTTTCCAGTCTGTCAAAGAAATCACTGATACAGCTACACATGTGTCCAAATCCATCATCAGTTCCTTTCCATTTACAACAACCTGAACTGTGAATGCAGCCAGATTAGAACCTATTTTATATATTTTTAAATTTTGTACCGGAAATTGTTCATCCAAATCCTCAGAAGACTCCTGCATTTGTACTCTATAGGCATTCTTTGCTCTGTCTCTGAAGTGATTACTGCCTCTATCTGCTGTGGATGTACACACTTGGCATCCTTGAATCTGCATGCAGTTGCAACATGTGTAGCAGCTCCGCAGCGATGACATTTGTAATGTTAATGTTCCTGTTTTCAACACTTGGTGCTCTAGAATCTAATTTTAAAACATCTACCTCTGCATCCTGTGGTTTGTCCAGTCTGCTGTGTAATAGATTAGCATTCTTAGAGGCTTGCTCTTCAATGCTTGCCATGTTCATTGCTTTTTTAAATGTTAAATCTTCTTCTGTAAGCAGTCTCCTTAGCACTGTATCACTTGCAATTCCCATTACAAACTGGTCTCGCAGGGCAGTGGACAGGTAGTCTCCAAAACAGCAGGTGCTGGTGATTTTCCGTAACGCAATGGCATATGATGAAACTGATTCACCAGGCTCTTGTCTTCTTTTATAGAATTTAAATCTCTCTGCTATATCTAGTGGTTTTGGTTGGAAATGGCCACTTAACAGAGTAATCAGGCTTGCAAATGGCTTGCAGGCAGGTTTCTCTGGGTGCAAGAGTCTCCTTAGTGTTTCATACATTCTGGCTCCTATAACTGTTAGGAAAACAGCGACGTGTTTATTTTCAGGAATATCATTATCTGTGAAATATTTTTCAAGCCTTTCAACCCAAGAGCCCCATAAATCCGAGTCAGGATCAAAGTCCTTTATAGTGCCAATGGCTGCCATGTCAGTTTGGGTTCTACAGCCTCATCGCCACTGTGATGTTTTGTACAAATCATTCAATAATTCCTGTATAACGAAGTACTCACTATTAATACATATATAACAGGATCTTCATATTGCTGCCTAGTTACACAGGGTTTCTGCAGCTCCATTTTCAAACACATACACACACTCACACTGACATACACACACACTCATACAAACACACTAACATACGCACACAACCTCACACTGACATACACACATTCTCACACACACTGAAAAACACACTCACTGACATACACACACATTCACTCACACTGACATAGACACACACTCACTGACAATGGCATATTGACTCACACTGACATACACACACTCACTCAATCACACTGACATACAAACACACTCTCACTTACACTCTCACTCACACTGACACACCCACACACTCACTAAATCACACAGACATACAGACACACTCACTCACACTGACATTCACACACAATCACACTGACAAACACACACACTCATACACACACAAACTCACACTGACATACACACATACTCTCACTCACACTGACACACATACTCTCACTCACACTGACATACACACACAAAATCACACTGACATTCACACATACTCTCTCTCACACTGACATACACACACACACTGACACACACACAATCACACTTACAAACACACACATTCACACACACTGACATACACACACAAACTCACACTGACATACACACACTGACACACACACACACTCACACTAACATACACACACTCACTCACATTGACATACACACACTCACTCACACTGCCACACAAACACTCACTCACACTGACATACACACACTCACACACTCACTTACACTAACATACACACACACAGAATTACACTGACACACACACACTCACTCACACTGACATACACACACACACTCACACTGACATACACACATACTCACACTGACATACACACAATGACACACACACCTACACTAACATACACACACTCACTCACACTGACAAACATACTCACTTACACGGACATACACTCACTCACACTGACAAATACACACCCTCTAACTCACACTGACATACACTCACTCACACTGACATGCACACACTTACTCTATCACACAGACATACACACACACACACTCTCACCACACTGACACATACACACACTCACTCACACTGACAAAAAAACACACTCTCACTCACACTGATATACACACATTCTCAATCACACTGACATACACACACTCTCACTCACACTGAAATACACACACTCACTCACACTGACAAAAAAACACACTCTCACCCACACTGATATACACACATTCTCACTCACACTGACATACCTACACAAACTCACACTGACACACACATGAACTCACTCACGCTGACATACACATACACCCACTCACACTGACATTCACACATGCTCACACACACTGACATACACACACAAACTCACACTGAAATATACACACACTCACTCAATCACACTGACATAAACACAAACACTGGCCTACACACACTTACTCACACTGACATACACACATTAACTCACACACTGACATACACACACAAACTCCCACTGATATACACACACTCACTCACACTGACATACACACACTCACTCACACTGACATACACACACTCACTCAATCCCACTGACATAGACACACACTCACACTGACATACACTCACTCACACTGACATACACACACTCACTCAATTACACTGACATACACACACCATCACACTGACATACTCTCACTCACACTGACATACACACATGCTCATTCACACTAAATTACACACACACACACACATGCACACTGACATACACACTCTCACTCACTCTGACATATACATGCTCATTCACACTGAAATACACACACTCACACTGACATACACACACACACTCACACACACTGAAATAAACACACACACAATCCCACACTGACATACACACACTCACTCACACTGACATACACACACTTACTCACACTGACATACACACACTTACTCACACTGACACACACAGACACTCACACTGTGATGTATGGACTGTTGGGTTGTGTATGAGTGTGTGAGTGTATGAGAGTATGTATTGTGATGTATGGGCAGTCGTGCTGTTGTTGGTTCTGAATCATGCCCTTTCTTTCTTTTGGCTTTTACTTCCTGTTTCTGTTGGCAGTTTGGGGGAAGAATGTTCAAATGATTTGAAAATGGAGCTGCAGAAAACCTGTGTAACAAGGCAGAAATATGAAGATCCTGTTATATATGTATTAATATAGTGAGTACTTATTATGCTTATGTTATACAGGAATTATTGACTGATTTGTACAAAACATCACACTGGCGACGAGGCTAAGGATGCTAATCTATTACACAACAGACTGGACAAAAACACAGGAGGCAGAGGAAGACGTTTTAAAATTAGATGCTAGAGCACCAAGTGTATCACAGGGAAAGAGACGTTCAAAACAGGAACATTCACATTACAAATGTTATCCCTGCGGAGCTGCTACACATGTTGCAACTGCATGCAGATTCAAGGATGCCAAGTGTCATGCTTGTGGTAAAATTGGCCACCTACAAGAGTGTGTAAATCCACAGGAGATAGAGGCAGTAATGTTAATAGCAGTGTGTTGTGTGACAGTAACAGTTACATTCAAAAAGTGTAAGAAGAAACTACATCTCTATATCTTAGAGAAAGGAGGACCTCCACTTTTTGGTAGGGAGTGGATAAAGGCTCTCGGGATGCCTCAAGTGCATAAGTATCCATGTAATGTGTTGAATGAAAATCAGACCAGTCTTGACTGGATTAGGGAATTACAGGAAAAGTATGCACCAGTAGTGGTGTATGAATTATGAAGACATACACATAAAAACTCTGGTCCGTCTACTTTAACAAACATTTATTCAGAGACAAAACAACAGCAACATACAAATAATAACACACAATCTAAATAACTAGAACAACAACAATAACTGCTAAACAACAATAACAACTAAACCTTATAAGTAAAAATCATCAGATCTCACCCACACTTCCCCTGGATAGAACCTAACCCATGTCTGCTCACATCTACAGCCAGGAAAGAAGAGAAAGAAGTGAGAGATAGGGGGAGTGGTGGTCTCTTCCTAACTTCTAAAGGTATTGAATTACCTAATTACCATTTCAAAGGGTAAAGCTTATCCCCCTGTAAGAAAGTTTTACTTACATGAGCTTGGTCATATGGCCAGTGGTCACCAAATTATCTTGATGACAGAATGTGACCACACCAGTGTTTGATGGGCAATTGGGGACTGTAAAGGGACAACAAGTTTCCTTAGAATTAAAGGAAGGAGCAACATCGAAATTTTTTAAAGCAAGAAGTGTGTCTTTTGTTCTATGAGCTGGAGTGGAGGCAGAATTGAAGAGATTAAAGGTGCTGAATATTATCTCCCAGGTTCACAAGAGTGAGTGGGCTTTACCCCTTGTTTCTGTGAGAAAATGAAATGGGGAGATACGGATTTGTGGGGATTACCGCATGGCTCTTAACACACAGCTTAAAATAGATAAGTATCCCCTTCCTAGGGTAGATTATCTTTTTGCATCATTGGCAGGTGGCCAGCAATTCACCAAAATTGACTTGAAAAATACACACCTACAGTTATCTGTACATCCAGATTCTCGACCACTACTTATGATTGTTACGGTTACTCCCAGGCTAGCTGGAAGCTGGACCGCTAGAAAGTCTGGATCCCAGTTTAGAGAGAGAGAAGCCACTTTGTTTCGATATCCAGATGGATCTTGTCAGTGTAGATCAATCCCACTAGCTATTTTACAGCTAGGATACTCTTTCCCCACAAAACGAGTCAAGGCTGAGATTTGAAGGTCAAACAAGAACTGACCAGAACTGTTTAATGATTCAGAAACACAGAATATATACAGTTGAACATCCTGACAAACCAAATTGGACAAAGGAACTATAACAGGATTTAACCTAAGGACATACAAAGGGAAATCCTGCCTCACACCTTTCAGGATACAAAGGTGTCAAGTTCAAGTGTCCAGACAATGGGAAAGGTGACAATAATTACAGGGATTAAAGGAGAGGATCCAATCTTAACTTGGGACAAAGACTTGGATCCTAGTAATTACAGTACATTCCTCTGCTTGGGAGATAATTGAGTTAACCTTTGTATCAGCTCAATTATCTCCAAGATAAAATATACAGGTTTTATACCATTTTAATAACTTTCAAAATATGCATCACATTCACATAAAACATACATTTTCAGAATCAGCATACTTTAAATATGAACATAAATAAAAATCAAACAATTCCAGGGTAAATAACAGTTTTGTAACAATGATTAATACCCATCGGGGGCTATTCAGGTATAACCGTATGGTTTTTGGAATTTCACCTGCACCAGCTGTCTGGCAGCGAAAAATGGACAAGCTGGAATTCCAGTGCCTGTTAGATGACATGCTGGTGACGGGTAAATCAGAGGAGGAACATAAACAGAATGTAGAGTCAGTTTTGCTAAGACTTATGGAATATGTATTGAAGGTGAATTTGGATAAATGCCAATTCATGCAGGATCGTCTTGAATTTTGTGCTCATGTAATTGATAAACATGGGCTACATACAACAGATGAGAAGGTATTACAGGATGCTCCAACTCCACAAAATGTGACACAACTAAGGTCCTATCTTGGTCTGATAAATTATTACAACCGTTTTTTGCCAAATTTAGATCATGTCTTGTACCCTTTACATCGTCTTCTAGAGAGTACAATGTGCTTCAGCTTTCCATAAATCAAAAGAACTAGTTCGTAG
This sequence comes from Pelodytes ibericus, assembly GCA_036172795.1. Taxonomy (NCBI): domain Eukaryota; kingdom Metazoa; phylum Chordata; class Amphibia; order Anura; family Pelodytidae; genus Pelodytes; species Pelodytes ibericus. The sequence continues at coordinate 61,904,289 of CM069861.1, forward strand.
TTCACGTCTTTTAGTACACTACGACTTGGAAAAGCCAATTTCCATTGCTTGTGATGCATCACCTTACCGACTGGGAGCAGTTCTGTCTCATTCCATGGCTAATGGGACAGACAGGCCAGTGGCTTTTGCCTCTAGATCACTCACAGCTGCAATAAAAAACTATTCTCAAATAGATAAAGAGGCTCTGGCAATAGTATGGGCAGTCAAGAAATTTCATCTTTATATACATGGTTGACCCTTCACACTACTTACGGACCATAAACCTTTATTGACAATGTTTAACCCACAGAAAGGTATTTCAATCACGACAGCAGCAAGACTTCAGAGGTATGCCTTAACTCTGGGGGCTTCTCAGTATCAGATACAATATCGTCCAAAAGCTCTGCATTCTAATGCAGATGCATTCTCTAGACTTCCGTTGAAAATGGATTCACAATTAACTACAACAGAAAGATCTACAATATATTTTAGTGAGGTGATAACAGCCAGAGAAATTGTCCCAGGAGACAGCCAAGGACTCTTTGCTGAGGGAAATACTTATTTTTGTACACAAGGGTTGGCCACTAAAGACTCCAATACATCTCAAGTCATTCCAAACAATGGCTCAGGCGTTATCAATTCGAGATGGCTGCTTAATCTGAGGAGAAAGGGTGGTTATTCCTTTTGTGTTACAACAACAGATTCTTGAAATTTTACATGCAGGTCATCCTGGCATAGTCTGCATGAAACAGAAGGCAAGAGGTCATGTATGGTGGACAACCATTGATGAGGATATTGCCCGTTATGTTTCAGGTTGCACTGGTTGTGCACAAACACAGTGTGTCACGCTTGACACATGGTGCCGTACAACCTTGGACCTGGCCTCTATCACCATGGCAGAGAATTCACATAGACTTTGCTGGACCAGTGGAAAATAAAATGTATCTGATTGTGGTAGATGCACATTCTAAATGGACAGAAGTTCTATTTATGTCGCAGACCACTGCAGAAGCTACTTTTAAAGCATTACAGAAACTATTTGCAACATTTGGCTTGCCCAGAGTGCTTGTTTCAGATAATGGACCGCAGTTTGTTTCTGGACAATTTCAGGCTTTTCTCAAGGAAAACGGTATTCGGCATCATCGTACAGCACCGTATTATCCTGCTACTAATGGTCAAGCAGAACATTTTGTTCAAACGTTAAAGGGTTTTCTGAGAAGTCTGAAAGCAGAAGGAAAGAGACCTGAACATCATTTGTCTGAGTTCCTTCTACAGTATCGAAATACACCTCATCCAACCACTGGACAACCTCCAGCATGCCTTCTGTTAGGCCGTGAACTCAGGACAAAGTTGAATCTGCTAAAACCAGAGATTCAAAAAAGGGTCATCCAGTAACAATGAAAGATGCAAGTTGGAAAAACAGGCCGTTGTTACCAGACAGGGAATTCTGTTTGGATGCGTGTATATCATCAGGACAATCGGAAAGAAGCAGTGATAAAGGAAGTTCTGGGGCCAGCGCACTATAAAGTTTAAACCTCTGATGAATGTTACACACGGAGACATACAAATCAACTTCGATCACCTATAACAGACAACCTATCAAAGGGTGTAGGGCCACTCATGCAACCATCCACTGATATATGGCATGGAGTTTGGCATGATGACATTTCTGAAGTCTGCAATACACCTGGTACAGAGGCTCATGATGTAATAGGGGATGATTTGGAGAAGATACCCAATGAAACTCAAGAACTGCCAAGCCACAGTTCAAGTAACAGTGAAGGCTGTGGTCATGAAAATACTGGTCATTCAACAAGAGAGAGAAGGGCCACAAACCGCTGGCAACTAGAAGATCCATTAAGGGACTATAGTCGGAGAAACTCCACAGTGAGAAGGCGGAAATGGTATCCTAGTAGGAATAGAATAAGCTGTCCAGATCTTGAAGATGATGGACAGAATGATGCATGTTAATGACACATTTTTTTAATTGTTCACTTATTATTGTTGATTTTTTTTTGTTTTTTTTGTTTACTACTTTGTTTTATTTTCTTATTTTGTTGAGAAAGGAACAAGATGTGATGTATGTACTGTTGGGCTGTGTATGAGTGTGTGAGTGTCTGAGTGTGTGTATTGTGATATATGGGCAGTTGGGCTGTTGTTGGCTGTGAATGATGCACTTTCTTTCACACTCACACACACATTCACACTGACATACACACACTCACACTGACATATACACACACACTCACTCACACTGATACACTCTTACTCACACTGACATACACACACAAACTCATACTGACATATACTCACTCACACTGACACGCACATACACTCACACTGAGGTGGGAATAGCAAGGCATTTCTGAGTACATAGTTTGGAGCTGAAGGATAAGATACCAGTCTCCCAATTGATGATAAGGTTATGTTTAGGTGACCATGGAAGACCTAATATGATGGAGAAAAGTGGTGCTGGAACAATATCAAACTGGAGTATCTCTTTATGTCCTGAACCGATGGTTACAATTAGTGGAATGGTCTCGTATTTGATAGGGCCTGTCTTCAGAGGACTGCCATCCACCAGATGAATGTGTATTGGAGACGATTTTTGGAGGGTAGGAATAGATATAATACAAACAAGTGAATTTGTGCGCTTCCCAAAACACTATTAATTACCCTTTTTCCGAAAACAGTACTCTCAATATATTGTAGAGTGAAGAAAAAAGAAATATAAAAAATATATATAGTGTAGTATGTTTAAACAAAACAAATATCAAATAAAGTGAATATGTGGTTTCACTCACATTTTACTGAGCAGTACTCTGCTCAGTATAATGGGCATCCGGAGCCCCCCTAGGGGTCTTGAATTAGAAGATGTTTCCAGAGGCTCCAAGAAGATATATACCGTATTTATCGGCGTATAACACGCACTTTTTCTCCCTGAAAATAGGGGGAAAATGATGTGTGCGTGTTATACGCCGAAAAAAAAAAATCTAAAACTTACCTCGTTCCTGCTCTGTCCCCCGGTGCTCTGAAGCTGCGTGGCTGCGAGGGAAGCGTTGTGAGCTTCCCTCCAGCCGAGCAGTCAATAAAGTGTGTTTTTTTAAAAACACACTTTATTGTTCCGCGCGGCTGGAGGGAAGCTCACAACGCTTCCCTCACAGCCACGGACCTTCAGAGCACCGGGGGACAGAGCAGGAACGAGGTAAGTACTGGGGTCTGGGGAAGGGGGGGGGAGGAGGGTGGCATAACGAGCATACTAAGGGGCAATATCCTGGCATATTAAATGGCATATTGGGGGCAATATCCTGGCATATTAAATGGCATATTGGGGGCAATATCCTGCATATTAAATGGCATATTGGGGGCAATATCCTGGCATATTAAAATGGCATATTGGGGGCAATATCCTGGCATATTAAAATGGCATATTGGGGGCAATATCCTGGCATCTTAAAATGGCATAATGGGGGCAAATTTTACTGCATATTAAATGGCAAATTGGGTGCAATATCCTGGCATATTAAAATGGCATATTGGGGACAATATCCTGGCATATTAAAATGGCATATTGGGCTTCAAAGTTCTTTTTTGAAATTTAAGTTTTTTTTCCTGAAATTTCCTTCTTAAAATGAGGTGCGTGTTATACGCCGGCACGCGTTATATGCCGATAAATATGGTAAATAGAACAGGGGAGGAAGGAGATATATTCTTCAATAAAACTCTCTTTTTTTTTTAAATAAATTTTTATTAAGTAAAATTTTTATACCAAAATATAAACAAAATACAATATTCAAAGTAAGAAGTTATACATATAAATTGTAAGTACATAAAAGAAAAAGTAAAGTGTAAATAACACTGCAAACAAACATAGAAGGACCAAGTATATATAGACATAGCTACATAAAAATAAAACACATAGGAAGAGAGCTGGTCCACATAGATTATATTTTGGTACAGAGCTAAACCACAATATGAGAAACAATAACTGAAAATAATCCCCCCTTCCCCCAACTACCTGCAACTGTAACCCTTACTTTTATCCATCAATGTATGCAAACTTATAATATGTGGGAAACCTGAGAGCATTCTAACTATACAACAGAAGAGAAAAAAAAAGGGAGAAAATAAAATTAATAGCATTCTGAAATGCTCCTTAAAATAACATCAAAACCAACACTCACCAAGACACACGACCCTTAGGGTGGTGAGCATTGGCTTTGATAAAATAAAAGAATAAAAAAAAATTAAAATACTATTTTTAGGGGACCATTAGTTCAATAATTTATAATCTTTACAGTAGAGATGCCAAAGGTTCCAAACTTTTAGTGTTTATGCACCGATCCAAAACTTTTATTTGCAGCACCTTCCATGACTTCTAAAGCCTGTAATTGGTGAATCACCAATTGAAAAGCAGGACTAGCTTCTTTCTTCCAATGCTGAGCAATTACCCTCTTTGCTGTATTTGTGACATGTAATATCAAGTGTCGTATATACCAGTCTAAAGTCAAAGGGAGCATGTTTAACAGAAAAACTTCTGGTTTCAATTTAAGTTTTATTTTAGTAACTATAGATTAATCTAGATACCCTTGTCCTGAACTTGACTAAACGAGGGCAGCCCCACCAGATGTGACTCATACTACCTTTACAGCCACAATTCCTCCATCACTTGTCAGATACCCCTTCATACATTTTTAGCCCTAAATCATCTAAATAATCAGTTTTCCATATAAATTTATATTCAAGTTTCAAGGCACATAGCATATGTGTCTCTAGATGTAATGGTAAGGCTTGAGTCTTAGAGTCGTTATTACTGTGATATGTTACCTCAGAAAACTTTCCCAACAGTTGAAAAACTGCCGGCAAAGAGGTTTGCGGATTAGTTAAGCATAACAAAACTTCATCTGCATATAAACATATAGTATGCATTTATTTTCCAATTTTAAGACCAGTAACATCAGGGGACTCTCTACTATAGGAAGCAAGAGGTTCCATTACTAGGGCAAATATCAAGTGCTACAAAGTCCATCCTTGTCGAGTCCCATTAGAGATCTTAAATGAAGTAGATATAAACCCATAATTCGACATCCAAGCAGATGGCTGAGAATACAATGATAACACCAAATCAATAAACATTTGAGGAAAGTGGAACTTTTCCAACAATTTTGACATATATAACCAATTTATTCTATCATGAGCTTTTTCAGCATCTAGTGAAAGCAAGACTGTAGTAATTTTGTTCAAGTCAATTATTTGAATTATATTAACAGTCTAGAACTGTCCGAAGCTTGTCTCCCAGGAATAAATCCTACTTGATCTGGTTGAATTAGATCACCCAAACAAGTGTTTAACCTTATTGCTCACATTTTAGCATATAACTTTATATCAGAATTTAGCAAAGAAATGGGCCTAAAATGTTCACATACATTAGGTGGATGGTTTGGGAATGGTAATGATCTGAGCCTTTAAGAACTCAGGAAGGATAGATTTAGTCATCTGTATAGAGTTGAACATCTCTGTTAAGTGAGGAGTCAGAATTTCCTTAAATGTTTTATAATATTCATTAATAAAGCCATCAGGGCCCGGAGATTTGGATAGTTTCAACATATCTATGGCCTGTACCACCTCCTCCTGGGAAATAACCTTAGCCAAGTAAACTTGTTTTTCTTCAGACAGTTTAGGAAGGTTAATACGATCCAAGTAATTATAAGAGTCTATGATGGACATATAAAACCCTCCACAAACAAGAAATACAAAAAAAACTAAAAACATAAAGCTCATTACAAACCATGAGCATATTTGTCACGAAAAGACTAACTTAGAACCAACCAAGTTCTATATGAAAAGTGTGGCTATGCAACACTTAAAGGAACGTAGGCAACTTAGTAAAAAGCTAAGTCCAGGACTGTAAGCATCCAATTCTGACCAGGAGATTTGTACACCTTCTTCAAAGAAAAATGAAAGAGAGAAATAAGAAAGAAGTATGAAGAGGAAACAATAGAAAGAATAAACCAAAGAAAAAGAAAAGGGGAGAGCAAAGAGAGAAGAGGAAGAAAAGAGAAAAAGAGAGCGACAAAACAAACAAACAAACAAAAAAGGGAAATTCTAAGACCGTCTTTGAATATAGTTACCGTCTCTGAAGATGGATACCATCTTTAACAAAAACACAAAACATTTCAGTTCTTCACCATAGACCATTCTTGCAGCAATCTTCTCGTTTTATGCGCAGGTGATGGTGTTTTCATTCCAGGCATAAGACCAAAAGCAGCCAATTTTAACTTAGCTTCTGCAGGAGACGTAAAAACAGAAATCACTCCATTCCTTCAGACGATCAATTTACCCGGGAATCCCCATTTGTAATCCACTGCATCTTTCCTCAGTGTCGCTGTGATCTCACAAAATTCTCTGCGTTTTAGCAAAGTAAAAGCAGATAGGTCTTCAAAAGCCGATAGGTATTCTTGTGGGATCAATTCCACCTTCCTAAATGCAGCCATTAAGCTCTCCTTAGTGAACAAAAAAAATGAAACCTGATGATAGTATCTCTAGGAACCGATTTAGCCAGGTTCTTTGGTTTGGGTAGTCTATGCACTCTATCTATCATCAACTCAGTTTCAGATAAATTCGGCACCATGGCTATTGTTAAGGTTAATAATGTATTGTTTCAGGTCTTGGGCAAGCACATCTTCTGTAATGTCTCTGATACGTACATTATTTCTTCTTGAACGGTCTTCAATATCTGCCAGCTTGCCTTTGAGCATCAACACCTCATCTTCATTTCCATTTGTTTTATCCACAAGAGCATCAATCGTCTCACAATATTCAGTGCACTTAGACTGAAATCTCTTGCTCCTGTGTTGGTAACTGTTCTGTCTCAAAATACCGTATTTGCTCGATTATAAGACGACCCTGATTATAAGACGACCCCCCAAACTTTGGATATTCCATTAGGAAAAAACTAAAAGCCTGAATATAAGACTAACCTATAGGAAAAAAGTTCAACTTGTATATATTCACATGTAAATTGCTTTTTTATTAAAAAAATTATGATATCAAAAAATGCATTTCTTGTTTTTATTTCCTTTTATGTGCCAATGCTGCCTCCCTCTTTCCCTTGCCCCCAGCTTTCTCTCTCTCCCCCTCCATTTGTCTCCCCCCTGGCTCCCCTTGTCTCTCCTCCCCCCCCCCTTTTCTCTCTTCAACACCCTCCATCACCTTGTCTCTGTCTCTTCCCCCCATCCCTTCCCTTGTCTATGTTCCCCCTCCCTCCCCTTGTTGCTCTGGTTCCCCCCTCCCTCGTCGCTCTGGTCCCCCCCTCCCTCCCCTTGTTGCTCTGGTCCCCCCCTCCCCTTGTTGCTCTGGTTCCCCTCTCCCTCCACCTCGCTGTTTAATAATCCCTGGTGGCTAGTGGGGGCAGCCGGGGGATGTCTGCACGATACGTGCAGACATCCTCCATGCTGCCCGACACCTCTGTCTATTATGACGGACAGCTGGTATTTTGAAACCATTTTTCAGAAAAAGAGTTTCTAATTTTTATTAAATAATAGCATTGTGTTAAAAAATTTGATTAAACAATTAACTAGCAGAATCACAACATTAATAAAAAGGAGTGCTAGTAAAACAATAGTCCTCATTATATATATAAAATACATGCATGTTAGATTCAATGGTCAAATACATTTGGACGAGATGCTGGAATACATGTATATAAGATTAAGTAATCTGTATCCGGGTGTTAGAGTCTTTAAATTATGGATCCAGAAAGCCTCTCTTTGTTGGAGTTTTTTAACCCTGTCTCCTCTCCTCCAAGTGTTAAGTATAGTTTCAATGCCTATAAATCTAATATTATCTTTAGACCCTTTCGGACATGAATTACAGTGGTAGGGGAGACTGTATTTCTCACACTTCTTCTCAATCAGGCCTAGGTGTTCTAGGATCCTCACCTTTAGAGGTCTTTTTGTTTGACCTACATACTGCAACCCACAGCCACATTTTATAAGATAGACGACATGAGTGGTGTTGCAGTTAATGAAACTTTTATTCTTATAGGTTTTACCTGTAGTCTTTGACTTAAAATCTTTCACTTTTCTGTTTTGGATAATGCAGGCTTTACAAGTGCCACATTTAAAAAAGCCATGACTTCTATTTTTGAGACAGCTAGAACATTCTGTTTTAGTTCCATTACGAATAATGTTAGGTGCCAATTCTGATTTGAGATTGGGAGCTTTTTTGAAAATAACTTTTGGTCTATCTGGAAGAAGTGGGCCTAGGATTAGTGTCCCCTTTTAGAACATTCCAATGTTTGGTTAAAATATGTTTGATGGACGGTGCTGCAACATTATATTCTGAAAGAAAAAAAGCTGTTTGAAACATTGACCGTTGGGATTTGTCCTTATTACTGACCTTTAGAAGTGTAGGCCTCTCTACATTTCCCACTTCATTGTCTGCTCTGTCTAAAAGGTGGGGGTCATAATTTTTCTCCAAGAAACGTTCTTTAAGTATTTGGGTCTGTTTTTTGAATGTTCCACGGTCCGTACAATTTCGCCGGATCCTTCTAAATTGACCCTTAGGGTTCTCACTCAAACTTACATCCATGCTCATGCACTCTTACTCACACTGATACACACCCTCACTCACACTGACATACACACACTCTCACTCACACTGACATACATACACACTAACACACACTGCCATACACACACACACTCTGATATACACACACACTCACTCACACTGACACACACACTCACTCTCTCACACTGACATACAAACTCTCACTCACACTGACATACACACTAACACACACTCACACTGACATACACACACTCAATTACACTGACATACACACACACACACTTACACTGACATACACACACACACTCACACTGACAAACACACTCACACTGACATACACACACTCTCACTCACAATGACACACACACACACTCTCACTCACAATGACACACACACACACTCTCACTCACACTGACATACACCAATTTACTTATACTGACACACACACACACACACACACTCACTCACACTGACATACACACACTCACTCACACTGATATACAAACACACTCACTCACACTGATATGCAAACACACTTACACACACTGACATACACACACTCACTCACACTGACATACACCACTCATACTGATGTACACATACACTCACTCAAACTGACCTATACACACACATATTCTCACTGACATACACACACTCACTCACACTGACATACACACTCTCACTCACACTGACATACACACACTCTAACTCACATTTACAGACACACACTCTTACTCACACTGACATATATACACACTAACACACACTGCCATACACACACTCTCTGGTATACACACACTCACTCACACTGACACACACTCTTACTCACACTGACATACATACACACTAACACACACTTCCATACACACACACTCTGATATACACACACTCACTCACTCACCATGACACACACACTCACTCTCTCACACTGACATGCAAACTCTCACTCACACTGACATACACACACTCACTCACACTGACTCACACACACTCACACTGACTCACACACACTCAATTACACTGACATACACACACACTCACACTGACATACACACACACACACACACACACACACACACACACACTGACATGCACACTCTCTCACTCACACTGACATACACACACTCAATTACACTGACATACACACACACACACTCACACTGACATACACACACACACACACTCACACTGACATACACACACTCTCACTCACACTGACATACACCAATTTACTTATAATGACATACACACATACTCACTCACACTGACATACACACACTCACTCACACTGATATGCAAACACACTTACACACACTGACATACACACACTCTCACTCACACTGACATACACCACTCATACTGATGTACACATACACTCACTCAAACTGACCTATACACACACTTACTCTCACTGACATACACACACTCACTCACACTGACATACACACACTCACTCACACTGACATACACATACACTCACATTGGCATACACACACACACACTTACACACACTGACATACACACACAATCACATTGAGATACACACACACTTACAAACACTGACATACACACACTTACACTGATATACACACACTCACTCAAACTGACACACACTCACTCACATACACACTCACACACTCTCACTCACACTGACATACACTCACATTGACATACACACACTCTCACTCATACTAACATACACACAGTCAAATACAATGACATACACACACACACTTACACTGACATACACACTCTCACTCACACTGACATACACACACTTACTCACACTGAAACACACTCTCACTCACACTGACATACCCACACTCACTCACACTGACATACACACACTCACTCAATCACACTGACATACACACACTCTCACTCACACTGACATTCACACACTCACAGACACTGACATACACACACTCACTCACACTGATGTACAAACACACTCACTCACACTGACATGCAACCACACTCACATTGTCATACACACACACTTACACACACTGACATAAACACACACTCACATTGACTTACACACACACACTTACACACACTGGCATACACACACTATCACTCACACTGACATACACCAATTTACTCATACTGATGTACACACACACTCACTCACACTGATACACACACACAATCACTCACACTGACATACACACACACACTCACTCACACTGACATACACACACTCACTCACACTGACATACACAAACCCACTCACACACACTCTCACTGGCGCACAATCTCACTCACACTGACATACACACACTCTCACTCACACTGACAGAGACACACAGGAACACTGAAATATAGACTCTCACTAACACTGACACACATACTCACACTGACATGCAACCACACTCACATTGTCACACACACACACTGACATACACACATACTCACATTGACTTACACACACACACTTACACACACTGACATACACAAACTCTCACTCACACTGACATGCACACACTTACTCACACTGACATACACACTCTCACTCACACTGACATACACACTCACACACTCTCACTCACACTGAAATACACACACTCTCACTCACACTGACATACACACACTCTCACTCACACTGACATACACACACTCACTCACACTGACATACACACACTCTCTCACACTGACATACACACACTCTCACTCACACTGACATACACACTCTCACTCACACTGACATACACACACTCACTCACACTGACATACACACACACTCACTCACACTGACATACACACACACACTCACACTGGCGCACACTCTCACTCACACTGACATACACACACACTTACTCACACTGACATACACACCCACTCACTCACACTGACATACACACACACTCACTCACACTGACATACACACACTCACTCACACTGACACACACTCTCACTCACACTGATATACACACACTCACTCACCCTGACATACACTCACATTGACATACACACACTCTCACTCATACTAACATACACACAGTCAAATACAATGACATACACACACACACTCACTTACACCGACATACACACTCTCACTCACACTGACATACACACACTCACTCACACTGACATACACACACTCTCACTCACACTGACATTCACACACTCACACTGACATACAAACACTCACTGACATACATACACACTAGCTCACACTTACAAACACCCTCTCACTCACACTGGCATACACACACTCACTCACACTGGCATACACACACACTCACTCACACTGACATACACACACACACACTCACACTGACATACACACACACTGATATATTCCCTCACTCACTTACACTGACATACACACAATCATTCACACTGACATACACACACTCACTTACTCACACTGACATACACACACACATCCTCACTCACACTGACACACACACTCACACTGAAACACACACACAGTCACTCTGACACACGACATACACACACACTTAAAATGACATTCACACTCTCACATACACTGAAATTCACACACACTCTCAGTCACACTGACATATACACACACACTGACATACACACACTCACTCACACTGACATACACAGACAATTACACTGACATTCACACTCTCACTCACACTGACATACAAACACTCTCACTCACACTGACATACACCAATTTACTAATACTAACGCACACACACACTCGCTCACATTGACATACACTCACACTTACTGACATACACACACACTTACACACACTGACATACACATACTTACTCACACTGACATACACATACACTCACTCACACTGACATACACACACACTCAAATTGACATAAACACACACACATTTACACATACTGACGTACAAACACTCACATTGAACTACACACACACACACACTGACATATACACACTCACTCATACTTACACACACACATTCACTCACACTGACATACACACTCACACACTCTCAATCACACTGACACACACTCTCACTCACACTGACATACACACACATGCTCTCACTCACACTGACATACACACAAAAACTCTCTCACTCACATTGACTCACACACACTTACTCACAACTAACATGCATAAACACACTCTCACTTACACTGACATACACACACTCACTCACACTGACATATACACACTCACTCACACTGACATATACACACTCACTCACACTGACATACTCACCCACTCACACTGACATACTCACACACTCAGTCACTTACACTGATATATACACACACTCACTCACACTGACACACACTCTCACTCACACTGATATACACACACTCACTCACCCTGACATACACTCACATTGACATACACACACTCTCACTCATACTAACATACACACAGTCAAATACAATGACATACACACACACACACTCACTTACACTGACATACACACTCTCACTCACACTGACATACACACACTCACTCACACTGACATACACACTCTCAATCACACTGACACACACACACTCACTCACCGTGACATACTCACACACTCTCTCTCACACTGACACACACATTCACACTGGCGTACACACTCTCACTCACACTGACATAGACACACAGTAACACTGAGATATAGACTCTCACTAACACTGACACACATACTCACACTGACATACACACACTCTCACTCACACTGACACCTTGACATATACACACACTGACATACAGACCCACTCACTTTGACATACACACACACTTACACACACTGACACACACACTCACTCACACTGACATACACACTCACACACTCAATTTCACTGACACACACTCTCACTGACATACACACATTCTCACTCACACTGACATACACACACTCACTCACACTGACATAAATACACTCTCATTCATACTAACATACACACTGTCACTTACACTGACATACACACACACACTCACTCATACTGACACACACACTCACTCAATCACACTGACTAACACACACTCTCACTCACACTGACACACTCACACTGGCATACCCACACTCTCACTCACACCAACACACACTCACAGTGACACACAAACTCACTTACTCACACTGACATACACATACTTACACTGACATACACATACACACACAAAAATCACTCACACTGACACACACAAAAACTCTCTCACTCACATTGACTCACACACACACTCACAACTGACATGCATACACACACTCTCACTCACACTGACATACACACACTTACTCACATTGACATACACACACTCACACTGACATACACACACACTTACACATACTGACATACACTCACACTGACATAAATACACTCTCACTCATACTAACATACACACAGTCACTTACACTGACAAATACAAACACTCACACTGACATATACACACTCACTCAATCACACTGACATACTCACACTGGCATACACACACTCACTCACACTGACATACACACACACTCTCACTCACACCAACACACACACACACTCACACTGACATACACACATACTCTCACTCACACTGAATTATATACACTCACACTGCCATATATATACTCTTACTAACACTGACACACACACTCACACTGACATACACACACTCTCATTCACACTGACACACACACTCACACTGACATACACACACTCTCATTCACATTGACATGCACACACTCTCATACACTGACATACACAAACACTCATACTAACATATATACACACACACACTCACATACACACATTTACTCACACTGACATACACACAAACACTCTCACACTGACTCACACACACACACACACACACACACACACACAAACACTCTCCCTCACACTGACCTCCACACACTCACTTACACTGACATACACTTACACTCTCTCACTCACATTGACCCACACACACTCACAACTGGCATACATACACACATCTCTCACTCATACTGACATACACACACTTACTCACACTGACATACACTCACACTGACATACACACACTCTCAATCTGACAAACACTAATTTACTCATACTGATGTACACACACACACTTTCTCACACTGACATATACACACTCACTCAATCACACTGACATACTCACACTGGCATACACACACTCACTCACACTGACATACACACACTCTCTCACTCACACCGACACACACACACACTCACACTGACATACACACATACTCTCACTCACACTGAATTATATACACTCACACTGCCATATATATACTCTTACTAACACTGACACACACACTCACACTGACATACACACACTCTCATTCACACTGACAGACACACTCACACTGACATACACACACTCTCATTCACATTGACATGCACACACTCTCATACACTGACATACACAAACATTCATACTGACATATATACTAACACACACTCACATACACACATTTACTCACACTGACATACACACAAACACTCTCACACTGACTCACACACACACACACACACACACAAACACTCTCCCTCACACTGACCTCCACACACTCACTTACACTGACATACACTTACACTCTCTCACTCACATTGATCCACACACACTCACAACTGGCATACATACACACATCTCTCACTCATACTGACATACACACACTTACTCACACTGACATACACTCACACTGACATACACACACTCTCAATCTGACAAACACTAATTTACTCATACTGATGTACACACACACACTTTCTCACATTGACATACACACACTCACATTGACATAAACACACTCTTACTCACACTGACATTCACACACTCACATAAACTGACATACAAACACACTCATACTGACATACACACACACTCACTCACACTGACATACACACACACTCACATTGACATACACACACACTGACATAAATACACTCTCACTCATACTAACATACACACACTCACTTACACTGACAAATACAAGCACTCACTCACACTGACATATACACACTCACTCAATCACACTGACATACTCACACACCCTCAATCACACTGACATACTCACACACCCTCACTCACACTGACACACTCACACTGGCATACACACACTCTCACTCACACGGACATACATACACACTCTAACTCACACCGACACACACACAAACACACACACACACACTGACATACACACATACTCTCACTCACGCTGAATTATACACACTCACACTGCCATATATAAACTCTTACTAACACTGACACACACATTCACACTGACATACTCACTCTCACTCACACCGACACACACATTCACACTGACATACACACTCTCACTCACACCGACACACACACACACACACACACACACTCACACTGACATACACACTCTCACTCACACTGAATTATACACACTCACACTGCCATATATATACTCTTACTAACACTGACACACACATTCACACTGACATACACACACTCACTCACACTGACATACATGCACACACTCTCCCTCACACTGACATACACTCACTTACCCTGACATACACACACACTTGAACTGACATTCACACTCTCACTCACACTGACATACACACACTCTCACTCACATCGACATACACCAATTTATGCATACTGATGTACACACACACTCACGCTGACATACACTCACACTCACTTTCACTGACATACACATACACTCACTCACACTGTCATACACACACACTTACTCACACTGATATACACACACTCACTCACACTGACATACACACACTCACTAACATTGACATACACACACACACTTACTCCCACTGACATACTCACACTGACATACTCACACACTCACTAACTCACACCGACATAGACACATGTGGCAAACCTAGCCACTTTAGGTCATATTGCAGAACATTTAAAGGTTGTCTGAAATAGCTTTGTTAACCTGGTGTAAAAATGTATTCGTGTGTTTTAGAATAGAGAGCATGCATAGGCTCACAGCCGAAAGCCGCTAGCATGCATATGGTAGTTTCACGAAGTGTGCGCTCAGACCCCAGCTATCTACCGAACGGTCATTTATTGTAATCCCACGAATAATGTTAAAGTTATATATTTTTATGTTAAAACCTGCTGTAAGGAGGGATAATCCACTTAACAGGATATTCTAGTGGGAGTGTCCCTCCCGTACAGCAGTGCATAGTGGGAGAAATGTCCTGTATTTTCAGCTTCCCATGTAGTCCACTACTGTATAGCCCGTGTAAGGGGATTAAGGAAACCCCTTGCATGGGGAATTGCATAAATGCTGGAGCTGTGAATAAACTTATCAGTTGACTCCCAGAACTGTGTTATGTCCAGTTACTGGGGGATTTGGGATATTGCCTTACTTTCCAGCGCTTTACTTGGATTACCTTATTTTACCAGCGGACATATTGGAATTTAATATTTCAGCTCCACTACAATTGGTGGCAGCGGAGGGTTCCAACCTTACAGCCGAAAAGCGGTGTTCGGGTAATTGAAACTACCGAACAGGAAAGTGAATGGCAATTCGGATGCAACAAAGAACCGAACACAGAGGTGAATGGAGACAGACTACACTGCATTGAAATGGCAGACGTTAAACGAACTACTGGAAGCCAGGGGTAAGATAGCCATTAATAAGCCAAAAGCTGTGCTGATTGCTGAATTGATGGAGGGAGACAGAGCTCACAGCGTTACACCCCCACCAGCCATGGAGGAAACCCCCTTCCAATAGGAAATGAGGACCAGGATGGAATTTTTACCCCAGCCAGTACCCCTGGAAATACTGACAGTACTGATGGCGGATGTGCAGGAGTATGTGATGGCACACGGACCGCAGGATAACCCTCCCAGAGCAGAGTCTATTACTGCTTCAGTCGTCAGCCAGGTAAAGCCTAAGATCCCATACCATGCGTTTAAAATGTTCTGTGAAGAGAAAGACGAGATTGATTGGTATCTACAAGACTTTGAGAGGCTATGTGACTTGCATGATTTGGAGCAGGCAGTGTGGGTACCTTTACTGGCGGGCAAACTGTCAGGTCGGGCAGCGGAAGCCTTTCGGGCTGTACCCAGGGAGGACAGAAAAGATTATGCCCGGGTGAAACAGGCTATACTGGAAAGATATGCCATTAACCCAGAGGCGCAAGTTTAGAGGGTTGCGCAAACC
The DNA here is from genome assembly GCA_036172795.1 of Pelodytes ibericus. NCBI lineage: Eukaryota > Metazoa > Chordata > Amphibia > Anura > Pelodytidae > Pelodytes > Pelodytes ibericus. The sequence goes on from CM069861.1 coordinate 61,921,924, forward strand.
AGAGAAAGATTCCCACGCAGAGTGGGCCCCAAACTGGACCAAGCCTTCCAGGGGTGGATACAAGCCAGTCAAGCAACCACCATGGAGGAGTTACGGCAATTGCTGCTGTTAGAACAGTTTTTCAATGGCCTGTTCCCAGAGGCACAGGAATAAGTGAGAGAAAACCCCTCACCCTAACAGAAGCTGCACGACTAGCCGACCAGCACTTTGACGCCAGGAGACATCACGGTAACCTCAACCGAGGGTACCCTCGACCCACCGCTCAACCTCACACAGCTACCCCTACTGCACCTACAGCGACCCCATTCTGGCCAACCCCGGGGGGGCACACTCCACCATCCAGATATAATGGCAGAGCGAATATCCAGTGCCATACGTGCAAACAATGGGGCCACATGGTGAGAGAGTGTACCCAGAACCGGAGCCGCCAAGCATGGAGCCAGGTACGGCAAAACCCAGCACCAAGAGCAGCCGCCCACCACTACCAAGCGGAGCCAGCAACCCAGGAGATACTTTTTAATCAGACCGAAGAGCCCTGGGGATACTACACGATGTGATGTCTGTACAAGCCACAGACAACAGGAACACCATCGCCAGCTAGTGACCCTGGAAGGGAAAGAGGTCCAAGGGCTCCAGGATTCGGGAGCCACTCTGACTCTGGTAGCCCCTCATTTGGTTCCAGGCTCCGCACACACTGGCGGATCTGTAGCAGTGCGAGTAGCAGGGGGAGCGGTATAAGTACATTTGAATTGGGGTGTTGGGGAGGGCATGGTAGAGGTGGGCCTGATGCAGAAACTGCCAGCGGATGTCGTATTGGGGAACGACCTGGGTCGAATGACTTCCGCCTTTATTCCTCAAGCTCCACTCCTAGAGGCCCACCCAGTAACCACAAGGCAACAGGCTCGCACCACGGCTCCAGCAACGCACTCTGAGGCTCAGGTAAGAGACAGTGACCCTCCTACGACCCGTGTTACCTAGGATACCCCGACTGAATTTGAGGCTGAGGTTAAGATAGACCCCACGTTAAAAGTATACAGGGTGATCTCCGACCAGGCTGGATTAGAGGGAGAGTGGTATACCTGTGAAAAGGGGTTACTGTACCGCATTTCTGAAAGGGTAGTGGGGGGATCTGTGAATGTGACTACTAGACCCCCAGAAATATAGACAGGAACTTCTTCGGATCGCTCACGGCATCCCCTTGTCTGGGCATCTGGGGATGACTTGCACCAGATACCGCTTGACCCACGCCTTTTTCTGGCCTGGTATATCCAAGGATGTGCGGCAGTACTGCCAGACGTGACATCTGTCAGTGAGTAGGCAAGAGGGGTGACCGCCACATCATGCCCACTGCCCATCATAGAAGAACCATTTAGTAGAGTGGCCGTAGATATAGAAGGGCCCTTACTGTGGCGAAAGGAAGAGTTCTGTTTAAATGCACTTGTTTTATATACAAATTTAGCTCCATTCATGAGTTTCTGCATTGCTAATGGCCTGCTGGTTTTGAGATGGCTCCAGGGTGTCTCAGGATGTATCCCAGAGACAATAGGACAATGGGCTATAGCCTGAGAATTCCTGGCAAGTTATGAATTAAAAGTAATTAGTTTAAGGCTTCAAGGGAGGAGATCTTAATTAGGGTCAGGAAGGTTATCAGTCAGGGCTATTTCAGCCGTAATTTGTGGAGTGAATAATTGTAATGTTTGTTTTCATTGGGAGCTGAATACGGTATTTGGTGTGCTGGGGGAAGCTGGGTTGGGATTATACTGTAATCCATTTATCTCTCTGGATATGGGGCGGAGTTCTGGCAGAGCATTAAAAGAATGATTTGAACGCTGATTAAATACACTGATTTTACCCCTTCATGAAGTCTCGGCTCATGTTTGGGGAACTGGGATTTTATATTCACTTTGCAACGTATTTCGGCTGTTTATTTGGGAGTAAGCTGCACAGGGCTCATTTATTATATATGGGTTCCTTTACACTTACCAAAACCCAGTCCCTCCGGCAAGAGATATATCTTGACCATAGTAGATTACGCCACCCAGTACCCCAAAGCAGTAGCCCTCTCTAATATCTACGCAGAGACAGTGGCCGAGGCCTTAATGAAAGTATTCTCCCGAGTGGGGTTCCCCCAGGAGATCATATCAGATAGGGGTACACAGTTCACGGCCGAGGTGACCCATCAACTATGGAGAATGTGGCATTAAGCCTATCGTGAACTCTGCGTACCACCTGCAGTCTAATGGGTTATGTGAAAGGTTTAATGGGACATTAAAGCAGATGCTCCGTACCTTTGGAGAGGCCTATAAGGACTGGGAGTGATTCCTACCCCATTTGCTATTCGCCTACAGAGAGGTACCCCAAGAGTCCACGGGCTTTTCTCCCTTTGAACTACTGTTTGGGAGAAGGGTGCGAGGACCTTTAGATTTAATTAGGGAGCACTGGGAGGGGAATAGTAGTACAGATGGGACACCCATTGTACCATATGTGCTAGAGTTCAGGGACCGCTTGGAGGCACTAACCCAGACCGTACGGACCAACCTCCAGGCGGCCCAACAACGCCAGCGCCGATGGTATGATAGGGGAGCCAGAGACTGCAGCTTTCACGTGGGACAGAAAGTTTTGATTTTAAAACCTGTTCGCAATGACAAGCTGCAGGCCATCTGGCAAGGCCCATACCAGGTGGTGGAACAGAGATGTGACACCACCTATGTGATTGGCCCCTGCTCAGGGACAGGGAAGAGATGCATGCTCCACGTGAATATGCTCAAACCCTACCATGAGAGCATAGAGGACATGGCGGCGATATGCGCTTCAGCCTCTGAGGATCAGGAGAATCTTCCGCACCCTGACTTATTAGAGCAGGAAGATCATGTAGAGGTCTCCACAGGTGTTCAGCTGGGGGAGCGGCTAAGCCCTCAGGAGCGTGCCCAGGTACAGGAGTTAATCGTGGCTAAGGGAGCCACTTTCTCCAATTTACCAGGGTACACCCCGCTAACTACTCACCGAGTTGAGACCCCGGGACAGCTACCCATGCGGCAGACCCCATACCGTATCCCGGAAGCGGTCAGGGAACATATGAGGAAGGAAATTGAGGAAATGTTGCAGCTAGGGGTTATTGAACATTCCGATAGCCCCTGGGCATCGCCGGTAGTGCTGGTACCCAAGAAGGACGGCACAACACGCTTTTGTGTAGACTACCGGAGGCTAAATGACAAAACAGTGTCTGATGCCTACCCGATGCCCCGGATAGACGAGCTGCTAGACAAAATGACACGAGGCCAGTACCTTACTACAATAGATTTATGCAAAGGGTACTGGCAAATTCCACTAGCCAAGGATGCCATCCCCAAGTTGGCGTTTGTCACCCCGGTTGGCTTATATCAGTTTCGCGTCATGCCATTCAGGATGAAAAACGCTCCAGCTACCTTTCAACGGATGGTGGTTTGGCTACTGGATGGGTTCTAGGAGTATGCATGTGCATACCTGGATGATATCGCCATCTATAGCCAGACCTGGTCAGACCACCTGCGACATATTGGAGCAGTCATTGACCGTATTGGAGAGGCAGGGTTGACGCTAAAGCCGAGGTTGACCTGGGGCACCGGGTAGGGAGTGGACAGCAAAAGCCCGAACCAAACAAAAATTGAAGCAGTAGCTAAGTGGCCTACCCCCCGGACAAAAACCCAAGTGCTAGCCTTCCTGGGTACTGCAGGGTACTATCGAAAATTCGTACCCAATTATAGTGCCCTGGCCAAACCACTGACTGGCTTGACAAGCAAAAACCTTCCTCGACAGGTCATCTGGGCCCCAGAGTGTGATCAGGCATTCCAACAACTCAAGACTGCTTTAACCAAGGCCCCTGTACTTGCTGCTCCTGATCCAAGTAAACGATTTCTTGTCCACACCAACGCTTCAATGTTTGGATTGGGAGCAGTGCAGAGCCAAGTTGGAGCAGATGGTGGAGAACATCCCGTAGCTTAAGCCGAAAGTTATTACCCCATGAAGTGAGCTACGCCGCCATTGAGAAAGATTGCCTGGCCATGGTGTGGGCCCTCAAAAAGGTTGCAGCCTTATTTATATGGACAACCTTTTTCCCTACTCACAGATCACAACCTGTTGATGTGGCTGAACCGTGTGGCAGGGGACAATGCCAGGCTGCTGCTCTGGAGTTTGGCGCTGCAGCCTTTTGACTTTACTATTCATTACCGCCCACGAAAGCAAAACGGTAACACCGACGGGTTATCTAGACAGACTGACCTTGAGAAGTGATCTGTGAGTACTCCTCCGGACATCCCCAAGCCGATCCGTTGGGATCAGACTGTGTATGCCGGCTTGGTTCTGGGGGAGCATTGTGGCAAACCTAGCCACTTTAGGTCATATTGCAGAACATTTAAAGGTTGTCTGAAATAGCTGTGTTAACCTGGTGTAAAAATGTATTCGTGTGTTTTAGAATAGAGAGCATGCATAGGCTCACAGCCGAAAGCCGCTAGCATGCATATGATAGTTTCACGAAGTGTGCGCTCAGACCCCAGCTATCTACCGAATGGTCATTTATTGTAATCCCACGAATAATGTTAAAGTTATATATTTTTATGTTAAAACTCGGTTCTTCTGTAAGGAGGGATAATCCACTTAACAGGATATTCTAGTGGGAGTGCCCCTCCCGTACAGCAGAGCATGGTGGGAGAAATGTCCTGTATTTTCAGCTTCCCATGTAGTCCACTACTGTATAGCCCCTGTAAGGGGATTAAGGAAACCCCGTACGGAGAGATAATCCACTTAACAGGATATTCTAGTGGAAGTGCCCCTCCTGTACAGCAGTGCTTGGTGGGAGAAATGTCCTGTATTTTCAGCTTCCCATGTAGTCCACTACTGTATAGCCCGTGTAAGGGGATTAAGGTAACCCCTTGCATGGGGAATTGCATAAATGCTGGAGCTGTGAATAAACTTATCAGTTGACTCCCAGAACTGTGTTACGTCTGGTTATTGGGGGATTTGGGATATTGCCTTACTTTCCAGCGCTTTACTTGGATTACCTTATTTTACCAGCGGAGATATTGGGATTTAATATTGCAGCTCCGCTACAAAACACTCACATTGACATACACGCACACACACTGACATACACTCTCACTCACATTGACACACACTCTCACTCACACTGACATACACACTCACCCACTCTTACTCACATTGACATACAAACTCTCTCACACACACTGACATACTCACACACTCACTCACCTACACCGATATATACACACACTCACACTGACATACACACACTCACACACACACACTCTCACTCATACTGACATACACAGACACACAAACTCACTCACACAGACACACAAACTTACTCACACACACTCACACTGACATACTCACCTACACTTATATATACACACACTCACACTGACATACACACACACACACACTCACATTGACATACACACTGACATACACACAAACACTCACATTGACATACACACTGACATACACACACTCTCACTCATACTGACATACACACTCACACAAACTCACTCACACAGACACACAAACTCACTCACACAGACACACAAACTCACTCACACAGACACTATTCTATAAATACACTACAGCAGCCAATCGTATAAAAGGTCATAATCAGACACATGGTGTTAAGTAAGCCAATGAAACAAGACATTTAAATGTGCAGTAGTCTGCACTGACATTTGAAAACCACTTCACTGATTGTGTTAATTAAGCAGGTGAAACAAGACATAATCACTCATGCTTGGCTAGTGGGAAAGGAATATAAGACAGCAGTACCATAGTCACTGCAGGTCATAACAAAAACCACTTCAGTGATTGTGTTAATTAAGCAGGTGAAACAAGACATTTAAATGTGCAGTAGTCTGCACTGACATTTAAAAACCACTTCAGTGATTGTGTTAATTAAGCAATTGAAACAAGACATTTAAATCTTCAGTAGTCTGCACTGATATTTTAAAACCACTTCAGTGATTGTGTTAATTAGGCAAGTGAATACAAGACATTTAAATGTGCAGTAGTCTGCACTGACATTTAAAAACCACTTCAGTGATTATATTTAAAAACATATATAGAGTGCGTGTTACAGTGTGGCATCAAAAACACAAAAAATAACAAGTAATACAATATATTATATATTATAGCATAATAATTAATTTTATGTGTAATGGTTATGTGCGTGTGCTATGAAGTGAATGTGAACAAAAATGAAAATAGAATCAATAATACAATCAAAAACATGCTGTGAAAAAATCTCACCGCCATGCAGAGAAAGGCTTTAGCCAGTTTAAAACACAACAATGATATTATCATTAAAAAAGCAGACGAAGGGGGCACTGTTGTGATACTCAACAAATCAGATTACAGAAAAGAGGTGGAGAGACAAATTCTGGATGAGAATACATATAGGGAACTAGCTACCAATTCCACAAAGAACTTCTTGACACAAATAAGGGGGCTCTTAGACACTGGAGAATATCTGGGAGTCTTAAATCCCACAGACGTGGAGTATCTCTTTAATCCTGATCCTATCATTCCCATATTCTATTATTTGCCCAAAGTTCATAAATGTCTGGTCAATCCTCTGGGTCGTCACATTGTATCGTGCATTGGGAGCCTAGGTGAGGGACTCTCGGAATGGCTAGACATTTATCTGCAACCAGTGGTAATACAACAAAAGAGCTTTTTGAGGGATACAACAGATGTGCTCCAACAGATGAGTAAAATCCAGTGGCAATCCGTTTATAGCTGGGCCACAATGGATGTCAGTTCCTTGTATTCGTGCATTCCACACCAACTGGTTACTTAACACCATGTGTCTGATTATGACCTTTTATACGATTGGCTGTAGTGTATTTATAGAATTATGTGTTTGTTCAATACTCACCTATGATTAAGCGTGGAATATGCGAAACGCGTCAGGTGGGGTCCGCTGACCACCCTTTCCCTTGTCTGCACTGTTTGGTTGGACTGATTTTTATTTGCAATAAAGCACAATACTTTTTTTAAACATCGGTTTGTTTTGGAGTATGATGTGCACACCGAATCTTGTTTCCCATCAATTTAGTCATACTGACATTAACACACACTCACTCACACTGACATACACACACACTCACTCTCACTGACATACACACACTCACTCACACTGATATACACACACATTCACTCACACTGACATACACACACACTAACACATACTTACATACACACACACTCACATTGACATAAACTCACACTTAAACATACTGACATACAAACACTTACTCACACTGACATACACACACTCACTCACACTGACACACACTCTCACTCACACTGACATACACACACTCACACACATTGACATACACTAATTTATGTATACTGATATACACACACACTCACTCACACTGACATACACTCACACTCACTTTCACTGACATACACACACTCACTCACACTGACATAGACACTCACTCACACTGACACACACACACACTGATATACACACACTCACTCACACTGACATACACACACACTCCCATTGACACACACACAGTTACACACACTGACATACTCACACACTCACACTGACATACTCACACACTCACGCACTCACACTGATATATAAACACAATCACTCACACCGACATAGACACACACTCACATTGACATACACACACACACTGACATACACACACACTCACATTGACATACACACACACACACACACATACACACACTGACATACACACACTTACTCACACTGACACACACTCTCACTCACACTGCCATACACACTCACACACTCTCAATCACACTGACACACACTCTCACTGACATACACACTCACACACTTTCACTCACATTGACATACAAACTCTCTCTTACACACTGACATACTCACACTCTCACACTGACATACTTACACACTCACACTGACATACTCACACACTCACTCAACAACACTGATATATACACGGCCTCACACTGACATACACACACACTCACATTGACATACACACACACACACTGACATACATACACACACACTGACATACACACACACTCACATTGACATACACACACACACTTACACACACTGACATACACACACTTAGTCACACTGACACACATTCTCACTCACACTGACATACACACTCACACACTCTCACTCACACTGAGACACACTCTCACTCCACTAACATACACACTCACAAACGCTCACTCACACTGACATACAAACTCACTCACACACACACTCACTCACACTGACTCACACACACTCACTCACACTGACATACACACATTTTCTCACACTGACATACACACACACTTACACTGATATTCACACTCTCACTCACACTGAAATACACACACTCTCGCTTACACTGACATAAACCAATTTACTCATACTAACATATACACACACTCACTCACACTGACATACACACATTCACTCACATTGATATACACACACATTCACTCACACTGACACACTCACACTTACACACACACACTCACATTGACATACACACACACTTAAACACACTGATATACACCCACTTACTCACACTGACATGCACACACTTACTCACACTGACATGCACACCCACAAACTCTCAATCGCACTGACACACACTCTCGCTCACACTGACATACACACCAACAAACTCTCAATCACACTGACACACACTCTCACTCACACTGACATTCACACTCACACACTCTCACTCACACTGACATACACTCACACTGACATACACACACTCTCACTCATACTTACATACACAGAGTCACTTACACTGACATACACACACACACTCACTTACACTGACATACAAACTCTCACTCACACTGACATATACACACACTCAATCACACTGACACACACTCTCACTCACACTCACACAGACACACTCTCACTCACACTTAAATACACACACACTCACTCACACTGATATACACACTCACTCACACCGACATACTCACACACTCTCACTCACACAGACACACTCTCACTCACACTTAAATACACACACACTCACTCACACTGATATACACACTCACTCACACCAACATACTCACACACTCACTCACTCACACTGACATACACACACACTCACATTGACGAACACACACACTTACACACAATGACACACACACTCACTCACTCAAACTGACACACACTCTCACTCACACTGACATACACTCTAACTCACACTGACATACACACACTCTCACTCACACTGACACACACACACTCACACTGACATACACACACACTCTCTCTCACACTGAAATACACACATTCACACTGACACATAGACTCTCACTAACACTAACACACTCACACTGACATACACACACTCTCACTCACACTGGCAAAAAATACACACTAGCTCACACTGACATAAACACACTCTCACTCACACTGACATACACACACTCACTCACACTCACACTGACATACACACACTCACTTACACTGTCATAAACACACACTTACACTGACATTCATACTCTAACTCACACTGACATACACACACACACTCACTCAAACTGACATACACACAGTCACTCACACTGACATACACACACACTCACATTGACGTACACAGACACACACTTACACATACTGACTTATACACACTCACACTGAGATACACACACTCACTCAATCAATCACACTAACATACAAACACACTCTCTCTCATACTGAAATACACACAGTCACACTGAAACATAGACTCTCACTAACACTTACACACACTCACACTAACATACACACACTCACATACACACACACTCACACACTCACACACTCACACTGACATGCACTCACTCACACTGACAACAATACACACTAGCTCACACTGACATAAACACACTCTCACTCACACTGACATCCACACACCCACATACACTCACATACACACACACTCACACTGACATGGCCACACTCACACTGACAAAAATACACACTAGCTCAAACTGACATATACACTTTCTCACTCACACTGACATACACACACTCACTCACACTCACACTGACATACACACACTCACTTACACTGACATACACACACACTTACACTGACATTCACACTCAAACTTACACAGACATACACACACACTCACTCAAACTGACATACACACACTCACTCACACTGACATACACACACACTCACATAGACATACACAGACACACACTTACACATACTCAATCACACTGACATACAGACACTCTCACTAGCTCTGACATACACACACTTACACACACTGACATACACACACACTGACATACACACACTCAATCACACTGACACACAAACTCACTCACACTGACATAGACACACTCACTCACACTGATATTCACACACTCTCTCTCATACTAACATACACACAGTCACTTACACTGACATACACACACTCTCTCAAACTGGCATACACACACACACACACACTGACATGCACACACTCTCACTCACACTGACATACACACACAATCTCACTCACACTGACACTCACACACTCACAATGACATACACACACACTCACATACACTGACATACACACACTCTCACTCACACTGACATACACTCACTCACTCACACTGACATACACACAAACACTCTCTCACTCACACTGACTCACACACACTCACAATGACATACATACACACACTCTCACTCACACTGACATACACCAATTATTCATACTGATGTACACACACACACTCACTCACACTGACATACACACACACTCACTCACACTGACACACACACACTCACATTGACATACACAGACACACACTTACACACACTGACATACACATACACTCACATTGAAACACACACACACACTGACATACACACACACACTCACACTGACATACACACACTCACTCACAAGGACACACACTCTCACTCAAACTGACACACACTCTCACTCTAGCAGACATACACTCTCACTCACACTGACACACTCACACTGGCATACACAAACTCTCACTTACACTGACATACACACACTCTCACTCACACTGACACACACACACACACACACTGAAATAAACACACTCACACTGAGATACACACACTAACTCAATCACACTGACAGACACACACTCTCACTCACTCTGACATACACACACTTTTACACACATTGACATACACACACACACTGACATACACACACTCACTCACACTGACATAAACTCTCGCTCACACTGACATACACACGCACACACACACTCACACTGACATACACACACACACACACACACACACACACTGACATACACACACTCACCCACACTGACATACACTCTCACTCACATTGACACACACACACACCCACTCTCACTCACACTGACTCACACACACATTCACACTGACATACATACACATACTCTCACTCACATTGACACACACACACACTTCTCACACTGACATACACACTCACACTGACATACACACACTTAATCACACTGACACACACTCTCACTCACAATGACATATACACTGACACACACTCTCACTCACGCTGACACACACACTCACTCACACTGGCATCCACTCACACTGACATGCACACTCTCACTTATACTAACATACACACAGTCACTTACACTGACATACACACACTCACTTACATTGACATCCACACTCTCACTTACATTGACATACACAGACACACACTTACACACACTGACATACACACACACTCACATTGAAAGACACACACACACACACACACTTACACACACTGACATACACACACACACTCACACTGACATACACACACTCACTCACAAGGACACACACTCTCACTCACACTGACATATACACTGACACTCACTCTCACTCACGCTGACACACACACTCACTCACACTGGCATCCACTCACACTGACATGCACACTCTCACTTATACTAACATACACACAGTCACTTACACTGACATACACACACTCACTTACATTGATACCCACACTCTCACTTACATTGACATACACAGACACACACTTACACACACTGACATACACACACACTCACATTGAAAGACACACACACACACACTTACACACACTGACATACACACACACACTCACACTGACATACACACACTCACTCACAAGGACACACACTCTCACTCACACTGACACACACTCTCACTCATGCAGACACACACTCTCACTCACACTGACACACTCACACTGGCATACACAAACTCTCACTTACACTGACATACACACACTCTCACTCACACTGACAGACACACACTCTCACTGACTCTGACATACACACACTTTTACCCACATTGACATACACACACACACTGACATACACACACTCACTCACACTGACATACACTCTCACTCACACTGACATACACACACACACACACACACTGACATACACACACTCACCCACACTGACATACACTCTCACTCACACTGACACACACACACACACCCACTCTCACTCACACTGACTCACACACACATTCACAATGACATACATACACATACTCTCACTCACATTGACACACACACACACTTACACACACTGACATACACACTCACACTGACATACACACACTTAATCACACTGACACACACTCTCACTCACGCTGACACACACACTCAATCACACTGGCATCCACTCACACTGACATGCACACTCTCACTTATACTAACATACACACAGTCACTTACACTGACATACACACACTCACTTACATTGACATCCACACTCTCACTTACACTGACATACACATACACTCACTCACACTGACATTCACACTCAATCACACTGACATACACACACTCACTCAATCACACTGACATACACACAAACTCACACTGACACACTCACACTGGCATACACACACTCTCAATCACACTGACATAGACACACACTACCACTGACATAAACACACTCTCACTCACACTGACATACACACACACTCACACTGACATACACACTCTCGCTCACATTGACATACACACACACAACCTAACTTACATTCACACACACAACCTAACTTACATTCACACACTCACATTCACTGACATACACACACGCTCACACTGACATATACACACACACTCACACTGACATACACACACTCACACTGACATACATACACACTAGCTCACACTGACAAACACCCTCGCACTAACACTGACATACACACACACTCACTCACACTGACATACACACACTCACAGTGACATACACACACTCACTCACACTGACATACACACACACACTCACACTGACATGCATACACACTCACACACACTGACATACACACACAAACTCACACTGACACACACTCACACTCACACACTGAAATACACACACTCACACTGAGATACAAACACTCACTCAATCACACTGACAGACACACACTCTCACTCACTCTGACATACACACACTCTTATACACATTGACATACACACACACACACACACACTGACATACACACACTCACTCACACTGACATACACACTCACGCTGACATACACACATACGCACAAACTCACAAACACACACTCACTCACTCACACTGACATACACACACACACTGACTCACACACATAATCTCACTCACACTGACATGCACACACTAACTTACACTGACATACACACACACTCACACTGACATACACACTCTCACTGATTTACACACACTCTCACTCACACTGACATACACCAATTTACTCACACTGACATACACACACACTCACTCTCGCTGACATACACACACACTCACTCACACTGACATACACACACTCACACTGACAGACACACACACACACACACTGACATAAACACACTCACACTGACACACACACACACACACACACTCACTCACACTGACATACACATACTTACTCACTCACACTGACATACATACACACACTCTCACTCACACTGACATGCACACATGCACTTACCCTGACTTCCACGCACTCACACTGACTTACACATACTTACTTACTCACACTGACATAAACACACACTCTCTCACTCACACTGACTCACACACACTCACACTGACATACATACACACTCTCACTCACACTGACATGCACAAACTCACTTACACTGACTTACACACACTCACACTGACATACACACACTCACTCACACTGACATACACACCTACTCACTCATACTGACATACACACACTCACTCACACTGATAAACACTCACTCACGCTGACATACACACACACTCTCTCACTCACACTGACTCGCACACTCACTTACACTGACATGCACACACTCACTTACACTGACATATACACTCTCACTGACATACACACACTCTCACTCAAACTGACATACACCAATTTACTCACACTGACATACACACACACTCACTCTCACTGACATACACACACTCACACACACACTCACTTACACTGACTCAAACACACAAACTCACACTGACATACACACATTTTCTCACACTGGCATACACACACACACTCAATCACACTAACACACACTCAATCACACTGACACACACACTCACTCACACAGACACACTCTCACTCACACTTAAATACACACATACTCACTCACACTGATATACACACTCACTCACACCGACATACTCACACACTTTCACTCACACAGACACACTCTCACTCACACTTAAATACATACACACTCACTCACACTGATATACACACTCACTCACACCAACATACTCACACACTCACATTGACGAACACCCACACTTACACACACTGACACACACACTCACTCACTCACACTGACACACACTCTCACTCACACTGACATACACTCTAACTCACACTGACATACACACACTCTCACTCACACTGACACACACACACTCACACTGACATACACACACACACTCTCTCTCACACTGAAATACACACAGTCACATTGACACATAGACTCTCACTAACACTAACACACTCACACTGACATACACACACTCTCACTCACACGGACAAAAAATACACACTAGCTCACACTGACATAAACACACTCTCACTCACACTGACATACATACCCACACTCACTCACACTCACACTGGCATACACACACTCACTTACACTGTCATAAACACACACTTACACTGACATTCACACTCTAACTCACACTGACATACACACACTCACTCAAACTGACATACACACAGTCACTCACACTGACATACACACACACTCACATTGACATACACAGACACACACTTACACATACTGACTTATACACACTCACACTGAGATACACACACTCACTCAATCACACTAACATACAAACACAGTCTCTCTCATACTGAAATACACACAGTCACACTGACACATAGACTCTCACTAACACTTACACACACTCACACTAACATACACACACTCACATACACTCACATACACACACACTCACACACTCACAAACTCACACTGACATGCACACACTCACACTGACAAAAATACACACTAGCTCACACTGACATAAACACACTCTCACTCACACTGACATCCACACATCCACATACACTCACATACACACACACTCACACTGACATGACCACACTCACACTGACAAAAATACACACTAGCTCACACTGACATAAACACTTTCTCACTCACACTGACATACACACACTCACTCACACTCACACTGACATACACACACTCACTTACACTGACATACACACACACTTACACTGACATTCACACTCAAACTTACACAGACATACACACACACTCACTCAAACTGACATACACACACTCACTCACACTGACATACACACACACTCACATAGACATACACAGACACACACTTACACATACTCAATCACACTGACATACAGACACTCTCACTAGATCTGACATACACACACTTACACACACTGACATACACACACACTGACATACACACACTCAATCACACTGACACACACACTCACTCACACTGACATAGACACACACTCACTCACACTGATATTCACACACTCTCTCTCATACTAACATACACACAGTCACTTACACTGACATACACACACTCTCTCAAACTGGCATACACACACTCTCACTAACACTGACATACACACACAATCTCTTTTTTTTTTTATTTATTTTTTTATTTTTTTTGACACTCAGACACTGACGCATGTTTTCATACTTAAGTAGTATACTTAATTCGTGGGGTCATCCTTGTGTCTGTTATTTTTTTAGTGACATGACAAGACAAAGACAGTCGGCATATACATAAAAATTTGGAGAACTAGGGGGGAATGGAGGGAGTCTCCTGGGGCCGTACTATTGAGGACGTACGAAGTTAAACAGTGCACATAGGGGAGTTCTCTTCTAGGGAAGACAGGCATTCACACCAGTTTTTCCATATATAGTAGTGTCTGGGGGAGTTCAGGTATGGCCAACTAAGATCTTTTTCCATTTTTGCTTGTAGTGATATTTGATGTTTGGCTGAAAGCCACATGATTTTACCGGGAGTCTTCTAGTTTCATGCGATTATAATTTTTATGGCAATGAAACAGCTTGTTATAATGCATTTTTGTGGGTTAGTAAGAGGGGGCCAATTCACATGTAGTAATGCAATTTCTGGTAACCTGTTTAATTTAAGTGAGGTCAAAGATTCTATAAGATCAAATGTCTTTTTCCAAAGGTTTTTAACAAATTCGCATCCCCACCAGATGTGTAGATAGGTACCTTCATGGAGGTTACACCGCCAGCATATAGGAGGAATTGAGCCGTACATTGAGGTCAATCTTGTCGGGACTAAATACCATCTGTTCATTAGTTTAAAATGTGTCTCTGCTAATATTAGGCAATGTATACGTTTAGTGACGTTACTTAGTGAATTACACCAGGTATTTGTGTCTATTGTACAGTTCAGTTCATTTTCCCATTTATTCTTTTGGGGATATATCTGTGGTCTGCTTTTTGATTTTATTAAATCTAATGATTTGGATAGAGTTTTTTTGGGTTGCGCTTGGCAGAAGATTGTTTTACATTTTCTGACTATAACTGGGTCTATATGTTGATAGTATTTTGTTAGATAGCTTCTTATTCTCAGATAGTTAAATAGTTCTTTTTTATCCAGATTGAATTCCTGGACCAAAGTAGAAAAGGATTTTATTTCACCGTCTTTTATCAGGTAGGCGATACTTATTATCCCCTGATGTCTCCAGGCATTTAGATTCATCTCTTTCATGTTGTGTTCTATCTGTTTAATGCTTAGGAAGTCTAGAATTATGTTGTTCAGGCCTAGGAATTTTTTTACTTGTTGCCATCTTTTTAGCAGTTGATTAGTAATGGTATTTCCTTGTGAGTTTGGGTTGTTATATTTCTTCTCTATGGTTTCCCAAATTAAGAGGGAGAGATCTTGTGATACTATTTCTTCTTGTTCTACCTCGTACCACCCTTCCGATTTTGAGTTCGAGTGGTGCATCCTGCTCACATGTGCCATTATATTTGCAAAGTAGATATTTTTAACTATCGGGAAGGATAGGCCGCCGTTTTCTTTTTTTTGGGATAATAATATTTGGTTAATTCTTGGTTTTTTTCCCTTCCATATATAGGTGGTAATGCTAGATTGTAGCATTGCCAACCATTCATCTGGTATATTTAGTGGGAGCATAGAAAATAGGTAATTCCACTTCGGTATAATATATGAGTTGACTACATGGATTCTTCCCCACCATGATATCATTAGATTTTTCCAGCGTTTTATTAGTTGGTTAGTTGTTATTAAAAGTTCCATAAAGTTAAACTGCATTAATGATTGTACGTCTCGAGTTATGGAGATGCCTAGATATTTAAAATTTTCTTTCGCCCAAATAAATTTATATTTTTGGGATAGGATTTCTCTTTCGTTTGATGGTAAGAAAAGAGCCAGTAGAATTGATTTGGACTCGTTCATCTTATAGTTCGAGATTTTACTGAATGTTTCAAATTCCTGCATTAACGGAAAGAGAAGGGTTTGTTATTGAGATTAGGATGTCATCAGCGTATAGACTCAGCTTGAGTTCTCTTGTGCTTGTTATATAGCCCGTAATGTTGGAGTTGTTTCTAATGCTAATTGCTAGGGGTTCTATTGCCATGATATATAGTATCGGTGAGAGAGGGCAGCCTTGGCGAGTGCCGTTATTTAACTTAAACCATTTTGAGCTTATATTTGGACCCGAAGTTTTTGCTGTTGGATTTTTGTACAAGGACATTATTGCAGATAGAAGCCATCCGTTCACTCCAAATTTCTGTATAGTTTTTTCCATATAGGCCCATCCAACCCTATCAAATGCTTTTTCGGCGTCGACTGTTAGTATTATGGTTGGGATTTGTTTCTTAGACACAGAGTCTATGATGTTGATAATTCTTCTAGAATTGTTACTAGCTAGTCTTTCAGGTACGAAGCCAATTTGGTCAGGGTGTATGATATCCTGTAGAGCCGGGTTGAGTCTTGTTGCCAAGATAGACGCAAAAAATTTTATATCTGCATTTAATAACGAGATTGGTCTGTAACTTTTTACGTCTGTGGGATCTTTGTCTGGTTTTAATATTGGAAGAATGTTTGCTCTGGTCATTTCTTCTGGGAATTTTCCTTTACTGACTATACTGTTGAACATAGACATCATGTGTAGAGATATTTGTTGTTTAAAAGTTTTATAGAAGAGATTACTATATCCGTCTGGACCAGGAGCTTTGTATTTTACCAGTCGATTTATTTGATCTTCTACCTCGGTGATATTAATATTTAGGTTAAGTTTCTCGTTCTGTATCTTTGAGATTTTGGGGATTTTTATAGTCTCCAGATATGTGTCTATTTGGTCTGCATTAATATTTGTCGGGATGTTGTATAATGATTCGTAATATTTATTAAAGTAATTTCCTATTTTTTCTGGGGTCATATAGGTATTATTTTTTTCTATTAATTTGGTGACCTTCTTGTCTGCTCTTTTTTTTCTCAGTTTATTCGTTAACATTTAATCTGTTTTATTACCTCGGCAGTAGAATTTTAATTTTAATTTTTCCATGTTCTTAAGAGCTTTTTCTGTAAGTCTTTGTTTAATTTTCTCTTGTACTTCCATCAGTTCTTTGCATCTTGACTCTGTTGGATTTTTTTTATTTTCCCTCGATAATAGTTCATATTTGATGTGTAGTTTGGCCAGATCTGGGCCTCTCTGTTTCCTCAACCTGCTATTCATTTGGATTAGGTAGCCTCTCATTACCGCCTTAAAGGTACACCAGTTGTTTTCATAAGAAGTATCGTTCGGATTGTTTTCTTTAAAAATTTTTATCGTAAGGGTCTTAATTTCTTCTCTGAACTTTTCATCGTGGATCAGGTAGTCGTTGATTTTCCATTCTCTTTTAGACTTATAAGCTGATTTAAGTTTAATTTTGTTTATGCTATGATCTGACCATGTGTTATGCGTTATTTCGGTGTCTAAGGTCTTCTCTATTACTTGGAGGTCTCCCCAAATCATATCTATACGAGAGTAAGAATGATGAACACGCGAAAGGTGCGTGAAATCCCTCTCGTCCGGGTGATTGACTCTCCAGATATCGTACAAGTCAAATTTGTTCAATGTATTATTTAGGGCTTTTGCCTGTTTTTGCGTTCTTCTGTCTATTGATCTATCTGTTGGCAGTTTCTTGTCTAATTTTGGATCAAGGACGCAGTTAAAGTCTCCTGCCACTATATTGTAGCCGCTCTTTACAGAGTCTACTTTATCCAAGATTTTGTTCAGTAGACAGATCGGTGTGACATTTGGCAAATATATGTTTGTAAAGGTATATGTAATTTGGTCAATGTCACAGATCACTATCATGTATCTGCCTTCTGGGTCCAAATATTCGTATCTAATTTCCAACTGGATTTGGGCTGAGAAAATTATAGCTACTCCTTTTTTCTTTTTAGTTTTGTCAGAAGCGTGGATTATTGTAGGAAATTTGTTACCACCCCACTGTGGCTTTTCAAATTGTCTCCAATGTGTTTCTTGTAAGAAACAAATATCGATATGTTCTTTTTGTAGATAATTATATATTATGGACCTTTTGGTCGGGGAATTTGCTCCCTGTGCATTGACTGATATTAGCTTAAGCATATCTCCTTTTCCACAACCCCTTTATGACTCCTCCTCCCACCTCTCTCCATGCCGACGGACAAACAAACAAGTAACAGAACACACAAGTAACAAAACATAGAACCCTCGCAATGAGGATTTCTCCCTATTTTCTTTGTGGGGTAGCTCTGGATTTTAGTCCAGGGCTGCACCTGTCGCACTAAGCCCATCTTAGTGCATAACCTATGCCTATATTCCAGGCATCAAGTAAAGGGGGGTTTTAAGCCTTAGCGTATTTCTTAAATTTGTACCATCATCATTTCCTAATGCAGAGTCTAGTCGGGGGAAATTGGGGGGGGAGAGAAGAGACAAAAAAAAAAAAAAGAAAAAAAAGTGGGGTTGCAGTGAAGCAGCGCTGTGAGGTGGGTTTAATAGGAAAAAGTGTGAGCGTGGCTAGTGAAAACAGAGAGAAAGAGAGAAAGAAGGAAATGCAGGGTGGGGTGCTGGTGTTGGTGTGAAGTGGATTTAAGCGTAGATAGGTGAAGGATTGACTAATGTGTGTGTTAAAAGTGAAGAGAGAGGGGTGAAGGAAATAGAGAGGATGAATTAGATAAAAGGATGGGAGATAATTATAGATAGCGATATACAAATATGTATCTTAGCTGAGGAGGGGAAAAAGTAAAGAGAGAGAAGAGAGAGAGAGAAGAAAAAAAAAATAAAAAAAATAAAAAATAAAAAAAAAAAGAGAGTGTGAGCATGATTGGTGAAAACAGAGAAAGAGAAAAGTATGAAATTTCAGGGTGGGATGCAGGTGGAGTGGAGTAGATTGAAGTGTGGATAGGTGAAGGATTGACTGTGTGCAGTGGGAGTGAAGAGAGAGAGGTGGAGGAAAAAGAGAGGATGAATTTGATAGAAAGATAGAAAATAGTTGTGGATAGTGATTTAGAGATGTGTGTCTTAGCTAAGGGGGGAAGAAATAGAGAGAGGGGGAAAAAAAAAAAAGAATGGGGGGCCGTTGGGAAAGGGAGTGGTGGAGCTAAGTGAGGGGGGGTCCTAAAGGGAGAAGAGGGGGGGGGGGGTGTCACGGAAGTTAGCCCGAATATTGATAGCGAGTTTCTAGGAGTGGTGATAAGGGACAATGGAGGTGCAATAGTGAGAAAAAAAAAAAAAGAAAAATGGGGGGCCGTTGGGAAAGGGAGTGGTGGAGCTGAGTGAGGGGGGGTCCTAAAGGGAGAAGAGGGGGGGGTGTGTGTCACGGAAGTTAGCCCGAATATTGATAGTGCAATAGTGAGGAAAAAAAAAAAAGGTGTGGGCGTGGCTAGTGGAAACTGAGAGAAAGAGAAAAAGAAGGAAATGCAGTGTGGGATGCAAGTGTTGGAGTGGAGTGGGTTTAACCGTGGATAGGTGAAGAATTGACTGTGTACAGTAAAAGTGAAGAGAGAAGAGTGGGGAAAAAAGAGAGGATGAATTTGATAGAAAAATGGGAGGAAAATGTGTCTTAGCTAAGGGGGGAAGAAGTAAAGAGAGAGAAAAAAAAAAAAAACACAACATTGCTGCTGCTATTATTCCCCCATTCCCCTCAGCCTTCCTTGTCTATGGTACCTTACTTTATTCTAGGTTCATTTTATTTATTTTGATTTTCCAGCCATGTTTTCAGGCTCTTATGATCTTCGAATCTGTACTGATTTTCGTTCCATATAACTGTCAGGGATGAGGGTAGACTCCAGCGGTATTTGATATTTTTTTGGCGCAGTACCAAAAGAGAGTCCGTAAAACTCTTTTTCCAGATTCGTGTCTGAACTGAGAGATCTTGAAAGATCTGAATCTCTTTGTATGGAGGAGGGAGTGTTGGTTTAATTTGTGTGGCTTTCAGTATTTTTTCTTTGAAGGAGAAAGAGTGGAATTTTACCATGACATCTCTTGGTGTATTTTCTGGGATGTTTTTTGGTTTGTACAGTCTATGGCATCTTTCCATTATTATCTCATGATCTTTGGTTCCTATGTCCAGGGACTTATAAAGGCCTACGAGGAAATCCTGTAGCTGTTCTGGAGCTATTTCTTCTGGAATGTTTCTAAATCGTAAATTTTCCCTCCTTGACCTATCTTCCATATCCCTTAATTTTGTTTCCACTTTAGTCACTTTATCCTTCAGGGCCTTGTTTTCTGATTTTAAGGATGTTACGTCTGTGTCTAACGCCGTCAGTTTCTCCTCGCATTTAACGGTCTTTTCCACTAGATCTTTAATTTCAGTTTTTAACTCCAGGGCACTACTGTTTATTTCTAACTTGATTTGTTTTAGTAGTTCCTCTAGTTGGGTTGTGAAGAAGGCTTGAGTGACCATGTTTGGTTCTTCAGAGTCTTCTCCACCTTCTAAGTTGTAGGTAGGGGAGACATTTGTTTTTTCAATAGGGTTATCTCCTTTGTCTTTGCTCATAGCTGGAGTAAAGAAGGCAGAGGTTCTCCTAACTACCTTTTCTTCTTTTTTGTCTTTTTTTTGCTGGCCCTTTTTCATTATGGCCGTGTTTGTAATGTCCTTTATTTTTTCCTCCTTACCTTCTTTTCCCCTTTTGTTTCTTAATTCTTCTCTCTTCCCTTCCTCCCCTGGCCCCTCTCTCACCTCCTTTCCCTCACTCCTTCTCCTCCTCTCTCTAATTTGCAGTTCACTTAGGTTTTCAGTCCGATCTAATCTGTGCTATTTTTCTTTCCTTTTCTTCCCCTCCCTTCCCTCCCTCCCTCTCCCTTAATTCCCTTCCCCCTGTTCCCTACTCTCTCTTTCTCCCTTTTCTTCCCCTCTTCCCTCCCTTTTTTAACTATATATGTTTTTCGTCTTGTGGAAGCTGTAAAAGACTTTTTATATCTTTAGTTGGCTGTATAGTGGGTTCCCAGTTTGGGGAAGTGGGTGAGTTAATTTTTTACAAAACTAAACATGGGGGTATATAATATCAGAGTGTTTTGGGAAGTGAGGGGAGGGATGGAATATTGGTCCTCTATCAAGGATATCAATTTTGGGTAGGTGATACCTGGGTGGAGCAGGTCTTTTAATAGGTAGTAGATTTTGTTTCAATATGATTTGTTTCAATATAATTTGACGCTCTCTTTTTTTCCACTTCACCATCTCACCTATCTCTCCCTTCTTACTTTCCTATCTAATTTGTAACACTTAATTTCTATAGTTCCAATATGGTTGAGGTGTTTGGTTGGAGGGGTGTACTCACGATTAGTTGACAAGCCGACAGCTTGCTGGCATCGGATAGATTGGAGTCCCCTCTAACAGATACGATTTTACCTTGTGTTATCCAGTCTGTTTTCTCCGGGTGCCCGATAGACCCGGTCCGAAGCCCTCCACCTGTAGTAATACAACGGCGTCCGCGGCGTCTCCGGGAAGAAAATCACTTTCTATATGCTCATCTCTGCTGATCCTCGCTCGCTAGGCGTCCCCTCCTTCTCCTCCTGGCGTGAATGCGCTACGTGCTGCGTGTCCCGCCCATCTCTGGAAAGGCCAGTTGTTATTTCTCAATGTGCACACACACAATCTCACTCACACTGACACTCACACACTCACACTGACATACACACACACTCACATACACTGACATACACACACTCTCACTCACACTGACATACACTCACTCACTCACACTGACATACACACAAACACTCTCTCACTCACACTGACTCACACACACTCACAATGACATACATACACACACTCTCACTCACACTGACATACAACAATTATTCATACTGATGTACACACACACACACTCACTCACACTGACATACACACACACTCACATTGACATACACAGACACACACTTACATACACTGACATACACACACACTCACATTGAAACACACACACACACACACACACACTCACACTGACATACACACACACAATCACACTGACATACACACACTCACTCACAAGGACACACACTCTCACTCACACTGACACACACTCTCACTAACGCAGACACACACTCTCACTCACACTGACACACTCACACTGGCATACACAAACTCTCACTTACACTGACATACACACACTCTCACTCACACTGACACACACACACACTCACGCACACACTGAAATACACACACTCACACTGATATACACACACTAACTCAATCACACTGACATACACACACTTTTACACACATTGACATACACACACACACACTGACATACACACACTCACTCACACTGACATACACTCTCACTCACACTGACATACACACACACACACACTCACACTGACATACACACACACATACACACACCCACTCTCGCTCACACTGACATACACACCCACAAACTCTCAATCACACTGACACACACTCTCACTCACACTGACACTCACACACTCACACTGACATACACACACACTCACATACACTGACATACACACACTCTCACTCACAGTGACATACACTCACTCACTCACACTAACATTCACACAAACACTCTCTCACTCACACTGACTCACACACACTCACAATGACATACGTACACACACTCTCACTCACACTGACATACACCAATTATTCATACTGATGTACACACACACACACTCACTCACACTGACATACACACACACTCACTCACACTGACATACACACACACTCACATTGACATACACAGACACACACTTACACACACTGACATACACACACACTCACATTGAAACACACACACACACACACACTTACACACACTGACATACACACACACACACAATCACACTGACATACACACACTCACTCACCAGGACACACACTCTCACTCACACTGACACACACTCTCACTCACGCAGACACACACTCTCACTCACACTGACTCACTCACACTGACATACACAAACTCTCACTTACACTGACATACACACACTCTCACTCACACTGACACACACACACTCACGCACACACTGAAATACACACACTCACACTGAGATACACACACTAACTCAATCACACTGACAGACACACACTCTCACTCACTCTGACATACACACACTTTTACACACATTGACATACACACACACACTGACATACACACACTCACTCACACTGACATACACTCTCACTCACACTGACATACACACATACACACTCACACTGACATACACACACACACACACACACACACACACACTCTCACTCACACTGACTCACACACACATTCACACTGACATACATACACATACTCTCACTCACATTGACACACACTTACACACACTGACATACACACTCACACTGACATACACACACTTAATCACACTGACACACACTCTCACTCACACTGACATATACACTGACACACACTCTCACTCACGCTGACACACACACTCACTCACACTGGCATCCACTCACACTGACATGCACACTCTCACTTATACTAACATACACACAGTCAATTACACTGACATACACACACTCACTTATATTGACATCCACACTCTCACTTACACTGACATACACTCACTCACACTGACATTCACACTCAATCACACTGACATACACACACTCACTCAATCACACTGACATACACACAAACTCACACTGACACACTCACAGTGGCATACACACACTCTCACTCACACTGACATAGACACACACTACCACTGACATAAACACACTCTCACTCACACTGACATACACACACACTCACACTGACATACACACTCTCGCTCACATTGACATACACACACACAACCTAACTTATATTCACACACACAACCTAACTTACATTCACACACTCACATTCACTGACATACACACACGCTCACACTGACATACACACACGCTCACACTGACATATACACACACACTCACACTGACATACACACACTCACACTGACATACAAACACTCACTCACACTGACATACATACACACTAGCTCACACTGACAAACACCCTCGCACTCACACTGACATACACACACTCACTCACACTGACATACACACACTCACAGTTACATCCACACACTCACTCACACTGACATACACACACACACTCACACTGACATGCATACACACTCACACACACTGACATACACACACAAACTCACACTGACACACACATTCACTGACACACACTCACACTCACTCACTCACACTCACACACTGAAATACACACAATCACACTGAGATACACACACTCACTCAATCACACTGACAGACACACACTCTCACTCACTCTGACATACACACACTCTTATACACATTGACATACACTGACATACACACACTCACTCACACTGACATACACACTCACGCTGACATACACACACACGCTCAAACTCACAAACACACACTCACTCACTCACTCACACTGACATACACACACACACACACACACACTCTCTCACTCACACTGACTCACACACATACTCTCACTCACACTGACATGCACACACTAACTTACACTGACATACACACACACTCACACTGACATACACACTCTCACTGATATACACACACTCTCACTCACACTGACATACACCAATTTACTCACACTGACATACACACACACTCACTCACACTGACATACACACACTCACTCTGAGATATACACATTCACTCAATCACACTGACAGACACACACACACACACACTGACATAAACACACTCACACTGACACACACACACACTCACTCACACTGACATACACATACTTACTCACTCACACTGACATACATACACACACTCTCACTCACACTGACATGCACACATGCACTTACCCTGACTTCCACGCACTCACACTGACTTACACATACTTACTTACTCACACTGACATAAACACACACTCTCTCACTCACACTGACTCACACACACTCACACTGACATACATACACACTCACACTGACATGCACAAACTCACTTACACTGACTTACACACACTCACACTGACATACACACACTCACTCACACTGACATACACACTCACTCAATCATACTGACATACACACACTCACTCACACTGATAAACACTCACTCACGTTGACATACACACACACTCTCTCACTCACACTGACTCGCACACTCACTAACACTGACATGCACACACTCACTTACACTGACATATACACTCTCACTGACATACACACACTCTCACTCAAACTGACATACACCATTTTACTCACACTGACATACACACACACTCACTCTCACTGACATACACACACTCACACTGAGATACACACATTCACTCAATCACACTCACATATACACACTCTCACTCACTCTAACATACACACACACTTACACACACTGACATACACACACACACACACACACTGACATAAACACACTCACACTGACACACACACACTCACTCACACTGACATACACATACTTACTCACTCACACTGACATACATACACACACTCTCACTTATACTGACATGCACACATGCACTTACACTGACATCCACACACTCACACTGACTTACACATACTTACTTACTCACACTGACATAAACACACACTCTCTCACTCCCACTGACTCACACACACTCACACTGACATACATACACACTCTCACTCACACTGACATGCACAAACTCACTTACACTGACTTACACACTCTCACACTGACATACGCACTCACACACACTGACATACTCACTCACTCATACTGACATACAAACACTCACTCACACTGACAAACACACTCTCACTCACTCACACTGACTCACACACTCACTTACACTGACATGCACACACTCACTTACACTGACATACACACACTCTCACTCAAACTGACATACACCAATTTACTTAAACTGAGATACACACATTCACTCAATCACACTCACATACACACACTCTCGCTCACTCTGACATATACACACACATTTATACACACTGACAAACACACACACACTGACATAAACACACTCACTCACACTGACATACACATATTTACTCACTCACACTGACATACACACAAACTCTCTCACTCACACTGACTCACACACACACACACACACACTCACACTAACATACATACACACACTCTCACTCACACTGACATGCACACATGCACTTACACTGACTTCCACACACTCACACTGACTTACACATACTTACTTACTCACACTGACATAAACACACACTCTCTCACTCACACTGACTCACACACACTCACACTGACCACTGACAAGCATAAACTCACTTACACACACTCACACTGACATACACACACTCTCTCACACTGACATACACACTCACTCACTCATACTGACATACACACACTCACTCACACTGACAAACACACACTCACTCACTCACACTGACATACACACACACTCTCTCACTCACACTGACTGACACAGTCACTTACACTGACATATACACTCTCACTGACATACACACACTCTCACTCAAACTGACATACACCAATTTACTCACACTGACATACACACACACTCACTCTCACTGAAATACACACACACTCACTCACACTGACATACACACACTCACACTAAGATACACACATTCACTCAATCCCACTCACATACACACACTCTCACTCACTCTGACATACACACACATTTATACACACTGACAAACACACACACACTGACATAAACACACTCACTCACACTGACATACACATACTTACTCAGTCACACTGACATACACACAAACTCTCTCACTCACACTGACTCACACACACACACACACACACTCACACTAACATACATACACACACTCTCACTCACAATGACATGCATGAACTCACTTACACTGACTTACACACACTCACACTGACATACACACTCTGACTAACATACACACTCTCTCTCACACTGACATACACCAATTTACTCACACTAACATACACACACACTCACTCTCACTGACATACACACACACTCAGTCACACTGACATACACAGTCACTCACACTGACATACATGCACACTCTCACTGACATACACACACACTCACACTGATAAACACACTCACTCACACAGACATACACACACACTCATATTGACATACACAGACACATACACTGACATACACACACTCACTGACACTAAAACACACTCACACTGACATACACACACTCTCACTCATACTAACATACACACAGTCACTTACACTGACATACACACACACTCACTTACACTGACATACTACCTCTCACTCACACTGACATAAACACACTGTCTCACACTGAAAAACACACTTTCTCACTCACACTGACATACAAACACTCACTCACACTGACATACATACACACTAGCTCACACTGACAAACACCCTCTCACTCACACTGGCATACACACACTCTCACTCACACTGACATACACACACACTCATTCAAACTGACATACACACTCAATCACATTGAGATGCACACACAAACTTACACACACTTACACTGACATACACACACTCACTCACACTGACTCATACTCTCACTCACACACACTGACATACACACACAAACTCACACTGACACACACACTCACACTGATATATACACTCACTCACACTGAGATACACACACTCACTCAATCACACTGACATACACACACTCACTCTGACATACACACATACTGACATACACACACACACACACTGACATACTCACACTCACTGACACACACTGACATACACACACTCACTCTAACATACACACACTCACTCACTCACACTGACATACACACACTTTCTCTCACTCGCACTGACTCACACACACACACTCACACTGACATACATACACACACTCTCAGTCACACTGACATACACACACTCACTTACACTGACATGCACACACTCACTTACACTGACATATACACACACACTCACACTGATATACACACACTCTCACTCACACTGACATACACCAATTTACTCACACTGACATACACACACACTCACTCACACTGACATACACACACTCACACTGAGATACACACATTCACTCAATCACACTGACAGATACACACTCTCACTCTCTCTGACATACACACACACTGACACACACTGACATACACATACACACACTCACTCACACTGACACACACACACACACTCACTCACACTGACATACACATACTTACTCACTCACACTGACATGCACACATGCACTTACACTGACTTCCACAAACTCACACTGACTTACACATACTTACTTACTCACACTGACATACATACACACTCTCACTCACACTGACATGCACAAACTCACTTACACTGACTTACACACACTCACACTGACATACACACACTCACTCACACTGACATGCACACTCTCTCACTCACACTGACTCAAACACTCACACTGACATACATACACACACTCTCACTCACACTGACATGCACACACTCACTTACACTGACATACACATACTCACACTGACATATACACTCTCACTGACATACACACACTCTCACTCAAACTTACATACACCAATTTACTCACACTGACATACACACACACTCACTCTCGCTGACATACACACACACTCACTCACACTGACATACACACACTCACACTGAGATACACACATTCACTCAATCACACTCACATACACACACTCTCACTCACTCTGACATACACACACACTTAAACACACTGACATACACACACACTGACATAAACACACTCACTCACACTGACATACACATACTTACTCACTCACTCACACTAACATACATACACACACTCTCCCTCACACTGACATGCACAAACTCACTTACACCGAATTACACACACTCACACTGACATACACATTCTCACTAACATACACACACTCTCTCTCACACTGACATACACACACACTCAGTCACACTGACATACACACTCACTCACACTGACATTTATGCACACTCTCACTGACATACACACACTCACATTGACATACACAGACACATATACTGACATACACACACTCACTGACACTGAAACACACTCTCACTCACACTGACATACACACACTCTCACTCATACTAACATACACACAGTCACTTACACGGACATACACACTCTCACTCACACTGACATAAACACACTGTCACACACTGAAAAACACACTTTCTCACTCACACTGACATACAAACACTCACTCACACTGACATACATACACACTAGCTCACACTGACAAACACCCTCTCACTCACACTGGCATACACACACTCTCACTCACAC
Organism: Pelodytes ibericus; assembly: GCA_036172795.1. Lineage (NCBI taxonomy): Eukaryota > Metazoa > Chordata > Amphibia > Anura > Pelodytidae > Pelodytes > Pelodytes ibericus. The sequence goes on from CM069861.1 coordinate 61,953,184, forward strand.
TGACATACACACACACTCATTCAAACTGACACACACACTCAATCACATTGAGATACACACACAAACATACACACACTTACACTGACATACACACACTCACTCACACTGACACATACTCTCACTCACACACACTGACATACACACACAAACTCACACTGACACACACACTCACTCACTCACACTGACATACACACACACTCACTCACACTGACTCACACACACACACACTCACACTGACATACATACACTCACTCACACTGACACATACTCTCACTCACTCACACTGACATACACACACTCACTCACTCTAACATACACACACTCACTCACTCACACTGACATACACACACACTCACTCACACTGACTCACACACACACACACACACACACTCACACTGACATACATACACACACTCTCACTCGCACTGACATACACACTCACTCACACTGACATACACACACTCACTCACTCTAACATACACACACTCACTCACTCACACTGACATACACACACACTCTCTCACTCACACTGACTCACACACACACACACTCACACTGACATACATACACACACTCACTCACACTGACACATACTCTCACTCACACACACTGACATACACACACAAACTCACACTGACACACACACACACACTTACACTGATTTATACACTCACTCACACTGAGATACACACTCTCACTCAATCACACTGACATACACACACTCATTCTGACATACACACATACTGACATACACACACTGACATACACACACTCACTGACACACACACTCACTCACACTGACATACACACACTCACTCACTCTAACATACACACACTCACTCACACTGACATACACACACACTCACTCACACTGACTCACACACACACACACACACACACACTCACACTGACATACATACACACACTCTCACTCACACTGACATACACACACTCACTCACACTGACATACACACACTCACTCACTGTAACATACACACACTCACTCACTCACACTGACATACACACTCACTCTCTCACTCACACTGACTCACACACACACACACTCACACTGACATACATACACACACTCACTTACACTGACACATACTCTCACTCACACACACTGACATACACACACTCACTGACACACACACTCACTCACACTGACATACACACACTCACTCACTCTAACATACACACACTCACACACTCACACTGAGATACACACATTCACTCAATCACACTCACATTCACACACTCTCACTCACTCTGACATACACACACACTTAAACACACTGACATACACACACTCTCACTCACACTGACATACACACACACTCATTCAAACTGACACACACACTCAATCACATTTAGATACACACACAAACATACACACACTTACACTGACATACACACACTCACTCACACTGACACATACTCTCACTCACACACACTGACATACACACACAAACTCACACTGACACACACACTCACTCACACTGATATATACACTCACTCACACTGAGATACACACTCTCACTCAATCACACTGACATACACACACTCATTCTGACATACACACATACTGACATACACACACTGACATACTCACACTCACTGACACACACACTCACTCACACTGACATACACACACTCACTCACTCTAACATACACACACTCACTCACTCACACTGACATACACACACACTCACTCACACTGACTCACACACACACACACACACACACACACACACACACTCACTCACACTGACATACATACACACACTCTCACTCACACTGACATACACACACTCACTCACTCACACTGACATACACACACTCACTCACTCTAACATACACACACTCACTCACTCACACTGACATACACACACACTCTCTCACTCACACTGACATACATACACACACTCACTCACACTGACACATACTCTCACTCACACACACTGACATACACACACAAACTCACACTGACACACGCACACACTTACACTGATATATACACTCACTCACACTGAGATACACACACTCACTCAATCACACTGACATACACACACTCATTCTGACATACACACATACTGACATACACACACTGACATACACACACTCACTGACACACACACTCACTCACACTGACATACACACACTCACTCACTCTAACATACACACACTCACACACTCACACTGATATACACACATTCACTCAATCACACTCAAATTCACACTCTCTCACTCACTCTGACATACACACACACTTAAACACACTGACATACACACACACTGACATAAACACACTCACTCACACTGACATAAACACACTCACTCACACTGACATACACATACTTACTCACTCACTCACACTGACATACACACAAACTCTTTCACTCACACTGACTCACACACACACTCACACTAACATACATATACACACTCTCCCTCACACTGACATGCACAAACTCACTTACACCGACTTACACACATTCACACTGACATACACACTGTCACGAAGTGAATTCTGACATCCTGCCTGACTGGGGTTCTTGGAGGGGCCTGAGGGCCAAACACCTCCCTGTAGATTATGGACCCTATCTGAAATGTGTTTAAGCCTTCCATTGTTTAATTATGTCAGGCACCCAGTCTGACTATCTTGCTTCTGGCTCCAGATTAAAGTGGCTAGATACTGCTTTACTGGTGATGTGTTTAAGTTTTCTATTGTTTAATCAAGTGTTATCTGATTGCAGTTTGGTGTATATGTGCTGTGTAAAACACAAATAAAGAGTAGTTCAATCTTGCTGTACCTAACTGCTAGATGTCCTGTCTATTTGGGTACAAAGAGCAAGGGTCTAGGAAAGACTTGCTGGTTGAATGCTGAGCTGTAATTGGGGGCTAAGGAGGGGCTTTCCCACAACGGACAGAGGGTCTACTTCGTCCGGTAGACGGTCCGTTACATTGGTGGCAAGCGGTGGGATCATCCTTGCAAGAGCCCAGTGGATAAGCAGCAGAGCACCAGCAAGGGATAGCAGTCGGCATGATGGCCGTGGATTATAAATATTGCAAAACTGGCTTGTTGACCAGGGAGTACCAGGATGGTACTGCAGCCCCCTTGGCTGTTAACTACAAAATGATGACCGGTCCGGTCCCGCAGGATGAGATGTTACAGCGAGCTTGCAGCCGCCTGAATCTGTGGATGAACGCTCTCATACGGGACCAGGAGTACCGGGGAAAGGTCCTCCCCAGCTCCCAGGAATGGTATGTGAGCCTGCTGAGTGATAGAATGCCATACCTGGGTGAGCAGCCCCAAAAACACTGGGTGGCTGAGTTAGGGGAACTTGTCCATGCTGAGATGGTCCTGGATTGTGGATACCGGGCTTTAAGGTGGTATGCCACACAGCTATACCCTGAGCTGGAGGATGATACTCCCACAGAGGGCTATGATTTTGGTGGCCCTGGATTGTTACTGGAAAATCTCCAGCTGGATCCGGGCTTCGGGAGTGATACAGATTACCGGTGGGAAGAACTCCGGGAGTTAAGGGAGGCAAATATTCCCACTGTACCAAAACTGGAGGCTGATCTGGACTATTTGGTGACCCAAGAAGAGGAGCTGGAGAAGGCATACATACAGCTACTCCACCACATACAGCCCCCTGCCTATGAGACTGTGAGTATCAGTGCTGCTCCTCCCCCAGCAGATGCACTGACACAAGAACTGTGCCCCTTTACCCCCGTGGATGACCTAGTGGAAAAGCTGGCATCCAGGCAGATTGCCGCTGGCTTCTGCCTGCCCCTACCCCAGACCCCAGACCTGTGTCCCATTTCCCCTGTGGAGGCCCCGGATGACATCACGTCCACAGACCCGTTACCCCTGCCACCCCTTGAATGCCCAGTTGAACTGCTGGCACCGTTCCCCAAAACCAAACAGGACCGGCCCTCCTTGTGCTCACCTCCACCTGGGTTCAAGGAGCCCTATTGGAACCCAATCCCTGGTTTTTACCCACCCTGTGTCCCAGCAGAAGAGCTGGCAATGGGGCAGAGTGCCGCTGGCCTCTGTCCACCCCTGCCGCTTGGAGAGTTTTTGTACCTGGCAGAGGAGCCAGCATCTGAGCAGAGTGCAATTGGCCTCTGCCCACTGCATCCCATGGATTTAACCCCTTTACCTTTTGAAAATGACCCAGGAGGGGTTGATGGGACATCGGTCTCCACACCTGGGTCTCCTGAATGTTTGGCAGTTAGCACTGTTCCCCAACTCCTTTGCATGGCTACCACAGCCACCTTGTCCTGTTCCCTGCAGTATACCCCTGAAACTGTGCCTTGCCGGGATGTTATCTGCCCAGCAGAAGTGCTGGCATCAGTGTCCCCAGGGACTAAATGGGATACCCTTATAGTATCAAGCCCAGCTAACCCTGCCACCCTATCTGCTCCCCGGCGGCTGAAAGGATTTCTGGGAGAAGGAACATTTGGCCTTTCTCCCCAGCGGCAGATGCATGTATCGGGAGAGGTGGAGGTTGGCTGGGTAAGTTCTATTTTTGAACAAAAAAAGTGTGGGGACTGCAAACTAGTGAATGGCCATGGGTAGAACACTATTCAGACTGACTTAGGAGTCACCCCGTCTGGGGGCTCCTCCGGTGTCAGTCTCCCCCCGAAAAAGGAGATATGTCACGAAGTGAATTCTGACATCCTGCCTGACTGGGGTTCTTGGAGGGGCCTGAGGGCCAAACACCTCCCTGTAGATTATGGACCCTATCTGTAATGTGTTTAAGCCTTCCATTGTTTAATTATGTCAGGCACCCAGTCTGACTATCTTGCTTCTGGCTCCAGATTAAAGTGGCTAGATACTGCTTTACTGGTGATGTGTTTAAGTTTTCTATTGTTTAATCAAGTGTTATCTGATTGCAGTTTGGTGTATATGTGCTGTGTAAAACACAAATAAAGAGTAGTTCAATCTTGCTGTACCTAACTGCTAGATGTCCTGTCTATTTGGGTACATAGAGCAAGGGTCCAGGAAAGACTTGCTGGTTGAATGCTGAGCTGTAATTGGGGGCTAAGGAGGGGCTTTCCCACAACGGACAGAGGGTCTACTTCGTCCGGTAGACGGTCCGTTACACACACTCTCTCTCACACTGACATACACCAATTTACTCACACTAACATACACACACACTCACTCTCACTGACATACACACACACTCAGTCACACTGACATAGACACTCACTCACACTGACATACACACACACTCACACTGATACACACACTCACTCACACTGACATACATGCACACTCCCACTGACATACACACTCACTGACACTGAAACACACTCTCACTCACACTGACATACACACACTCTCACTCATACTATCATACACACAGTCACTTACACGGACATACACACTCTCACTCACACTGATATAAACACACTGTCACACACTGAAAAACACACTTTCTCACTCACACTGACATACAAACACTCACTCACACTGACATACATACACACTAGCTCACACTGTCAAACACCCTCTCACTCACACTGGCATACACACTCTCTCACTCACACTGACATACACACACACTCATTCAAACTGACATACACACTCAATCACATTGAGTTTCACACACAAACATACACACACTTACACTGACATACACACACTCACTCACACTGACACATACTCTCACTCACACACACTGACATACACACACAAACTCACACTGACACACACACTCACTCACACTGATATATACACTCACTCACACTGAGATACACACACTCACTCAATCACACTGACATACACACACTCATTCTGACATACACACATACTGACATACACACACTGACATACACACACTCACTGACACACACACTCACTCACACTGACATACACACACTCACTCACTCACTCTAACATACACACACTCACTCACTCACACTGACATACACACACACTCTCTCACTCACACTGACTCACACACACACACACTCACACTGACATACATACACACACTCTCACTCACACTGACATGCACACACTCACTTACACTGACATACACACACACTCACACTGACATACACACTCTCACTGACACACACTCTCTCACTCACACTGACATACACCAATTTACTCACACTGACATACACACACACTCACTCTCACGGACATACACACACTCACTCACACTGACATTTACACTCACTCACACTGACATTCACAAACACTCTCACTGACATACACACACACTCACACTGAGACACACACTCACTCACACTGACATACACACACACTCACATTGACATACACAGACACACACACTGACATGCACACACTCTGTCAGCTTTCAACTTACCTACTGCAGGCATCTCTGTGCTTTGAGCTCTGTGTGAAGCAGGCACAATCATGGGAGGCTTCTGAAATCTCAACCATTCAGTAGAGTTGAGAGGTCTCACCTTTTTGTCTGAGACCTCCTTCAATCAAGCTCACTTGGACACAGGGAAAAAAAATGAAGTGAGTGCCCACTCTGCTGCCCTCTTTTGGGAAGAGAGGTAGAATTCATCAGAAAAGCAAAAATAAAAACCACAGCACCATCTTCTTCATCTGTACTCTGGTGTCTACAACACCGGAGACTGAATACTTCGCATGCGCAGTGCTGCCTTGTTGTGTTACAAACCGACTGCACATGTGTGGCGGCTACCTCTTGGGGATACTGTCAATGCATGCATGAACCATATATCTTAAGGGGTCACAAAAGGGTATATTCCACGAGAGAAATTGTAGTGAATTGAGATGAGAATTTCAATCCAAAGTACCCTTAATAAAGGTTACTGGCCCTTTAATGCCAACAAATAACTTGTGAAACTGTCAACTGTAAATATTATATAAAGTCAGGTTTTTTTTATTTTTTTAAATTTAATATGCAGCAAATCAAATATGTTTTATACACTTTTATTAATATTATTTTAATCACACATTAGGGTTTACATCTACACCACTAAAATTAGACTTTCTATGTTCCTATCTGTTTGAGTTCAACAAAATGATGTCCATAAGTTTCTATAGTATAGGTACGGGATGGAATGCAGATGATTTCAACTCTTTCAACTGAATTCTCTAACATTATACTATTACATTTAGGCCATTTTCATCCATTTATTTTTACTGTAATTATATTTTTATTTTTACTGTTATTTCATTTTATTTTATTTTGTTTCATTTTATCTCCTTCTTCTTTTCTTTTTCTTTTATTTTTACTTTCCCCTTTAATTTTGTGGACATTGTGTGTGGTTTCAAATTTGCAAGCATTGCTACATTTTTTACCTGCTTTGGCTTTGCTTATTAGCAACATGTTTGAACAGTCTTTAACCATTTGTTTATTCAATTATATGTGTTCAACTGCTCTTACCTATTGCTACTTTTAGCTATTTAAATCTTATAGCAGGATTCACCAGTATACACTTTTTTACATGTATTTTTTCCTTTTATTATTGTGATCGTTTGGTGCAATTGTTAAATTGGTATACACCTTTTTAAATCAGGGCACTATATATGGGATGGTGCTCCAGGTATCAGTATGCCTATGAAGCAGTACGAAATACATCAGGCTACTTGCTTGCCCAATCTAGGGCTGTTTTTTTCTGCACTGTGGATCTCTTTTTTATCTGTTCGTGGGCTTCTATGAAGAAGCCGGGTACTTCCGGCTTCATCACAGAAGTCCCGGCGGTCGTGCCTGGCGGCAGCAGGGGAGGTCTGCGCTCATCGTGCAGACATCTTCCGCTGCCCCGTTAGCCCCAGAGGAGAATCGGGCAGCTGGGGGATGTCTGCACGATACGTGCAGATATCCTCCATGCTGCCCGACACAGCAGTCTATTATGACGGACCAGCTGTCCGTCATAATAGACTGCCGTGTCGAGCAGCATGGAGGATGTCTGCACGTATCGTGCAGACATCCCCCGGCTGCCCCCACTAGCAACCAGAGATCTAGTTATAGTTAAGGGGGAGCGAGGGGGAAGGAAGACAGGGGGAGGGAGGGGAGCAGAGCAACAAGTGGAGGGAGGGGGAAGAGATGGAGCAACAAGGGGAGGGAGGGGGGAAGAGACAGAGCAACAAGGGGAGGGGGGAAGAGACAGAGCAACAAGGGGGGGAAGAGACAGAGGGAGGGGGGACAGAGCAACAAGGGGAGGGCAGCAGAGAGAAACAAGGGGGGGAAGAGACAGAGGCGAGGGGGGAGTCAAAGGGAGGGGGAGAGAGACAAAGCTGGGGGCAAAGGAAAGAGAGAGTCAGCATTGGCACATAAAAGGAATTAAAAACAAGAAATGCATTTTTTTATATGATTTTTTATTAAAAAAGCAATTTACATGTGAATATATACATGTTTAACTTTTTTCCTATAGGGTAGTCTTATATTCAGGCTTTTAGTATTTTTCCTAAAGGAAAATGCAACGTTTGGGGGGTCGTCTTATAATCAGGGTCGTCATAACCTTTTTATTCCATATTAATTTGGGAGCAAGTAGATCACCAAAACAGATCTTTGCAATAAACCTACTTATGGCAGTAAAACTCTCACTAGCGCGACTTTGGAAGAGTCGGGACCTCCCCAAATGGGCGGACATTGGTAAACAGGTTGATTCTCAGCTTTCAGCCGAGAGGGCCTTTTATTTTTCGAGGGGGATCTGAGAGTAAATTTCAAAAGATCTGGGCTCTGTGGGAGGCCAGGAGGCCAACCCTCTCGGACTAGCTGTATGTGATGACAGCGGGGAGTGCGGGGGCGACATGGTGGGTTCTGGCGGAATGTGTATTATATTTTTTTTTCCCCCCTTTTTTTTTTTTTTCTCTCCCTCTCTCTTTTCTGTGGTGCGTTTTGGTGTTACGTGTCTCTTGTGAGTTTTAAGATTATCTGTTTTAAATGTTGAATAAAGCATGACTGATATTTATAAATTACAAACTTTGGATATAATAGACACAAGGATGACCCATTAAACCGTTATACTACTTAAGTACAAACGTCTGTAGGTGTCTGAGTGTCAGAGAAAAAAAAAAAAGAAAGGCAATAGTACTACACGTATTCTATAAGCCGAAAGTCTATAAACCGAAGGTCGTTCGGTTTATAGACTTTCGGTTTATAGAATACATAGAAATTCTTATGAATGGAGACTCTAGTTTGGTTTATAGAAAGCCAATAGTATTACATGACGTACAGAAATAGAATACACTGCGCCTTTTATGTGAGAAGAGTAGCAGCACCGAAACACAACCAGTGCTTCACTCCTGGTAAATTTTTTTACAAACAATACACACAACGTGAACAGTGCGCTTCCCAAAAACACTACACACTCGTATTTACCCTATACGTGGAGGCAATCCTCTCCGTAGTATGCAAAGGGAAAAATAATAAAAAACTCTTATAGTGTAGTATATTTATAAAATTTAAAGTGGTATAGGTGCGTAAACATAGACACACTCACATTTTACTGAGCAGTATCCTGCTCAGTCTATAGGGTGTTCGGGAGCCCCTCGTGGGGTCTTGGATAAAATAAGATTCCGAAGTAGCTCCAAATTCAAGTAGATATGGTGGAACAGGGGAGGAAGGAGATGTATTCTCAGTAAAAAACACTTTTAATGATACACAAATAAATATAAAATCTTACATAAAAACAGGCAGCATCCAGCTTATAAAGTGCAGAGAGTCCCAGTTTTTAAGGTGCAAAGTGTTCCTGTAGATTGCTCCTTCTCCATACACAACGCGTTTCTCCTTTAAAATAGGCTTTTTCAAGTGTATTCCTGTTCCTTGCCTTTTTCTTTAAATAGTCCCTTTTTTTAATTTTCCCGCCATTTCCGGGTGTCGCGTCACGTGAACGTCGCATCACGTGACGTCACGCTCTAGTCGCACTTCCACGTTCCACCGCTTCTGGTGGCCTATGTGAAGTCTCTTCAGCCGTCTCCATGCGTTGTCATGGAGACCAGTCCCAGCAAGCACGTTCATATAACGGAGGGGAAGGGGAGAGAAAGGGAAAAAGTGGTGCTTAAGGCAGTTTGTCTGTCACCTTACACAGTACAATATACTAGATCCACTTCAGTCCTCCTGCAGTGGATAATCTAAGTATTTATACTGCACTAAAAAAGATCAAAGTAAAAAAGCCTCCCTTATACTTATAAAAAATCACAATACAGTTTAAATTAAAATGTCATAATGTATGTAAGAATAATTCATTAATTTATTAACATTTACTGTGCATCATCAAGTTAATATAACACATTTAAATAACACATTTAAATAAAATATTTAAATAAAATATCCCACTGTTGTAATTATCATATGGGCTCCAGTACTTATCTATCACGATATGATTCCTTAGGAAGAGATAATTATTCCTAAGGAATCTAAAATACATGAAAAGATATGGAGAATTCATAAAAAGATCGAATTCTGCATTCAGCCCACTAGGGGTAAGAGTTTTTAATTCGTGTACCCATTTCATTTCTAATTTGCCTAAACCTTTCCAAGAGTCTCCTCCCCTCCAATGCTTCTTATATTTATCAATAGCCATAAAGGTTAACTCTTTGGGGTTACTAAGGTGTTTAAGGAAATGTTTGGGTACACTGTGGGTAGTATTACATGCATTCCATAAACCGAAAATAGTTCATTATGTCGGTTTCTGAAATGTATATGTAATGTTACTGGTATTCTATAAACTGACTCTATTTCAATTTATAGAATGCCAATAGCACGAATGGACGAATGGACGAATGATTTTCGTTTATTAACCATTCGTTCATTCATCTTTCGTTAGTTTAGCATTTTCGTTATTCGTTTTTCGGACGAATGGACGAAAATGCTATTTTCGGACGAAAATGCATTCGTCCGAAAACGAAAGCACATGTCTACTGGACACACACCGGGCCCTTCCTGTGCATCACCGGGGTAGGCGAGTACCAGTGGGCCGGGGCATCGTCTCGGCTGGTGCCTAGCAGCTGACTTACAAGTGGTGTTGACCAGGGGAATCCGATTGTTTAATAAAAAAAAGCATCGCAAAGGCCCGAGGCAGATGTTGAACAATGTGATTTCTGCCCAGTGCAAAGTGAAGAAGTTCAATGAAGTGAGGGTAAATGGAGGTAGTAATTATGACTCTCTTAAGGTAGCCAAATGCCTGGTCATCTAGTTAGTGACGTGCATAAATGGATGAAAGAGATTCCCACTGTCCCTACCTACTATCTAGGGAAATCACAGCCAAGGGAAAGGGCTTGGCGGAATCAGCGGGGAAAGAAGACCCTGTTGAGCTTGACTCTAGTCTGCAACTGTGAAGAGATATTAGAGGTGTAAGATAAGTGGGAGGCCCCCATTCCAATACCACTACTCTAATAATTTTTTCACTTACCCGGTGAGGCGGGGTGGCGAGTCCCAAGGGGCTCTTGCTTCTGGCTGCAAGCGCCAAACGATCCGCTCCAAGGACAGTGGCGGGTGGGGAGATTGACTGGGGTGGTACACCTGTTAAACCATAATGCAGGTGTCCTAAGGTGAGCTCAGGGAGGACATAAACCTCCCATGGAGGAGAAGGGCAAAAGCTTGCTTGATCTTGATTTTCAAAGCAGGGCCTCATGATCCTTCTGACTTTTTGGGTTTTAAGCAGGAGATCTCAGAAAAGTTACCACAGGGATAACTGGCTTGTGGCAGCCAAGCGTTCATAACAATGTCGCTTTTTGATCCTTCGATGTCGGCTCTTCATATCATTGTGAAGCAGAATTCACCAAGCATTGGATTGTTCACCCACTAATAGGGAACTTGAGCTGGGTTTAGACTGTCTTGACATAGGTAGTTTGGAAGGGTTTGAGGGCGCAGAATGTCATACAAGGAACATAAAATACAAATAGAAAACACATATATAGTGCAAAAACTTATAAAACAACTGTGTGTTAAGTGGTGTATATGAGAAGCACTCACAAACATCCAGAATAACAGGCCTTTAGGAGCAGTGAAGTTCCAAAATGTATTTCTATTTAATCTGCACAGTTGGAGATAAAAACATTCACAAACTGAGAGCAGTAAAATAGTAGAAAAGGTGGCCTGCAAGTGAGATTTCCACTTACAGACACATATAAACGCATATAAATAAGAAGGTATATAAATAAGTAGTGGCTTGAAAAGGCAAAATCGTTTCTCCAGGTGAGTCCTGGCTTCATCAGTAGTTGTAGCAGTGAGGAGAAAATGAAAATCGCATCTGTTTTATATATCACCGTCTTGTTGTTTGGAGGAATCATCTTATTGTTGAGTAAACTTCCTACTTCGTGTAACGTCCGACCGGAAGTGACATTTTGCATGTCACGGTGCGTTCCACCCATAAGAAGATGTGTTCCATTTGATTTGAGGCATGGTAAAAAGTCTCAAAAGCATATATATACATAGAAATGGTCATAGAAGCGGTGTTGGACCACCAAGGTGGGAGTTTAAGTGTCGGGCACTTCTTGTGGGGGGGGGGGGACACTTCTTGCGGGGCGCTGCCAGGCACCCAGGGGGTTGCGGCCCAGCAAAGGGGGTTGGTGGGGACGGAGGAATGGGGGGCTTAAGCTTCCATTCCCAGGTTTAAGTCTCAGGCAGCAGCAGGGGAAGAGGGTGGGTGGACAGCCAGGGTGGGACCTTGAGTCTTGGGCAGGCAGGCAGGGAAACTGGGGGAACTTGGCCCGGGACACTTCGTGCTGGGGTAGAAAGATAATTTGCAAAAAGCAAAAAATGTGTGGTAGGTGCGCTCTATAAGCCCCACCAAACAAGCAGTAAAAAGGAGTACAATAATTGCCAGAAAAGGTGGTCAATCTTAGGCATGGTGGTAGATAGTCATGAAGATCTCAGTATAAATATATAAGAGAAAAGACACAAAACAAAAATAGTACAGCACAGTCTTAATATAAGAGAGAGTACAGAAGATATATGCTGTTTCACTCACAAAACTGTCGACAGGGTAGAGCTCATCACTTGTAACATGTGATCATCATCTCCCTCTCCTCATCCAATATCCCATAGAGTGCGGTATGAAGGAGAGAATACAAGGAAAGTAGATCACAAAGTACAAATTTTAATAGAGACACATAGGTAGCTTACAGATATGTTCCAGGAATGACAGCACAGCAGAAATCCCAATGTCTAGGCATAGAAACATAGATAGAAACATAGAATGTGTCGGCAGATAAGAACCATTCGGTCCATCTAGTCTGCCCCAATTTTTTTTTTTTGAGTACTTTTATTATTCCCCCGTTCCCGGTCTTATAGCTAGGATAGCCTTGTGTCTATCCCATGCATGCTTAAAATCCTTGACTGTGTTTACCTCTTCATATTTAAGAGACATCTTCTTAATATTATTAGGGACATCGTGTGGTCCCCTGGGTACCTATGGGCCACAGTCGATGTTCCATCTCTATATACTGTCATAGAACACAATAAAGGCCTGGAAGCGATCAAAAAGGTGTTAGAAACTGATCCAGATATGAAGAGAGAATAAATTGATTTCTTAATTGACAGCCATGGGGACCAGGTTCGCCCCTAGTTACACCAATATTTTTGTGGCAGATTGGGAACAGAATCACATCTGGGCAAACTGTCCACTGGGGGAGAACCTGGTCCACTGGCGTCGCTACATAGATGATATTTTGATTATTTGGAATGGAATAGAATCTTCCCTTAGGGAGCTTATCAATATAATAAATACCAATAACTAAGGTCTCAAATTCACGTCTACCATCAACAGTAAATATATAGATTTTTTTTACCTCTCTCTTTTCATTAGGGATAATAAAATTTGTACTCAAACCTTTTTTTAAACCCACAGATGCCAATGGTTTCATTAATTTCAAAAGTGACCATTGTTAAGCTATATATTTTCTGCATAAGAATTGAGAACAGAGACTATTCATGTGGTTTCCTACATACGAACAGTCGGTCATATCCACATTTTTACTAACTTCTGAACCCCTGGTCCAATTCGTGCCATTTTTGGATATGTTGTTCCCATAGTTACATAGTTACATAGTTACATAGTAATTTAGGTTGAAAAAAGACACAAGTCCATCAAGTTCAACCCTTCTACCTATCATTACAGCTTTTGATCCAAAAGAAGGCAAAAAACCCCTAAGGAAGCTATTTCGAATTTTGCCTCCTGGGGGAAAAAATTCCTTCTTGACTCCAAGAGGCAATCAGATTTCTCCTTGGATCAATAAGCTCTTTTATTAATGCTTATTCTATTATTAATAGCCCTGTATGTTCTGCTTTCCTAAAAAAACATCCAAACCATTTTTAAATGCATCTATTGTGGTTGCTAGCACTACCTCTCTTGGCAGTGAGTTCCATAACTTTATTGTCCTAACCGTAAAGAATCCCTTCCTTTGCTGTCTATGAAATCTTTGCTCTTCCAGTCTGAGGGGGTGACCTCTTGTTCTTTGTACCTTTCTGTTAATGAACAGGTCACTGGAGAGCTCTTTATATTGGCCCTGCAAATATTTATATAATGTTATCATATCCCCTCTGAGACGATGAATGGGTTGATTATGAAAATGTAACTTTTGTTGAAATCCCATGCATAATTTTGAAGTTATAATAAATGTGAAAAAGTTTATTTTTTAGCTTTGAGATAATTGAGCTGATACAAAGTTTAACTCACGGGGTGTGTTTCTATTGTAACATAGAAACATAGAAACATAGAATGTGTCGGCAGATAAGAACCATTCGGTCCATCTAGTCTGCCCAATTAAATTTTTGAGTACTTTTATTAGTCTCCGTTCCTGGTCTTATAGCTAGGATAGCCTTGTGTCTATCCCACGCATGCTTAAAATCCTTGACTGTGTTTACCTCTACCACTTCTGCTGGCAGGCTATTCCATACATCCACTACCCTCTCAGTAAAGTAATACTTCCTGATATTACTTTTAAATCGTTGCCCCTCTAATTTAAGACTATGTCCTCTAGTTGTGGTAGTTTTTCTTCTTTTAAATATACTCTCTTCCTTTACTGTGTTGATTCCCTTTATGTATTTAAATGTTTCTATCATATCCCCCCTGTTACGTCTTTCCTCCAAGCTATACATGTTAAGATGCTTTAACCTTTCCTGGTAAGTTTTATCCTTCAACCCATGAACCAGTTTAGTAGCCCTTCTCTGAACTCTCTCCAAAGTATAAATATCCTTCTGGAGATACGGTCTCCAGTACTGCGTACAATACTCCAAGTGAGGTCTCACCAGTGCTCTGTACAATGGCATGAGCACTTCCCTCTTCCTACTGCTAATACCTCTCCCTATGCAACAAAGCATTCTGCTAGCATTTCCTGCTGCTCTATTGCATTGCCTTCCTACCTTCAAGTCCTCTGAAATTATTACTCCTAAATCCCTTTCCTCAGATGTTGAGGTTAGGACTGTACCAAATAGTCTATATTCTGCTTTTGGGTTTTTACGCCCAAGGTGCATAATCTTGCACTTGTCCACATTAAATGTCAGTTGCCACTGCTCTGACCATTTTTCTAGTTTAGCTAAATCATTTGCCATTTGGCTTATCCCTCCATGAATATCAACCCTGCTGCAAATCTTTGTATCATCAGCAAAAAGACATACTTTGCCAACAACACCTTCTGCAATATCGCTAATAAAAATATTAAAGAGAATGGGTCCAAGAACAGATCCATGAGGTACCCCACTAGTAACACGACCTTGCATCGAATATACCCCATTGACTACAACCCTCTGTTGCCTGTCACTCAGCCATTGTCTAATCCATTCAACAACATTGAAATCCAAACTCAAAGATTTCAGTTTATTGATAAGCCTTCTATGTGCGACAGTGTCAAAAGCCTTACTGAAATCTAGGTAAGCAATGTCTACTGCACCACCCTGATCTATTATTTTAGTCACCCAATCAAAAAAATCAATAAGATTAGTTTGGCATGATCTCCCTGAAGTAAACCCATGCTGTCTCTGATCTTGAAATCCAAGCGACTTTTGATGTTCAACAATCCTATTCTTTAACAAGGTTTCCATTATTTTCCCCACTACTGAAGTAAGACTTACTGGTCTATAGTTGCCCGCCTCCTCCCTACTACCTTTCTTGTGAATGGGCACAACATTAGCTAATTTCCAATCTTCTGGAACTACTCCAGTTAACAATGATTGGTTAAATAAATCTGTTAATGGTTTTGCTAGTACTCCACTAAGTTATTTTAATAACTTTGGATGTATCCCATCAGGTCCCATCGACTTATTTGTCTTTACTTTAGACAGCTAAAGTAAAACCTCTTCCTCTGTAAACTTACATGCATCAAAAGACTCATTAGTCTTTTTCTCTAAATGAGGTCCCTTACCCTCATTTTCATTTGTAAAAACTGAACAAAAATATTCATTACGGCAGTCTGCTAAGCCTTTATCCTCTTCTATATAGCATCCTTCTTTTGTTTTTAATCTAACTAATCCTATTTTGATCATTACTAAATGCTAGCTTTTTATTTTTTAATATTTTGGCCACGTCTGCAGAGTACCACAGTGGTTTCTTCAATTTTTTGCTCTTATTGACAAGCCTTATGCAATTTTCTGTTGCCTTCAGTAGTGCAACTTTTAGATAATCCCATTTCTCCTGGACTCCATTTAAATTGCTCCAGTCTGATAATGACTCCTTTACACCTAATCTAATTTTAGAAAAGTCTGTTTTTCTAAAATCTAAAACTATTGTTTTTGTGTAATGTGACTACGTCACTGTTCTTATATTAAACCACACTGTCTGGTGTTCACTAGATCCTAAACTTTCACCTACAGTAATATCTGATAACAAATCTCCATTTGTGAACACTAAATCTAGTATGGCCTGCTTTCGAGTTGGCTCCTCCACTACTTGTTTTAGAGATAATCCCAGTAGGGAGTTTAGGATATGCGTACTCCTGGCGCAAGTAGCTATTTTGTATTTCCAGTTCACATCAGGAAGATTAAAGTCACCCATGATGATTACTTCCCCCTTCATTGTCATTTTAGCTATTTCCTCAACTAGTAGATTATCTAACTCCTCTATTTGTCCAGGGGGCCTATAAATCACACCTACCCGAGTTACCATATGATTACCAAATACTAATGTAACCCAAACTGATTCTATGTTCGCCTCACTAACTTGTATTACGTTACATTTTAAGCAATACCTCACATACAGGGCCACCCCTCCCCCTTTTTTACCTTCTCTGTCTTTTCTATATAAAGAATACCCTGGTATTGATATGTCCCAGTCATGTTTTTCATTATACCATGTCTCAGTAACAGCCACTAAATCTACATTCTCAGTTGCCAATATTGCCACAAGTTCACAGATCTTATTCTCTAAACTGCGAGCATTTGTAGACATGACCCTAAGCTTATCATTTTTCAGCACACTAACTACAGGTACCTTCTGTACCTGTTTTGGGGGGCAATTAGATTGATGTTTTGTCGCCATTTTGCCCCCCTCTTTTAGTGTAAAAACCTCCTAGCAAAACCTCTGAACTGCCCACTGAGAACATTCGTTCCCTTTTGAGAAAGATGCAAACCATCTTTTTTGTACAGTTCCTTTCTATCCCATAGTGAACTTCCATGAGAAACTTGCTCCCGACACCATTCTCCAAGCCTCAAGTTGAAGTCCCTAATACGCATCCGTCTATCATTCTGAATGTTATGCACAGGCATAACTTCAGAAAAGGACAGTGTGGACACAACCTGCCGTATATCATTGACAAGAACACAAAAAGCTTCCTTCACCTCTGAAACCTCATTGCAAGCCAAATCATTTGTTCCTAGATGAACCAGTACATCCAATTCTCCTTCCTGATTTGCTTGCTTAACAATATTAGAAATACGCCTCCTGTCTCTGTGAGCAGTAGCTCCAGGAAGACATCTCACTAAGCCAATACTGTCCAACTCCGCACCTCTTATGATAGAATCGCCCAACAACAACCAGAGTGTGAAGATCCAGCAGTAGTTTAAACAGGAACATCAGATACATATAAAAACAATAAAAATATAAAAGTCTTTAAAAGTACTCGTAACTCAGCAGAGGGGGTGTGGTGGGGAAGGAGGAAGAGGGACTTAAGTTTAAATTCCCATGCTTAAGACTCGAGCAGCAGCGGATAAGAGGGTGGGTGGACAGCCAGGGTGGGAGCTTAAGTCTCAGGCAGGCAGGCAGAACCTGAAAAAGGGGCAGGCTGGCAGTCTGTGCCCAGGGGGGAGCTGCATAGCTATGGGACTGATATTTCCCTCTCCCTCTGTCAGCCTCTGCTTCTCTCTTCTCCGATCGATCTGGCACATGGTGTCCGCCTGAGCAGGCAAAGGTCGCTTCCTTCCCAGCTGCTGGAGCGGTCCCTGGGCCCCCGTCCCCAGGGACAACTACTGTAGCTGAGGAGGGAAGGTCAACACTCGGTCTTCCCTCCCTGAAACTCCCAGCACAGCATGGGTGCTGGGGCTCAAGTCTCCCTGAGAAATGAAGGTGAATGTGTGGATTGTCTCACTGGGGCAGGCAGTGTTATAGAAAAGACAAACACAGAGTGAAGTTTAACTTATTTATTTAAACACGTAAATCCAAAAAAGTAAAACAGAACAGATAAAAAGTGGGTAAGTAAGGAGTATAACTCCATGCAAAATAAATTAACCCCTTAGTGACATGACTTTTTTGGCTTCTCCGACGCTTGGTGACATGGGCTGTTTTAACATTTCTGAGGTGTTTGTGTTTTGCTGTAATTTATTTCTGTCTCATTTAGTGTACCCACACAAACTATATATCGTTATAATAAGGGATTTCTTTTGATACCATTATTTTGTTAATAGCATATAATTTTATGTAAAAAAAATAATAAAATATGGCAAAAAAAGTTAAAACATTTTTTTAATGACTTTTATTTGAAAAATCGTATACTCATGTACAAGCGACAACAAAAAAACACTGCTAAATAGTTTCTAATATATGTCCTGAGTTCAGAAATAGCCCATGTTTTATGTTTTTGAGCTTTTTTATTCATGTTACAGGGCCAGAACTATAAGTAGTGCAAAGCTTTTTTTAAATCCTTTTTTTCAAAATTAGCGATGGTGACATTGTAACACTGATTTCTGTACTAAATCCATGAATGACCCCCAACATGTTCATATTTTTGAAAACTAGACAACTCAGGGCATTTAACTTGGGGTATTTTGACACATTTCATCTAGCCATTTTACCACCAATCTTTGCCAAAGTTTGCAGCAAAAAATCTTTTTTTTTAATTTTTCACATAGATTGCAATTTAGGTAAACATTACCTTAAAATGTGAAGGGGTATTTCCAAATAACACCTCAATATGTGTTCAGCAACATCTCCTGAGTAAAGGGATACCACCCATGCATAGGTCTGTTGGTTTGTTTTGGGGATAAAAGGCCACATTTAGGGGGTGCTCATTTTGGTTTTCCAACTTGGAATTCTGACATGCAGAAAACTTGCGCCCATATCCCATTTGGAACATTTTTGAAGCCAGAAAGTGTATTCTACCCCACAAAGCCATATATTTTTTTAAAACTAGACACCCTAGGGTATTTCAAATGGTAGTATTTTAACACTTTCCATGCACTAATTCTACCACCAGCCTATGTCAATGTTATGGATAGTAATTTTTTTTCACATTCATTGTACTTCGGGCATGAATTCACAGATCCTATTATGTGTCAGTGCCAAACAACACCTCAATATGTTTTCAGAAACATCTCCTGAGTACAGGGATACCACCCATGTGTAGGTTAGTTAGATTATTTGGGGGTTAAAAGGCCAAATTTGAGAGGTGCGCTTTTTGGTTTTTCAACTTGGAATTCTGACATGCAGAAAACCTGCGCCCATGTTCCATTTGGGACATTTGTGAAGCCAGAATGTGTATTTTACCCCACAAAACCATACATTTTAGCAAACTAGACACCCTAGGGTATTTCAAATGATAGTATTTTAACACTTTCCATGCACTAATTCTACCACCAGCCTTTGTCAAATTTTAGGTTAGTCATTTTTTAATGTTTTGTTTCCACATACATTGTATTTCGAGCATGAATTCACAGATCCTGTTATATTTCAGTGCAAAACAACACCCCAATATGGGTTCAGCAACATCTCCTGAGTACAGGGATACCACCCATGCATAGGTTTGTTGGCTTGTTTGGGGGCTAAAAGGCCACGTTTAGGGGGTTGTGCATTTTCAACCTGGAATTTTGACATGCAGTCAGCCTGTGCCCATGTTCCATTTGGAAAAAAAAAAAAATGTCCCCTTTTTCTTTCCTTTTTTTTCCCTTTAACTCCTTTTATTGAGTGTATAAATCATTACATACATGCATAATATTAATCAATGTAAGAAACTGCAATAAAACATAGTACAAATTCATCAATTTCCCTCAATATCCCACCCTCCACCCCACCCTATGAGCTTGAATCCCGGACTGGCCCTGGTCGCAAATTTATTCTATCTACTCCTACTCCTGAGGGTACATTTGTAGCCATTTACCCCATAATAGTACATATCTGTCTCTTTTATTATGAGCATAATAATATCCCCTTTCCATCTGGCTCTGGTGCTTAATTTGATTGATTACTATATTAATATTAATTGTCTCTTGTTTCAACCACCTTCTTGCCATCACCATTTTAGTGGCGGGCAGGCACTGGAGAGCAATGTATCTATGTTCTTTCTTTTTAAGCATTGAAAGCTCTATGTGTAATAATGCCCTTGCTGGAGTGGGTGAGAATGTTGTCCCAGTAAGCTCAGAAATAATGGCAAAAACCTTATTCCAGGTTTCCCTAATTCCCTCACATCCCCACCATATATGCATATATGTTCCCTGAGCATCCCCACATCTCCAGCTTAATGGATAGGACACAGGGCTGAATCTAGAAATTCTCACCGGGACCCAATACCATCTAAGGGACACCTTACAGTGTAATTCCACCGAATTCATGCATTTTACAGATTTTCCAATACTATTACATCCTTCCAGCCATAGGTCGCTATTGATGGTCATATTCAGATCTTTTTGCCAAGCGCTAAGAGCAGGGTTTTTTATAGGGGGCTCCAATTTTCCCATTATGTGGTACCATTTTCCTACACTTCTTGTAATGGGGAGATTGTTTAGCAGCACTATAATTGATTTTTTTATGCTGTTTACCCCCCATTGATACAGGTGTGCTCTCACATATTGTACTATTCTAACCAGAGGGAACCATTCTTGTGGTTTAAGGTCGAACTCATTAATTAGTTGAGGAATTGGTTTTGGTCCCATCGGGGTAAACAGATCTTTTATTCTATATTTCTCAACATCTCCCCATCTTCTCAGGTCAAGCTGAGAAATATTACCCGCTACAGAGCTTAGTGGTGAGGACCATATCAGTTTGTCTATCATTCCTATTCTCCTCTTAAACCCTATCCAAAAATCCATACAGTTTCTCGTCGTAATTGCCATATTTCCCTCTTTTAACTGCACCACTCTTTTTTGATGATACCATAATATATTCTCTAGGTTAGACATTCCAATAAGTTCCTGTTCTATATAGTACCAATCTTGTGTTTTACTATGGGTGTATTGCATCTTGGTTGTGTGAACGATCATGCTGGCTAGGGAGTATCTTTCCAGGCTTGGGACACTGAAACCTCCCTCTTTATGATTTGTACATAACAATTTCCTGGAGATCCTAGGTTTCTTATTTAGCCAAATAAATACATCTATCTCCCTCTGGAATTGTTTAATCATCCCCATCGGCAGCATAAAAGGCAGCATTCTCATTAGATACAGCCATTTAGGGATGACGTAAGGTCTTACTACGTTCATTCTACCCATCCATGAAACAAATAGCCCTTTCCATTACTGCATTTTCCTGGAGAGCTCATTATGTAAAGGTACATAATTGATCTTCAAGATCTGCCGTAGATCTCTCGGGATTATAATACCTAGATATTCCAGGCTCTCACTCCATTGAAAGTCATAATTTCTCCTTAGGGTGTCTGCTTCTTGTTCTAGGTTAGCAATCAACATCGCTTGGAATTTTTTAATATTGAGTCTATAATTCGATAATTCTCCATATTCCATTATCTCTGTCATCAGTGGGGCCAAAGAAGTGATTGGATCATATAATGACACCAAGATGTCATCGGCGTATAAGCTTAACTTGTTCTCTAGTTCTCCAATCTTAATACCTTTGATACTAGGGTTGTTACGTATCCTGGCCGCCAGTGGCTCCAACGATAAAACATATAACAGTGGGGCCAGTGGGCATCCCTGTCTGGTGCCGTTATTTATGCGGAACCAATCAGATTGGAATCCCTGTCCTGACACTCTTGCCACTGGTAGGGTATACAAGGCCATGACAGAGCCGATGAACCCCTCTCCTATGCCAAAGGCTCTAAGGGCCTCGGAGAGAAAGGGCCATGTCAAAGGCCTTTTCCGCATCCAGCGATAAAAAAAGAGATGGAATATTTCCCGAAGAGGCATAATCCACCAGATCAATTACCTTTCTAGAGTTATCACAAGACAATCTTCCCGTAACAAAGCCAGATTGATCCTGATGAATAGGGGTTGCACAGAACATTTTGAGTCTATTAGCTAAAACAGCTGAATAAATCTTGGTGTCTGTGTTGATCAGGGAGAAAGGTCTGTAGTTCGTTATTTTTGTAGCATCTTTCCCTGGTTTTGGTATGGGCATTATTGTTGCTCTTAACATGTCTTCCGGAAACTTTCCTCTCTCTCGGATTTCATTAAAGGTGACCGTAAGATAGGGAGTTAGAAAATACGACAGTTTTTTATAAAAGATTGCGGGAAACCCATCCGGGCCAGGGGCCTTACGAGATTTCAATGATTTTATTACGTATCCTATCTCTTCTACTTCAAATGGGGCCTCTAGTTGGGCTTTCTGTTCTACACTCATGGTCGACAGTTTAGATCCCCTCAAATATTATTTAATCAATTCTATATCCTGGACTTGATTTGGGATGTTATAAAGATGTTATTACGTTTTTTCAGTTGGTTAGTGAGCATTTTATCAGCCCGATTACCAAGATAATAGGCTTTTTGTTTCAGTTTAAGAATATTTCTATTAACTTTATTTATTTGTATCTCCTCTATTTCTTTCCTAACCCTATTAATTTCTTCGGTTATTTGGACATCTGATGAGTCCATATTCCTTTTTCTTTAATTTACTCAGGCTGATAAACCTGTCTGACAGTTGTTTATTATTTTTCTTCCTATAATAAGCTTCCTTCTTAATAAAATAGCCCATAATAACACATTTATATGCCCCCCAGACACTGCCCATACTTATCTCTGGATCTAGATTTTCCTGGTAGTATGTTTTAGATGTCTCAATTAGTTCGTCTATGTCCTCTTTAGTTGCCAGGAAGGACTCCTTCATTCTCCATGAGGTTTCGCCTCTGTAAAACTTACTCTTTATCTCTAATATAACCGGGTCATGATCAGACCATGCCACATTTTCTACGGCAATCTTCCCACAGTCTTTAATAATATCAGCTTTAGTTAGCATCATATCAATCCTTGAAAAGGATTTTGAATGAATTTTACCCCATCAAACCATATATTTTTGGAAAATAGACATCCTAAGGTATTTCAAATGGTGGTATTTTAATACGGTATATGTACTAATTCTACCACCAGCCTTTGTAAAAGTTTGTGGTAGTACTTTTTTGGGAGTATTTTTTCCACATGCATTGTAATTCAGGCATGAATTCACAGATTCTGGTATATGTCACTGCCAAACAACAACCCCATATGTGTTCAGCAACATCTCCCGAGTACAGGGATAGCACCCATGCATAGGTTTGTTGGTTTGTTTTTTGGCTAGAAGGCAACATTTGTGAGATGCGCATCTCAAAATTCCAACTTGGAATTTTGACATGTAGTCAACCTGCGTCCGTGTCCTATATGGGATATATCTTTGAAGCCAGCCAATGTAATTTACCCACACCAAACCATATATTTTTTAACGGTAGACACCCATCACTCCTTGTGCCAATGGCTCAGCAGCCACCGATACATCAATAGATGATGTATCAGAAAGCTGACAAGGGTCAAAATCGAACCCCGAGTCCGCGGCCTCAGAATCAGTGCGTAAGCAGTGATCTCGAGCAAAGAAGGGGTTAATAGCTCTTAGAAGAGCCTATCTAGTACTGTAATACATTACAGTACAAAGTAATTAATCCATAAAACAGTGCAGACAGCATAACATACTGTTGGTGTGCAAGATTACTGCTTATACAGTGATGAATGGCAGGGAAGGGGTTAATACACAGTGAAAGACTTTCATAAAACCTGATGTTATTTTATATCACTAATACTGATCTGTCTCTTTCCGTCACAAAAATGTAAGTGAGGAGAGGGAGGCAGATCAATATTTGTGAATTTTGATCCGACCAATTTTGATCTGACCAGGGCGAATGGTGAGCTTAATTGCGAAATCACCAAACCGCCTTTGCCACTAATTTGCTGTTACTGATCATTATGCGCTCAGACAGCTTAAAAAAAAAAAAAATCTCAAATATTTTTACTTTACATGTAATCCCCTAGCGGGTATGTGTAAAAAAAATAAATATATATGCAGACAGATAAAAATTGCGTTGGCGTCAATATCATTGCGTAAGCAGTGATCGACGGCAAAGGAGGGGTTAATAACTCTTAGAGAGCCTTTGTAGTACTGTAATAAATTACAGTACAAAAAAATTAACCCCTAAAAAATGCACAAACAACTAAAATAAATGCGCTGATGTGCACGATCACTGCTTATGCAAGATCAGTGGCAGGGAAGGGGTTAAACGCAGGGAATTGCTTTAATAATTTTTTTTTATTGTTTTATTATTCGTGTGTTGTGTATTTATTATTTTTTTTGTACTTTTACTTACTTTTCTTACTTTGATCTGTCTCTCTCCCTGACTAAAAAAAATGTGAGGAGAGGGAGGCAGATCATAACTGGTCAGATCAATATAGGGTTAATATTGATCTGACCAGTCAGTGGTAATGCTCATCAGAGCATCCCCACTGCTTGTCAGTGTGCCTGGCAGTCACTGATTGCCTCTGTGAAGAGCCAATCGTATGGCAGCCAGAGAGCACAAGAAGCAGGTTCGCTTCCTATGCTCGTTTTTTAAATGCCCGCATTTTAAAGGCGCTGTGCCTTTAAAACCGGCATTTCAATCGCTCTCCGGAGCGATCGAAATGCCGACGGGCATTTTTTTCAGTATTGTACGATGCTTCCATACGGAAGCATCGTTACAATACCATTAGACCACTGAAAGCGGAAAAAACCCGCTTTCAGTGCTCATTTTGACACATGAAGGACTAGGTCCATCCTGTGTCACTAACTCCTCGCCAAGGGGTTAATGAATAAACCAAATTTAAAGAAAAAGGCATTAGTTAACAGATGGGTAATCAGACTAACATTTATATTAATATTGATATCAATGTAGAGGGTATTTACCATCCAAATGGGATGGACCAGAGGGAAAGTAAAATATCTTTAATAACCTCCATTGAGTAATATAATACACTCAAGTAACTGGGTCCATCCCAATCTAGGGATGTAGAAAACCCACATGTTTACCTCTGAGACTCTATTGAAATATACAGTGCCCATTTTAAACACAAATCATATCTTTAAGACACTATTAGACCTAACTGAACCAGATACCTAAAGTGAAGATAACATAAATGAATCTAATCACTCAGAATATTTAGATCTAAACTGGTAGAAAGCACCCATATTTTATTCCTTATTCATATCCTCCGTTACTAGAGCAATTTGATTATCCACCTACATTCCATTTGGAGTAGGTTTCTATCAAGTTCACCGCCTCCAAAACCCATAGCGACCTTTTCTACTTCCCAGGCTCTTAGATCAGGCACACTACTTTGATGGCTATCACAAAAATGAGTAGCTATGGGGCTATCAATATTTTTGTTTTTTTTATCCCCCATGTGTTCAAGAATTCTGTCCTTCAATCTACGGGATGTTTTGCCAACGTAAAATTTATTACATGGACATTGAAGGGCATAGATCACCCCCACGGTGTTGCAGGTAATGTGGCCCTTAACAAAAAACTGTTCTCCCTTCATATTTTGACAATGTTTCACCTTACAAGCCTTGCAGTGTCGACATGGATAACAACCATCTTTTTTCCTTCCTGTGACAGCCAAACAAGCTGTTAATTAGACCGATCGAAGTGACTTCTTACCAAGAGGTCTCCAAGATTAGGGTCCCGCCTTGCAGCCAGTTGAGGGTACTCTCCTGCATATTGAGCTACTACTGGATCTAACTGTAGAATCTTCTTTTTTTAATTTTTTTATTTCAAAATACAAAAGATACATACAGTGCATTAAAAAAGAAATTCATACAAAAGTTCAAATATAAGTCTGTTGGCAGGGTATGCTATACAGTGACAAGCTAATAATTGTATATGTATAACAGGGGTGTCTGAGTTTATCTTGTTCTCATTTTTGTTTCCTGTTTGCGCCTCTTCCCTTCTGATATATCACCTCTACTGTAGTTTCTAGCTTCACTACTTGAATAAATATACAAGATTTACCCTCATTCCTCTGTCTTTAACTAGACGTGTATTGCTCTCTCTTTCTATTTTAATTGAAGAGGAAAGGAGTAAATTTGCATTCTCCCGCCAAATTATCTACTTATGGTATTAGCATTCACATACAAAGTGGTGTGTGTTTTGTGGTGTCAGAGGCTCCCTCCCGCACTTCTCCTTTAAACTGAGTTCTTCTACATCTTTTTCTTTTTACTGTACTCTCAGACCGAAGGTAGTTTCCCACCTATTCTATTTGCCAGTTATCTATTTGTTTTATCCAAGTCTCCCAACTTTGTCTTTTCCTATTTTTCTCTCTAGTTATATTGAGCCCTCTTTCCATTTGAAGTTGATACATGATTTGGTGTTTAAGGAGAAGCAGGTTAAATGTATGGGAACTCTTCCAGTTCCTGGCTATTATAATTTTAGCTGCTACTGTACAATGTATAATAAGGTCAGATTGTTCTTTCTTGACTTTTGGCCAGTCTAAATGGAGTAACATGACCTCTGGCCTTAGTGGCAACTTTATCCTACAGGTTACCTCTACTATTTTTGCTACTGTTTCCCACAATTGCGCTACCTCCTTACATTCCCACCATATGTGGAGGTATGTCCCTTTTTTCTTGCATCTCCAACAAGTATCGTCATTCTGGTGGGAGATTTTCCTCATTCTAGTTGGAACTAAGTACCATTTATTGGCTACTTTATAGTGTGTTTCTACTAGTTGTACGGAATGAATTGCTGTATTTACATCAGCTAATGCGGTACACCAGTGTTTCTCATCTATGAATATTTTTAAATCTTTTTGCCAGCCTTCAATCGCGGGAATAGTTATTTTTATTTCCTCTTGGTTTGCTAGCTCCAAGCATTTGGTAAACAGTTTTTTAGAGCAGTCATTTTTTAAAATATTATCCAGAATAGAGTAAAGTGCCCCTTCTTGCATTATTATTTTAGTTTGTATATAATTTTTTACCCGTAAATATGTGAATATTTCGCGACTCCGGATGTTATATTTCTCTCTTAATTCCTCGAAGGTCATCACTCTATTGTTCTTTATTAGATGAGCTATTTTAGTAATATTATTGTCCCTCCAGTTCTTAAGAGATAAGTTCTCTACTTCTTGTTCTATTGTATCAATTTTTTGAAAATCCATGAGCTTGTTATCTAATTTTAATCTTTTTTTTATTTTTTCCCAGCTAGGAATGATTTGGTTGAGTATATATGATGAAGTTGGCATTATTTCTCTTGAACTCCACACTAAGTTATCTACCCCTCTTAACCCGGTGTTTTGTTCTTCGATTTTATATCACCATGTAGATTTACTTGATATTTTACTCATCCATGCTATATGTAGTATTATTCCGGCCTCATATATTTTTTCTATATTAGGTATTGCTACTCCACCTTTATCAATATCTCTGGTTAGTAGGCCAAATTTGATTCTTGGCTTTTTACCTCGCCAAATAAAATTTGCCATAGCTGCCTGGATCATTGTTAGCCACGCTTTGGTGATTGTTAATGGCAACATCCGGAATAGGTAACTCCACTTTGGGACTATATATGATTTTACTACATTAACTCTGCCCCACCAAGATCCTTCATATGACCGCCACTCTCTAAAATTTCTGTTCATGTATTGTAGTTGGTGGTAACAATTTATCTCCATTATCTTATCTAACTTTTTACACATTTTTATTCCCAAATAGGTAAACTCACTCGGGTTGTTAAAGGCATATCTATTTTGTATCTCCTCCTTCTCCTCTTGACTTGTATTGAAATACATTGCTATTGATTTAGCTACATTTAATTTGTAATTTGACACCAAACTATATTGAGCTACTTCAGACATCACTTTTTGTATGTTGTCAATTGGATCTATTACATATAAAATGGTGTCGTCTGCATACATTGAGATTTTAACTTCCCCCTGCGCTGTTGGATATCCCCTTATTAGTTGATTTTGTCTTATTTTTGTCGCTACTATCTTCATTGTCATTATATATAGGAGTGGTGAGAGCGGGCACCCCTGCCTCGTGCCATTTCTTATCTCAAACCACTCTGAACACAAATTAGGTCCGACTATTCTAGCCGATGGGTTTGAGTATAGTGCCACTATTGCCTTGTGTATCCAACCGCAAAGGCCAAAGGCCGCGACCACCTCGCTCATAAAGTCCCAATTGACCCTGTCGAAGGCTTTCTCTGCGTCCAACGACAGGGTCAAGAGGGACCTACCTTCTCTTGTAGCCTCATCAATCAGGTCCAGCAACACTCTAATATTATTACTTACTGTCCGGCCAGGCACGAACCCAATCTGGTCCGACTGTATCATGTCCGTCAGGACTTTTTTCACTCTTTCAGAGATAACGGAGGCATACAATTTAACATCTACATTGATTAATGATATTGGCCTGTAATTTTTTATGTCTGTTGGTTCTTTCCCAGGTTTCAATATCGGTAAGATGTTAGCCTTTAACATTTCTCGAGGGAATTGACCCGTTTCTGCTATTTTATTGAAGGTTTCTGTTAGGTGGTCTATAATTTGGGGCTTCATAGCTTTAAAGAATTTATTAGTAAAGCC
Source organism: Pelodytes ibericus (assembly GCA_036172795.1). NCBI lineage: Eukaryota > Metazoa > Chordata > Amphibia > Anura > Pelodytidae > Pelodytes > Pelodytes ibericus. The sequence continues at coordinate 61,982,313 of CM069861.1, forward strand.
ATCTGGGCCAGGTGTCTTATATTTGGCTAATTTGTCAATGGCTCTGTTTAATTCCTCTCTAGTGAATTCCCCGTTTATCGGAGCTAGGATCTCTGGTGGTAAGGCTGGTAGATTTATTTCAGATAGATAGTCCTGTATATCCATTTTTTCCTTGTTTTCAGGGAGATTGTATAGTCTTTGATAGTAATTTCCAAATATTCTACCAATTTCCTCTGGTGTTCTATTTATATTTCCCTCCTCTATTATTTTTTCTATACAGTTATCGCCCCTTTGTTTTTTTAGTTTGTTCGTTAACATTTTGTCTGCTCTGTTTTGTTGATGGTAGAATTTCATTTTGAGAGTAATCATGTTTTTATTTATTCTATCTATTATTTTTTCTTTAATTAGTTTTTTGTATATCCCCTATTTTGTTTTGCCTTTCTATTGTTGGATTTTCCTTATTTTCTCTAAGTGTGCTATATAGTTGTATATACAGCTCTGATAGCTGTGGGCCTGATTTTTTTATCATTCTCTTCTTTATTTTTATGCAATGGCCTCTTATCACTGCTTTATAAGCACACCAGATCATGGCTTTGCTGACTTCAATAGTTTTATTCTCTTTAAAATAACATTCTGTCATTTTTTTTAAGTATTCACAATTTTCTTTATCTTTTAAGATTGCATCGTTTAATTTCCATGTCGTCATAGGGTGTCTTACTTTAGCATCTGACAATTCCATACATATTATGTCATGATCAGACCATATGAAAGGTTTAATCTCTGTTTTTTTTACTCTTTTTATCAGTGCTAAATCACCTATTACCATATCGATTCGGGATTTAGACTTGTGGGGACATGAATAAAAAGTATACTCTCTCTCTGTCGGATTTTTTACTCTCCAGACATCAAACAAATCATTCCTCTTTAGGCATGTATTGAGGGATTTGGAGCATTTGGCACTCCTCTTGTCTTTTTCCTTATTCATAAGGCTCATTTTGTCTATTGTAATATCGGCTACACAATTAAAGTCTCCCGCTATCAACTGTGTTCCCATTCTGACTTTCTCTACCCTCTCCATAATATGGTTCAGGAGGCCCACTGGATTGACATTGGGCAGATATACATTTATCAAAGTGAACAGTTCTTCATTAATCGTACACACTAAGATTATAAATCTTCCTTCTGGATCCAATTCTTGATGCTTAATCTCTATACGAATTGATTTGTGGAAGTATATTGCCACTCCACATTTCTTTTCTGTAATCCTTGAAGCTCTTATTATCTGGGAATATTGTCTACTTGTCCATCTGACTTCATCCATTTGTCGCCAATGGGTCTCCTGTACCATTACCACCTGAATCCTCTCTTTCTCCAAATATCTGTCGAGTGCCATTCTTTTTTGTGGGATATTTAATCCTTGGATATTTATAGATGCGAATCTAACCATCGTCTATCCCTCTATTTCTTTGTGTCGGGGGGAGTCTCTGAACCACCACAACAGACATACACATCCAGAGTACCTTTCTTTGTACTCTCTTCATTCATACTTGGTCTCTTATTCGACCTTTCTAAGTTCTATTCAGAACCTATGTTGGAGTGTCCTGAGAGTGGAGACTGGGGGGCTCTCTCTCATTTGATTTCCTGAAGTATGACCTAGATAGATCCTAATCGCTTGGGGCCGCACATATGGTAATAATCATGACTGTATGGATGTGTGGGGATGATTTTTTTTTTTGAGTAATTTTATCTTTTCCTTATCTTTTCCCTTTGGTTCTTATCAACCCTTTCTTTTCCTCTTCTCTGGGAATCCCACTCTCTACCATCCCCCTCTCTTTACACCTCCATATTTTTTAATATAAAATGTGGGAATTCAGACATTAAAAACGTAAAAAACAAAAGACCAATCCTTTTCCCTTTTTTTTTTTTCCCCTTTCCCTCCCCCCCTTCCTTTAACTTGTTATTTATTTATTTTTTAAGTGTCTTTATTTTGTGAGTTTTACGCTGTCGTGGAAGATTGCTCTATATCTATGTGTTTTTATTGTTTAATAAACAAGCAGCTAAACCATAATCTGTTTTCTTATTTATATTTCTCTATTTCTGCCCCTCCCACCCAGCTTTAACTACTATAATAATTTTTTCTATACCTTTAATAGTGGTAATTTTCTATCTCTTGTGTCGCATACTTAATTATGCTTGTTTTATTAGCTTGTATATATGTGTAAGAAATATTTTTAATAATTTATCTTTTTTTTTTTTTTTCTCTTTCTCCCTTTCTTATTATTATCTAGGTGTCTTTATTTTGTGTATTTTTCTCTATTGGGGAAATTATTCTATATCTATGTGCTTTTAGTGTTTAATATATCAATCTACTAAACCGTAATCGGCTTTCGTATTTATGTTCCCCTATATCTACCCCCCCCCGCCCGTCTTTAAATACTCTACTGAAGAGTGTCCTACTTCTTTAGTGGTGATAACTTTCTATCTTTAGTGTGCCACTCTAAGTTAACCTTAATTTTATTAGCAGTGTGTGAGTGTGTTAAAAAAATTTTTTTTTTTTTCTTTTCTTTCCCTTTCTTTTCAACCTTAGATATTATATATATATATATATTTTTTTTTTTTTGGGGGGGGATGGGGGCAACCAAGGAAGGAGGGTACAGCATATTAATCGATCACCATGATAGTTCCTTTACCATTTTTCTCTAGATTCCTCATTCCCCTCTTCCCACCCCGTCCCGTAGTCTCTATTTACACCAACTTGTTCTCGCTCAGCCACTGATTGGCTTTTTCCACGGAATCTAGCACGTTCAATTTGTCCTCTTTATAAATCCTTAATGCTGTAGGGAAGCCCCAGGAGTATTTAATATTCTGAGCTCTTAAGATGTTGGTAATTGATGCATAGTTTTTTCTCTGTGCTCTGGTATGGAAAGATAGATCTTGCAGGGCTACTATATTTCTAAAGTCTAACTCTTTCGCAGGTTTTATCCTGCTGGCTTTATATATTACTTCTTTAAATTGGAAAGACTGTAAATTGACGATAACATCCCTACTGTTCTTCTCTGGGATATTTTTCGGTTTGAACACTCTGTGGAATCTTTCCATTCCACAGCAGTACTTGTCTGTTTCTATCTCCCAGGCTTGCCATAGTTTTTTCAGAAATTCAGGGATTTCTTCTTGAGATATTTTTTCGGGGATATTCCTAAATCTTATATTATTTCTCCTTGAGCGGTTCTCAAGCTCGCTCATTTTTACTTCTATATCCTCTATTTTTTTTACCAAATTTTTATTTTGTGTCCTTAATAAGTTTCCGTCATATTCCAGTATCTCTGTCTTTTGTTCTACTTTATGAATTTTTTCTACCATTTCTTCTATCTGTGTCTTCATTTCTATGAAGTTATTGTTAATTTGAGAAGTAATACCCTTAAGTTGATCGTCCAGACATTTTTTTAGAAATTCCCCCGTAATTTGTGGGTTTTCTCCCCCTGCTGAGCTCCCTAGGGAGTCCTCCATTCGTGATTCATTAGGGGACTGATCTAACCTCTTTTTCCCTTTATTCATTCTGCCGGTCGGTGAGAAAAAATCTGCTGATGTTTTTTCTATTTTTTGCTCCTTTTTCTTGTCTTTCCTTAGACAATTTTTTTCGTTAATTTTGCTTGTGGCCATACTTTTTTTTTTTTTTATTTGAGTCTGTTCTATATTTCTCAAAATATGCTTTGTCTCGTGGGTTAGTCTTATTGTCTTGTGCTGTGTTTTTTTTTTTTCCTTTATTTGCCCCCTCTGCCTTCACTGTCTCTTCGTCTCACCCCCTTTTTGTTTGACTCTCCGGTTCTTTTCTGCTCAAACCCCCAGCACCCTATACCTCTATTCACATGTTGCTCTTTCCTCCTCCACCGACCGCTGCTCTCAGCCTTCCGCTCTTCAGCCGTTGGCGTCCTGCAGCTTTGTCTTGGTATTCTAAAGATGAGCCTCTTAGGTGTTGCGCTGGGGGGAGCGGGGGGACGGATGGGACGGCAAAGCCGATTCTCTGTAGGCAGTGTACACAGTGTTGACTGTGTCTTCCGTGAGGTCTTTTCAGGCTCTGTTAACGCCAGGTCTCTATCGGTCTCTTCCTCGTCTCACCAGGTTGCCTCCTGCTCCAACTCTCGGACACTCCTCCTCCGACGTCAGCGTGCTTCACGTCATGACGACCACCGGCCCTGAACCGTAGAATCTTCTAATGCTTTGCAAGTATACTCTTAACATCATTCCATTGCTCATTATATGTGGAGATGAACCTAACTACCTCTGATGTATTGGATTTCAACTTATATCCAAAAAGAAGTTGGTCCCTATTAATCTCCTTAGCTCTTAAGCAACCTCTGGAGATACTCCCTCTACTGTATCCTCTCTCCGTGAATCGTTGCCTCAATTCATCGGCTTGTATTTTAAATCTGCCATCCGTGGAACAGCTTCTTCTAATGTGCAGGTACTGGCCTATGGGTATTCCCTGTATGAGGGACCGAGGGTGATGACTATCTTCCTTGAGAAGGGAATTAGTGGCTGTATCCTTGCGGTAAATGTCTGTTTCCAGACCATCCCCTACTCTGATAATCCGTAACTCCAGAAAGGATATCTCTGACCTACTGTATTCGTATGTAAACTTTAGATTATGGTTGTTCACGTTAATTACCTCCACGAAGCCCTTCAATTGACTCTCGGTACCCTCTCACACCATCAGAATGTCATCAATATAGCAGATTCAATTTACATATTGATTTGAATATTTATTCTATGCTCCAGTGCTGAGCCTATTCAATTAGTACTTTCCATATAATATTATTTTTTAGTACTTTGTTTGAGTTCTGTTCATTTATCTATTTTCTGTACCCATATGTGTAGTACTTGACTCCTTTTTGCTTGTGGCCATACTTTTTATTTTTTATTTGAGTCTGTTCTATATTTCTCAAAATATGCTTTGTCTCGTGGGTTAGTCTTATTGTCTTGTGCTGTGTTTTTTTTTTTTTCCTTTATTTGCCCCCTCTGCCTTCACTGTCTCTTCGTCTCACCCCCTTTTTGTTTGACTCTCTGGTTCTTTTCTGCTCAAACCCCCAGCACCCTATACCTCTATTCACGTGTTGCTCTTTCCTCCTCCACCGACCGCTGCTCTCAGCCTTCCGCTCTTCAGCCGTCGGCGTCCTGCAGCTTTGTCTTGGTATTTTAAAGATGAGCCTCTTAGGTGACGACCAACGGCCCTGAACCATAGAATCTTCTAATGCTTTGCAAGTATACTCTTAACATCATTCCATTGCTCATTATATGTGGAGACGAACCTAACTACCTCTGATGTATTGGATTTCAACTTATATCCAAAAAGAAGTTGGTCCCTATTAATATCCTTAGCTCTTAAGCAACCTCTGGAGATACTCCCTCTACTGTATCCTCTCTCCGTGAATCGTTGCCTCAATACACTCAATTAGTACTTTCCATATAATATTATTTTTTAGTACTTTGTTTGAGTTCTGTTCATTTATCTATTTTCTGTACCCATATGTGTAGTACTTGACTCTTTTCTCTGCAGGATTGATTCTGTGTATTTTTGTATGTATGTTTTATGTATATTATCTCACATTTCTATCTGTTCTTATGTATATTATAGTGTTTTAGAGGTGCTCACTTATTTTGATATATGACTTTCAGTTAGCATTGTGCTTTTTTCTATTTATTTGGAAATAGAGTGCCTTTTTTAACAGACCTTCTTTTTGGATAGCTCTTCTTTGAGCACTCCTTTAGTCAGATATTACGTTGGGTCTACAGGCACCTACTCTCCGCTATTCAATTATTTTTTGGCAGTGCACATATTTATTTAATGTTATCATATCTCCTCTGAGATGACTTTTTTCTAGTGTATATAAATTCAAATTTTTAAGTTTCTCCACATAACGAAGATCCTCCAATCCCCTTATAATTTTGTAGCCCTCCTTTGCACTTTTTCTAGTTCCATAATATATTTTTTAAGGACCTGTGCACCAAATTGTAATGCATATTAAAGGTGAGGTCTTACCCAGTGCTGTATTTACCGCGAGGCATCCTAGGCGGATGCCTATGGCGGCACATTTTGGGGGGCGGCAGCGCCCCCCAGCACTGAAAAAATAAAAAAATAAAAAAAAAAAATAAAAAAATAAAAAAATCCGTCCCTTTAAAAAAAAAAAAATAGACCGCGCTGGCAGGCAGAGACGGAGGTGAGAGGGGATCGGAAGATCCCCCCTCACCAACGCTCTGCCTGCCAGGCTGCACGGGGAGCCGAACAGGCAGCACAGAGAAACCTCCGAGCTGCCTGTTCGGCTCCCCGTGCAGTGTGCCGACACGGAAGTCCCGACAGTCACGTGACGGGGCGCGCTGACGTCATACGCGCGCCCGGTCACGTGACCTGCCGGCACAATCGCCGGGAAGCCGAACAGGCAGCATGGAGGGACCATGCTGCCTGCCTGCCAGGGAAAGGTAAGTGCTGATGGGAGAGTGTGTGTGTGTGTGTGTGTGTGTGACTGAGTGTGATGGGAGTCAGAGTGTGTGTGATGGGAGACAGTGTGTGTGACTGAGTGTGATGGGAGTCAGAGTGTGTGTGATGGGAGACAGTGTGTGTGACTGAGTGTGATGGGAGTCACAGTGTGTGTGATGGGAGACAGTGTGTGTGACTGAGTGTGATGGGAGTCAGAGTGTGTGTGATGGGAGACAGTGTGTGTGACTGAGTGTGATGGGAGTCAGAGTGTGTGTGTGTGACTGAGTGTGATGGGAGTCAGAGTGTGTGTGATGGGAGACTGTGTGTGACTGAGTGTGATGGGAGTCAGAGTGTGTGTGATGGGAGACAGTGTGTGTGACTGAGTGTGATGGGAGTCAGAGTGTGTGTGATGGGAGACAGTGTGTGTGTGATGGGAGACAGTGTGTGTGACTGAGTGATGGGAGTCAGAGTGTGCGTGATTGGAGTAGGAGTGTGTGACTGAGTGTGATGGGAGTGTGAGCTTGATGTGAGTCTGAATGATGGGGCATGTCTTTGTTGTGTAACGTGGGTGTGCAGCTTGGGTAGGGGGGTGCCCGGATTTTGTCTGCCTAGGGCAGCACAAAATCAAGATACACCACTGGTCTTACCATTAACTTGTAAAGAGGCAAGATGATATCCTCCTCTAGTGAATCTATACCCCGTTTTGTACAGGGCAATATATTATTGGCCACTGCAGCTGCTGACTAGCATTGAGCACTATTGCTAACTCTGTTATCTACAATTATTCCTAAATTCTTTTCATTAGTAGTTTTTTTCCAGGGAGATACAATTTAAAGTATATGTTGCTTTGTTATTATTTTTCCCATAATGCATACATTTACATTTTTCCATACTGAACCTCATTTGTCACTTTATTGCCCAGTCCCCCACTCTGTCCAAATCTTCCTGTTAAGAACAAACATCAAGGTTAGTCTGTATTACCTTACCTAATTTTGAGTCATCAGCATACACTGATTATGGTCAGAGGAGAAAGCTCCACACCCTTTTACTCTGACCTTGTTGGAGTGTCTGTGATATTCTCAGATGGAGAATAAGAGCACACAGATGGAAAGGCAAATGAGCAGGGATGGGGAGCAAACAAATAACCTGTATTTTTTCTTAATAAAAAAAAGAAGCAATGTCTGTGTGTGTGGAAGTGTGTGTATTTGTGTACTTAAAGAGCTAAGACAGATCCTGGCAAGACAGTTATTTTTGATTTTCAGGGATTATTTTATTTCAGGCATGGTTCCTACAGATGGCATAAAAATTATGTGGTGCCAATATTTAAAAATCCCAGCCTGGTAATTACAGATCTGTAAGCTTGACAGGAGAAACTGCTTGAAGGGTTACTAAGGGAATATATTCAATATTTCATATTTAACAGGAATCTCATTAGCAGGATCTTGTCAAACTAACTTAATTACATTCTATGAAAAAATATAGATATGGGTGCTGCAGTGGATGTAATATATTTAGACTTTGTTAAAACATTTGATTTGACAGTTCCACACAAAAGGCTACTATACAAATTGACTGGAATAGGCGTAGGGCCAAAGGTTTGTTTGTGATTGGCAATTAGTTGAACGATAGAATGCAAAGGGTGGTGGTAAATGGGAAGTTCTCAATTTGGACAGATGTGAAGTGGAGTGTGACTAGACACTATAAAGAAAAAACAAATTTACAGATGCCCTAAAGGTGACTGTTGGCATAATATATATATAAACAACTGTGCTATAATAATAGCAAGTGACAAAAAATTGCAATCAATGTGAGTAATAACAATGATAAACAGTGTAAATTCAACACAATGTGGAATAAATAATATATATGAAACACACGTGATAATAAAGAAAATGAAATACTTGTCATAAAAAGGCACTCTTCGTGTATTGCTTGTACCTGTAAAGTACAAAAAAGCCAATACCGAGTGCAATATCAATGTGACACAAAGTAAAAATAATAATGCAAGATGAGGGTTATAATGGAACACGCACAAACACTGCTCCTATAACCTAGGAGCATGGAATAAACACCTTGGAAAAATGTACTTGCCACCACTCTGTTGTATCAGGCGTTGATAATGATGTGAGGAGCCCAGCAGTACTCAGTCCATTTTTCATGCATCCGCCTAGTGCTTTGGCTCTGCACTGGACTTCCTGTAGTACGGTGGCTCACAGACCTCAAAAAACACCCAACGCGTTTTGGTGTAAAGAACTTCATCAGGAAAATAGTTAGTCCAAAAGTCATTGATGGTTTTATACCATTCCCTGAGTTTGTATTCGCTGTCATCCGAAATGTTCGATTTAACATTTACACAGTGCTTATTACATGAGTAAACCTCTTTTCGTTTTTTGCATACATTCGTATTAAAAAACTTCTCTTTAAACAATGAAAGGGAATTCATATTAATTCTTTATCCTAAATATTCGGTTTAATAGTAAGCCGATGCCCATGGGATGAATGAACCTGAATTCGTCTTAAAGGTGAATTCATATTATAGACGGTCTTTGAAACAACGAATGTCCGAATGAATTTATATGAAGGAATTTCGGACATCTGAAGTTCCAATTCATCTCATGGACTTTCATATAAAGGAAAAAAAGTGACAGGCATAATGCATTGTTTCAAAAATACCATGAACAACAATAAAAGAAAATAATAAACACATGTAAAAAACATATAAATAAGCATATAAAAAAACACATGTAAGAACAAGATATGGCTATACATTATTCTTCTAGGGAATATTCCAAATACTGAAACATTTTAGGAAAGCTTTAAGTTTGAAATCCAAATTTATACCCTTGGGACTAAGTGTTTGAAGATTATAGATCCAGTAAGACTCCCTCTGAAGGAGCTTATTGGATCTGTCTCCCCTTTTCCAGGTTGTGGGTATAGATTCTATCCCCATGAAAATCAGGTCTTCTAATTTTCCCTTTGTGCAATTAAGGCAATGGTTGGGCAAACTGTATTTAAATTTGTCACATTCTTTTCCCACCATACCCATATGCTCTAGGATTCTAGCTTTCAGTGGTCTTTTGGTCTGACCTATATATTGCAGACAACATCCACACACGACTAAGTAGATCAAGTGTGTGTTGTTGCAATTTATAAAACTCTTGATTTTATATATTTTCCCTGTGCTCATCGATTTAAAATCAGTTCTCTTCTTAATTTGATGTGAACAGGCTTTGTTGTTGCCACATTTGAAAAACCATTGACTTTATTATCCATGAGCAAGCTTGAACCATTCTGTTTTGGCAGTGATTTAATAACACTTGGGGCTAATTCTGATTTCAAGTTAGGAGCTTTCTTAAAAAAAAAATCAAAGGTCTCTTATGGTCAATGGGTGCAAGGACCTCATCTCCAAGGATCACATTCCAGTGTTTGTTTAGAATTCTTTTTATCTGGGGAGCTGCTACATTATACTCTGAAATAAAGGCTGTTCTGAAGTCCTTACTGTTTGACTTATTATTAATTTTTGGTACCAGGATGTCATCTCTATTCATATTTTCAATTTCTTTTATGGCTATCTCCAGATACTCTTTGTTGTAATTGTTTTTTACTAAAACCATCTTTCAATATTTCCGATTGTTCTCTAAAAACTCCTACATCGCTTTCTTCTAATGCATCTACATTGGCCTTTCAATATGTTTTCAGCCAGTTTTAATAGTGACCGTTTTTCTTGTCTATATAGTTATTACTATCTACTTTCTTAAAGAAAGTTTTAGATTTTAGAGTATTATTCTCCACGTAAAAATTGAGGTCCAATTGAGGACGTGCACTCTGGAGGAATGGAATCAGTCCTTTAGTTATACTAAAAAATGCATACACTCTCTCAATTTACTTGAAACCTACCACAAGATTGAACTTCGCTGGTATCTCACCCCAAATAGACTTCATAAAATAAATATTAAAAACTCTGATATATGTTGGCGCTGCTTAGTGGCCATTGGTACAATAAAAAATATTTGGTGGGAATGTTCAATGTTGGACAATATGAAAAAATCTTTCAATAATATAGTAGGTATCCTCTCTTTGGGAATAATTTTAATTACCCCACAGATGTTCCTTTTCCACATGAGCCTTTCCACTTTGGGAGAACAAAGAAGAAGCCTAATTATACATATTTTTACTGCAGCAAAAATCTCCATTGCTAGAAACTGCAAAAAAAAATGGTCCAATAATTTGGGAAGAAATAACCAATCAGATTAACTTTCAATATATCATGGAGAAGGGAATATATGTGAGACAAGACCAGATTGCTGAATTTGAAAAAATTTGGGCTCCCTGGGAAATTCTTACTCACAGACAAGCCTAAAGAATGAGGAGAGGAATGGAACATGGGCACTCAGGGAAATAATAATACCTGTTCCATGTCTCTAAATTATTTGTGAGTTAACAAACAACCATGAAGTATGAATGTGATAAGAATGCAGTATAAATGTTTTATATTTGCTGTATTGTATGTAATGTATCTAAATAATTCTCCCGTTCCTGTTTATACTCTCCCTTCTTCCTCCCTTCGCTTTCTTTTCTTTTTTTCTCCCGTTCTTAGTCTCCCCTTACCTACGGGAGTGGGGAGGGGGGGAGCGAGAGAGATGGAGAATTACAGTCATCAGAAGTATCTATTTTTATTTTATTTTATTTTTTTTGTTTCCCAGCGGAACAATACTCATATGGGTATTTAGCTTTCAAATTTTCCCCCTCACGAATATCACACTTTTTTGTAACGAACCAGGGGAGGAGATAGATCTGGGCAGAGGAGAGGAGGAGAGGGACAAATATGACTAACATGCCACATAGAGATAAAGGGAGAATCTAAACAGAAAATGAGACACAAGGATGATTCAAACCGAAACCAGATATCTAGGGACTCATAATCCCCTTCAACTATTGAACTGAGTGTCTCAGGAAAAAAAAAAAAAATTGAGGTCCAAAAAGTCAATGCTATCGGTACTCTGGGTGAAGGTAAATTTTAAGTTTCAATTATTATCATTAAGATAAATCTTGAAATTCTCTAGATCTACTTCTGATCCTTTCCATATAAACAAGATGTCGTCTATATATCTCCTCCAGGTGACCAGATCTGCACTATAGTGAATGGTGTTTCCTACGAACATGGACTCCCACATGCTCATGTATAGATTTGCGTAGCTTGGTGCGAAACGAGTTCCCATAGCTGTTCTGCACTTTGGTAAATAGAAGTAATAGAAATAATTGCACTTTAAAATTAACCCTATAGAGTCTATCAGGAAGGTGGATTGTAATGAGTCCAATTCTTTGTCCCTTTCTAGGGTATTTCGGACTCTATCCATACCTCGATTGTGGTTGATTGAGGTATATAGAGCGGAGTGACTAAAAAATATTTTTGATCCCAAATGATCTTTTTGAGAGAATTTATTTTGTCAGTACTATCCTTAATTAAAGAAAGGTGTCCACATAGTGGGATAGATTACAGGACATGGAGTCTATGCTTGAAATGATTGGACGACCTGGTGGGTTCTCAATATTTTTATGGATTTTTGGTAGGAAGTAAAAATACGGAACAACTGGATTTGTAGATGATAGAAAAGTTAATTCTTGTTTGTTAATTACTTCCTGTTGTTTTCCTTTCTCAAGAAGGCTGTTTAAAACTGCTTGAAATTTCAAAGTGGGGTCTCCTTGTAGTTTGGAGTAAGTAGAGCAATCACCCAGGAGTCTGAATGCTTCCCTTAGATAACTCTCCCTACTCATGATCACTACTCCCCCTCCCTTGTCTGCTGGTCTGCTAACAAAAGACTTATTGTCTTTGAGTTCTTTTAAAGTGGATTTTTCTTTAACTGTTAAGTTATGGTGATATTAGGTATCTTTCAGATCCAAAGCCTCTAGATCTTTTAGAACCAACTTTTTTACAAATGTCCAAATTTGAGCCTCTTTCTATTATTGGCACAAACAAGGACTTCTCTCTGAGGGATGTATGTTGAAATTTGGATGATGTGTATTCTTCAGTATTTTTAAAGCTAGTTTTCTGACAAATTTAGTCCCAAGGGTGTAAATTTGGATTTCGAACTTAAAGCTTTCCTATAATTTTCAGTATTAGGAATATTCCCTAGAAGAATAATGTATAGCCATATCTTGTTCTTACATGTTTTTATATGCTTATTTATATGTTTTTTACTTGTGTTTTTTATTTTATTTTATTGTTGTTTATGGTATTTTTAGAACAATGCATTATGCCTGTCACCTTTTTTTCATTTATACGAAAGTCCATGAGATGAATTGGAACTTCAGATGTCCTAAACTCCTTCATGCGAATTCATTTGGACATTCGTTGTTTCAAAGACCGTCTATAATTTGAATTTACCTTTAAGACGAATTCAGGTTCATTCATCTCATGGGCATCGGCTTACTATTAAACCGAATATTTCAGAAAACAGTTAATATGAATTCCCGTTCGTTGTTTAAAGATACGTTTTTTAATACGAAATTATGCAAAAACCGAAAAGAGGTTCGCTCATGTAATAAGCACTGTGTTACTGTTAAATCGAACATTTCGGATGACAGCCAATACGAACTCAGGGAATGGTATAAAACCATCAATGACTTTTGGACTAACTATTCCCCTGATGAAGTTCTTTTGAACGAAATGCGTCGGGTGTTTTTTGAGGTCTATGAGCCACCGTACTACAGGAAGTCCAGTGCAGAACCAAAGCGCTAGGTGGCTGCATGAAAAACGGACTGTAAGATCCGATAGGAGTTAGAGGCTGGAAGCCTATGGCAGGCAGGTGGAGAATAGCCAATTCAGGGAAACAGCAGCAAGTACAAGTTTTGGAAGAAGCAAAGGGGTATCCAGTTAGAGCCAGGATCGAGGGCAGGAGAAGTCAGGATAAACGAGAGGAGAGCCGAGGTCAAAATCCGGGGAGTCAAAATACTAGGAGTGATATCAGGAAGATAGGGACGCTGAAGTAGGAACCAAGGGTATAGACACCTTAGCAGCTCAATACACAAGCACTGATTGAATTCAGTGCTTTGTATTTAAGGGCTGTCAGGTGAATATCCCCGCCTCCTTCAATTAGGGAAGACCACCCACCTGCATGAGGAAGCATACACTCGTTAGGGTGAGTGTCAGCCCTGTGCCACACCCCCGCTGTCTCCACCAATGGAAAAAACCTAATCGCGCGTCAGGCCACGCCCCCCGCCACCTGTATACCAGAGGCACCAGCAACTCGCGGGACGCGAGTTACTGGAGTCCGGGGATGCGGCCCAGCGCGCGACGGCCTTCCCCTCCGTCTGGCGGCAACGGAGGTGGCTGCAGGTAAGGGACCCCGTTTTCGAAGGAAACGGGGTCTGGGACCCTTACACGGACTGAGTACCTCATTGATTTTATTTTATTTTTTACTGAATTGAACTGGAGTTTTTCCTATTTTTATTGCTGGATATTTTCAGGGACTGGGGTCCCTCTTTTATATTGGAGAAATAAATAATTTGTCACTACTGCTGGGCTCCTCACATCATTATCAACGCCAGATACAACAGATTGAGTGGCAAGTACATTTTTCCAAGGTGTTCATTCCATGCTCCTAGGTTATAGGAGCTGTGTTTGTGAGTGTTCCATTATAACCCTCATCTTGCATTATTATTTTACTTTGTGTCAAATTGATATTGCACTAGGTATTGGCTTTTTTGTATTTTACAGGTACAAGCAACACACGAAGAGTGCCTTTTTATGACAAGTATTTCATGTTCTTTATTATCACGTGTGTTTCATATATATTATTTATTCCACATTGTGTTGAATTTATACTGTTTATCATTATTATTACTCACATTGATTGCAATTTTTTTGTCACTTGCTATTATTATAGCACAGTTGTTTATATATATTACTCCAACAGTCACCTTTAGGGCATCTGTATATTTGTTTTTTCTTTATTGTATCTAGTCACAGAGCGCTGGAATTTTTTTGTTTCTTTTAACTCTTGTCGATGTTTGTCTGTGTTTCTCCAGCTGCCGGTGTTCTAGTGGACACTGAATTAATAGCTTTTTAGTGCACTTTATATCACACCCACTACTGGTTGCTTTGTATTTTTGCTCATCCGTTCCTTCCACTGTGATAAGTGGAGTACCTCGGGGATCTGTCCTGGGTCCTCTTCTTTTTTAATATGTTTATTAATGATCTTCCAAAGAGCATAGGGAGCCATGTTTCTGTGTTTGCCGATGACACAAAAGTAAGTAGGGTAATATAGTCTGAACTAGATGTATCTTTGTTGAAAGAGGATTTGGACAAATTGTGTAATTGGGCAGATAAATGGCAAATGAGACTCAATGTAGAAAAGTGTAAAAATTGAAACATATAGTTTAAACGTTTTTTCCTTGGGGAAAGCTACTAATGAAAACGATTTGGGAGTAGTTGTAGACAATAGACTTAGCAGTAGTGCATATTGTCAGCTGACAGCTGCAAAGACCAATAAGAATTTTGTGTGTGTGTGCATAAATATGAGTGTTTGTGTGTGGAAGTCTGACTCGGTGTGGGTGTGTTTGTAAGTTTGACTGTTTGTGTGTGTGTGGAAGTGTGATCCTGTGTGTGTGTGTGGAAGTGGGGCTGTGTGGAAGTGTGATCCTGTGTGGGTGTGTTTGTGTGTGTGTGTGTGTGTGGAAGTGTGTGTGTGTGGAAGTAGGTGTGTGTAAGTTTCACTGTGTGTGTTTCACAGGACATTCTATTTAGGCATAAAAAACATGGTGGGCAGAACCTACCTAATATCTATAATTACTACATAGCATGTCATGCAAAAAAACTATTGCATTTGTTTCATATAGACAATAAAGATATAGCTGTACTCACTCCAAAATGGGCAGAACATGAATAATTGTTGTAATGGTAATAGTTTTAGTTATTTACTGTGGCTTCCAATAGTTACTCTCTAGAAAAACTGAAATCTCCCCTAGTTTAAAAATGTGGGTCAAAATCAGATATTCTAAAAAAAAAATGAATGTCTCTAAGAAGTAAAGTCACCTATTTTAGCATTTATACCTGAACATAGTAAAATATTGTTTGATACAAGTAAAGTTCTGATAAAGGCTTTTCTCCAATTGAAGATTTTATTGCAAACGATACCATCTTAACATACCATGTTAAGATGGTATGAAATGATAGAAATTACATTATAGGGGAAAATCATAATAATTTATCAAAATTCTTATCCAGATATCTAGGACATCTTTTTGCTGATATGTACACAGATTTTGAAAGATTTCTAAAACACTAGAACTATGGACTCAGAGATGTGTCATACTTATGTTCAATATAAACAATAAGGAACTTTTGTGCAGGTATAAATGGCAGGAAGGTATAAGTGAGCCGATAGATGATGAAAAGTGGTCAGAAATATTAGAAGAGACAGAAAAATGTTCTGTGTCAGTCACCTTCAATGAACAAGCATATACAATCTTACACAGGACATATCTAGTGCCAATATAATTAAACAAGATGTATGCTGATGACAATGAAAATTCCTTTAGAGGCTGTGTAATAAGAGGAGACTACATCCATGCATGGTGGAAATGCCCCAAAATAAAAATAATTTGGACCAAATTAAATAACTTCATTAATGTGATCATACCCATCCTAGTGAAAGTAAAACCTTGGAATACGCTACTCAATCTAAAAATTAATAACCTAACAAAATATGAAAATATATTAATTAGGTCGTTATATATGGGTGTAAGAATAAATACAGCTAGTAGATGGAATAAATTAGACCTATCCTGGTATGATCCGATTACAAGAATAAATAAAATAGCTGTAAATTGAGTATTGTGAATAGCAAATATAAGAAATTTCGGAAAATATGGATACTGTGGGTTTCTAGCCCTTTATGGCAGATCTGTTAATACTAATATCATCTAATTATTGATTAAGCTAAGCTAACTAATTACAAACCTCTATTTTATTTATTTCAATTGTTTCTTCCTGTTTTTAATATTAAGTTGTATATCTGATGTCATATACTATGTAATTAATTCTGATAAATTCTAGAATCTGTTAAACAATTTGAGAAATGACACACGGACAAATGTAATATTTAGAAGATCAGTTTATAACCCAGTAAATCCAAATAAAGATTTATATTATAAACAAAAAAAGTGTGTGTGGAATTCCATTGGAGGAGCAGATGAGGATGGCTGCTCTTCGCTTGAGCTCCTCTACCTCAATCTGTATGAAAGACCGTATTGTCTTGGATCTTGGTCACAGAGGGTATAGACAGGTCTGCTTCCTTCATAATCATCTCAGGATAAAGATAAGCTGAATAATGACATACAGGAGAACGAGGGGAAGAGAGGTGGTTTAGAGACTAAACGTAAGAGACCCCCCCTCACAGTGTTTAAATGACAGACTGCGATATCTGAATTGATATGATACAGTTTAATACTGCAGAATACATATTTCCTAACAGGATGGAATTGGACATTGCATTTGAGTATTTAACAGATATATATAGCTTCTCCTCTTGGAGACACACATAGGGAACTGCTGAAAAATGAAGCTATTGGATTGATGTGTTGTATGTATACCATAGAGGTAATATGTAAAAGGGAATCACTGGGAATTGTTTACAGAGAAATTTAATGTCAAATTATTTTAGTTTTTTCCTTTCGCCTTTTCTTCATCCTTTTTCACCCTGCCCAAGTAATAGATTGCATTATGTGAATGGATTTGATACAGTCTGTTACTGCAGAAAAGATATTACCTTACAGATGTTGTATTGTGACACTGAGGTTAAGCAATTAAAAGCTACACATAGCCTACCCTCATGAAGGCACACATGAGGAACAGGTTAAAAAGCAAGCAATTGAGTTTGATATGTTGTAGGTATACCACAGAGGGGATATGTAAAGGGGAATTAATGGGAATTGTTTGTAGAGAAATTCAAGGAGTAATGGATGCCTTTTTTTTTCTTCTCTTTTTTCCACACTGTTTAAATGAAGATATGTTTAATAACCATATACATATTTCCCTCACTAGGATATTCAAAGTGAACTACTTAAAAAGGAAGACATTAGTATATATAGTGTATGTATATCACAGAGGCGGCGCTGAAAAGGGAATCAACGGGAATTGCCTACAGATAGAAATTTAATGTGTGCATGGTTGTTGGTTGTTTTTTTTTTCCCCCTCCCCATGTTGTCTAAATGATAGACTGTTATATTGGAATTAATATGATACAGTTTAACATGGTAAAGTAGACAATATCTAATAGATGTTGGTTTTGGACACTGCGGATGAGTGCTTTATAGCTACATATAGCCTTTTCTCATGAAGATATCCAAAGGAAACTGTTTAATAAGGAAGTTGTTGGCTGTATATGTTATATGTACACCATAAAGGGGATATGTAAAAGAGGATTAATGGGAATAGTCTACAGAGAATGCTAACATGTGAGTGAAACACTTTTTTCCCCCTTTTCTCACAGGGAGAGGTTTCTGAAGTACCGATGAGATAGAAATGAATGAACAAATTAATAAATACGTTTTACACACAATAATAACACAAAATTATATACTTTGCTACACTATATGGCATAATAATATATATTTAGAGTTACACCTAAATTGACTTATTGGTAGATTTTACAAAAAGAGACTGTTGTGGTACCACCTAACACAGTTGAATAATTATACCCAGTAACAATATGACAAAGGCAACTCCCCTGAGACGCGCAATAGCCTCACTTAAATTGTCTCCATCATGTCTCTTAGTTGAAATGGACTAGAAAGCAGCGGCAGACTCTGGGGGTGGGCGGGGGGGTCAACGGGGCAATTGCCCCCCACGAGCAGAGCCGGTGCTGGTGTGGAGGATGTGAATGGTCAATTTCTCCTCTGATACTTCACATAGAAATGAAGAGGCAAAGAAAGGAGACCAGGCCCAGATTCTTGAGTTGAATAAGCGTTGAAGTTTAATACAAACGTATATACGTAGGGTAGCGTCTGCACAGACTGCACTGCCGCACCCTTTTTAACACACATCTTTATAGTAAAACAGAACAGCATAATTTCATAAGGCATGGCTAATAGAAGCATATGATTGGTTATAATTTGTCGCAGTGCCACGTATATCTTAATAAAACCACAATGTTTGCCAGTTTAACTTACTGGAATAATCTAGAAAGACCACCTGATCCTTGCGGTTGTACCCTTGCTACATCCTGTATTTCTTAGACCTAGTTGAGAAAGCCTGGTTTCCTGTGAAATATCCCAACACCAGAAGCAGAACTCACTTGTACATCCCCCTCAATTGCCACATAAACCTCTCACTCTCTTTGGGTATCACAGAGGACAAACATGGATGAAGGCATACAAAATGGAGTCAGTAGGACAAAATGGCTTCTGTAAGACAACATGGCTTCCAGGGAAATTTAATTCCAATTCCACAAGGAGAAAAAAAAAAGCCGCCACCTTAAAAAACAAAACAAAAAAAACGCGCTTGCCAGCAGAAGTGAGAGGAGATCGGAAGATCCCCCCTCACCATCACTCTGCCTGCCAGCAGGCTACACAGGGAGCAGAACAGGCAGCACAGAGAAACCTCCATGCTGCCTGTTCGGCTCCCCATGCAGTGTGACAGGGAAGCGCCGACAGGTCACGTGACTGGCGCTATAACGTCAGATGCGTGCCGTGTCAAGTGCCCTCTCAGCACAACCGCCGGGGCGGTGAACAGGCAGCAATGAGGACACCATGCTGCCTGCCACAAGCCACCAAGGAAAAAAGGTAAGTGCTGGGAGCAAATACTGGCAAATTATTGGGCAAATTGGCAAGGACTTATTAATGGCAAATAATACTGGCATATTATTGGGAAAATTGGCAGGGGCTTATTAATGTCAAATAATACTGGCATGTTATTGGGCAAATTGGCAGGGGCTTATTAATGGCAAATAATACTGTCATATTATTGGGTAAATTGGTTGGGGAATATTAATGGCAAATAATACTGACATAATATTGAGCAAATTGGCTGGGGAATATTAATGGCAAATAATACTGGCATATTATTGGGCAAATTTGCTGGGGTATATTAAATGGCAAATCATTTTTGCATATTATTGGGCAAATTGGCTGGGGCATATTAATGGCAAATAATACTGGCATAATATTGGGCAAATTGGCAGTGGAATATTAAATGGCAAATACTGGCATATTATTGGGCAAATAGGCTGGGGCATATTAATGGCAAAATAATACTGGCATCATATTGGGCAAATTGGAAAAGACAGAAAAAATGGCAAATACTGGCATATTAATGGGCTAATAGGCTGGGGAATATTAATGGCAATAATACTGGCATATTATTGGGCAAATTGGCTGGGGAATATTAATGGAAAATAATATAGGCAATGTGTATGTAAATGGGGCATGTCCTTGGTGTGCAACGTGCGTTATGGGTCATGTCGTGGGTGTGCATCATAGGTACGGGTGCCCAAATTCTGTCTGCCTAGGGCAGCACAAAACTAAGATACACCACTGGGGGGGAGAGAGAGGAGAGAACATGGGGGAGAGAGGAGAGAACACTGATGGGGGGAGAGAGGAGATAACACTGATGGGGAGAAAAGAGAACAGTTATGGGGAGAAAAGAGAACAGTCCCTCTCTAGATCAGACTCTGGAACCGCCCCTGCTAAAAAGTAAGCCAATGAGTAAATACTTTATACGGGGAACTACCCTGGGTGACAGCCATTGACAGAAGGAGAGATTTAGGGGTACATTTTTTTTCCTTCTTACTCTTCTTTCTTTCTTACTCTATTCCTACCTTTACTACCTTTCACTCCTCTCTCATTTTTAACTCCCCCTGTACCCTACAATAGAAGAGGGAGGTAGACCTGAAAAAATTGTTAATCTAGAAATAGTGGAATTATTTGGGAAATATCTAAAGCGATGGAAAATTTAAATCACATAATAAAACATGATTGTATTTTGCCGTAAAGAAATTGTAACCCTTAAGGAGATTATTTAGCCTAGCCGGTTATGGTCAAGAAAGCCCACCCCCTGAGTGACTATGGCTAAGGGAAATAGATAAGATCAAGAAAGTGGAAGGGGTGATGCAAACAGATATGAAGATCTGACTCCCATGGGACCAGTACTATGGATCGGAAGAATACCAGACCCGTATGGGCTAGACCTAGGCCAAGTCCAGTTAATGGGAGGTGACAACTCAGGATAAGGTGCAAAAAGGAACCTAAGACCCACTAGTCAGGTAAGATTGGTAAAGAGGGGTTGGGTACACTCTTATGTGTATTATTATACACTATTACGTTTTTTTCTTACTAATTATAAATTACCATGTACAGCCTTCAAATGTAAAGAGAGTATATCCTAGTGCTTGTACCCTCTCTGGCTGCACCCAACCTGTGTGGTTCTCTGCGTGCACACGTAAATAAAACAAACGAAAAACAAATACACAAAACAGTTATGTGGTTGGTGAGCTATGGAGCCCACCACCAAATGTCAACAAAAATAAACAAGTGATAATTGCCTGAAATACTATTTGGTTTCCGATGCTTAATATTATCTCAAATCTCAAATATGTAAGAGAAAAAAAAAAGAGACAACAAACATAGTGTAACACAGTTTAAAATGTAAATAATGTGGAGGTGTACTAGTTGAACAAACATTTGAGGTTTCAAGGCTCTTCACAAGATGCTGCTTGTAATTTTCTGTAAAAGCCTCCTATCCCTTCACCCTCCAAATGGTGTAAAGAGAGAGAATACACAAGAGCAGGGGGGTGAGTAAAAAATAATCATTCAGTTTAATAAAAAATAGTAAATGCTTACATATAATTACTGGAACTTCAGCATGCAGTCATTACAACAGTAATCAAGCACAGCAGCAGATAGAAATGGCAGCAAAATATTAAAATTAAAATGTCCCAGTGTACAAAAAAGATCCAGGGGATAAAGTGCAGAAAAAGGCCACACTACGCGTTTCACCCTCTCCGGGCTTCCTCAAGGCGTGTTTGATCTGAAGTCTTTGTTCTACTTTTTGTATTTTCTCCTGCCATATGACTTCCGGGTTTGTGATCTCTGACATCATCGCGACCAGCGTCACATTCCGAGATTATGAGTCAGGTCACGCGAGAATCCTTCATATGGTCGGCCTTGGTTGGCACAATATGTTCTACAAAATACAAGGGACAAAAACAGAATAATATTTTTTATATATAGTTCTAACAATCTTTTACACAGTGCTTTTTAAAAGTATTCACCCCCCTTGACTTTTTACCTATTTTGTTACAGCCTTAAGTTCAATGTTTTATTGATCTGACATGTGATGGATCAGAACACAATAGTCTAAGTTGGTGAAATGAAATGAGAAAATTATATACATAAAACAATTTTTTAGAAATAGAAAACAGCTTTGTGATGAAGCTCATAAAAAGCTCTGGTGCAACCAAATACCTTCAGAAGTCACATAATTAGTGAAATGATATCCACCTGTGTGTAATCTAAGTATCACATGATCTGTCATTACATATACACATCTTTTTTCAAAGGCCCCAGAGGCTGCAACACCTAAGCAAGAGGCACCACTAACCAAACACTGCCATGAAGACCAAGGAACTCTCCAAACAAGTAAGGGACAATGTTGTTGAGAAGTACAAGTCAGGGTTAGGTTATAAAAAATATCCAAATCTTTGATGATCCCCAGGAGCACCATCAAATCTATCTAACCAAATGGAAAGAACATGGTACAACAGCAAACCTGCCAAGAGACGGCCGCCCACCAAAACTCACGGACCGGGCAAGGAGGGCATTAATCAGAGAGGCAGCACAGAGACCTAAGGTAACCCTGGAGGAGCTGCAGAGTTTCACAGCAGAGACTGGAGTATCTGTACATAGGACGACAATAAGCCATATGCTCCATAGAGTTGGGCTTTATGGCAGGGTGGCCAGAAGAAAGGCATTACTTTCAGCAAAAAAACAAAATGGCACGTTTGCCATAAGGTGGCTCTACAAAGTATTGACTTTAGGGGATGAATAGTTATGCACATTGACTTTTTCTGTTATTTTGTCCTATTTGTTGTTTGCTTCACAATAAAAAAAAAAACATCTACAAAGTTGTGGGCAGTTTCTGTAAATTAAATTATGCAAATCCTCAAACAATCCATGTTAATTCCAGGTTGTGAGGCAACAAAACATGAAAAATGACAAAGGGGGTAAACACTTTTGCAAGGCACTGTATATAGTTTTGCACCAAACTTTCAGGCAAATGCTCTTTAAAAATAAAATGAAAATAAATATAAAAATAAGAATGAAAAATGAAAAATAATATAAAAATGTAAATAAAATGAATTGAAAGGGGGAGTTATACATATATGTATCTATAGAGTAAACAAGGGTATTTGATATTAGGAAGAACCCTATATGTACATACAAAAAAGAAAATATTATATATATGCAGTGGTGGGATTCCGCTGGTTCGCATCGGTTCGTGCGAACCTGTTACTAACATTTTACAGGTTTGCCGAACCGGTGCAAACTGGAGCCCCCTTTAAAAAAAAAGATGTACACAAAAAAATGGGGCAAACGGGGCAACTGCCCAGGGCCCGTTCATTGCTGGGGCCCAAGGCAACTGCCCTGTGTGCCCCTGCTGATACAATTGGGCAGGAGCGGGCCTTGGCTTTTACTTGCGGCCAGAAATTAAGGCAAGTCCTTTCTGGCGGCTCTATTTCCTGCACGCAGCGTGCGTGCAGGAATCACTGAGAAGAAGACGGGTGACAAGCATCATAAAGGTAAGTACTGGGGAAGGGGGGTATTGTGACATATTAATGAGAAAATTATCAGAGGCATATTAAGCAGCACATTATCAGGGGCATATTAATCATCTAATTATCAGGGGCATATTAAGCATCTAACTATCAGGGGCATACTAATCATTTAATTATCAGGGGCATATTAAGGAGCTAATTATCAGGGGCATATTAAGGAGCTAATTATCAGTGGCATATTAAGGAGCTAATTATCAGGGGCATATTACTCATCTAATTATCAGTGGCATTTTTAGCATCTAATTATCAGGGGCATATTAAGCATTGAATTATCAGGGGCATATTAAGCATCAAATTATATGGGGCATACTGTATTAATCATCGAATTATCAGGGGTATATTAAGGAGCTAATTATCAGTGTCATATTAAGGAGCTAATTATCAGGGGCATATTACTCATCTAATTATCAGGGGCATATTAATCATCTAATTATCAGGGGCATATTAATCATCTAAATATCAGTGGCATATTAATCATCAGATTATCAGGGGTATATTAAGGAGCTAATTAGCAGTGGCATATTAAGGAGCTAATTATCAGGGGCATATTACTCATCTAATTATCAGGGGAATATTAAGCAGCAAGTTATCAGTGGCATAATAAACATCTAATTAACAGAGGCATATTAATGGATAAACTATCCAGAGGGTGGCAGAATTTTTTTCAGTAAGTGGCTCTGAAATTTCTGATTGCCCTGCATAGACCAGTTATAGGGGTTCTACTGGCTGGGGTGCCCAGAGTCCAATAAACTATTTTAGACCCTGGGTATTGGTGCCAATGGCACCTCTCTAATGCACCACACTGGACATGGAGGTCTGGCCTGCCTGCAGCTGTAACAGCACCCGGGAAACCCCCCTCTGCACCTGGAACAGTGTGCGGAAAGTTTTCCTTAACCCTGCATGTGACATCAAGTGCTAAGGTCATAGGGCAGGTAAACAGGACCATGGGACAGCATGAAGCCCGCAGACATGTAAAAATGTGTGTTTTTTTTTTTTAATCTTTGTGTGTGTGAGGGTGTGTGAGTGTGACTGTGTGTGTGAGTCTGTGTGTGTAAATGTGAGCCTGTGTGTTTGTAAGTGTGAGTCTGTGTGTGTGTGTTTGTGTGTGTAAGTGGGAGCCTCTCTCTCTCTCTGTAAATTTCTGTGTGTAAATGTGACTGTGTGTACATGAATGTGTTTGTGTGTGTCTAAGTGGGAGTGTGTGCATGTGTCTAAGTGGGAGCCTGTGTGTGTAAGTATGACTGCATATGCATGTGTGCCTCTTTAGTGAACTGGAATTTGAAATTTAAGACCAGAGTATCCAAACTGAAAGCATAGCTTGCTTAGAGAATTCTTCCAGCTTGTCTAGTTTGACCTTACATTTGAAATTCACTTTAAATAACCCACATAATATAAATTGTAGAAAATGTCTTGCAAAAAGCAAGTCATTTTTAGTTTGTTTGACATAAGAGAAAAACATATTACACCATGCTTGAAAGTCGGAACTGCATTTTTTTTAATCCTACCATGTATGTATATATACAAATGGGACACAATATATTGTATTTCTAAAGTTCATTTGTGAAGATTCCGTGAAATATATGAGATTATTTCATAAAAAATTATACAGATCAAAGTCTGCATTTAGGCCTCTAGGTTGTAAGGTGTCTACGTCAAAGACCCATTTCTTTAATATTATCACACCCCCTCCAATGATTGCTGACTTTATCAATCACCCAAAACCTCAACCCTTTAGGATTTTTATTGTGATAATCCAAGAAGTGTTTAGAAAGGGAATGTTGTGTGATTCCCTTTCTTACATGCTCCCCCATTTTTTTTAAGTTCTGGATGTCCTCCCTATGTACTGGAAGCCACTCGGCATTCAATTACGTAGATAATATGCATTGAGGAGCATGTCAGAAATAGTTTTATTAGAAAAATATAGATATTTCGTAGTAGGGTATTTTGAATGTGCTGACACATTAAAAGCCTCACAACTTTTACATTAAAAAAATGTTTTTTGGATAACAAAGTGAGTTGACACTTTTTTGGGGATTTGTTTACCATAATTACTTTTTGTGAGCTTACTTTTTAGGTTGGGGGCTGCCGAAAAAAAAATCTTTGGATATGATACTCCAATGTTTTTTAATAATTCTCTTTCTATAGTCAAAGACTAATGGTAAGTTAAATTCTTTGGGGTCTTTAATCATTTTTTTGTTTACATAGTGGCTCTCTCGTTTATAGTTTTTTTCCAAAGTGTCTGAGCTATATCACTTCTCTTCAAACCTATTTTTGAGGGTATGTGCTGACACGACAGCACCGTCACACTGCAATCACTCCATCCTTACCTGCTCAGAACTCCCCGGAGCTCTGTCTCACTGCCCTCTGGGTCTTCTGCAGGGATTCCCAGCTAGACACACAAGCTCCATTAACAGGCCTCTCATGACTTTCCCTAGGTTACTGTTCTGCACGTCTGCAGTTCTACATTTGGCTTCCTGCCCTTACTGTCCCTTAAAGGGACAGTAATAAAACCTCTGTTTCTCCTCCCCAAAGCCTCCATTGGCCAGCCAATCTCTCCTACACTATTTAAACCCTCATTTGTGAACTAGTCCTTGCCTGTAATAGTGCCTGGTGCCTTTACTAAAGTTTATGTTATATCGTGATTTGCTGATTCCTGTTGCCGACTCCTGCTTGCCCGACCTTGCCTGTTTTGAAGCCTGTCCCTACCTGTTTGCCTGAATTGACTTTGTTTGCCGCCTGTCCCGATTTTTACACCTGTCTGACTATTCTTCCGCCTGCACCCTTGATACCTTCGCCTCGGTCCTACTCTGTATCCAGCTGCCGTCCTATTAGGTTTAGCTTTGGTATTCTGGTGATAGTTCAGAGTGCAAAAGTCCTGGGGGAACGAAACCTGTGGCACAACCATAGGGTGGAATTCTTTCAGGCAGAATTATTCTGTTCTATTGCCGGGATCCATTGCCAAAACCTATACCTACTCTGCAAAGCGGTTACAGCCTCGTACCAGATCGTGACATGTGCTTGTTGCTGGTATACTTCTGCATCTGTGCAGTTACTTCGTATTCTCATATACTGACTTTTAGGGATGCTTTTAAGCCATGGCAGATGATAGCAACTGTCATAATTGATGTAGTTGTTGGTGTCCACCTTTTTGAAAAAAGTCTTGGTTTTGAGAATACTCTTTTCTACATAGACCTGAAGGTCTAAAAAATGGATACTATTCTTACTGTATATAGTATTCAATACAATAT
Organism: Pelodytes ibericus; assembly: GCA_036172795.1. Taxonomy (NCBI): domain Eukaryota; kingdom Metazoa; phylum Chordata; class Amphibia; order Anura; family Pelodytidae; genus Pelodytes; species Pelodytes ibericus. The sequence goes on from CM069861.1 coordinate 62,008,844, forward strand.
TCCTATCATTATTTCCCAGAAAGGTGAGAAAGCTCTCCAGATCTGAAGTGTTCCCCTTTCAAACAAAAAAGAGATCATCTATGTACCTTTTATATAGAACCAGATTCACCTCCCAGCCATGCCAACCCCATACATGTTGGTCCTCCAAATCTTCCATGAAGAGGTTTGCATAGCTGGGGTTGAATCTTATTCCCATGGCTGTCCCTGTAAGTTGCAGGAATAATTTCCAAAATAAATTATGTTCCAAACTGATCTTTATTCCTTCTATGATATATTGTATTTGGGGTGTGGTTAAGAGACCCTCTCCCTTTAGGACCATCTCCACAATTGACAACCCTGGTCATGAATTATGATGGTGACATCACTGGACACCAGGACATAGTCTTCCCTCTATTTTAGGGACTTCAAAAGTTTTATAAGACTCATAGAATCTGTCAAATAAGATTTTATACATTGTACATTTGGCTGGAGAACTATGTCCAGGTATTCTGATAAATTGGAAAAAATGGAGCCTATGCCTGACACAGTGGGCCTCCCGGGAGGTTTCTGTAAATCTTTATGAATTTTGGTAATAAAATATATGGTAGGAATTTTTGGTAATAAACTGATTGTTTTTTCCCTCCATTCTATAGTCTTCACTGGAAAGAATGACAGTCCACCCCCCCCCCCCCCCATCTCCCCCCCCCCCCCCCCCCCATCTATCGGCTTTAGAACAATCTCCTCTGTTTGGAGATACTTTAGGGTGGCTAGTTCTTTTTTGAGATTTTGAGCATAATATTTTATTTGTTTAATTTTTTTGAGGTCCTCTGTTTTTCAAAAATTACCGGGGCCCCTGATTTATATGAGTTGGGATAAAAATTGGACTTTCTTTTCAGATTGGAGCTGGCTATATATGTTAGGCCCAAATTTGTTTTTCCATCTCTATTATATTGGATTTTAGAGCATTAAATCTTTTTAGAGTGGCCTGTCTTACAAATTTATTTACATCGATGTAGGCAGCGAAAGTGTTGAACTTTTTAGTGGGGGCAAAGTTAAGACCCTTGCTTAATACCAACATTAGTTCTTGGGAAAGGAGTTTATGGGACAAATTGAAAATGCCAGAGAGGGCGATAAATGTTTTTTTCCTTTTTTATCTCCCTCTTATGTACAAACTTGCACTCTTGTTTTCCTCTGCCTGGGAGAATCTGTTTTTTATTTTGTGTGGAGTTCTTTGTGATTTTGTTGGAATTCTTTGAGAGAAACCGTCCATATCTAAAAAATCTGTTTCTTGTGTATTTTGGGCTATATAATTTGTGGTAATGGTTTTAGTAGTCTTTGTCTTGTGTCTAAAATGGGAGATGTGTCACCTAATTGTGATAGGATGTGAAATTTATTTGTATCTAAGTGCATATTGTCTTCTCAGTTTGGGGCTAGTCTTACATTTACGCAATAAGGAACTTTTGTGCAGGTACAGATGGCTGGAGGATAAAGGGAAACCGATAGATGAGGAAAAGTGGTCAGAAATATTAGAAGAAACAGCAAAATGTTCTGTGTCAGTCACCTTCAACGAACAAGTATACACAGGATACAAGTTACACAAGTTACACAGGATATATCTAGTGCCAACATTATTAAACAAGATGTATGTTAATGCCAATGAAAATTACTTTAGAGGCTGTGTAGAAAATGGAGACAACAAGCAAATATGGTCAAAATGCTCAAAAATAAAAAAAAAGTGCACCAAATTAAAGAATATCATTAATGTGATCATACCCATCCCAGTTACATTAACACTTTGGAAAGTGCTATTCAATCTAAAAATTAATAACATAACAAAATTTGTGTAAGTTTAAAGCTGTGTGATAAGTGACTGTTTGTGTGTGAAAGTTTGACATTGTGTGTATTTGCCTGTGCACGTGTGGATGTGTGTGCATTTAATGTGAGTTTTAATCTATATTTTTTTGCTGCTGCTGCTGCTGTTTTATTGCTGGGTAGTGTTGAGCGAACCAGAACCGGACTGTTCAGGTTCGTACAGAACATCACAGTGTTCGGACCCTGAACCCGAACACTCCACTGTATGTTCGTGTTGGAGTTCGAGGTTCGGCTATAAACCGAAAGTCTATAAACAGAAAGACATTCGGTTTATAGACTTTCGGTTTATAGAATAGCAATAGCATTACATGTATTCCATAAACCGAAAGTATATAAATCGAATGTGTTTCGGTTTATAGACTTTCGGTTTATGGAATACATGTAATACATGAAATAGAGTCCCCATTCATAAGAAATTGTTATGAGTGGTGACTCTATTTCGGTTTATAGAATAGCAATAGCATTACATGTATTACATCTGAGGGTCAAATAGAACCATCAAATACTGTGCTTACAGCGCACTTTGAAAAATTCGAATAGTTTTTGGAGGTAAGTAGTACATTTGCGTCTTGCGGTGCACTTCATATCTGAGAGTCAAGTAGAACCGTCAAATACTGTGCTTACAGCACACTTTGAAAAATTATAATTGTTTTGGGTGCTAAATAGTGCATTTGTGTCTTGCGGTGCACTTCATATCTGAGAGTCAAATAGAACAGTCCAATACTGTGCTTACAGCGCACTTTGAAAAGTTCTGGCTACCTCCTCCTCCAGCGCCGCTTCCACATACACCGCCACAGTCACCGGCTCCTCAACCTACGGTTCACTTAGTATAAACTGAGAGAGAATACCCTGCACTCCAACCCTCTCTCAAATGGATAATTCTGTAAATCCTCCTGGCAGCCATGCTTTAGATTTAGATTTATGTTCTTCCAAAGCTAAAATCAAAGATTCCACCTAGTGCTATTTTATGGCTCAGCTGTATTTTTAATTTGTATGTATTTTATGTTATTTGAAGTTATTTCCCTATCCATATTTGTTTGCAGGGCACTTGTCCTACTCTTGCCCACATCTTAATGCCTTTTGCAGCCCTCTAGCCCTTTCCAGGACTTTTTTAGAGGCATTTTAGTGCCCAAAAGTTTGTGTCCCCATTGACTTCAATGGGGTTCGGGGTCAAGTTCGGGTCAAGTTTGAGCCCGAACCCGGACTTTTTTCCGAAGTTCGGCCGAACCCGCCGAACCTGAACATCCAGGTGTCCGCTCAACTCTATTTCTGGGGAATCTGTGATAGGGGAATCTTTGATACACTCACACACTGCACGTTACTGATATATATATTGTAGTTTGGAGAAAGGAGCACTCAGGGGATTGATATCATGAAGAATCAGAGATTTATTTTACAAATATCAACATTTCAGTCCCACACAGGGGACTTTAATCAAGACACTGAACAGAAGGAATACAGCACATTAATCCCTTAAGGATAGACCGTTTGAAACAATTTTGGCCATTCTGGATAATGGGCATTTTAACATGTATGTGCTGTTTGTGTTTAGTTGTAATTTTCTTCTTTTTAATTTGCTGTAACCACACAAAGTATATATTGATTTTATCAGGACAAGTAGGGCTTTTTATAGATGCCACCATTTAGATCATATCCTATAATATAATTAAAAACAAATATATGGTGAAAAAAACACACTTTTTCTGACTTGTATTTGAAAAATCTTTTACTCATCTACAAAACCCGATGAATAAACTTGCTAAATATTTTTTATTATTTCTCCTTTATTACATGGATACCACACATGCACAGGTTTGGTGGGTTGTTCGGGGACTAAAGGGCCACATTTGGGAGGTACAGTTTTTGGTTTTCCAACTTGGAATTGTGACATGCATAACACCTGCACCCATGTCTCGTTTGGGCCATTTGTGAAGCCAGCCAGTGTATTTTACCCCATCAAACCATATATCTTGTAAAAGTAGACACCCTTTTCTATTTCAAATGGTGGTATTTTATCTCTTTCCATGCACTAATTATACCACCAGCCTTTGTCAAAGTTTGTGGTAGTAATTTTTTTCTGTTTTTTTTTTTCCACATACACTGTACTTCAGACATGAATTTACATATTTTGGTATGTGTCACTGTCACACAATACTCCAATATGTGTTCAGCAACATCTCCTGAGTACAGGGATAACACCCATGCAAGGGTTGGTTAGGTTATTTGGAGGTTAAAAGGCCACATCTCAACTTGGAATTTTGATATGTAGACAACCTATTTGGGACATTTTTAAAGCCATCCAGTGTATTTTACCCCATCAAACCATATTTTTTTTTAAAGTAGACACCCTTGGTTATTTCAAATGGAGTTATTTTAACACCTTCCATGCACTAATTATTTTATTTTTTTACATTTTATTTCTTCAAATAGGGATTACATATAATAAATATACCTTCAAAGTTTTATATGAGTCCACATATCTTGTATGCTTAGTCGAGATAATACCACTTCCTCATGATTCTAACAAGGTCTCATTCCCTGTCCAACAAGTTCAATACTGACAAAACCATACAAATATACAAACAAACCACAATATATACACAACCCTCCTTGCCTGGATACCCCTCATTGTTTTTATTCACTAACCCTCTAGATTTCTGTTGCCACTACCTTACACTCCTTGGGTAAACATTCCATATCATAATGGTGCAGGGCTCTTGCCATTGTAGGCATAATAAAACACCCTGAGATGTCTGATAGAACCCCAAAGACCTTTCCCCACATTGACCTGACTTTCTCACAGGACCACCATACATGTAGAAAGGAGCCTGTGGTATCTATTACACCGCCTGCAAATTTCTTATTTATTTTGTGTATTTTTTGGGGGACCATATACCAACAGAAAGAGAATTTAAAAAATTGTTCTTGAAGATTTAAACAATGAGTCAACTTCCCCATTTGTCGCCAGATTTTGTGCCATTTGTCCAAATCTATTTTGATCCCCAAATCCGTCTCACAACTTTTCAGTGCTGTGGGCAGAGAGACTGGAGATAGCTAAGTCTATTCCTAATTTTTCCCACTATACCTGGTTTATTCCTTCCATCAAAGAATTGGTGGATTACCATAGAGCCCCCACTCTCTTTCCCATTAGAAAGAGATGCACTAAAATAGATGATTGATTCTAAAAGAGTAAATTTCTCTGTGTTCACCACATTAAAATGTGCTAGCAGTGAGCATATTGGTTTCATATGATCGTTTATCAACATCTCCTCAATCCTCTCTTTATTTATATGTTCCCAGTTATGAAACTTAAAATCGGAGATATTAAATCCTAAGACCTTGAAGGGGGAGGAAGGAATTACTTTATCTTTAAAGCCCCATCTTTTCTTCAATTTTAACCATACCAACATTACATTTTTCAATGATGATAGAGAGGTCACTTGAATTTTTTCTGGGAGGTCCATAAAAGATGTTCTAAATTTCCTTGTTTGTTGTTCTAACTTGAACCAGTCTTCTGATCTATTTTCTATAGGTTGTGGTGATGGTGATGGGACCCTCTCCCATCACCACAACCCTCTATCCCACAATGAGAGGAGAGGGTGTATGGAGAGGAGGTAGGCCCCCTTGTATCAAAAAAAGGGGTTGATTCGAGCACTCACCGGTTTTAGACAAAAGCACCAAGCACATACCAAGAAGAAAAAAAACAGATGGAAAAACAAACATGACAGCAGAAAACCCTAACAAAGATCATAAGATGGACAAGTCAAGACACATTGAATCAGATTGTCCTTTGCTCCAAGTCATATTGAGAAATATCCTAGTTAATCATTACAACATCCCAATATTCCCATATCAAATTTCAAATTATCAGGAGAGGGGGCCCAGTCTCTCTTGTTGCCATGACCAATCATCCCATAATGAGAGGAGAGGACGCAGAGAGAGCTCCTCCCCAACCAACCCCCCCCCCCCCCCCCGTGTAAGGAAACCTTACAAGTGAACTCATCCCAAGGGTTGATTTAGAGATCAGAAAGAAAGGAGACATCAGCAATAGACATTTAGCAAAACATTATGAGGAATTTGCAATTACTTTCCTAATAGGTGAGAGATTAAGAGGAGCCCCTACTCATTTCCATAAGTCCCATTGTTTCAAAAGTTCCTGGCCCTGCTATTTTGATTCCACTGTAAGTCTTATATGTCTATAGGTCAGAAGTATTTTGGCAGGGAATCCCCAGGCAAACTTGATTTTTTTCTCTCATTAGAATTTCAGTTATGCATTTCAGCTTCAATCTCTGTTGTCTTGTATGGTATGAGATGTCCTGCATATTTATATTTTTCCTACAAAGATTCCTTATTATTCATAGCTCACCATATCTTCTCTTTGTAGATAAAATTGTGGAAACGTATCAAGATATCTCTAAGAGATTTGATATTCCTGATGTTAGGTGCTCTAAATGTTCTGTGTATTCTTTTTATCAAAATGTCCTTTTGGCCTATATCTCCAGCCAGTTCATGAAAGAAGTCATAGGTAAATGATAAAAGACTTTCCTTTTTCTGGCACCATATGCAGTCTTAAGTTCTTCCATCTGTCTTCTGCATCAGCCAATTTGTTCTGTAGATATTCCAACTTTTTATTCAGGTTTTTATTTTCTTCTTGTTGTTTTTATAGATCGAACTCTCCTACTTTGTCTATGTTATCTTGCAATTTTATATTTATACTTCAAATCTCTTTTGTCAACTCATTTATGTTCTGTTGTAGATCTTCCCTAATTTTATCTTTATGTTCTTCCAGCTATTTTATTAAAATATCTTGAGATACTGTGTTTTGTATTGCTATACTTTGAGCCACCTGGACTTCAGGTTGAGGACTATCAACTGAGCTATTATTCTCCTATGTTATATAGAATTTTCTTTTGAGGCTTGTGGTGTTGATGTATCCCTTAACTTCCTGTTCATCTCTGTTTCAGGGGTATTCTGTGGGAAAGAGTCGCTTTTATTCCATTTTTTGTTGGCCTCTGGTGTTGAAAAAAAGTCTGTCAAGATTTTGTTTTGTTTTGTTCTTTTACTTCTCTGCTTTCTTCCACTTTATTTGTTTCCACCACCCTTCTTGTTGCCATTTTAAGTAAGTTTCTTTGCTGTATTATGTATTTTTTTTCTTCTCTTTTTCCTTTCACCAACACAGGGTTCACTTCTCCTAATTCCTTACCAATGCCCTTTTTTGGGATATGTATTTTACGTTCCTCTGATCTAGAGTTTCCTTCTTCTAGGGCTTGTTCTTTCTTTTTTGCTTACTTTTTATTTTTATCTATAACCTATTGACAATTCTGAGAATGGTGGGTTTGATCTGTGCGATATAGTTTGTCTGCTTCTATAGATTTACGGTATTATAAAAGGAGCCGGTAGTTTGCCTCAACATGAGACATTAAACATGAGTGGTCACAGGTCTTCAAGAAAGGAACATATTATTTAACAAGTAAGCTTTTTCTCTATAAACTTTCCAACAGTAGGAGGAAGCTCTAAGAATTTTATCTTGCTTATTCTAACTTATGTATGGATGACTTACACAATGTCTTATCTTTCCCCCTACTTTATCTGGTTTGTGATTTGGTATCTGTGTTTGTGTTTGATCAACATCAAACATAAGGGATCAACTGATTTACGGTTTTAGTATTAAAGTTCAAAGCATAAGGGATCACAGAGTTTGCTCATAGTTTTATGGTTTGGAATCAGAGCTCAATGGACATGAAAAAAAACAGACTTCACCGGTCAGTAATTGATGTTATACTTATCTCTCCTGGAGAACTTTCCTCCTGTTTATCTGTGGATCTCTTCTTTATATATTATTATTTTTTCCTCTCTGCTCCACTACCATTTACCATCAGTCAATGCCCCCCTCGGCTTATACTCGAGTCGGTGGGGGAAAAAAAAAAATCTATAACTTACCTCATTCCTGCTCTGTCCCCCGGTGCTCTGAAGCTGCGTGGCTGTGAGGAGGACTTGAGTCAAATATTAAACATGTGATTTATACAGAATGTTTGCATCAAATCACATTGGAAAAGAACATGTGTATTATACAAATAGTAATCTTCATCTTGCACCAAAGTGAGTTTGGGGACTAGACTGTCCCTGTAACTCATATGATGTGTGTTTGGCTTTATGTGTTATAGACAATTAAACAACATCCTTATTGTCTCTCTTGTTTTTTCTCTTGTTAACCATAACAATTCATCTGTTATAACATTCTTATGTCATAGGGTCCTGGATTCCTTCCCTTGCCAGGTTGGGAAAGAGTGGATCTATAAATGCCTGGAGTGTGGAGAATGTGAATTCATGGATTCAGGTAAAGAGGAAAGGGGTTAAAGGCACCGTTTCACTTGTTTGTACTTTTTTATTTTTTAGGTATGAAATTTGCCTTCAGTTTTAAATTGAAAATAATTTTACACCACTAAATTCTTTGAGATGATAGTCTCATATGATAAGTTCCTCTGCAATAGATTATAGGAAAGTGTTATCTGTCATTATCTATTACTGTGTAGTCAACTTATCTGCTAAATTCAGATATTTCATGTGCTTGAAATGAAAGGAAGAATCATATTTGCCATCACTGTGTTCTGTAATATAACACAGGAAGGAGTTCTTGGGATGATAGTCAAGTGTGTCTACAGCTGCAACTTATAAAGACCAGCTATACTAGACAAAAATTAAGATGCAGTTATATTCAATGAAACCTGATATATCAATGTAATGCTAAAAAACAGAGTTGGAGATTTTGGAAAACTAAGAAAGGTGGTCTTTCTATTGCACAATCAAAAGAATGCTTTGTGCCCAAAATTATGATAATTTTTTCTATACTGGGGTTATATCCCTCCTTGTATTATTAACCTTTCATTTTCTGTTATTAAATTACCGTATATACTCGAGTATAAGCCGAGTTTTTCAGCACAATTTTTGTGCTGAAAAATGCCGCCCTCGGCTTATACTCGAGTCGGTGGGGAAAAACAAATCTATAACTTACCTCGTTCCTGCTCTGTCCCCCGGTGCTCTGAAGCTGCGTGGCTGTGAGGGAAGCGTTGTAAGCTTCCCTCTGGTCGCGCGGTCAATAAAGTTTTTTTTTTTTTAAACAAACAGAGCAGGAACGAGGTAAGTGCTGGGGTCTGGGGGAGGAGGGTGGCATAACGAGCATACTAAGGGGCAATATCCTGGAATATTGGGGGCAATTTCCTGGCATATTGGGGGCAATATCCTGGCATATTGGGGCAATATCCTGGCATATTGGGGGCAATATCCTGGCATATTGGGGGAAATATCCTGGCATATTGGGGCAATATCCTGGCATATTGGGGCAATATCCTGGCATATTGGGGGAAATATCCTGGCATATTGGTGGCAATATATTGGCATATTGGGGGAAATATCCTGGCATATTGGGGAAAATATCCTGGCATATTGGGGCAATATCCTGGCATATTGGGGCAATATCCTGGCATATTGGGGGAAATATCCTGGAATATTGGGGGCAATATATTGGCATATTGGGGGAAATATCCTGGCATATTGGGAGCAATATCCTGGCATATTGGGGCAATATCCTGGCATATTGGGGGCAATATCCTGGCATATTGGGGCAATATCCTGGCATATTAAATGGCATATTGGGGGCAATATTTACCAGTAGCTGCCTCATTTTCCACCCTAGGCTTATACTCGAGTCAATATTTTTTCCCAGTTCTTTGAGGTAAAATTAGGTGCCTCGGCTTATATTCGGGTCGGCTTATACTCGAGTATATACCGTAATTCTAAAAAGATTTAATAGTATTATATAAAGGAGAAATAGTAAGTGAGCAGAGAGATAAAAAAGACTGCAAAGCAGGTTTTGTAGATGTAGGGTAAATATTGACACATACAACTACATATTAATTAACATTGCTTCTACACTTTGCAAGAAAAACTATCTTTAATCACTATTAATATTAGAGTTTACACTTTTTTTTCAAAAAAATAAATAAATAAATACCAGCCAGGCTGTTGTCTTCATAGACACCATTAGGCTCAAGCCAATTTATTACCAGCCTACCCATAAAATACTGGCTAGGTGGAACCCTGTTAATACTGAGGAATAAAACTACAGCCCCCCAGCTGTTGATGGACTACATCTTACATGTTCCCCACCTTCCTTATGGTGAGATAGGAGTCTGGGAGATGGAATTGATCTTCCAGCACAAATACTAATCCACATTTTAGAAATATCTATGCTTCAATACAAAGCAAACATAATGTTTTAATAAAATGAATTGTAATGCGCACTAACTGTCAAACAGTGTTATGCCTTTTTGTGGCACTTGCTTCCTTTTGTTGGCATATTGGCTATGACAATTATACCAGTAGGAAGGCAACTTACCAAGATATATTTCTCAGTCATAATTGTTTTTTTAAGAGTTGGGAGAGATCTTGGAATGATAGAGTTGTTTCAGTTGAAAGAAGGGTTTGTTTCAGATCTTTGCTCTCTTCTTAGCTGGTAGGGTCATGCCTGGTTCTGACATCTCAAGTCTCTTCTACATTTAAAAAAAAAATGCTATTAAGACAGTAAGTATCATATACAACAGATATCAGTGGAACATCATCTACTAACGAATAAACAGCACCATAATACAGAGTTCAGAGAACCTTTAACTCTAGGGAGTTATGTTATATTTTTTAGGTTAAAACAGTTTATCTGCTAGTAGTAAAACAGAAATACATAGTAACATTTCCACTTGTCCATGGGCTAGGGCAGTGCCAGTAGTGTGTCTTAAACATATCCTTTTCAAACTGATAATCTGAGGGCACCCCCTCTCAAAAGGTTGTGGTAAAGGCAGTCGGTTAGTAGGCTTAAACTTACAGATGCAGGGGAAAAAAATAGCTTTTACAAGTTTAATCTAATTTGAAAATGCATTTAAAAAGGATAGAAAAGGGAATAGGAGGAGTTGGATAAAGAAGTGACAAAAGGCAAAGAGAAGAGGTGGGGAGTAGAAAGGTACCCCAAGGAAGGGGGTACTGGCAGCTTGAGAGGGAGATACCAAAAAGCAGGCCTTAAGTTCACACTTTTGGTGGCCAGAAACGATACCTCTGGCTCTGTATAGGGAACATGCAGATGTGGGTTCCCTTGGAGGGAGGGTGGATGCATTGAGTATAATTCAAGAATGATTATGTCTTCATGAGCAAATCGGGTATTCATAAGAATAGGGACTCTATTTCGGTTTATAGAAAGCCAATAGCATTACATGTATTCCATAAACCGAAAGTCAATAAACCGAATGTCTTTCGGTTATTAGACTTTCGGTTTATGGAATACATGTAATACTATTGGCTTTCTATAAACCGAAATAGAGTCCCCATTCATAAGAAATTCTTATGAATGGGGACTCTATTTCGGTTTATAGAATAGCAATAGCATTACATGTATTACATAAACCGAAAGTCTATAAACCAAAAGAGATTCGGTTTATAGACTTTCAGTTTATGTAATACATGTAATTCTAAGTCCCCAATAGCATTACATGGCTATTGGCTTTCTATAAACCGAAATAGAGTCCCCATTCATACGAATAGGTCAATTGACCTATTCGTATGAATGGGGACACTCTTAGCCCTCTAGCCCTTTCCAGGACTTTTTTAAAGGCATTTTAGTGGCCAAAAGTTTGTGTCCCCATTGACTTCAATGGGGTTCGGGGGCAAGTTCGAGCACGGACCCGAACCTGCCGAACCCGAACATCCAAGTGTCCTCTCAACTCTAATTACAATACCTGGTAAATCACAGCAGAGACACCTACCATCTACATATGTCCTGTGTGGACTTATGGGATCCTGTGTTAGTAAACCACCATTCTTTTATATGATTTTATTGCAAACTGAGCTAGTCATGTTCTTTCCTCGATTGTCCCTGTCTCTTTGAGACCTATACTAGATTTTACATGTGTGGATCTTTAATTCTAGTTCCTGTTTTTTGTCTGTGGATATCATCTCTTGTTCCATTCCTAAACCAAACATAGCAAATGCAGAAAAGCAACTAAGGCAGAACATAACTTAATACAAAGTACAGGGGTAAGGACAGGACAGAGTAGAAAACTAAATGATAAACAATGCAAGGCATAGAGATACAGATAATAACATAGATATATTGCAGGGCACAGACAAAGGGCACATATACAGCACACAGAGGCCATGACTAAGGGCTAAGGAATTCAGAAAAAGATACAAAGGGACATACATAAATACAGGAACTTGCCTGACAGTAAAAAATGGTAGTGGTTTGCTTACACCTATTGGCCAAATGATGATTAAGCTTGCCAACCATGTCAAGGTACCCTACTATAGGCAAATCACTAACTATGACAGAATCAACGGATTAACATTGCACATACACACAAGCAAACCTGTAGACTGAGCTGCAATGACAAATGCAAGGCAGCACAAACTGGAAACTAAACCACTGAACAGAATGGGTGTGATTTAAATAGAAGCAGAAAAATAAAGGCGGCGACAAAGAAAACCCAGAATGGAACAAATAGCTAAAAAACATAGAACATTAGGATACTAAGACAGGATAGAACTAAATAGAATTCTACAAAAGGTCAACACCATGACAGGGCAGGAATACTAGACAGGAATGAGCATAAATCATAAACAAGAAAGCAAAGCAAAAAGGATAATGAAATTACTAGATGCAGCCTGGATGAGCCTTCACATGGATGAATGGTTACAGTACCCACTCTTTCAGATACTCAGGACATGATGGAGATCCAGGGCCGGACTGGCCTACCGGGATACCGGGAAAAATCCCGGTAGGCCGCCTACCCTGGGGCTGATTTAAGAATTTCGGCGGCCTTTTAAGAACTTCGGCGGCCGCGGCCCTTTAAGAATTTCGGCGGCCGCCCCTTTAAGAATTTCGGCGGCCACGGCCCTTTAAGAATTTCGGCTGCCCTTTAAGAATTTTGGCGGTCGATTCTCCCTTTAAGAAATTCGGCTTCACCCAGAGCCTGCTGAGTGGGAGAGGAAGGGGAGGGGGCTTCTGCTGCGTGCAACCTGAGAGGAAGCTGCTGGACTGCAGGGTAAGGTATGTACAGTATGGTGCTGGGGAAAGTGAGTGTAAGTGTGTGAGAGAGTGGCAGAGTGCAAGTGTGTGAGTGAGTGGCTGTGTGCAAGTGTGTGAGTGAGTGGCAGAGTACAAGTGTATGAGTGGCAGAGTACAAGTGTGTGAGTGGCAGAGTGCAAGTGTCTGAGAGAGTGGCAGAGTGCAAGTGTGTGAGAGAGTGGCACATCTTGACCAGATATGGCTTACATGATTTATTGTTCAGTCACACCAACAATTGCATTGCTTGCTATATTTTGTCATAATATAGGTGCTTCTAAATGATTAAGAGGTTTTATTATTAAAAAGCAGGGCACCACCACTGTTATATTGTATATTCATGCACCAGATTTTTTGAAGGAACACTGTGAATTAAAAAAAAAAAAATCATGATTTTAAAGAGCCACCTGGGGCAGTTTTATATATTTGACACCCCGTCCACCTCCCAACCTAACTTCCTATATATCCCAAATCCTGTTATTTTGAAAATACAGTTTCTCAGAGATATAGACATAATTCTGTATAGCTGTATAAGTGTAAATTTGTGAGTGGCTAGAAAATTGACTGCAACAATGCTGGCATATTAAATGGCAAAATACTACTGGCATATTAATGGGCAAATTGACTTTGACATATTAATAGCAAAATAATACTGGCATATTAATGGCAAAATAATACTGGAAAATTGGCTGTGGAATATTAGTGGCAAAATAATACTGGTATATTAATGGGCAAATTGACTGAGGCATATTCATTAGAAAATTGGCTGTGGAATATTAATGGGCAAATTGACTGTGGCATATTAATGGGCAAATTGACTGTGGCATATTAATGTCAGAATGATACTCGTATATTAGTGGCAAAATTGGCTGTTGCATATGTTAATGCTGAAGTGGCTGTTGCATGTTAATTGGTACCTGACAGTGGCTTATTTTAATTGGCAAAGTGATGCTGTGGCATGTTCAGTGGGGCAAAATAACATGTACTATGGGGGAAAGTGACAATGTGATTTTTTTCTGCAGGGGCAGCTCTGTGGGACAAAGTTGTGGCATGCAAAATTGTGTGGGTGCAATACGAGTGCATGGCAAATACTGTGGGTACTGAATAGAGTTGCCACCCGGCCGGTATTTTACCGACAGGCTGGTAAAAAGTTCGATTCAGGCCAATGTTAAGTCTATGGAGACAGTACCAAGGCCGGTATTTTTCTGAAGGAAAGGGTGGCAACCCTAGTACTGAATGGTGCTGTGTTAAGTCATTTAGGTGCAATGTGGGTCCATAAGAAGGGAATAGAAACCAGACATGCAATTTTTCAATAACAATTTTATTACATATGAAATAGTTGAATATACCGTATTTGCTCGATTATAAGACGAGGTTTATTTCAGAAAAGAATTTCTGAAAAATACCCCTCGTCTTATAATCGAGGTCGTCTTATAATCTGACCTCAAATTGAGGTCAGATTATAAGACAGCAATCCAGGTCCCCTCTCTAACAGCAGGGGATGTCTGCGCGATGAGCGCAGACTCCCTTGCTGCCGCCAGGCACGACCATCAGAACTTCTGTAATGAAGCCGGGTACTTCCGGCTTCATCATAGATACGTGCAGACATCCTCCATGCTGCCCGACACGGCAGTCTATTATGATGGACCAGCTGTCCGTCATAATAGACTGCCGTGTCTGGCAGAATGGAGGATGTCTGCACGTTTCGTGCAGACATCCCCCGGCTGCCCCCACTAGCCACCAGGGATCGAGTTACAGGTAAGGAAAAGGGGGGGCAGAGAGACAGGGTGAGGGAGGGGGCAGAGAGACAGGGGGAGGGGGGGGGAGACAGAGCAACAAGGGGAGGGAGGGGAAGAGACAGAGACACTCTGGGTGCTGGGGTAAGTCAATATAGCCACCCAGTATGTACACAAGGTTATAGCTCACACAATTCCCTAATTATATATACCCCTGCACAGGGCAATTCATATAACCTTGTGTACTGGTTGCTATGTGTTGCCCTGTGCATGGGGTATATATCAGAGCAGTACGTTAGCTATAATATTGTGTACATACTGGGGGCATAGATTGCCCTGTGCAGGGATATGTACCAGTCTTATCTATAAATAATACACTCTTCAAATGTGCTGTAAAATGCATGGATTGTCCGTTATGAACAAAGAAATAAATATGCAATTCTATGGGGCTGGTATACTTTAATTTCCAGTGCTGGTTTTTATGTAGAAAATCCGCTCTGCGGGAGGGCTTCAGACATGGAATTCGGACACTCAAAATCTCAGACTGGATAAAATGAAACTGAAGGGTCGCTGGAACTAGCATAGATCAAAGGCAGAATCCAAACAGGAACAGCTAACATGATGATGGTGCTAATAAGGCTCCTCTCCATGAACTCCCTTTATTTGCCTATAGCCATTTGTAAAGCCCATGCCACCTGGACCCCATGTGTTAAGTATGATGCCCATAAAAACACCTATATGTTGCTGTTTCTTTTTGAGAAAAGTTTAAGTCCTTGGCTGCTTTCTACCACCCTGGGTCTTTCAACAGTCTCTTCATTTTGGGAGATATCCAATGGTGCAGCTGTAACTTTGGAATAGTGAATCCACATCTTTTATTTCTTGAACTTGATGGCTCTGTGAGAGGTTAACAATATGGATCTGTCCACTGTGGAAGAAGTGTCTCGTTCTTCCAGGACTTGACATACCGTCATGTTCCTTATGAATTGTAGAATCTGGGAGTAATGTAGCAGAGTTCAAGGTTTCATAGACTTCAAATGTGAGATTTGTAGTTTCAAGGAAGATAGCCTCACATTTTCCAAGTCATGTTGGAGTTAGACATCTTGCAGCTCCTCTGTCCATCAATCGGCAAACATCCATCCATTTGCTACAGGATCGTTTTGATTCAGGATATATTCTTGAGTGTATACCTTTAGCAATACTTATCATAATTTTCCTACTATAGTTAACTGGCCTATAATTGCCTGACTAAGATTTTGATCCATATTTAAATATTGGAATGGCATCCACCTTGTTCCAGCCTGTTGGCAACTATAGCTGAACTGAAATTATCCCTAAAGATCAAAAATGATGGTCTGGCCACAATTATGCTTAGCTCTCTAAGTACTCTTAGGTGCATAGCATCTGGCCCTGGGGCTTTGTCTATCTTAACAGTGTATTGCTATACACTATTAATTGCTTAAGCACTTTTTCTTGTTTCAGCCAATCCCATGTTTGCTGTGTCAGGGGCTCATCCATCAGTTCTTCCTTGGTATAAACAGAAGAAAAAAAGTATTTAAAATAGGTGTTTAAAATATATGAGGATTTTCAAGAGAAAATATGGTACATAGAAGTAAACATGTATGTTCAAAGTGCAGAAGACAAAGACATTTATAATGTTGGAGACAGAGACTGTTGTGCTAATAACGGCTAGTTGTATATTTGCACTGCTTTAGAATTGGATGGACAAATTGAAGTTTGAAAATGGCAAGCTTCCTATAAAGGATAAAGTCCTCTCAAGGTTTTCAGGCTGGAACGGTGCTGGTTGCACTTCAGTAGCGTGCCTCACCAGTTCAGAATTACTTTCTATTTGTAGCAGTCTTGATTAAGGGAGAGCAGATGTTTTTAAGCACCAGACACTGTAGAAGAGGGTGTGGTTTGGGATTAACTTCTGGGGCCCAAGTGTCTGGGTGAAGATCAGGCTGGGCAGATCATCTATTGCTGGCATTTTTGTGGGGTGATGGTAGCTAAAGAAAAAATGACTAAAAAAAATAAGAAAAATTATAAAAAATAAATAAAAACTCTCTAGTACAGTTTCAAGTGCCCAGTTTCATTCTGCCAGGAAATTGGTCATCATTTCCAAATATAGGTGTTTTAAATAGTCTCAGATCTCTATCTATCTGTGATTTTAAGAGTGCCTTCTTCCCATCTAATTCACATTTCTTTGGTTAATAGTTTTTCTAAATGTGTAAAATGTGTTTCTACATCTTGGTTGTTATCACAAGGCAAATGAATACAAAGAAAAACGTGACCAGTGCGCTTCAACCAACACTACACACACTTATATTTACCCTTAGAACAAGTATGTATCTTGCAGTGTTGTACAAAGGGAATATAAAAAATAAAAGAATAAAACACACAATAGTGTAATATATCAAAGAAAAAATTAAATAAATAAATAAAGACACTTAAAAAAGCCTCACCAAAGAGGAGAAACGTGTTGTGTGCTATAGGAAACAAGGGATGTGCAACACTGGACTCTTTTTCAAGGATTTTTACCATTTTTACTGCTTTTAATGAAATTGAGGACTCTTCAGATTTTAACTGTAAGAATTCTATGTTTTATTTGTATTACATATTAAACAGTGTTCATTAATATCCTTGACTTCCTTCTTCCTCATGTGTTTTGTGGAGTCTTCCTGGATGAAGTAACGGAACATCATTAACCCTTTCCCTGGGCTCCCTTACGCTGATATCCCTGAGCAAGTAGTTGCTCAGACAAATGTGAGTGGCCACTTGGCACCATTCATTCACTTTATTTCACTTTTTCTTTGATATATTACACTATTGTGTGTTTTATTCTTTTAATTTTTATATTCCCTTTGTACAACACTGCAAGATACATACTTGTTCTAAGGGTAAATATAAGTGTAGTGTTGGTTGAAGCGCACTGGTCACGTTTTTCTTTGTATTGCATTTGTTTTGCTAGAAGTGAGACACTAGCGGTGCCCGAGTGCTGCATACCCATTCACATACAGGCGCAGCAGTCTACACTTTGTGTTTTATAAGGCAAATGAATAGTCAGAGGGCATTTCTTTTGAGCAAGAAATGGTTTAAAGAAATAATGAACAAGATTTTATTGCATTTTTTGTGTCAAAGTGACATGAAGACAGTATTGAAGGTTTGTAAGATGTACATGCACATTTTGGTAAAGAATTTTAAAAAAATATATAAAGGTATTACAATATAATATTCTTTGGAACTTCAGGGGAAAAAAGAAGTGATTCTGATAAGGGGTTGGATAATAGTCATTTATGGGAAGAAGGAAGTGTGTAGATGAGTTACCATATATATTAAGCAAAAGTGGTAGTGGATTAAGCCTTAGAGAGACCATTACATGATTTCGGGAGCTACTATGCGTAGGGTGCAGTGAGAAGGGCAACAGAAAAGGTAGGTGGTGTGGGGAACACAAACCTTTATTTTAAATAAAGATATTTATTTGGCCATAATACGATGTAGTGGTTTTATTTATGTGTATGATGCTCAGCCAACAACATGGGAGACTTTTTGCTGGCTAGCAGAGTGAGTTTTAAATACTGTCCCCATGATGTCCAACTAGCCAAATGAAATAGTGAATTAGTGCAAGCTGCTACAGAGTAATTAAAATGAAAATTTGCATGCACATATAAATATAAATAACTTTGCTGCTCACCCTTATGTGGAAAAATGCCTCTGTTTCCACTTAGATTGATACAAAATAAATGGGATAAAGGGGGCTCAAGGGGGCTCCCATGTGATCCTCTGTTTCTCCTTTAGTACAGTCACTTCTGTTATGATGTTTTTACTTAGACCACGCCCCCTCCGTCTCTTCTATGACAGATCTTTTCTCTTCTTCTTCAGCTCCTCCTCTCCAGTCAGTCCATTGCAGATGTTAATCTGCTCCTTTTTCTCTGTTTAGTTGCAGCTTGGAACTCAGCACAGAAAACGGAGCTTGCATAATCATTACAGGGACAGTGTAGTAAAGCATAAAAAAATCATCAGACACAAATACAGCAAGTAACATTACACAATTAGTAAGACATTACTTCAAAATTCCTTTTAACAGAGCAAAATATCCACACTCCAAACTGAACCTTAACCCCTCATGTGTCAATCTGATGCATCTCACTCTGTCATATATAGTTCCACCATTTAACCCCTCCTGTACTGACCATATATACAATACAGTACTTTTATAAAATGCAGTTCATCTCACAGAATCAATGCATCAGTGTGTCACAAGGAGTAAAGTCCTTGTCCCAAACACCAGAAAACAAGACTTCTATATATTAGTCCACCTGGGTTGCAGCTTACAGGAAATTAAAAAGGTCAAAATCTGAGTTTAACCCTTTAGGTGCCAGTGTTTTCATCTCAAAAACATTCTTGAGGAAAGTAATAATATGGAGCAAGATTTTGTGAAATATGTGATTAAAGGTATAGATATGATCCTCCAAAATAACTATTTTTGGTTTGAGGATGGGTTTTTTCTACAAAAGCTGTTCCAGCCATGGGGAGCAGATTTGCCCCAAGTTACGCCAATTTATTTATGGCGGAGTGGGAAAAGAACTTTGTATGGTCACAACATAGATGGGGGGCAAGTCTGGTCTCCTATCATCGCTACATCGATGACCTGTTCTTTGTTTGGAGGGGGAATGAGGAAGAACTTCTTGAATTCCTGGCTCATTTAAATAACAATGACTGGGGTGTCAAGTTGAATACCGAATATGACAAACAGAGGGTTCATTTTTTGGATTTAGAAATCTATATAGAGCAAAATGAGATCAAAACAAAAACTTTTTTTTAAAAAGTAGATGTTAATAGTTTTATAGGAAGAGACAGCGGACATCACTCCCCATGGTTGGAGAATATTCCAACTAATCAAGCGCAGAGGCTAAAAAGAAATTGCACAGAAGAGTCTGTGTTAATAGACCAACTAGACATTAAGCTTGTTAAATTAACGGGCGCTAGAACATATGTGGGGGGGGGGGACATAAGGGGGCAACATAGGGGCGAGCACCCTGGTGAGGGGGGAGCCTTGAGGGCTGCCTCATCTTGATGGGAGTTGTGATCCCCCTGCTGTATTATTGATGGAGCAGGGGGATCACAACTCCCATCAAGATGAGGCAGCCCTCAAGGCTCCCCCCTCACCAGGGTGATTGCCCCTATGTTGCCCCCTTATGTCCGTCCGTCCCCCCCCGGGTTACTTACAACCTTAGCGTGGTGTGAAGGGGGCGGGAGGTGGGTAGCGTTGCTCCGCTCGCGCATGCGCAGTCTTTACAAAGTTACAGCTGAGTGATCAGCTGTAACTGTGCGCATGCGCAATAAGTAAATTCTCCTGCGATTGCGCAGGAGAATTTGCTTGAGAAATCTGTCAGCAGGGCTGGCCTTAAGTGTTCCGGCGCCCTGTGCGGGATTCCCCCATGGCGCCCCCCCCCCCATGTATGTATCTCTCTGCCTTCCCATGTTTTCCCTTTCCTCTTCATTGTCCTGTCTGTCTCTCTGTAACTCCCCCATACCTGTTCTCTATCTCCCTCTATTCTGTCTCTCTCCTCCCATTCCTCTGTTCTGTCTCTCTCCTGCCCTTCCTCTGTTCTGTCTCTCTCTCTCCCCCTGTTCTGTCTCTCCCCCCCCTGTTCTATCTCTCTAACCCTGGTCTGTCTCTCTCTCTCCCCATTCCCCCTGTTCTGTCTTTCTCTCCCTCCCTCCCCGTCTGTCTCTCTCTCCCACTTCCCCCTGTTCTGTCTCTCTCTCCCCCCCTGTACTGTCTCTCCCCCCTTTTCTGTCTCTCTCTCCCCCCGTTCTGTCTCTCCCCCCCTGTTCTCTCTCTCCCCCCCTGTACTGTATGTCTCTCTCTCTCCCCCTTCCCCCTGTTCTGTCTCTTTCTCCCTCCCTCTGTTCTTTCTCTCTACCCCCTGTTCTGTATCTCTCTCTCCCCCTTCCAGCTGTTCTGTCTCTCCCCCTCCAGCTGTTCTGTCTCTCCCCCTCCCCCTGTTCTGTCTTTCTCTCCCTCCTTCCCCCTGTCTGTCTCTCTCTCCCCCTTCCCCCCTTTCTGTCTCTCTCCCCCCCCTGTTCTGTCTGTCTCTCTCTCTCCCCCTGTTCTGTCTTTCTCTCCCTCCTTCCCCCTGTCTGTCTCTCTCTCCCCCTTCCCCCCTTTCTGTCTCTCTCTCCCCCCCTGTTCTGTCTCTCTCTCCCTCCCTCTGTTCTTTCTCTCTACCCCCCTGTTCTGTATCTCTCTCTCCCCCCTCCAGCTGTTCTGTCTCTCCCCCTCCCCCTGTTCTGTCTCTCCCCCTTGCCCTGTCTCTCTCTCCCCCCTGCCTGCCCTTCCTCTGTTCTGTCTCTCTCTCCCCCCCTGTTCTGTCTCTCCCCCCCCCTGTTCTGTCTCTCCATCCCTGTTCTGTCTCCCCCCCCCTGTTCTGTCTCTCTCCCCCCCTGTTCTGTCTCTCCCCCCTGTTCTGTCTCTCTAGCCCTGTTCTGTCTCTCTATCTCCCCATTCCCCCTGTTCTGTCTTTCTCTCCCTCCCTCCCCGTCTGTCTCTCTCTCCCCCTTCCCCCTGTTCTGTCTCTCTCTCCCCCCCTGTTCTGTCTGTCTCTCTCTCTCCCCCTTCCCCCTGTTCTGTCTCTCTCTCCCTCCCTCTGTTCTTTCTCTCTACCCCCTGTTCTGTATCTCTCTCTCCCCCTTCCAGCTGTTCTGTCTCTCCACCTCCAGCTGTTCTGTCTCTCCCCCTCCAGCTGTTCTGTCTCTCCCCCTCCCCCTCCCCCTGTTCTGTCTTTCTCTCCCTCCCTCCCCCTGTCTGTCTCTCTCTCCCCCTTCCCCCTGTTCTGTCTCTCCCCCCCCCCCTGTTCTGTCTGTCTCTCTCTCTCCCCCTTCCCCCTGTTCTGTCTCTCTCTCCCCCCCCCCTGTTCTGTCTGTCTCTCTCTCTCCCCCTTCCCCCTGTTCTCTCTCTCTCCCTCCCTCTGTTCTTTCTCTCTACCCCCCTGTTCTGTATCTCTCTCCCCTGCTCTGCTTCACAGGGTGGGGGCGGAGCTACACCGCTCAGCCGGTTAGCTCCACCCCCTCCCGGGATCTAGCAGAGCATGCCGAGCAGAGGGCTGGTGAGGGGGGATCTTTAGATCTCCCCCACCCAGTGCCTCTACCGGCTTTTTTTTTTTTTTCTTTTGGCGGGAGGGAGTCTCTGCGTTCCAAGTCCCAACGGCTGTCCGTGGGGCACATGCGCAGTAGTGCAATCCCACGGACACAGGGACTGGACGCAGAGACACTTGAAGATTATTATAGAGGATTCTTTGTCTTTTGGCCTTTGTACTGTTTAACTCGTTATAGCCTCTGTCATTTTTTGGTAAACTTAATTTTTCTTTATTTTTTTTTGTTAATGTTAATTTTCCTGTTATTTAATAGATCTATTTTCTATTCTTTGTCTTTTGGACTTAGTACTGTTAAACTCATTATAGCCCATGTCATTTTTTATTAAACTGTATTTTTCTTTTTTTTTTATGTTAATCTTCCT
Source organism: Pelodytes ibericus (assembly GCA_036172795.1). Lineage (NCBI taxonomy): Eukaryota > Metazoa > Chordata > Amphibia > Anura > Pelodytidae > Pelodytes > Pelodytes ibericus. Next base: position 62,031,051 of record CM069861.1, read on the forward strand.
GTTATTTAATAGATCTATTTTCTATTTTTTGTCTTTTGGACTTAGTACTGTTAAACTCATTATAGCCCATGTCATTTTTTATTAAACTGTACTTTTCTTTTTTTTTTTTAATGTTAATTTTCCTGTTATTTAATAGATCTATTTTCTATTCTTTGTCTTTTGGACTTAGTACTGTTAAACTCATTATAGCCCATGTCATTTTTTATTAAACTGTATTTTTTTTTTTTTTTTTTAACTACATGCCCATGTCACCTAGTAACGGCTGTCCGTGGGGCAGTGTCTCTGCGTCCAGTCTGTTGCCCTAGCAACCCACGGACACAGGGACTGGACGCAGAGACACTTGAACATTATTATAGAGGATTGGAGATTTTAAAAGAACGTCTAATGACAAGAAATTACGCAGAGGAAGAGATAGCACTTGCTTTTAATAAAGTTAAGACATTAGAAAGAGATTCACTTTTGGAGTATAAAGAGAAAAAGGAGACAAATGAGATAAATAAAAACATGAATCTTCCTATAGTGTTAGACTATAATAATAAAAATAAACAATTAAGGAAGATTATTTTTAAACATTGGGATATCCTCAAACAAGATGAGATGCTGAAAGGAATTCTACCAGAGAGACCTAAGATAGTATTCAGAGGGGCACCGTCCATTAGGAGGTGCATCACTACCAGCTCAACAAGGATCATAAAAAAGGAAGTTGACTCATTCCTTGACCAGAACCCTGGCTTTTACCACTGCAACACCTGCAATGCATGCAAACAAACAAAAAAGCAAGCTGGCAGGGTACAATGTTTTACATCAAGGGCCACAGGGAAAGAATACAAAATCGAGAGTTTTTTAAATTGTAAATCAAGTAATGTGATATACTTGCTGGAATGTCCATGTGGGTTGCAGTACATAGGTCGGACAACAAGGAAGGTTAAAACCAGAATAGGAGAACATTGTAATAATATTCGAAAAAAACACACACGGTGTCCCCAAACATTTTTTCAAACACAATAGTAACCCTAAAGAGTTAATTTTCACTGCTATAGCAAAGTATAAAACATATTGGAGAGGAGGAGACTCCTGGAAAGAACTTGGAAAATTAGAAATGAAGTGGGTATATGAGATGAAAACACTGGCACCTAAAGGGTTAAACTCAGATTTTGACCTTTTTCATTTCCTGTAAGCTGCAACCCAGGTGGACTAATATATAGAAGTCTTGTTTTCTGGTGTTTGGGAGAAGGACTTTACTCCTTGTGACACACTGATGCATTGATTCTGTGAGATGAACTGCATTTTATAAAAGTACTGTATTGTATATATGGTCAGTACAGGAGGGGTTAAATGGTGGAACTATATATGACAGAGTGAGATGCATCAGATTGACACATGAGGGGTTAAGGTTCAGTTTGGAGTGTGGATATTTTGCTCTGTTAAAAGGAATTTTGAAGTAATGTCTTACTAATTGTGTAATGTTACTTGCTGTATTTGTGTCTGATGATGTTTTTATGCTTTACTACACTGTCCCTGTAATGATTATGCAAGCTCCGTTTTCTGTGCTGAGTTCCAAGCTGCAGCTAAACAGAGAAAAAGGAGGCAAGGACTAGCAGATTAACATTGACCAATGGACTGACTGGAGAGGAGGAGCTGAAGAAGAAGAGAAAAGATCTGTCATTAGAAGAGACGGAGGGGGCGTGGTCTAAGTAAAAACGTCATAACAAAAGTGACTGTACTAAAGGAGAAACAGAGGATCACATGGGACACTTGAAAAAGCCTCAACAAGAGGAGAAACGCGTTGTGTGAGAGGAGAGGAGTGCACAGACAACACTATTGGTTTTATGGACAAGCATCTGGGACTTTTAAAACGTTTTTAAATGTAAGATCTTACTGTTTGTTGGTTTTATTGCTTATATTAAAATACTTACTTGTGCAATCCTGCCTTCTCCTTCCCATGTGATCTGGATATCTGGGCTGCCTCTGGAGCTGGTTTACAAGATCTACCTGCTCTTATCTGAGCTCACCCACGCTATTTATCTTGAGCAGGGTATTGCTCATGTAAATGTGAGTGTACCATTTATGCACTTTGCACTATTATACCATTGCACTGATATACTACACTATTATTGTTTTTGTTTTTTCCCTTTGCATAATATCTGAGCATTTCGTCTCATAGAAAAGGGTAATGCTCCTTTTTTCTAGTGTTGGTCACTAGCGCACATGTTCACTTTATTGTATTTGTACTATATGTATAGGGCTACTCGATAAACAGATATTTGAAGGAAATTTAGATGGGTATTTCAAACTTTAGGCCAAAGTAGCAGAGTTGGAAAACATTTCTAATGTAGCTGAATGGGAAAATTTTACCAGATCAGCTACTTTGTCCTTAAGTTTGACATTTCTCACTCAATTCCCTGAAATGTGCTCTTTATTGAGTAGAACCTTTAGTGTACCACCTGTGTCCAAGCATATAATGTATGTCCACCCTTATGCTATATAATTTAGGCTTCCCAAAGCGACTTACTACCTGTCAGATCTTCTAAAGCTATGTCAATGATGGATAGCCAATTTGGACTATATTTCCAAATGATTGGAAGAGCATCATGGGGAATGTAGTCTAAAACAGGTCAAGTGCTGAAGTGTAGTCATCACTGTGCTTTGAAGATAAAGTTCTCACTTCAGCACAGTGGCGTCCTGAGGGGGGGGGCGGGGGGGGGACCGCACCGGGTGACACCTCCAGCAGGGGTGACATCGGTGCTGCCTGCACCCCCCGCATCGCGCTGCTGTGTGTGTGTGTGTGGCATAATTATGGGGCACCTGTGTGTGGCATAATTAATTGGGCAGAGGTGTTGCATAAATAGTGGGGCTCTGGTGTGGCATAAGTTATGGGGCTCCTGTGTGTGGCATAATTAATAGGCCATCTAACTGACATTACTAAGGAATCTGTTTGGCATTGTATGGAGAAAATCCAGGGGGGTGACACCATGAGTTTCCGCACCAGGTGACACCAACCCTAGTGACGCCCCTGCTTCAGCAGATATAGACCCTTTTCAATTCAGACAGAGCTGTTAACAGAATACTTCATTAAAAAATAGCAGTCATTATTGGAGAGAAAACTGGTGAAATGGGCAGCAGGGTGAGGAGCTCTGCTGCTTGTACCAACACAATGTAATGTTTATCTGCCATTGTTATACAAATACTAAACTTGCACATTAAACTGCCCTTCCTACTCCTCTTTACTTTAACAATTAAACAAGTTCTCAGCGACTGAAAGGTATTACAGATTGTGGGAGATCTTTTCTTATTAAATATCTATTATCCCTAGCATTCTTATGTCATAAAATGTGCCATTATATTTATTAATTTTGTGTATCACTCTCTTACCAAATGCAATAGTGCACACCAGCTATAGCACATCTTCAATCCTCAGGGATAGGGCATATTGCATATTTATTGTTTGTAATGCTCATTGCTAATATTCATTATAGCATATAATAATATACTAATAGCTTATTCTTATTCATTTATACAAAATATTTAAATGCCCTATACATATACAAGCAATGGTTAATAGGTATGCCTATAGCTTTTTTCTTATATACTGTATAGCTATTGCTCATTGGTAAATTGAAAATCTATCTATATGCATCCTGTACCTCTAGTCTATATCTGTAACTATGCATTTAATACCTCTGTGTCTATCCTTCATCTGTACCTATGCATCCTATACCTTTTATCTATCTTATATCTATACCTTTACCTATGCATTACTATACCTGTATCTTATATCTGTACCTGTGCATCCTGCACCTGTGTCTGTTCATATAGCTTATATCTGTCCCTATGGATCCTGTACCTGTCCATATAGCCTACCTCTGTACCTATGTATCCTGTATCTTTATCTATATATGCATCTGTATAATAAATGTACTCATGCATCATCATGTACCTATATCTATCTACATCTATCCTATATCTATACCTATGCATTCTGTACCTCTATCGATCATGAGACATCATTGTATTTTAAGTATTATTAAAGCTGTGGGCTATAGCCCCAGATCATTTTTGAGCCTAGCAAACGCCCCTGCTCCACGATTTAGTAAAATGTCTACTCATATCAACTTGCAATAATTTCCGGATACTATTCACAATACGCAATTACCTTTTAATACCATATTTACATTTTTCAATAAAAAATGTTTATCATTGTGTGTTTGTCAACAAATGCTACAATAAAAGGATCTGTAGCATCTAAAAATATCTAAATTATAAGTATCTAATTTTTTTTATGTATTGTGGTTAATTTCACTTGCTATTTACCCTATATTTTACTATATATAGCGCTGTCCATTTAGATATTAAGGTGTTTATCTTTGCATGTCAATTTAGGCAAGACACTGCATCAAATATAATACATAAATATACATGGGGAAAAATCATCATTCATCAGTAAAAAACATAGTAAAAAACAAAGTACATTTACTTATTATTACCAAATACAAATACTGGCACTGATTTGACTAAATGTGTATCTAAAGACTTCTAAAGATCTAGTTTAAAACCTAAGGAGAAAAAGAGGCAAAGAAGTATTTAAATCGATATGCATATAAAACAAGTTTTCTAAGTAGTATGGAACAATCTTCTTCCTCCTCCGGTGCCACATCCTCTTCCATCATCGCCCTAAGCGTTTTTTCAAGGAGACATACAAGTGGGATAGTAAGGCTGAGAACGGCGTCATTGGCACTGGCCATGTTGGTGGAGTACTCGAAACAGTGCAAAATGGCACACAGGTCTTGCATGGAGGCCCACTCATTGGTGTTGAAGTGGTGCTGTTCCGCAGAGCGACTGACCAGTGTGTGCTGCAGCTGATACTCCACTATCACCTGCTGCTGCTCGCACAATCTCTCCAGCATGTGCAAGGTGGAGTTCCACCCTGTGGGCACGTTGCATATGAGGCGGTGAGCGGGAAGGCCTAAGTTACGCTGCAGCACAGACAGGCGAGCAACAGCAGGGTGAGAACGCCTAAAGTGCGCACAGACGGCCCGCACATTCTGCAGCAGCTCTGATATATCTGATAGTTTTTCAGGAATTTCTGCACCATCAAATTCAGCACATGCGCCAGGCAAGGGATGTGCGTCAAACCGGCTAGTCCCAGAGCTGCTACGAGATTTCACCCATTATCGCACACCACCAGGCCGGGCTTGAGGCTCAGTGGCAACAACCACTCATTGATCTGTTGTTCCATGCCCGTCCACAACTCCTGCACGCTGTGGGTTTTTTCCCCCAAACGTATGAGTTTTAAAAGAGCCTGCTGTTGTTTCCCCCTGGCTGTGCTGAAGTTGGTGGTGAAGGTGTTATGCTGACCGGGTGAGGAGGTGGTAGAGGAGAAGGAAGAAGCTGAGTAGGAGGCAACAGGAGGCAAAGAGAAATGCCCTGCAATCCTCGGTGGCGGAAGGACATGCGCCAAACTGCTATCTGCCTCAGGCCCAGCCGACACTACATTTGCCCAGTGTGCATTTAGGGAGATATAGCGTCCCTGCCCGTGCTTACTGGTCCACGTATCTGTGGTTATGTGGACCTTGCCACAGATGGCGTTGCGCAGTGCACACCTGATTTTGTCCACCACTTGCTTGTGCAGGGAAGGGATGGCTAGCCGGGAAAAGTAGTGGCGGCTGGGAACAACGTATTGTGGGACAGCCATCGCCATCAGGTTTTTAAAACTGTCCGTCTCCAACAGACGAAATTACAGCATTTCAAAGGCCAGAAATTTGGAAATGCTGGCATTCAGGGCCAGTGTTCGCGGGTGGGTAGGGCCATACTTCCTCTTTCTCTCCAGTGTTTGGGAGATGGACAGCTGAACGCTTCCATGGGACAGTGTGGAAATGCTTGGGGACTGTTGGCGGACGTTGTGGCTTTGCTGCCACTTCCTCTATTTACTCAGTTGCAGGTGCCACTGTGACTCCAGAGCTGGAGGAAGAGGCCAAGACAGCAGCAGAAGAGGAAGCAGGAGGAGCCTGAGACCTTTCTTGGGTTTTGAGATGCTTACTCCACTGCAGCTCGTGCTTTGCATGTAGATGCCTGGTCATGCAGGTTGTGCTCATGTTTAGCACGTTAATGCCTCGCTTCAGGTTCTGATTGCACAGCTTGAAAACCACTTGTGTCTTGTCGTCAGCACATTGTCTAAAGAACTGCCACGCCAGGGAACTCCTTGGAGCTGGCTTTGGTGTGCTCGGCCCCTGGGTGCTGTGGGTAGTAGCAGGTGTACTGTCTAGGGGACAGCCGCTACGGCTTTGCACCTTGCTCCCTCTTATCCTGCGCTGGTGACTCTTTGCGACCACTGCCTCTTCCTCCAAACTGGACACGTCACTCGCATGACCTTGATTCCATGTGGGGTCTAGGACCTCATCATCCTCCACATCATCTTCCACCCACTCCTCAACCCTGCCCTTCTTGCCGGTTGCACACTGCCGAAAGACACAGCAGTTGGCACCTGTGTTTCGTCATCATCAGAGACGTGCTGCGGAGGTCCTCGCATGTCCACATCCTGACACATAAGTGGTTGTGCATCAGTGCACTCAATCTCTTCCACTTCTGGGGCAAGGCTAGGTTTGATGACCCCGCCAGCAGAGTCATCAAAAAGCAAAAGAGACTGCTGCATGACTTGTGGCTCAGACTGCTTGACTGATTTGCAAGGGGGTGAGGTGAAAGACAGATGGCCATGGGCTGCAGGTGTCAACTCTGAGCTTTCAGCACGGGACCGGGTGGGAGACAATGTGAAAGAACTGGAGGCACTGTCAGCCACCCAATCGACTATCGCCTGTACTTGTTCTGGCCTCACCATTCTAAGAATAGCATTCGGGCCTACCAAGTAACGCTGAAGGTTCTGTCTCGTACTAGCACTTGAGGAAGGTGTTTCACTTGTGCGTGTAGCTGGCACAGATCAACAACATCCCCTACTTGCAACAGGAGCTCCACCAGCAGCACCACGACCAGGGCCACGTCCCTTATTTGACGCTCTCCTCATTCTTTGCGGTCACCCACCAAAGTAACAGATGGTTAATGTCAGGCGACAATGTAACTGCCAATAGTCAACAATTTTTATTTGTATTTTTTTTGTTTTTTTGTTTATTGGACTGCAAGAAATGCACCGCAAGACGTAAATGTACTATTTATCACCTGTACTGTAAGCACAGTATTGGACTGTTCTATTTGACTCTCAGATATGAAGTGCACCGCAAGACGCAAATGTACTATTTAGCACCCAAAACTATTAGAATTTTTCAAACTGTGCTGTAAGCACAGTATTTGACGGTTCTATTTGACTCTCAGATATGAAGTGCAGGACGCAAATGTAATATTTAACATCAACAAATTGCAGTATTTAAAAATCACTAGATGTTGCCCACTGAGCTAACAGAACAGGATTAAAGTCATGTGCCTGGCACACATGCAGCTGCAAGTGCACTGCACTCTCTGTGGCACTGGGCTCAGGGCAGGGTACAAATATGTAGTATAGCACCCACTAAAATAATCACTGTAATTTGAATAATCGCTGTAGTTTGCAGATTCAACACCAGATTTTTTTTTAATCTGTCCCTCACAGCTGCAGCATCCTCTTCTTACACTAAGAAGAGCTCATGTGATGTGCTTGTACGTGACTCCAGCTTATATATAGAGGCTGGGTCACATGCTGCACTGGCCAATTAGTAGGCATGGCTGTGATGGCTTCTAAGGGCAAACGAGTCAAACGCTTGTTGATTGGCTGGCCTTCCATACAGTGGAATGTCCGTGTTCGGGTCCGGGGTCCAAAAACCATAATGTTCCGTACGAACCCGAACAGTGCGGTTCGAGTTCGCTCAACACTATCTGTGGCATACTATTTGGCAATTTAACTGTGTCATATTAATAGGCAAATTGGCTGTGTCATATTAATGGTCAAACAGAGGAATAATAATGGGCAAACAATGGATGTGGCTTATTAATGGGCAATTTGGATGTGGAATATTAATCAGCAAATTGTCTCTGGAATATTAATTTGACTGTGGCATATTAACAGGCAAATTTGCTAAAGCATATCAATGGGCAATTTGGATGTGGAATGTTAGTGGGCAATTTGGATGTGGTATATTAGTGGGCAAATTGGCTCTGGCATGTTAAAATAAATATTGGCTGTGGCATATTAATGGGCAATTTGTTAGTAGCATATTAATGGAAAAATTAACTGTGGTATATTAATGGGCAAATTGGTGGTGGCATATTAATGGTAAATTTAGCTGTTGCATACTAATGGACGATTTTGATATGGCATATTAATGGGTAAATATACTGTGGCAAATTAATGGCCAATTTGGATGTGGTATATTCATGGGCAAATTGGCTGTGGCATAGGAATGGGCAAAAAGTGGCATATTATTAAGCAATTTTGCATATTTATGGACAAAAGTTGGCATTTTAATGTCAAATTTTCTGTGGCATAATAATGGACACATTGGCTGTGGCATATTATTTGGCAATCTGGTTGTGGCATATTAATAGTCAAATTGTGTCATATTAATGGGCACACATTGGCATATTAATGATCAAATTATCATTTGGATGTGGTAAATTAATGGGAAAATTGGCTGTGGCATATGAACTGACAATTTGGCTGTTACAAATTAATGGGCAAAAAAGTGGCATATTAATGGGTAATATGACTGTGGCATATAAATGTGCAAACTGTGGCATATTAATGAGAAATTTGGATGTGGCATATTGATTAGCAAATTGGCTTTGGAATTTTAATGGGCAAATAGTGGAATATTAATGGGCACACTTTAGGCATATTAATGTCAAAAATATCTGTGGCATATTAATAGGCAAGTTGGATGTGGCATAATAATGGAAAATTTGGATATGGAATATCAATTGTCAGACAGTGGCATAAATAATGGGCAATTTAACTGTGGCATATTAATGGGAAATTTGGATGTGGCACATTAATGGCCAAATTGATTGTGGCATATTAATGGGAAGACAGTGTCATATAATTGGGTAATTTGGCTGTGGCATGTTAATGGGAAATTTGGAAGTGGTATATTAGTGGGCAAATTGGCTGTGGCATATTAATCGGATATTTGGCTATTTCATAATAATGGGCAAAAAAAAATTGTGGCATATTAATGGGCAAACATCAGCATATTAATGGACAAATTCTATGTGGCATAATAATTAGCAATTTGGATGTGGCCTAATAACAAGCAATTTGGATGCTTGTCTGTGGTATATTAATGGAATATTTGGATGAGGCAAATTAATGGGCAACTTGTCTGTGGCATATTGATCGGCATAATAGGCAATTTGGATGTGATAAATTAATGGGAAAATTGGCTGTGGCATATGAACTGACAATTTGGCTGTTACAAATTAATGGGCAAACAAGTGGCATATTAATGGGTAATATGACTGTGGCATATAAATGTGCAAACAGTGGCATATTAGTTGGAAATTTGGATGTGGCATATTGATTAGCAAATTAACTTTGGAATTTTAATGGGCAAATAGTGGAATATTAATGGGCACACTTTAGGCATATTAATGTCAAAAATATCTGTGGCATATTAATAGGCAAGTTGGATGTGGAATAATAATGGAAAATTTGGATTAGTCAGACAGTGGCATGAATAATAGACAATTCAACTGTGGCATATTAATGGGAAATTTGGATGTGGCACATTAATGGGCAAATTGTGGCATATTAATGGGAAGACAGTGTCATATAAATGGGTAATTTGGCTGTGGCATGTTAATGGGAAATTTGGAAGTGGTATATTAGTGGGCAAATTGGCTCTGGCATATTAATGGGATATTTGGCTATGGCATAATTGGCAATTTGACTCTGGCATATTCATAGACATATTGGTTGTAGCATATTAATTGGAAAATTGGTGGTGATATATTCATGGGTAAACAGTGGCATGTTAATGAGCAATTTTGCTGTGGCATATTAATGGGCAAACATCGGCATATTAATGGACAAATTGTATGTGGCATAATAATTTGCAATTTGGATGTGGCCTAATGACAAGCAATTTGGATGCTTGTCTGTGGTATATTAATGGAATATTTGGATATATTGGAGGCAAATTAATGGGCAACTTGTCTGTGGCATATTGATAGGCATAATAGGCAATTTGGATGTGGTATAATCATGGGAAATGTTGATATGGTATATTAATGGGCAAAACGTATGTGGAATTTTAAAGGAAAAACAGTGGAAAATGAATGGGCAATTTGGATGTGGCATAATAATGTGCAATTTGGATGGGGCATATTAATAGTCAAATTGCCTGTGGCATATTAATGGGCAATTTGAATGTGGCATATTAATTGGCAAACAGTGGCATGTTAATGGGCAAATTGTTTGTGGCATTTGAATGGTCAATTTGGCTGTGGCCTATTAATGGCCTAAAAGTAGCATATTAATGAGCGAATTGGCTCGGGCATAGTAATGGCAAATTTGGATGTGGCATGTTAATGGCCAAATTGGCTGTAGCATATTAAAGGGCAAACAGTGGCAAATTAATAGGGCATTTGGCTGTTTAATATTAATGGGCAAACAGGGCTAATTGTCAGTGGCATATTAATTGACAATTTGGATGTGGCTAATTGCCAAATTGTGGCATATTAATTGGCAAACAGTGGCATATTAATGGTTAATTTGTCTGTAGCACGTTAGTGGGCAATTTGGATGTGGCATGATTATGTGCAATTTGGATGTAGTATATTAAAGGGTAAATTAATTGAAATTGGCTGTGGCATTTTAATGGTCAATTTGACTGGCATATTAATGGAAAATGTGAATGCGGCATGTCAATGGGTAATTTGGATATGGTATATTAATGGACAAATTGTCTGTTTCATATTTTTTTTTTCCTTATTTATACATTTTATTAGTAAAAAAATATTGACAATACAGACGATGTGAAGTTATTACATTAAAATCACATCGAATAACACAGACTCCATATGAGCACCATAAATAACTTGCCGCTGCCACACTTCCCCTTATGTTAAGAGATTGCAACCAACGAGTTGCCACAGACTCTTAGTGGCAAACATCTCAAAGGGTAACAATGGGAATTTAGTGAGCTATTGTGTTGGAAAATAGCACATAAATGCCTTATATATTGTACCACCTGCCTCCAGGGGTAGGTGGAAGCAGAAAATGTTAAACCACATACTTCACCTCATGTGGCAGCCTTATTACCTAAGCAAGTTCTTTGGGAGTCACATAAAAAACAGTACTACATTTATCAGACAAAAAAACATTTAGACAATAATCTATCCTGCTGGCAGACAAGGGGGGGGGGTATAGCGGCTCGTGCAAAGTCCCCTATCAGAGAAATCCCCAACCCGCCTTTCTTGGGTGCCCTAGATAGTATCTGTATTCCTAGCCGTGGCCTCTTATTATTCCAAATAAATCGTGAAAAAGATGTTTGTATCATCTGCAGCCAAGGAGCTGGGATCTTGAATGGGAGCATACGAAAAACATAGGTGAATTTGGGGAGGATATTTGCCTTAATCACATTAATTCTTCCCCACCACGATATGTATAATGGCTTCCACGCTACTAACTTTCTATTTGTTTCCCTCATCAGGGGGAGAAAATTAATCCGCACCCAGTCTTTTGGGTCCACGGAAACATTCACCCCCAGATAGTGAAAGGGACCAATTCGTCTTAGGTCTCTATCAGCTAGTCTCTGGTATACGGCAATGTATCACTCTTATTTGGATTCACGTGGTGAGAGTTGGAAACACATCAGCGAACGCGTTCGGAGAGTAACTCAAGTCTGACACAGAGGTCGTTCGTTAAGTAACTCTAAAGTTTATTGTAAAGACAAGCACTTATATAGAAGCAACAAGGCGTTGGCTGGCGTAACATAATTGGGGGACAAAGAAAAGGGGAGTGGACATAGAATACATACATGTTACAAATAGTTATATAATGAACTAACAGTAATCTATCTATGGTTCTACTAAGAAATACAAAACTCCTGAGATGCAGACACAGGATATGACCCCTAGGTCATTTCTCCTATACATCTTTTTCTCTAACCTAGGCTTGACGCATATAATGTCTAGTATCATTAGATTTATTACATAGAAAGGAGACTGACCGTCTATGTGTGTAGATTATGTGATAGACACAGACAAAGAATGTGCTCCCTCCAATAGGGGAGGGGGGTTTAACCCTTCCCTGAAGTTAACTCTTCCAATGCTGAATTAACTCATGTTATGTGTTAACACAATAAATATAAGTTTACCCTAACAGTTCCACTCTTTTTTCCATTACAACATAATGGATAACCATGTTGACAAAATCACTGTTTTTATAGGTTTTCTCTTTACAGATTTCAGGGCCTTAGCATTGATGCATTTAGCACACTTTACAATTATATAAAAGGCACCTATAGATACCATTACTAAATCAATGCACATAACTATCTTATTTCCCAAATCTCCTTACCACAAGCATATTCCAAATGTCCAATCAAAACCTGTGGCCTACCTTATATCTGCAACCACATCTCTTATATTATTTAACTACTGTTAGATAAAATTGGAGTGGTCTGATAAATTAAAACAACATATTCAATCAACAATCCCACATCCATAATAACGCTTTAATAACCGACTATGACTGTCCTGTTTTACCTGACTGCCTCAGGACAATACTGACATCTAACATTAACTCTTTTATAACTTGCAAGATTAGGTTTAGACCTTTGATGACTGAGAAGACCTTGGCTTCGCTAAGCAGAGATATTGGACTTGCAATCTAAAACAAAATCATAGTATCTCTCTCTTAAATATGGAAGGCTTGCCATAACTAAATATGTTACATAATGTTACATAATGGCATGACCTGATGACCCAAAAACACATGTGGTCACAAAACTAAATTAAATGTCTATTGTTCATTGCTCCTCTTACCCTGCCTAATAAAACCCCTAAGGTTATTAGTTAGCAATCCTCAAAAGCCAATAGATGCATGTAAAAAATAAGACATATTAATCTGGAGTTTGCCATTCCCCAGGACTGTTATTGGCTGAATACTTTACGGACTTAAAGCAAAACAGAGAACATGCATTCAAAACACACAAAATGGCATGCATTCAGAACACAAAGTGGCAGTCACACGAAATGGCAGCGGACAAAACAATATGGTCTCCCATCCACGACATGACTACTGTTCTCCCCTTTTATTCTTAGAAATTGACATTGTCTGTTTTTAAGGATAACCATCAGGAGTTGCCTGGTCAACATAATCCTTGTATCCAAGGTGATAAGGCACACTTCCTCGATTTCACACATTGGTAGGTCATCCAGCTTAATTGCACTGTAAGCTTCCATAATGGGGAATATTTGAGCAGCGTTTTCCAGTTTTCTCATAGGGGTATGATGTCAGTGGTCAGGATGCACTTGAGGATGAGACCCTTGAAACAAACAACATAAACACAGACAATTAGCAACACTGATCTCACACATGCCAAACCACTTACAAGTTTCGCTCCAAGAGATCCTAGCCAATTTCCCAGTCCCAGAGGATCTCACGGATAACCTGTGGACACTTTTTAACCTACTCCTCAAATCTATAATCCTTCTTGATTAAACTCTCTTATAAAAACGAACTTATTTTAAAGTATCTGAGAAGTTTCCTAACATTCTCTATACAAAATTCCACAAAAAGATTATCAAAATACAATTTCTTTATGGGTCGACTCAATTGTGTTTGATAGAGTCAGTCAGTCTAATTGTTAAATCTGAAAATCTCACTATACTCATAACAGACCCATAATTTCTCAATTAAACAAATCTTTACCACAAAGATTACAAATCATCAATAATAATTGTATACATATACACGTGAGACGTGATCACGCACGCGGGTAGGAGGGGCTGCGAGACGCGAGGGACGCATGGATCACAGCATCTCGGCCAGCAAGACGCCGGGTAAGACGGTTGCTGGTAACCGGATCCGGAGCATAGAGCTAGATCCTTATACCTCTCCCTCTGGCCGATGACCTGCTCGAAGTGACTAGCCACCTGCTTCCCTGGGGACCTCCGGAGGACTAAGAGAGTAAAGGACAGATAAGTAACGGAGTGTGGGGTCTGTTAAATCTGTTAAAGCAGTGTATAAGGAATGTTACTGAAAGTTACCTCCACACAGCACCAAATGTTTTTAAGGAGTCTTTGAATTTGAAAGACTTATTGGTCCCAAACAGAGGTATAGGCTCTAACAAGAGTTAAGTCAAAAATACACTCTGAGGGAAATTAGGGCCAAGGAAAGATTAACTAGTTATAATCAATTGATTTCCATTATACTCAGCTGTTAAAAATAAGGAGTACCCTTAACATATAGCCACGTATTATAAATCAACAGACAGCCTCTCCCTGCTTACTAAGAGTTGGAAATAAGCAGAAATAAAATACATCAAATAAAAACAGTATCAAACCAGATTCAGACATAAAAGTAAGGACTGGCAATCACAAAAAGAGAGGAGAAAGGGGAAAAGAAAATACATACACACTCCACATATATGGAGTTAAGTTTAATTGGATAGATTTGGTCAGTTGGCAGGCGTCCACTTTTAAAACCCATACAGCAGATCATATTAAGAGGGAAAGCAATAGTGGAGGATTTGCCTCCCCCCCTTTCTCTCTCTACATACATAAGGGGCAGCACTTGCCTCTCCAATCTATTCCAAAGGAAATAATCACCGTAAAACCCGGGTGGTGCGGGTTTTCCACATGTGTTCCACTCATCAATGACCGAAAAAAAAAATAGAGGAGTTGCAATCGTTTTCTCAAGCACTCTGAAAATCTATACCAAATATGTTGAACAAGATAGTAATGGGAGATACCTGATATGGATCGGTACTATAGATAAAGTGAGATACACTCTGGTGAACCTATACCTCCCCAATACAGACCCATTGTCCGTGTTGACTAAAATACTAGAGAAAGCACAAAAAATAAGAGAAGGCATAATGGTTATCGCAGGAGATTTTAATTGTGTGTTAGACACGGATATGGAGAAACGGATCTCAAAAAATAAAAAAAAATTGTAAAAATTGGACCAAAAAGGCAAGAGCTTTTCGAAATCTAATCCATAAATCTGGCCTCTATGATATTTGGAGAGTAACACATCCAAACGAAAGAGATTATACACACTTCTCGAACATTCATCATACATATTCTAGGATAGATCTGGTCTTTGGGGATGCCGACACTATAAGAAATATCAATAATATAAACATAAAAGAAATTACTTGGTCAGACCATAGCCTGATAATTTTAAAATTAAATAAACAAACAACTCGACACCCAGTCTCTACGTGGCGATTAGACGATTCCCTCTTATATAGACAAGAACTCAAGGACCATATTTCAAATATGACCACTATCTATTTTAAGGAGAATGGACCTATGGAAACATCAGGCGCAATGAGGTGGTGTGCATATAAAGCAGTTATTAGAGGCTATTTTATAAAATTAAAGAAATATCTTAACAAAACAATAGAGAGACCCCTAGCAGATCTGTATATAGCTCTATACCGTATATCGGCGCTCAACAAAGAAAATCCCTCCCTGTTATATATACAAGAAAGAGAGAGGATTCAAAAACAAATAAAACAGAGGGAATTAGATCAAACAACAAAATCTATGGAGAAATTAATGGTAAGATATTACCATAGGAGTAGTAGACCTGACCATCTGATGACTAACCAATTAAAAAAAAAGAGAGCGAAGAACAGAATAAATAAAATCATTAAAGATGACCAAACTCTGATGACCCCGGATGCGGTGGCTTTAGGGAGTACTATGAAACTCTATATAATATCCCAAAGACCACTACAGAGGAGGAAATACAAGCATATTTAAGGAGGACAGGTCTTCCAACACTGACCGAGGTACAAATCCAGCTCCTGAATAAACCATTGGAGAAAACAGAATTAACTAAGGGTATAGAGAGGATGGTAAAGCATAAAACACCAGGCCCAGATGGATTTAGTCATCTGTTTTATAAGACAATGAAAGACAATATTTTGGAACCACTGTTGGAGGCTTATAGAGAGATAGCGGAACTTGCCCAACTGAAATGCTGCAGGGAAATATTATGCCGATTCTTAAGGCTGGTAAGGTTCCGGACCAGGTCTCAAGTTACAGGCCGATCTCACTGATCAACGTGGACATCAAACTGTATTCCTCCATATTGGCGGACAGACTGAAGGTAGTTATGCAAGATCTTATCCACGATGATCAGGTGGGATTCGTCTTGGGTAGGGACTCGGCACATAATATTTGATAGACATTAAAGACTTTGCCGCTAAAAGAAATGTTCCCCTCCTGACCCTGTCGTTAGACGCAGAGAAAGCGTTCGACAGGGTCGGGTGGGGATTCATGAGAAAAACACTTACGACCCTGGGATTTAGGGGATGGATATCTACAGCGATTGATGCTCTCTATCAGTCCCCCAGTGCAAGGGTAGTAGGCTCGGGTTTGTGTTCTGAATGGTTCAAGCAATGCAATGGAACGAGACAGGGCTGTCCGCTTTCACCCCTACTATACGTTCTGTCGTTGGAGCCGCTGGCGGCAAGACTTCCACAGAACAATAACATTCAGGGGCTACAAGTTAGAGAGAAGGAAATTGATCTCTTGTTCTACGCAGATGACGTGTTGGTATTTATGCCTTATTTTATGAAAGAAATTGAAGACTATGGAACAATAGCCAATTACAAACTTAATTGGAGTAAAACAATGGCACAGGCCCTAAATTTGGATAAAACCACCAGAGAAAAGATTAAATAACTATATCAGCTAGAAGCAGGTAGAGGCACGTTTGACTACTTGGGCATCAAAATACCCCACAAAATTCAAGACATTATGGAAACTAACTTCTCTCACTTAATGAGAATCACCAACGAATTCCTAAAAAAGTGGAAAACCATTGAGCTGACTTGGTGGGGCCGTAGCAATGCTGTTGCGGCTTATTTGATGCCTAAGTGGACTTACCTGTTTCGTATGGTACCGTTAAAGATCCCCAAAGACTGGCTGGAGATGGTACATCGAAATTTGTATAATTTTGTATGGAAAGGCAAGCCCCCTAGAATTGCAGCGAGAATACTGGGGATGAAGACAAAAGACGGGGGCTTGGGATTTCCATTGATTAGACAATTCTACGAGGCGAGTATGCTACTGCATCTAGTCAAAACGCAGCTACCACAGGCTAAACAGGAAAATTTGTATAAAATTGAAGTAGAACTATTAGGTGGGAAAGACATGTCATCTATAATTTGGTCAGTTAAGCATAAAAAATATCCAATCAGTATGAAAAATAAAAGTGTAATAGTCGACAAGATCATGCCGAATTGGTTCCTGCTCAAACGGAAGGCTAATATAAACAACAAAATATTTGGAACACAGAAATTGAATGTCCTTGAAGCAATTTTGGAAGATCTCTCACTTGGAGATTGGGAAAACGCTGGAATACAAAATATCTCTGATTTGTATCGAGAAGGTCAGATGTTGACAATTCTAGAAATGAGGGATAAATATAACCTACCTAATTTAAATGTTTTCCGTTACCTGAGAGTCAAAAGCTGCTTGTCAAAAAATGTAAAAGAAATAAATAACGACTTCTTGAGAAGATTCTCTAAACTGATAATAAAAGATACCAACAGGAGGCTATATTCCAAATGCTTGGAATGTATGAGGATACTTCAAAATTTTACTGAATTACCAATTGTTAAAAAATGGGAAAAACATTGTGCATCTAAAATTACATCAGAGATGTGGAGAAAGGCATTTAGATTTACTACAAGAGAAGTACACGATCTATCGTTGTTAGTAATGCATTATAAAATCCTTAACAATTGGTATTTGGTCCCTGCTAGAATAGCAAAAATCTATCCCCATACCACCGGAATCTGCTGGAGATGTCACCGAGAGGAAGGGACGGATATCCACATATGGTGGAGCTGTAAAAAAAATCATACCCTTCTGGAAAGGAGTATTAGACTTCTTGAAACGAATGACTGGTGTCTCCATCCCCGAAGATCCTAGTTCTGTCCTTCTACATATAGGGTGGCCGATACTGTCAAACATACAATCCATACTCTCCTTGCAGCAAAAAAAATCATAGCCAGACAATGGAGACAAAGTATGGAACCGGAAATAAGACACTTCCAAAACCAATTGAGTTTTCAACTGAGAATGGAGAGATCTCTCTCTTACACTCTGGACTCCACAATTCAAACACCAGTAAAATGGGCGAAGTGCATGCAAAAATATGAAATAGGCAAGCTGTGGATATAATGCGGTAGGGGGGGATGGCTGGGGGGAGGGGGGGTCTCCTTTCTCTCGAACGTGGGACACTCCCATTCAGGCGGTACCCTCCAGGCATGAACCCCATCAGTGTGCAAGAATGTATGAAGAATGAATGGTACAATGCAGGTGGGGTTTTTTTTTGTTTTCCCTCTTTCTTTCTTTCTTTCTTTCTTTCTTTTCTTTTTTTATTTTTTTTCTTCCTTCTCTCTCTCTCTCTCTTTTCTTTTTTGTCTATTCCCCACTTTGGCACCCAATGCTTGATTTAGCGCATGATGTGTACCTTTGCAATATGTTTGTTTCTCTTTATGTATCGTATTGTTATTTATAATATATGAAAATTTCAATAAATTAATAATTAGATTGCAGATCTCGAGGATAGATCCCGGCGTAACAATGTCAGAATAAGAAATATACCGGAATCTATCCCCAATGACAAACTGGATGAATTTGTGATAGATTATCTGCAAAAATTGGGAATAGAAAAGACCTCATTCCCACATATTCTGGAAAGGTGCCATAGAACAGCTAGACCAACAAATTTAGCCCCCCACCTCCCAAGAGATGTAATGATATGCTGTTTCTCATACCAAATCAAGGAAAAGCCAATCAAGAAAAAGTACTAGGGGAGCCTTATGACAAAATATCTACCTTCCCAGACTTATCCTACTATACGAGATCTCAAAGGAGATTATACTCAGAATCAACTACAATTCTACGATCAAATAATATTAAATATAGATGGGGATATCCCAGTAAAATCCAGGTTATAATGGACTCAGAAACTTTTCCTTTTGAAAAACCT
Organism: Pelodytes ibericus; assembly: GCA_036172795.1. Lineage (NCBI taxonomy): Eukaryota > Metazoa > Chordata > Amphibia > Anura > Pelodytidae > Pelodytes > Pelodytes ibericus. Next base: position 62,050,216 of record CM069861.1, read on the forward strand.
GATCAGCTTTCAACTTGGCTTAAGGCCAAGGGAATCAAAAAGAGATCCTCAATGGTCTAATCAATAAGTTACACTGTTCGAGAGGCTACGGGGAAGAACTTAACATCATAGGGGGGGGGGCGGGCGAGTGATGGGGTGTTCGTGAGCTTTGTTTTTTTTTTTCTTTCCCCCCTTCTTTTTTCTGGTCACGTGCTCCACGTATAGCATTTTAATTCTCCTCGCCGACATTAAATACACTTGGTACCCACAATTTCATGTAATAACCACGTAAATCTTTTCTTTTTCTTTTTTCCCCCCTTTTCCCCAATCACTGACTTATGCACCTTTGCTACTCACTGTTCCACACGAGACACCAATCACTCTCATTTAGTGCACGTAAAATTTTTACATTTTTTTTTTATTCCCCCCCCCACCCTTTTTCCGGTCACGTGTTTCACCTTTCACATTATAGTTCGCCCTTTTCGTCACCAACACAATGGCACCCACAACACCCACAATACATCGTAATAGCCACACAATCAACTTTTTTTTTCTTTCTCCCCCCCCCCTTTTTTTCCAGCCACGCGCTTCACCAATCATATCATAGGCCTCCCCTTTCGACACCACACAATGCGCACCCACAATATTGACACTGAATTTTTGTTTTTTTCTCTTCTCTCTTATTTCTTTCTTTCTTTCTTTACCTCCCCCTTCCTTAAACACTGATTCACGTTCTTTATGCCACACACCGCTCCACACGTTGTCACTAATCACATTTACCCACAGTTTTTTCTCTGCACTTGTTTTTTTTTTTTTTCCCTCCTTTCTTTCTCCCCCTTCCCCTGCCCCTCTCCCCGCCTTTGCCCTTCCTCCCTCCACTGTTTTTCATACGACCAAGATAGCAATAACCATATTATGTACTGTTTACCCCATTGTGTAGTTCCCAGCATAGCAGCCCGCGCGAAGGGGCAAGAGAAGGGGACTAGGAATAGAGTAAGAGATTCGATCCATGCTTCCTCCATTGGGGTCTTGCAGCCCCAAAGCTTATTCATCTAGACGGATGAATTATTCCTCCTGTGTGGAGCACCTATTTGGTGCCATAGCACTGGGAATACCCAGACGAGGGTTATACTCTGGGTATATTTATGTTTCATGTGTGTAACAGTTAGGCGCCTTTTGAAGACTTGTAGCTACTCGGTCCTTTGGGAGATTTTCTTACTTATAGAACCTTAGCGTAAACGAAATGATCAAAATATTAACATTAAACGTACGAGGACTCAATTCTCCCCAAAAAAGATTGATTCTGATGGAACTCCTGAAAAAGGAGCAAATAAATATCGCCGGGATCCAGGAAACGCACCTATTAAGAAAAAATGAGAAGAGGCTCATCTCAAAACGATACCCTTCAGTATTCTGTTCATCATTAAACTCTAAGAAAAAACGAGGTGTGGCCATCCTAATCTCTGAAGATTTAAATATCCAGATGAAATATCAAGAAAATGACTCGGAGGGCAGATACGTTCTATTGATAGCTGAAATAAATAATATGACATACACAATTGTCACAGCATATGCCCCTAACCACTCACCGGTTCCTTTTTTATCTAGACTTTTAAATAAAGTAGAAAAAGTCAAACAAGGGTCAGTAATACTCTTGGGTGATTTCAATTGTATCGTGGATCCTCAAATGGATAAAAAATCCATGAGGGCTTTAAAAAATGAAACGTCTATTCTAAATAACGGCAGAAAAATGAGAGCACTATTGTTAAAATATCAACCTTATGATTCCTGGCGAATATTCCATCCAACGGAATTAGATTTCACATGTTTGTCTAAAACACACCATTCTTATTCTAGGATAGACCTGATCCTGGTCAACTTGAATGTAACGCGTCAAATCAAAAAAGTGCTAATCCAGGATATCACATGGACAGATCATAGCCCTGTTATCATGGAATTAAAAGGAAGTTACAAAAAACTTAGAGCCGACTGGAAACTTAATAACAACCTGTTGAGGACAGAGGTGAATAAGGAATTAGACAAGAAGCGAAGCAATTTTTTGAAGAAAACAGAAACAAAGATATCTCCCCATCCACGTTATGGTGTACATTTAAGGGTGTTATTAGGGGATATCTAATTAAAATAGGAAGTCGCGAAAAAAAAAAGAGAGAACTTAACCTATCTGACCTATATATTCTTCTCGCAGCCCAGAAAGAGATCAATAAAACGAAACCTACTAGAGACACAACCGAGAAAATTCAGGAACTGGAGACTAAGATCAACGATCAACTGCTCAACAGAGCGAACAGAAACCTAGAGCTCCTGAACATCAAATGGTATTACAAGGGAAATAAATCAGACAAGCTCCTCTCCAATAAACTGAAACATAAGAGAACTTCAAAATGTGTAACTAAAATTGAATACAGAGGTGAGACGAAACTTATCCCAGAAAAATATATACAATGAAAATGCTCAAGAATTTTTTAAGGGGAAACAATTCAAAAAAGTCTCACAGGAACAGCTGTCAACACTGAATAAATCTATCTCTTTAGATGAAATAGATAAAGCTATAAAAAAATTAAGTCAATAAAGCACCCGGCCCAGATGGATATGATAATACCTTTTATAAACTCCGCAGAGAAGAAATCAGGGAAGACTTAAAAAAACTATTTAACGATTTCATGACCAAGAGACAAATACCATCTGAAATTCTGAAAGCTAACATTGTTACTATTTTAAAACCAGGTAAAAACCCCGAAGAAGTCACTAGCTACCGCCCCATCTCCCTTCTTAATACAGATTCAAAAATATTTGCTGGTATACTGGCAGAGAGAATAAAAAAGGTTATAACGGATGTGGTCCATCTGGACCAAGTAGGGTTTGTTCCAGGTCGGTACTCTATAAACCATATTCGGAGAATTGTTAACCTCCTAGAAAAATCTCAGAAAGGACAGATCCCCACCCTTGTCCTGTCTCTGGATGCATAGAAGGCCTTTTGATAGGGTGGGGTGGAACTTTCTGGAACGCACTTTAGAAGCTTATGGTTTCTCAGGGAACATAAAAGATGCCATAATGGCATTGTACTCTAACCCCTCTGGAAGAATTCTGGGCCCAGGGATAAAATCTGACTGGTTCGAAATCTCAAATGGAACTAGACAGGGCTGCCCCCTGTAGCCATTATTGTACGTACTGACACTTGAACCATTAGCAGCAGAGTTAAGAGATAACACAAAGATGCCAGGATTTCAGAATAAGCAGGAGGAGTTACAAATAATGCTATATGCTGATGACATCTTGATGCTGGTAAAGAATCCTGGACTAGCTCTAGAAGAACTGCTTAGAACAATAAAAAAGATATAGCCAATACTCAAACTACAAGCTAAATTTAGATAAAACAGTTGCATTAACCATAAATATTAACAAAACAGAATTAAAAAAACTTCAATTACAATACGACTTACTATGGACAACAAACAACTTCAGATACCTAGGCACTCTCATAACTCCTAAACCCGAGGATATAATCGAGAGTAACCTGCTACCCCTGATAAAAGAAATTAATAGCAAATTAAAAAACTGGAAGAAGGTGGAGATCTTATGGATTGGAAAAATAACTACTGTGAAGTCATACATAATGCCCAAATTAATGTACATCCTGAGAATGGTCCCGCTAAGTGTCCCGTTGAGTTGGCTAAAAATGATTCAAACATCTTTTACTAAATTTATATGGTCAGGGAAAAAACCAAGGCTTAGCCTACAACTCTTATAAAAAAAAAATAAAGGGGGGGCTTGGGAGTCCCAGACGTGGTGGACCAATATAAAGCAGCGACGCTATTTCATGCCTTTATCACCCAAAACAGTCATTCCCAAAAAGAAAGCTGGGCCCTCTTAGAACAGCGGCAGAGACAAGACAATTTACACACACTATTTTGGAGGCCCTCAGGTAGGTAGGAAACAGTCTACAATCAAGCAAGTAGACAGCCTTATCCTGAAACACATCCTAAAGGGCTGGCACAACTTTAAAGCAAAGACTGAATTAAAAAAATTAAATAATATCACATCTCCCCCTCATTAGTCTAAAAGGCTTTTTAGAGGACCTACAACTTGAATCATGGATAGACGGTGGGATAACCTCCATTGAAGATCTTCTTGACCATAACACCATCTTTACATTTCTAAACCTCCAAGAGAGATACAAGTTAAATAATAAAGAAATATACTCGTACATCAGAATTAAAACCTTCTTGAAGAAACAGCTGGCAATGGCCAACAGCTCCTCAATCATACAGAAAATAACAGAAATGATGAAATTAAGTGACCAAAAAAAATTGATGGCAAAATGTCTAAACCTCATACAAACCAGTAGGGTAGAGCACATCCCCCCAGCCATCAAAAAATGGGAACAAGACCTCCAAACAGAGATTTCCCTTACAGAGTGGAACGGATCTTCACTCAAGATAAATCAAGCAATACACTGTCTTAACATTATAGAATTTAATTATAAGCTCTTTAATAGGTGGTATTATGTCCCGTCCACCCTAACAAAAATGCATGGGGGCATTTCTAATCTGTGCTGGTGCTGTGGTTCCGCCAAAGGAGATTACAAACACATATGGTGGGACTGCCCGATAATTCAAAGTCTGTGGAGAGAGGTCTACAACAAAATAAAATACTACTTGAGAGTAGATCTGAAAATGTTGCCGGAGAGTGCTCTCCTGCACCAGAAATTCCCCCGGATTTCAAAAGAGGAGGACTGCTTTTTACACCACATCTTAACCGCAACAAAATTGACGGTAGCGAGGAATAGGAAATCCTCAAAACCTATGACTTGGGAAAATATCCAACACCAACTGGTCTATCAACTAAAGATGGAAAGAGATATCGCATCCCAACAAGGATTCAATAGTAAAAAATACACTATGTGGGATAGAGGGGTTAAACAGTTGGCACAACGGTAAACAAAGATGCCCCTACACCAATGAAAGAATAGTAGGACAAGATCAGACCAGGGAAAAGGAATCCAGAAGATGGAGGAAAGGGAAAGTGACAGGGAAGAAAACAAAGCAATAAACAAAGAAAATATACAATCAAATTGGGTCCGTCGTAACCTCGTTTACGAATAGTCCGGAAATTATGAAATCCCTTCGACCGGTGGCGAACAAGCCGGAGTCGCCTCACTGTTACACTTCTGTTACAAAACTGTTATTTACCCTGGATTCTGTTGACTATGTTATGATACTCTGGCTTCGATACGGGAATATTGCATCTTTTTCCCAAATGGATTACTGTGACAAAGTGCCCTTCACCACTTGGTCCTGGAGAGGCCTGTTTGCCAGCCTCCTCCCCTGTGACTATGGCCCTGGGGTGTATGGCCCTTTAAACATGCTATTTGGGCCTATGGACTGTGTATGGCACTTTAAGAACATATTTGGGGCATGATGAAAATGCCCCAAAAAGCTCACTTTTGAACTACTGGGTGGAATTGTTTGATTTTTAGTTATGTTCATATTTAAAGTATGCTGATTCTGAAAATGTATGTTTTATGTGAATGTGATGCATATTTTGAAAGTTATTAATATTGTGTAAAACCTTTACATTTTAGCTTGGAGATAATTGAGCTAACAAAGGTTAACTCAATTATCTCCCAAGCAGAGGAATGTACTGTAATTACTAGGATCCAAGTCTTTGTCCTATTCACTGTGCTTTCCTCAAGTTAAGATTGGATCCTATCCTTTAATCTCTGTCATTATTGTCACCTTTCCCATTGTCTTATGTAAGTCATTTAGTTTCCTGTGTGTATATGAACTGGGCACCTTTGAATCCTGAAAGGTGTGAGGCAGGATTTCCCTTTGTATGTCCTTAGGTTAAACTTTAATCCTGTTATAGTTCCTTTGTCCAATTTGGTTTGTCAAGATGTTCAACTGTATATATTCTGTGTTTCTACATCAATAAACAGTTCTGGTCAGTTCTTGTTTGACTTTCAAATCGCAGCCTTGACTCGTTTTGTTGTGAAAGAGTATCCTAGCTGTAAAATAGCTAGTGGGATTGATCTACACTTACAAGATCCGTCTGGATATCGAGACAAAGTGGCTTCTCTCTCTCTCTAAACTGGGATCCAGACTTTCTAGCGGTCCAGCTTCCAGCTAGCCTGGGAGTAATCGTAACAACTTCTATGTTAGTTAGACTGTTGTCCCCTTGTCAGTTATATGTTAGTCTATTCCCTTGTCTACCCAACATGTCTGCGCCTCGCTCGGACTAAGTTTGTTCCGACTGAGGTACGGATGACTAAACGAGACCTTCCTAGACTGCCCTACCTATCTTGCTTTTCGACGCTGCTCCTACCCATAGCTGACCAACCCGCCTTTTTTTCTCCCCTTCAAGCTGATTGTAAATCACCCAAAATTTAAGGGCTTTCTTTTTTTTTTTTCCTTTTTTTTTTCTGTTTTTCTTAGTTGGTGCTAAACCAGAGGGCTAACCACTGAGTTAGAGTAGGGTGACTGAAACAAGTAGATATAACGAGAATTTCGGTTGGGCTGAGTGGGGGAATGGAGGAGACATATTTCTCTAACTTTGGGCACCGGAATGATCTCAGAGCACGCAAGATCTACCAAATTAGTGATTGCCGGTGATGTTCGTTGGATCTGAGTGCAAAAAAATATATATATATCTACTTCCCAACAATGATGATCTTATGTAGACTGTTGTATCTGTTGTAGACTCCTGGTTGATTTCTTTGCGAGTTACCCTTAGGATGAAGACTCGGCTTACGTTGGCTAGTGGTCAGGGAGTTATTATGCCCATCAAAACACTAACTTGTTGCTCCTTTGTTGGCCTGTTTGTCAGTAAGGGAATGTGCTTTATGCATATAACGTGGATCCAGGAATTTGAACAACTTTCACAACAATATTTCAGTAGACTTTGTTAGGATCCTTTCTTTACTTGTATTGTAAGTATTTCTTCTTTTAAAATAAACTTTTTCTTTCTTTAGAAATAATCTTTTATCAGCAATATATTTGTTGGTGCATTTTGAACTTGTCTTTTGTTGACTGTACAGCTTTAATCTATATGAAAATAAAACTAAAAATATTCCAGTTAGTAACATGCAATATTTCCTTAAACATTTTGACTTATTCGCTTTACTTTAAAATATCTTTACTAATATTATGACTCCTATCTCGTGTCCCAAAATAATTGGACCACTCTTATGTTCTTTAACAATATTAGTATCCTTTTATAATTCTCCTGACTGAGCATGATGAGTGTAATATAGAACTGATATCACTCACTGTCAATAATCACTAGCACTTCATTAGTGATTAAGACCTCTTACTGGAACTGCATCAGTAATAATCTGTATTTTCTTGCTCAATCAGTAAACTCTGAAACAACATCATTATAGGCTGGAGCTACTTCAATAGAACTAACAGGCGTGACCTGTCAAAATAAATATTGTATAAAGAATTCACAATTGATACACATCCTACATCAAGATTATTGACAAAAAAAAAAAATGTATCTCTTGAATTAAACAAAATATTATCATAACCATAGCACAGAAAATAAATTCGCCCCCATTCCCCTTCACAAAAAAATACTTTTGCAGCCACTGCTACAACTCTCTTATCTGCAATTAGACTAGCAGATAGAAGGGGACACAAAGAGGGTTTCTGGGTGAACTTTCCTCTCTCTTTTTCATACACACCAAAAACTGTCTTACTTTATCACATTGACTCCTACAAGTCCAATACCACAATATGTTTAAGAACATGACACTTGCTAATTCTTTCCACTAATCACTGACATTCTCATCTATTACAAACTTGTCTTGTATCTAAAATGTTAAACAACATCTCAATATTCTCTCACCATGTATCACATGGGGGTGCTTTGCCTTATTTATAACAAACATTAGAATGCAACAAATACCATGTACATATTTACTGTATATAAACATGTTAGAGGTGTTAGCTCTGTGTTTATTTAAATATGTATTGCTCTCCAGCTGGCAATCTGACTTTCCCTGTAGTTTGAACATCATATTCATGTATCACCAACAATGTAAGTAGCGCTGTAAAAAATAATTCTGGTCACACTAAAAAGATAAAAACAATTACAGTATATGCAAGTTATTATATTTGATGGGCAGGGAGTTTATTTAAAATACTGATCAATACTTTTCAGTATAAACTAAAAATTCTGCCTCTTATTGCTATATACCATTTATTTCCTTCTCAAATTAATACTGACTTGTAAATCCTAACTGTCATATTCTTAGCCCATAACGTCTTCTCTTTATAAGTATGTGCAACATGACATCTGACCTTTTACAAAATACAAAAACCATCTAACTCCAGAAATCTGCCAATTCCATTGCCCACAAAGCCTTTAACATCATATCTTTAAACATAAAATTCACTCCTTAGCATATTATGAATAAACGTTACTCAAGTCTTTCTCTGATACCAACTCTGAAATTCTACTTAAATCTAAAGAACATCTGTACCTACAAATAACTTAAAATTAAGACATCTTCTCTTATCTATTTTATCTAGAATGTTGGAAAACATGATATATAATCTTGGGAAAAACCAAAACCCATCTTCAACATACACTAAAAATTAAAATACAAAAGTCCTTCCAAACCACATAAAAATTACATACTTGTCAAGACACCTAAATACAAAAAGGAAGAATGTACCATAAACAAATAAACATTTCTACTAGGTAACATGTAAAACCTGTTCAATGTATAGAGTCTTTAAACAAGTATTAGAGTGCATTGCTAGAACATAAAGCTGTAACCTGAGCCAGTATTTTAAAATATCCCAAAAGATATACAACTGGGAAGATTCACAGTAAATAACATTTATACAGTACTAGGGAATATTTCTTTTTACCCTCATAATTTTGCAAAATGCCTCTGAATATGTAGATTGAATAAAAATAACCCTTAATAAAAATCAAATAATGGCATTTATCAAATTTTACAGCTGTTATACTATCCACTGGATCATGTATATTCAACATGATGTCCAAGAGAGACCTTGGGTATTATATGACTCTTACTGTTTTACATACAAATATTTTTCTTTTTCTTACTTAAAGATACAGTTACACAAATGCAGTAGCAAATTAATTCCAAAACAATGCATACCACTATTAATATTACTGACAATGCCAAAGTAACACAACTCTGCAACTTTTCTTACCAAAAATAACACAAAACCTTCGTAACTTTTGTTACTTTTCTGCTAGAGCTCAATTACTATAAAACTTATCACACTGATGAATATAACCCAGAAGACCGTCACTCAAAAATCACTCAAAATTATACTAGCGGCATAACCAGCCTATTTTTATTGAGCGCTCAATTTGAGTAATCCATGAGATACGTCCTCTCTACTCCACTAAATATAAAACACTTCCTTTTGTTACATCTCTATAAAACACGACTGCTGCTTTGGGGCTTTTGACACAAAACTAGGACATGTCTCTACTCTTGTGGTAAAATATTAGAGACTTTTACTGTAACACTATTGCCCATTTGTGCAGACATCACTTATATAGATACAATTATATCTTAAAGAATAACAGTAACAAAAATTACTTATGCAAATATTTAAACAATAAAGACAATTCTCCTAATGACAAGATTAAACATAATTATGCCACAGCTTCTATGGTCTTATCAACTTGCACAGCTAACATATCCAAAACACCAAGATACAGTGTACTTGGGAGTTACAGACATGAGACTCTAATCTTCAATATGTTTTACAGAAGGATCTGTATCCTCTGTTAAACAGCTTCAGTTCAGAATGATTGTCTTCTTACTTATAAATGTGTCCCAGACACACTAGACTGAACACTCTTATATTTCAGATTAACAATGCAATGTTATAATACTCATATACTTCATACATTCAATTTCTACTATAACCTTAAAACACTGTGTACTGATTGTGAGACAAATCAAACATACCTTATGGCCACAGACGCAGCAGTTAACTTCTTATCTGACAATGTGCATGCTGTGCTGTGCTGTGGGGGCTCTGAGAAAATAGGGAGTGCTGGACACAGCAACTGTGCCTTAGCTTTCTGTGGGACAGGACTCTTAGTGTATTTAGATTTACCCTTGTTAATACGAGTTCTACCTTGTACTTCAAAATACTCCACCACATGATCCCACATACACTTGACATATTCTGGATTCAACCACTAGTTAGTATGTCTAAACAGAAGTGGATGTCTGCTCCTGTAAGCAATAATATTTAACCATACCTAGGGGATTTACATAGGGGTCTGTGCATCCTTTTGTCCATCCTTTGACAATATTTGGATCAACTGATTGGAACACAACCTGATCTCCCACAGTTAGAAATGGTACATGTGATTCTATCTTTCCCTGTCCTGTCTCTAGTGCATCCCAAGTGCAGGGATCTCCCCCCCTGTCCCCCCCCCCCCCTCTGAATCTTAAGTCAGAGAAAACTGTGCAGCTCCTGCTTCAGCTTAGCGTACAGGGGGAATCTGCTTAGAGGACAAATAAATTGGGGGTTTCTGTGATAGAGCTACAGCAGTTAATATTTTAATTAACTCATCCTTTAATTTACCTTTCACAGATTTTCCAGTTGATAAATCACTGACTGTCTGTCCCATTATGTTACAAACCAACCCAACTAAACAATACAACAATTTATCAATACACAGTCTATAGATCAGTTATGTGCACTTAATTGATGCTCACCTCTCATTTTATTACCAATTAGCCGGTACCACTTCAGGCTATAAACACCCTGGTTTATTTAACACCTTGGAACTGTATCAAGGGTTTCACTGAAAAACTATCAGTGACTGTGAGCCTTTTTAATATTATTGATACATCTTCAATAATGACTCTCTATTAGCTGGTACCACGTCAGCTGATACTGGAAACTGCCTCAGTATTTTAATAACTAACACTTATTAGACAGGTGCTATCTGCCTCTATTATGCACTACACAGGTTTTTTTTTTTTTTTAAACACAGAGACTGTCACAAATGATTAAGAATTCAGAGAAACACGGGTAAGTCAGAGATGTATAATGATACACATGTACTCACCCGGCCTGTCTGAATCCTACTTCTGACACGAAATTTAAAGGGACCAATTCATCTTAGGTCTCTATCAGCTAGTCTCTGGTATACGGCAATGTATCACTCTTATTTGGATTCACGTGGTGAGAGTTGGAAACACATCAGCGAATGCGTTCGGAGAGTAACTCAAGTCTGACACAGAGGTCGTTTGTTAAGTAACTCTAAAGTTTATTGTAAAGACAAGCACTTATGTAGAAGCAACAAGGCGTTGGCTGCCGTAACATAATTGGGGGACAAAGAAAAGGGGAGTGGACATAGAATACATACATGTTACAAATAGTTATATAATGAACTAACAGTAATCTATCTATGGTTCTACTAAGAAATACAAAACTCCTGAGATGCAGACACAGGATATGACCCCTAGGTCATTTCTCCTATACATCTTTTTCTCTAACCTAGGCTTGACACATATAATGTCTAGTATCATTAGATTTATTACATAGAAAGGAGACTGACCGTCTATGTGTGTAGATTATGTGATAGACACAGACAAAGAATGTGCTCCCTGCAATAGGGGAGGGGGGTTTAACCCTTCCCTGAAGTTAACTCTTTCAATGCTGAATTAACTCATGTTATGTGTTAACACAATAAATACAAGTTTACCCTAACAGTTAGGGCAAACTCTGTTTATTCCAAGTAAAGCTATATTTCCTTTCTATGCTTGTTATCTGTTCGGGGGACATATTGAAAAGCAGAGCTATAGTTTTGGCAATATTAAGTTTGTAATTTGATATCCGGCTATACTCCTTAATTATCAACATTATATGGTCCACCTAGACTACAGGATCTTCCACCGTTAATAGGATGTCATCGGCATAGAGTTTTATCCTCTGAGAGGGGATTCCCGTAGGGCCCCTTATCCCCTGACAATCTCGGATGTCCCTCGCCAGGGGTTCCAAAGTCAAGATATATAATAAGGGTGACAATGGGCACCCCTGTCTAGTTCCATTTGCTAAGTAGAACCATGGGGCGTCAATCCCTGGGCCCGTAACCCTCCCTGTTGGGCACGAGTATAATGCCATTATGGCCCTGCGGAAATCTCCCACCATTCCAAATGCATCGAGGGTGCCACCCAGAAAATCCCAGCCGACCCTGTCAAAGGCCTTCTCGGCGTCCAAAGACAGGGTCAGCTGGGGGATCCGGCCCTCAGACGCGTATTGGAACATGTTTGCCAGTGTTCTAATATGCCCTGCCGCCGTCCTGCCTGGAACAAACCCCACCTGATTAGGGTGGACTAAATCCTTTATTATTTCTTTAAGTCTGTCTGCCAGTAAGGTGGCATATATTTTTGCATCTAGGTTCAGGAGAGCAATAGGTCTATAGCTGGTGATCTCATTGGGTGGTTTACCCCTTTTCAATATTGGGATGATATTTCCTCGCAGGACATCCTCCGGGAAGGTTCCTTTGACTCTTGCTTCATTATAGAGTTCAGTCAAATTTGGGACTATCTCTTTAAGTAAGGTTTCGTAGAACAGGGATCAGAACCCATGTGGGCTGGGCGCTTTACCGGGTTTCTGCCTAAGAATGGCATCCGTGACTTCATTAGTTGTAAACGGCCTATTTAGGTCCAATATTGTTGCTAAAGGTGGTTTAGGGAACTCTCTCTTCTCAAAGTACTCTAATATCCCTTCCTTGTTAGTTTCTGATGGTAAATTATACAACAAGGAATAATAATCATTAAAGGCCTTTCCAATTTTATCTGGGGACAAACATGTCTCCTTATTATAATCAATCCTAGCAATCTTATTTTTTGCCTTTCTTTTCTTTAATAAATTAGTCATGAGGTTGTCCGCCCTGTTCCCTCTGTAATACCACTGGGTTTTTAATTTCCTCAGCAGCGCATTTGCCATCTCAATAAGTTTTAAATTGATCCTGGTCTGTTTGTTTAGAGGCTGAAGAAGTTCCCCAAACGAAACGCGTCCCTCCTGTTAAGTGAAGTTACCTGGCCAGGTTCCAAATTCTTCCTTCCTTACTGACCAGCACGTTTCTGTATCCATGTACTATTCATGGTATTTTGCTAACCTAATCAGCAAGTGAGTAATTTGACACTCTGCCTGTGGTTACATTTGTATCTGTGTCTGTTCATTTGTATTTAAAGGCACATATCATTGTTTCTTGTTTTTAACAATTTGTCATTTTTTTTTTGTTACATTTGTGTATATTTTTTCTATATGTATTTATATATTGCATTTGTTTTTATATATTATTAAATTTATATATTTTATATTAATTTACTATCTTTGGTTTTTTATATTGATTGACACTTACTTTGTTTAACTGCCAAGCGCTGTCTACTCACCTTCCCTGATCCTAGTTTGTAACTCCTCAATCGCGTTAGACCTATCGATCGTAACTGTGACCTTATTTAATCTTGTTAACTGGTCAAGTTGGATATAAAGGTCCGCTAGCCCAGATTCTGCTTTTTTTCTGACCTGCGATCCCAGTTTAATGAATAATCCCCGCACCACCGCCTTATAGGCACACCATATCGTGGATGGGGGAAGATCAATCGAGTTGTTTTCTTGGAAATAATACTTTGTCATTTCAGTTATATGATCAATGTCCTCTTTATGTTTCATCAAATTAGGATTCAGCCGCCACTCAGATCTGGGTTTGGAATATTTATCTCTTAGATTGAGTATGACTGAATTATGATCGGACCAAGTGACCTAATTTATCCTGATGGCTGCTACCTGTGATGTAATACCTGTATCTCCTAGGATCATATCTATCCGTGAATACACGGAGTACGTTTTTGAAAAGCATGTATAATCCCGTTCCGTAGCATGAAATATTCGCCAGATGTCATGCAGTGCGGTTTTATATAATAGGTCTTGTAAACTCCGTGCCTGTGAGTTAACCCTTCTATCTCTAGGTCTATCACTTAGTGTCTTTTTCTCCAAATTTGGATCCAAGAGACAGTTGAAATCACCCATGACTAAAAGGGAGCCCTGTCTCACCCTTTCTATCTTTCTGAATAGTTTCTTAATGAACTGGATCGGGGCCCCATTTGGGGCGTATAAATTAACCAGGGTTAAAAGTCTGTGATCAAATTCCCTGACTATGATTAAATACCTCCCCTCTGGGTCTGACTCCGTATATTTCACATTTAAGTTGATATCGCTCAAGATCATGAAAGCTACTCCGCGTTTTTTTTGTTTGTTGGCAGAGCTGCCGAGAATATTGTTGGGAAATTTCGAGATTTAATGCCAACACCATCTATTGATCTCCAATGGGTCTCCTGTAAACAGCAGACCTTTATCCGTTCGCTGGCGAGATAATTAAGAAAAATGGCTCTCTTTTGCGGGGAGTTCAGACCCCGCACATTTACGGTAGCGAATCTAACCATTTGGTTTATTTCTTTTGCCGCCCCCCCGTCCCAGCCCTGGTTCCGCCAGCAAGCTTACATATTATACAACATAAAACATTACATACAAATACGTACAGGCCTCCATCCCCTACGGAGGGACCTGAATTCACACTTTTGTTATACCCTAACATGTGTGATGTTTTCCACAACTAACTTGTGTATGTCAAGCCGAAGCACTCGAGGTAGGTCAATAACACGAGCAAGAGCATGGGTGAAAACCAAGAAAGAAAAAGAGGAGAGTGAGAATGGGAAAGGGAAATAAGGGAGATAAGCGCAAAGGAGCCACAGAAAGGAACCTCAATAGGAAGGGGAAAGGATTGAAAATGTGTTAGATCTCCTATTCCTTGACTTTACCCAAAAGTAACCACTGCCATCCCAACCTGATTCCTCCCACCATTTTATACCTAAGGGATATACATTTCCAGCATTATAATTGGTATGACCTATCTAAAGGTCTACTCGAGCGGGTTAGGGGAAAATACCCAGTGGAGGGCAAAAAAAAAAAAGAGTAACAATCTTATGGGTGAAAATATAGTAGCCTATATTCAATACTTGTGCAAATAAGGTGTTGCAATACAATTAAATAAAAGGTATATCGTGTGTAAGTACTACAATATAACTTATATATTAACGAGAAATATCACATTTCTAACTAGGGAGGGCAAAAAAAAAATAAAAAAAGAGTAACAATCTTATGGGTGAAAATAAAATGGCCTATATTCAATACTTGTGCAAATAAGGTGTTTCACTACAATTAAATAAAAGGTATATCGTGTGTAAGTACTACATTATAACTTATATATTAACGAGAAATATCACATTTCTAACTAGGGAGGGCAAAAAAAAAGGGAACAGAAACTATATCTTAGAATTATTTTGCTTAACTAGAGAGTGGGCCAAACATATCATATGTGAAATGCAGAACCCCCTGTGAAATTATGTAACCACCGCTGGTTACGTTATGGGATAAAGCTAACTTCATAATTCACTCTACTAGTACAACTACGTTACCCCCTGATCCCCTCTAAGAACCTCAAAAATGCTGTGATAATCAAACCCCAAGCCCCCCCTCCCCTCCCCAATGGGCCTCTATACGGCACCCTATCGGTGTGTGTTTATTCCCATAATATCATTCGCCCCATTAACCCAAAGTGTTCCTAGTGAAGAAAGGGAGCGGGGAGGAAAAAAAAAGGAGAGTAACAATCTTATAAGTGAAAATAAAGTGGTCTATATTCAATACTTGTGCAGGTAAGGTATTTCAGTACAGTTCAATACAGGATCTATGATGTGTAAGTACTACGTTATAGCTTCTATATTAGCTAAACATACAAGAAATATCACATTTCTAACTAGAGGGGGAAAAAAAAGAAGGGAAGAACAGAAAAACAAAACCACTACTTGGAGATACTATCTACTCCATTTATGATTCTTGTTTCAGGCGTCTCTAGCTTCCCCAAAGATTATATTAATAACTCTATGGCCCAAAACCCCCACCAAATCCCTCCATCACAATCCCAATGAGTACCAGTATCTCCTACTTGAGAGGGGGGGAAAAAAAACCGAACAGTTAGTGTATTAATCCCTGGCAAATGCCACTACACCGGAACGTTCCTTAGTTTTATTTTGTTAACATCCATCCATGACCTCAGCTTTTCAGGCGTATCAAAGGCCAAATTTTTGGAGTCATACGTGAGGACAATTCTGTTAGGTGCCCCCCATTTGTATCGAATATTACAGTCTCTCAAAATCGAGGTCGATGGGGCAAATTGACGTCGTTTAGATCTTGTATAGAAGGACAAGTCAGTAAAGATCTTCACTTTATTATATGGGTGCTGCCATTCTGCCTCTCTGAAAGCTCTCATGGCGGTATCCTTAATGTGGGATGAAGTACATTTTAACAGGACATCTCTTGGAAGATCTTCAGGCGAGGTTGGGAATCTGCCCGTCCTATGGTATCTGTCCCAAAGCGCCAACCCAGGTTTTGGTTCCAGGTTCATTTTCCTGAAGAGCTCCAGCAGAAATGGCTCAAGTTCAGATTGCGTAATTGCCTCTGGAATTCCACAAAATCTTAAGTTGTATCTCCAAAAGCGATCTTCAAGGTCTGCCAGCTTTTGTTCAAGACTTTCAATCTTATTTCCCAGTTGGGCGTTAATATCTTTGCCCATAGTCAGCTGCATTTCAATAGACTCAATTTTGTCTTCTGTGATTTTCAGCATGGTGCCCAGAGCACCTATGTCGGCCTTAATCTCTCCGACATTTAATTTAATCTCTTGCTTGATTTTCTCAAATTGTGAATTCAATGCAGTAAGCAATTGCTGCTGTATAATTTCTTGTAGTTCTGCTATGGCAGATTTCCCCTTGGGGTCTGCTTCAGTATGGGTTTCGAGAGATTCTTCCATATGGTCTGGACCTGATTTATCCATTTCTGAGGTTACCGTTTGTGGGAAGAAAAAGGATAGCCTTTTGTCAACCCTGGTGCCCTTTCTTTCTTTTTTTAGATAGGATCTTAGCTTCAGCCCCTCTTTTGGCCGCCATATTTGTTCTTCTACTGAGGGTATATTCACCTTATAAGCTTTGTCTGCTGTAAGGATCCTCTAGGGACTAAATCACCACTCCACCTGCTTGGAGATGGTGTTCCAAAGCCCAAGCCGGTTGTAGCTTTTGTCTCTCTCCCTGTATCAAAAATGATCCCCTACTCCTCTAATGCTGTGGGACATAGACTGTTTACAGCAACGGAAACTCCTCTGTGCCAGTAACGATTAAGCAGACATTGCATGCAGCAGGACTCGTCTACAACACTGTGGAGATAATCACCTTCTATCTAAAGTCCAGAATATAGCCGAGCTAATTTAGCTTTAATATTGTGGCCACGCTAGATTTGCAGTTGCGATGTACTTATATGTGTTATCTCCCGGCAAACTGTGGGTCGATGACCAAGAACTATATAGGGGACCACCGAAGTTTCCTTCGACATCGGGCCAGCATACATTAATTCAGGGAGGTTGCATAGGCTAACAAATATGCCTACAGCTTTTAGCCATCAATATAAAATAATGGAGCAGCGTCCAGCATACATCAACAAACAAATAGAAGTGCAGTCACTTATCTGTACATTGGACGTGCCGTGATGCGTAGAACTTTTGCTGGCATTTAACAAGCACTGTGCCGCTTCCCTCAGCGTTTCCCGCTTCGTGTCTCCCTTCTTGCGTATGTTAAACAGGTCTATCGGCTTCAGGGCCCCAGTATTAGTCCCTGCTCTCAACGAAGCACGCTTTAGACCCTGGCGCGGCTTCCAGACAGTGGGCGTCTTGCGTCGTGGCTGAAGTTTCCATTGTTACGAGACTTCACTGCAGTTTTTTCTTCCCGTGCTCCGATTGCCGTGCCTGCTTCCCTGCTTGAAGTCAGAACTCCGCCATTGCCCCGGCTCAACAAGCCCGCGTGCGTAACAGCGTGTTACGTCATCGCTCCTCCTCCCTCGCTTGTCTGTTTCATATTAATGGGCAAATTGGCTGTGGCATATAAATGGGCAAATACTGACATTTTATTATGCAAATTGTTTTTGGCATATTAATGGGAAATTTAGATGTGGCATGTGAATGCAATTTGTTTCTGGAATATTATGGACAATTGATGTGGCATAATAATATGCAAATTGGCTGTGGAATATTAAAGGGCAAACAGTGGCATATTAATAGGCAATTTGGCTGTGGGATATTAATGGGCAAATGTGTTGTGGCATATTAATTGCAGAAATTGACTGTGGCATATTAATGGGCAATTTTTATGTTGATGTTACATATTAATAGGCAAATTTGTTGTGGCATATTAATTGCAGACATTGGCATCTTATTATTAATAATTGGCAAACAGGTATTAATTGGCAAATTGGCTGTGGCATATACATATGCAATTTGGATGTCGGATATTAATTAGCAAATTATCTGTGGCATATTAATGAGTAAATTGACTGTGGCATATTAAAGGTCAAATTGGTTGAGTTATATTAATTGGCAGACAGTGGCATACATAATGGGCAATTTGACCATGGCGTATTAATGGGAAATGTGCCATTTTAATGAGCAAATTGGCTGTTGAATACTAAAGGGCAATTTTGATGTTGTATATAAATGGCAATTGGCTGTGGCATATTAATTGGCAAATTGGTTGTGTTATATTAATGGGCAATGTGGCTGTGGCAATTTAATTGGCAAACTTGCGGTGACATATTAAAGGGAAATTTGGATGTGATATATTAATGGGCAATTTGGATGTTGTATATTAATGGCAATTTGGCTATGGCATATAAGTGGGCAATTTTTGTGTGGCATATTAATGGGCAATTTTGATGTTGCATATTAATTGACAATATGGCTGTTGTACATTAACCCCTTGCCAACACAGGATGTGCTAGGTCTGTGCTGTGTGGCGATGCGTTAGTGACACAGGACGGACCTAGTCCATCCTGTGTTAAAAGAAGCACTGAAAGCAATTTTTTTTCACTTTCAGTGCTTCAACTGTATTGCAACGATGTCTCCGTGTGGAGGCATCGTGCAATACAAAAAAAACCTGCCGGCGATTTTCGATCACTCTCGGGAGTGATTTAAAATGCCGGTTTTAAAGGCACACTGTCTTTAAAACACGTGGCGCGCCTGGCAGATTCAAAGAGCATAGGAAGCGATTAACATCGCTTTCTATTGCTCTCCAAGTGTTGCTGACATGCCTCCTAGGGGGAGGATGTCAGCAACACTTAAAAAAAATATACAAATAAACACGATCTTCAGCCACACTCCATGTGGCTAAGATGGCGATGCCCTTCTAAGGGCAGATGCTTCAGGAAGCAGCTTGTAGCTGCTTCCACCACCTGGAGACGTTACAAGATTGCCTCATCAGTGAGGCAATCAGTAACATGCAATTACAGGGGTAGGAAGTGGGGTGAGAGCTCAGATGAGCTCTCAACATTCGCCTGGTCAGAGCAATATTTATCAATATTGACTCTGACCAGTATGGATCTGCCTCCCTCTCCTCATTTGCATTTTGGTGAGAGAGAGAGAGAGAGAGAGAGAGAGAGAGAGAGAGAGAGAGAGAGAGACAGATCAGTATTGTGAGAGATAATCAGTTAGTAAGTTTTAATACAATTTTATATTGTGAGACCCAAAGGCTTTTATCAAAGCCATTCCCTGTGTTTTAACCCCTTCCATGTCTTTGATCACTTGTAAACAGTGATTTTGCACAGCTGTGTATTTTTAAGGGGGTTCATTTTTTTTAAGTGTAATTTATTACAGTGCTATTAACCCCTTCCTTGCCGTTGATCTTTGTGATTGCACTGATCCGGCTGCAGAAGCACATTTTTGCTATCTGCATTTTTTTTTGAAACCCATTAGGGGTAATTATACCCGCAAGGGGGGTCATGGAAAGTAATTATTTTTTGGGGTTATGTCTGAGAGGGTGTATAGCGCTGAGGAGGCTTATGGCATCCTCGCCTCAGATTCTGAGGCTGCTGACTAAGGGTTTGATTTTGACCCTGATCAGTGTTCTGATACATCTAGTGGCTACTGGGCCCCCTGCCACAAGGAGTCGTACGATTCCGGCTGGCAGTGCTGCTGAGGAGTGGGTAGCACCTAATCACTATAGGCCAGCTATCCCTCCTTTCACTTCAGTTCCTGGCATCAACATTGATGTCGCAGGATTTACCCCCCAGCAGTTTGTTCAGACTTTTATGGGGGATGATCTTTTGGTGGCCATTGTCTCCCAAACAAATCTTTTTGCCCAGCAGCACCATGCTGCTAACCCTCAGTCCTTTTTGGGAAGGCAACACTGGACCCCCACTGATTGCCCAGAATTTCTGAATTTTCATAAGTATATGGGGGGGGGGGGGGTTGATTTGGCAGATCAGCTGCTTATTACATTCACTGAAGAGAAGAGTTTATTTACTTCTACACCATTACAAACCCTCTGTTTTTGCTTTAAAAGCAATTTCACTAAATACATTCACTGAAGAGGACCTGTTGGTCAGATGTTCCAAACAAAACTAATTGGTTTGACCTTTCTTCACTTGCCACTAACATTCTATTTAAATGTTATTGTATTCACCATCGAACAAGCCTATGATTAAGCGTGGTATTCACACGCGAAACGCGGAAGGCAAGTTCTCCCTCTCTATGTAGTCAATTCACTGTCTGTGTCACTTAATGATTTTACTTTTTTTGGATCAAGTATCCTATTAATAAATTTTGATATATTTTATACTGGATTTTTGGAGTTCAAGCGTTTGCTTCTTTTTTCGTCTGTCACATTGCTGCCGCTACCGCCAAATAACGTAGCACCTAGAATCCAACATCCACAAAGAAATCCTTGACTTTCACCGGTGGAGACGGCCTACCTCATAATGCGTAAGACCAAGGCCTGGTACAAAAAAGTTGCTATTTATCTTATGCAAATTGCAACGCACAATTCTTTTTTGCTCTGCAAAAAAGCAAACCCCAGAATGAGACTGACCTTTTTACAATTTCAACTCCAGGTCATTTCGGGGATCTTGTACCAGATGCACCTGGTCCCCGGGCATTGATGGGGGAAAGTAGGGTTGGGGCTACCCATTTCATTTTTAAAATCCCCCCTACTCCAAAAAAACAGAACCCACAGAGAAAGTGCAGAGTGTGCTACACCAGGGGGCAATGAGAGGAGACCTCCTTCTACTGTCCTGATTGACCTGGACAACCTGCACTCTGTACAGGTACATGCTATAAGCTGTACCACACAGTGGCCAACTTTAGATTTTTTATTTGTATTTTCTGCTCCACTGGTTTTACATTTTTTACTTGTACTGCTATTTTTTACCTGTACTGCTCCAGACTTTTACATTTTTCTGTTCCAAGTCAGCCTGTCCTATAATTTATGCTGTACCTTCCCCAAAATCCTGGCAAACCTATGCATGGGGGCATAGATATACTCAGGGGGCCTTGCAGAAAACAACCTGGGGTGTTGTATAACGTATAACAGGCTCTCCTAAGTTGCAGTCAAAAAGCAACGTGTGAGAAAAAGATTGAAAAATTACCACCACACATATTCTCAATTTTTTGGGGGCTAAACGCTTGCATCATAGGCATCAATTCACCCCATATGCAATACCTTGGGGTGCCACCTTTTTAAATATATACACTTTCATTGCAAAAAAAAGCTAAACTGTGGTACGCATGTCATTATGTCATTAGAAAAAAAAACAGCATGTCCCTAATTTGCATTGCACCCCAACAATTTAACAAACCTATGCATGGGGGGTATCCCTGTACTCAAGAGATGTTGCAGAACACATATTGAGCTGTTGTTTGGAAGTGACACATATCAAAATATGTGAATTCATGCCTGAAGTACAATGTATGTGAAAAAAAAATGACTTGCCAAAACTTTTACAAAGGCTGGTGGTAGAATTAGTGCATGGAAAGTGTTAAAATACCACCATTTGAAATACCCTAGGGTGTCTATTTTTCAAAAATATATGGTTTTGTAGGTTAAAATATACTAGCTGGCTTCAAATATGTCCCAAATGGGACATGGGCCCAGGTTGAGAGAATACACTGACCTAACAGGATCTGTGAAAGCATGCCGGAAGTACAATGTATGTGGGAAAAAAATGACTTCTCAAAGGTTCAACAAAGGCTGGTGGTAGCATTAGTATATGGAAAGTATTACAATGCCACTATTTCAAATACCCTAAGGTGTCCAGTTTTCAAAAATATATAGTTTTGTGGGCTAAAATACACTGGACGGCTTCAAATATGTCTCACATAGGACATGGGCCCAGTTTGAGAGCATGTCAAAATTCCAAGTTTGAAATCCAAAATGTGCACCTCCCAAATGTGGCCTTCTAGCCCCCAAATAACATAACCTACCTACACATGTGTGATATCCCTGTACTCAGGAGATGTTGCTGAAAACATATTGAGGTGTTATTTGTAACCCCATCACATTTTCAGGAAATGTTTACCTGAAACATAATCTATGTGAAAAAAATATATATAAATATATTTTGATGCAAAGTTTGGCAAAGGATGGTGGTAAAATGGCTGCGTGAAAATTGTCAAAATACCCTGAATTAAATGCCCTGAGTTGTCTAGTTTTGAAAAATATGTACATTTGGTGGGTCATTCATGGATTTAGTACATATATCAGTGTTACAGTATCACTATTGCTAATTTTGAAAAAAAGGATTTTTAAATTGCATTGCACTACTTATAGTTCTAGCCCTGTAACTTGAATAAAAAAGCACAAAAACATAAAACATTGGCTATTTCTGAACTCAGGACAAATATGAGAAACTATTAGAAGTGTTTTTTTGTTGTCTTTTACTGATTAGTATGCGATTTTTCAAATAAAAGTCATAAAAAAATGTAATTTTTCACCATATTTTATTATTTTTTTAATATAAAATGATATGCTACCATAAAAATAATGGTATCAAAAGAAAGCCCTTCTTATGCCGATAAAAACAATATATACTTTGTGTGGGTACACTAAATGAGAAAGAAATAAATTACAGCAAAACACAAACACCTCAGAAATGTTAAAACAGCCCATGTCACCAAGCGTCAGACAAGCCAAAAAAGTCATGTCACTAAGGGGAAATTTGGATGTCATATATCAATGGGCAAATTGACTGTAGAAACACATGGGCAAATTGACTGTGCCATATTAATGGCAATTTGGATGTGACATATTGATTGGAAGACAGTAGCATGAATAATGGGACATTGAATGTGGCATATTAATGGACAATTTTGATGTGGTATATATATGGGCTAATTGGTTGTGGTATATTAATGGCAGACAGTGGCATAGTCATGGGCAAATTGACTGTGGCAAATTAATAAGCAATTTGGATGTGGTATATTAACGGGTAATTTTTCTGTGGCATATTAATGGGCAAACATTGGCATATTAATGTCAAACTGTGGCATATTAATGGTCAAATTGGTTGTGGCATATTAATGGGCAAATTGTGGCATATTAATGGGAAGTTTTGCTGTGGCATATTAATGGGCACACATTGTCATATGTATTAGCATATTGGCTGTGGAATTTTAATGGGCAAACAGTGGAATATTGATGGGCACACATTGGCATATTAATGTCCAAATTATCTGTGGCATATTAATATTTAAGTTCGATGTGGCATAATAATGGGACATTTGGATGTGGTATGTTAATGGGCACATTGGCTGTGGCATATGATTTGACAATTTGTCTGTTGCTAATTAATGGGCAAAAAGTCACATATTAATGTGCAATATGACTGTGGAATATTAATGTGCAAACAGTGGCATATTAATGGGAAATTTGGATGTGGCATATTGAATAGCAAATTGGCTGTGGAATTTTAATGGCCAAATTATCTGTGAAATATTAATATAGTAATTAATGGGCAATTTATCTGTGCCATATTAATGGGGAAAAATTGGCACAATAATGGCCAAATTGCCTGTGGCATATTAATGGAAAATTCTGGTGTGGTATATTAATGGACAATTTGGATGAGTCAAATTAATGGGCAACTTGTCTGTGGCATATTTATACGCAATTAGGATGTGGCATAATAATGGCAAATGTGGATGTGGTATATTAATGGCAAATATGGATGCAGTAAATTAATGGACAACATTTCTGTGGCATTTTAATGGGTAAACAGTGGACAATTAATGGGCAATTTGGATGTGGCATATTAATAGTCAAATGTAGCATAATAATGTGTATAACTTTGCATATTATAGGGCAAATTGTCTGTGACATAATATTGGGCAATTTGAATGTAGCATATTAATAGTCAATTTTTTTTGTGACATATTAATGGTCAATTTGGATGTGGAATATTAATGGGCAATTTATATGGGACATATTAATTAGCAAATTGGTGGTGGCATATTAATGGGCAAAAAGTGTCAAATTAATAGACAATTTGGCTGTGGAATATTAATTTGGAAACAATGACATTCTATTGGGCACATTGTCAGTGGCATATAATTGGACAATTTGGATGTGCCATATTAATGGCCACATTGGCCATGGCATATTAATGGGCAATTTGTATGTGGCATATCAATGTGCAAATTAGTTGTGGCATATTAATGTGTAGATATTGGCTTATTAATGGGCCAATTGGCTGTGGCATATGAATAGGCAATTTGGATGTGGCATATTAATGAGCAATATGACCGTGGCATATTAATGAGCAATATGGCTGTGGCATATTAATGAGCATATTGGCTGTTGCATATTAATGGGCAAAAAGTGGCATATTAATGGTCAAACAGTGACATGCTAATGAGAAAATTGGCTGTTGCTTATTAATGGACAATTGGATGTGTCATACTAATAGGCAATGTGGCTGTGGAATATTGATGAGCAAACAGTGGCATAACTAATGTGCAATTTGACTGTGACATATTAATGGGCAGATTGGCTAAGGCATATTAATAGACAATTTGAATGTGGCATATTAATGTGCAAATTGGCTATGTTGTATTAATGGGCCATATGCCTGTGGCATTTCAATGAGTGATTTGTATGTGGTATATTAATTGGCAAATTGGCTGTGGCATATTATTTTGCAATTTGACTTGGCATATGAATAGGCAATTTGCCTGTGCCCTATTAATTGGGCAATTTGGATGTGACATATTAATGGACAAATAGGTTGTGGTATATTAATCAACAATTTCAATGTGGAATATTAATTGGCAAATTGGCTGTGGCGTAGTAATGGGAAAATTGGCTGTGGCGTATTAGTCAGCAATTTGAATGTGGCATGTTAATGGGCAAATTGAGAGAGAGAGAGAGAGAGAGAATGGGAGAGAGAGAGAGAGAGAGAGAATGGGAGAGAGAGAGAGAGAGAGAATGGGAGAGAGAGAGAGAGAGAGAGAGAGAGAATGGGAGAGAGAGAGAGAGAGAGAGAATGGAGAGAGAGAGAGAGAGAGAGAATGGGAGAGAGAGAGAAGGAGAATGGGAGAGAGAGAGAGAATGGGAGAGAGAGAGAGAGAGAGAGAGAGAGAGAGAGAGAGAATGGGAGAGAGAGAGAGAGAATGGGAGAGAGAGAGAATGGGAGAGAGAGAGAGAGAGACTGGGGGAGAGAGAGAGAGACCAGGAGAGAGAGAGAGAGACCAGGAGAGAGAGAGAGAGAGAGACCAGGAGAGAGAGAGAGAGAATGGGAGAGAGAGAGAGAGAATGGGAGAGAGAGAGAGAGAGAATGGGAGAGAGAGAGAGAGAATGGGAGAGAATGGGAGAGAGAGAGAGAGAATGGAAGAGAATGGGAGAGAGAGAGAGAGAATGGGAGAGAGAGAGAGAGAGACCAGGAGAGAGAGAGAGATACCAGGAGAGAGAGGGAGAGAATGGGAGAGAGAGAGAGAGACCAGGAGAGAGAGAGAGAATGGGAGAGAGAGAGAGAGACCAGGAGAGAGAGAGAATGGGAGAGAGAGAGACCAGGAGAGAGAGAGAATGGGAGAGAATGGGAGAGAGAGAGACCAGGAGAGAATGGGAGAGAGAGAGAGAGACCAGGAGAGAATGGGAGAGAGAGAGAGAGACCAGGAGAGAATGGGAGAGAGAGAGAGAGACCAGGAGAGAATGGGAGAGAGAGAGAGAGAGAGAGAGAGAGACCAGGAGAGAATGGGAGAGACCAGGAGAGAATGGGAGAGAGAAAAATGTTAGAAGAAAGATGACTTGGAGAAGTGAGAGTGGGAGAGAGATGGTTTGGCTGAGTAAGAGTGTGAGAGAGTGAAAGGCTGGGAGAGTCTGGGTGGATCGAGTAACATCAGGTGTTGTAAGAGAGCAGGTCTGAGTTGTAAAAGATGGCTGTGCAAGAGCACAATCTTGTTGGTGCAATCTAGGTGCTCTGGAAAGACCTGTGGGTGCATTCTGACTGCTCTGGCAAAACGTTTACTTGCAAGCTGGTTGATGTGGCAAGTTACATGGGTGCAAGGTGGAGTGTGGCAAGTCATGTGGGTGAAATCGGGTGCTGTGGGTACAATGCAAGATATGTGTCAGCAATAATGAAAGATGGGCAGGAGAAATGGAGTAGAGGAGAAGGGAGAGGAAGGATATAAAAACAAGGAATGCATTTTTTCTAAATCATTTTATTATATCATAACTATATATTCTCACTCACCACCTGTTACTGGCACAGAATGTTTCAATGGGGGTATGCATAAGGGGCCATTATAAAGCTCTATGTGCTTTAAAATTCAATTTCTATTCTGAACAAAACAATAATGGTGCAGTGATATGGGTCTGGCATAATGATGGTTTAAAATGAGAATTGTCCTTAAAATAGGCCCTAGTTGGTGGGAATTTAGTGATATTATCTGCACTAAAATAACTAGATGGTGCTACATTATGCTAATTGTGTGGGTTGGGCAATGGGTGGAGCTTTGGGACAGTGGGTGTGGTTCTTTTTGGATAGCTGTGCTGTGTTATGTGCTGTGTTATGGGCACTTGCAGAAATTACAGGTTTTGTTTCCCCCCTTCTTCCACCTTGTTACTTACAGTGGAAAATGTTGTAGCTTCAACTGTGTTCTTTCTGTTATCAAACTGGCTTCATGCCCAGCTTCGCAAGTAAAATGTTTATACTATAGATGCCATTTTTTTCTGCAAGGCCAGGACATGTGCCTCATTATTTTGTCATGGCCTTGTCTGTTTGCCAAGAAATCAAGACTTAAGGTCAATTAATATTTTCTTGATTGACCAAGATTTAAGACAAAGTAAACCATATTCACCTGTGTTAATGTATCATATGGTATTTTTACTTCCCATAAATGACCGGAAGTAAGGTTATCGAAAATCTATATAAACACCAATTATTAGTTAGTTGACAGAATGAGGAGACTAGGTTGATGCTACAGCATTAACACAAGGATGAGAGATTAAACTGTAAACAACCAGGAGTTTATGTGATTTTATTTTACTTATTGCAAGCATATACATTTAACTTTATTTACTCTGCTTTTATTATGGATTACTAAGCTGTTTTTATACATTGAATATATTTATTTATATTCAATAAAATATTTTAAAAGACAAAAGGTTATTGCTACCAACTCCTTATTTTTTATTGTATTCTCAATTATTTATAAATTTAAAGAGAGAAACCTGACGATCTATATAATATTGTTAAAATATATCTGTATGGTTAGCCCTGCTAAATTCTATACAATTGAGACGTAATGGACGGAAATAGGGTACCAAGCAGTTACAGCTGCAAAGTGTCCCTGGATATTTTTTTCAAATGTTGGCAACTATGACATTATGCATCCAAACCTTTAAAATTGCCATACCCCCCCTCCTTTTCTTACATGTTTTACACTATATCCCATTTAGTTACTATTCATCCATTTTACACATAACGTTACACTACCACTTTTCTATATCATCCCAAATGATGCAGCACACTCAAATAACTTTGCTTCAAACCTTACTTTAAGTGCAATAATTATTCCACCTAACAAGCTCCCCCGCAAGTCTATATTAACACGTTTTTCAAATGCACATAGACATGTTTTCTTTTATTATTAGTAATCATTTTTTATTTAACCCCTTAGTGACCGAATGCTCTGCTGCATTAGATGTACTTTGAAGACCAGAATTCCACTATTTTTGTCATATGTTTACTGAACTGTGAATTTCTTTCTTTGTGTTCAGTCCACCCACACAAATTATATATCATTTTTTAAAGGACGGATAGGAATTTAATTTGATACTATTATTTTCATCATCTTATATTGTTACGGTTACTCCCAGGCTAGCTGGAAGCTGGACCGCTAGAAAGTCTGGATCCCAGTTTAGAGAGACAGAGAAGCCACTTTGTCTCGATATCCAGACGGATCTTGTAAGTGTAGATCAATCCCACTAGCTATTTTACAGCTAGGATACTCTTTCCCCACAAAACGAGTCAAGGCTGAAATTTGAAAGTCAGACAAGAACTGACCAGAACTGTTTATTGATGTAGAAACACAGAATATATACAGTTGAACATCTTGACAAACCAAATTGGACAAAGGAACTATAACAGGATTAAAGTTTAACCTAAGGACATACAAAGGGAAATCCTGCCTCACACCTTTCAGGATACAAAGGTGCCCAGTTCAGATACACACAGGAAACTAAATGACTTACATAAGACAATGGGAAAGGTGACAATAATGACAGGGATTAAAGGATAGGATCCAATCTTAACTTGAGGAAAGCACAGTGAATAGGACAAAGACTTGGATCCTAGTAATTACAGTACATTCCTCTGCTTGGCAGATAATTGAGTTAACCTTTGTCAGCTCAATTATCTCCAAGCTAAAATGTAAAGGTTTTACACAATATTAATAACTTTCAAAATATGCATCACATTCACATACAACATACATTTTCAGAATCAGCATTCTTTAAATATGAACATAACTAAAAATCAAACAATTCCACCCAGTAGTTCAAAAGTTAGCTTTTTGGGGCATTTTCACCATGCCCCAAACATGTTCTTAAAGTGCCATACACAGTCCATAGGCCCAAATAACATTTTTAAAGGGTCATACACCCCAGGGCCATAGTCACAGGGGAGGAGGCTGGCAAACAGGCCTCTCCAGGACCAAGTGGTGAAGGGCACTTTGTCACAGTAATCCATTCGGGAAAAAGATGCAATATTCCCGTATCAAAGACAGAGTATCATAACATAGTCAACAGAATCCAGGGTTAATAACAGTTTTGTAACATATAATTTACTATTAAAAAATATATAAAATATGATGAAAATATGCCATAAAAAAAACACTTTTTCTAACTTTGACCTGATATATTTTTTAAACAATTACAAATGGTAAAAAAGACTCGTCTATATATTTCTAATATTTGTCCTGAGTTTAGAAATACCAATGTTTCCATGTTTGTCTATATTTTATTTCAACTAATAGGGTAATAAACAATATTAGTGGTTTTTTTTTTGTTTTCTAACCATTTTCTTCTGCAGTGCCCTTTTTACCCCAACCCTAAATTTACCCCAACCCTTAATCTACCCCCACCCCTTAATCTAACCCTTGTACTCACCAGTACCCACCTGTAACCTCAATTATAACCCTAATTATGACCCCAACCCTAGATTTAGGTTTAGTAGATCTAGGGTTAGCTTTTTCCATTTATTTAATTTATTTTATTTATTTATTTTATTTATTTTCTATTTCTAACTGTAATATTCTTAACTGCCTCTAGGGGCAGTCAAGCAATGGTTTCAGAGTGATGTAAGAGATTTTTTTTTCCCCTCTCTTCCATCGCTCTCCTCTGGGCACGCTGTATTGGAGGAGCATGCTCCTCCAATACAGCATCCACCCGCGATCACTGGGTGATCGCGGTGCCCAGGGGGGCACAGAAGGTGTTGCATGATGAGGCATCATTGCAACACTTCACACACACAGGCAGTGATCAGCTTTCACTGCCTATGTGTGTAACGCGCATACAATCACATTCGCGTTGATCGTATGCGCGAGGGGGGCCAAAGCACTCTGAGTCCAGCGGGTCCGAAGCAGCCTCTGGGAATAGCTGCAGACATGTAGCATTGCGCTTAGGAGCGCAACGCTACGCTTAGGAGCGCAACGCTACATGAAAACTGAGGACGTATATATATACGTCCTCATGGTCCTCAAGGACCGTGCTTTTCAGGACGTATACTATCTATACGTCCTTATGCGTTAAGGAGTTAACAACTATGACCCCACAAAAACACCAGCAATAGATGATCTGTCTAGCCTGATCTTCACTTCACCCACACACTTGAGCCAGTGGCGTACTTACCGTTAGTGCAGGGGTCGCAGCTGTGACCGTGCCCGTCACTCCAGGGACCCAGCACATCAATTACATTAACTGGCACATCAATGAGCAAATAATGGCCAAAATATGACTAGCAATATATGCCTGGCAAATGATGTGCAGAATATGACTTGCAAATTATGGGCAAAATATGATGGGCAAAATATGACTGCAAATGGGCAAAATATGACTGGCAAATGGGCAAAATATGACTAGCAAATAATGGGCAAAATATGACTAGCAAATAATGGGAAATATAACTGGCAAATGATGGGCAAAATAACACTGGCAAATGGGCACAATATGACTAGCAAATGGTGGGCAAAATATGACTGGCAAATGATGGGCAAAACATGACTGGCAAATGAAGGGCAAAATATGACTGGCAAATATAAAAAATATGACTGGCAAATTTATGGTCAAAATATGATGGGCAAAATATGACTGGCAAATGATGGGCAAAATATGACTGGCAAATGATTGTCGAAAAAAAAATGGCAAAATAACTGGCAAATGAAGGGTAACATATGACTAGCAAATGATGGGCAAAATAATACTGGAAAATGAATGGTAAAATAATACTGGCATATTAATGGCAAAATAAAACACAGAGGAGACTGCCAGGTGAGTACTGGGGAAGGGGGGAGGAGGGTGGTGGTGTATTAATGGACAAATTGTCTGTGGCATATTAATGGGCAACGTGTCTGTGGCATATTAATAGGCAGGTTAATAGTGGCATATTAATGGGAAATTGGCCCGGCATATTAATGGGCAGGCTAATAATGGCATATTAATGGGGAAAATTAATGTGGCATATTAATTGGCAATCTGAATGTCTGGCTGTGGCATATTAATGGGCAGGCTAATCATGGCATAATGGGCAAATTGACTGTGGAATATTAATGGGCAAATTTCCTGTGGCCAAATTGATACTGTGGCATGTTCTGTAAGGCAAAATAACATGTACTATGGGGGAACGTGACATCGGAGAACGTTCTGCATGGGCATTTCAGTGGGACAAAGTGACACTGTGGTATGTTCTGGCAGGCAAATTTACACTGTGGCATGCCAAATCGTGTGGGTGCAATATGAGTACAAGCCAAGTGCTGTGGGTACTGTATAGTGCTGTGTTAAGACCTTTAGGTGCAATATGTTTGTAGAGGAACATAATAAAAATAAGAAATTAACAGTTTTTCACTAACATTATGAAAATAGTTGAATATAATATTAAAAATTTCATATAAGTATACATGCAGCTTGTTATATACATATGGCTACCCTAGATATAAGACAAGGCCAGGCTCAAAGTGGAACAGTTGGGAGGCATGTAAGTGGCATTTTTGGGGTGGCGTTGAATGGAGGGGTCGGGTGGCCTCAGGGCAATTTTTCACCGGGCCCAGTAGTTTCTAGTTATGCCTCTTACTTGAGCAACAGTAGTTAATCCCAAACCACACCCCTTTCTACAGTGTCTCCCTTAATCGAGACTGCTAAAAACAGAAAGCAATTCTGAACTGGCAAGCATTGCTACTAAAGTGCAACGAGAACCTTTCCAGCCTGAAAACCTGGACAGGACTCATTCCTTTACAGGAAGCCTGTAACTTTCTGACTTGAAGTAAGTTTTTCAATTTGCCACTCTAATTCAAATGAATTGAAAATATACAGCTAGCCATGATTAGCACAACAGCCTCTGTTTCCCACATTTTAAAGGCAACAGCCTTTTCCCCCTGCAATTTTAACTTAAATGTATTCTGCTATGTACCACACTTTCTCTAGAAAAAAATATGCTTATATTTTAAACAACTCCTCTATTTTAATGTAGTTGTCTACATTAAATCATTTTTATCCCAGTCCCAAAAAATATAAGCCCCTTTTCTTGCCTCGTGTAATCTGTAATAAAAGTAACTCCTCCTCTTATTCCATAAGACCCATATTTAAATCCAGCCAGTCAATGGCACATCAGAAAAGCATACATACACAGAGACATTCACATGCACACACCTAACAGACATCCAGTCAGTTACACACACACACACACACCAGTCAGCAAGTTTTTTTTTTTTTTTAAATAAAAAAATAATTCCTTAATGTGTCCCACACGTCACATGCACAGCCAGTTACATACATATTCACATACAACACATACACAGCCAGTTACATGCATACACACACAACACATACACAGCCAGTTACATACATACACAACACATACACAGCCAGTTACATACATACACAACACATACACAGCCAGTTACATACATACACACACAACACATACACAGCCAGTTACATACACAAACAACACACACACAGACAGTTACAAAGATACACACACACAACACATACACAGCCAGTTACATACATATACACACACACAGCCAGTTACATACATACACACACAACACACTCACACTGACATACACACACTCTCGCTCACACTGACATACACACACTCTCTCTCACTCTGACATGCACACACTCTCGTTCACACTGACATACACACACTCTCGCTCACACTGACATACACACACTCTCGCTCACACTGACATACACACACTCTTGCTCACACTGTCATACACACACTCTTGCTCACACTGTCATACACACACTCTTGCTCACACTGTCATACACACACTCTTGCTCACACTGACATACACACACTCTTGCTCACACTGACATACACACACTCTTGCTCACACTGACATACACACACTCTTGCTTACACTGACATACACACACTCTCGCTCACACTGACATGCACACACTCTCGCTCACACTGACATGCACACACTCTCGCTCACACTGACATGCACACACTCTCGCTCACACTGACACACACTCTCGCTCACACTGACACACACTCTCGCTCACACTGACACACACTCTCGCTCACACTGACATGCACACACTGATACTGACATGCACATACTCACACTTACATGCACACACTCACTCAAACTGACATGCACACTCTCACTTACACTGACATGCACACACTCTCACTCACACTGACATGCACACACTCACACTGACATGCACACACTCACACTGACATGCACACACTCACACTGACATGCACACACTCACACTGACATACACATACTCACACTGACATACACATACTCACACTGACATACACACACTCATTCACACACTGTCAGTTTTTAACTTACCTGCTGCAGGCATCTCTTTGCTTTGAGCTCAGTGTGAAGGAGGTCTCAGCCAATCATGGGAGGCTTCGGAACTGATTGGCTGAGACCTCCTTCAATCAAGCTCCCCTGGACACAAGAAAAAAAAAGACTGCTGCATAGAGTAGCAAAGTGCCGCCCCTGCCAGGGTGCTGCCTGCAGCAGCTGCCCCATTGAAGGACCGGCCCTGTGAAGGCTCCTAAATTACAAAACTGGCATGAAGCTCAGAGCGGTGAGCATATATTGGTAAGTGCCCATATGGTTCCATTTAAAAAATTAAAAAAGTCTTATGGGCTATAGCCCCAGATCTTTTGGAAACCTAGCAACGCCTCTGCCCTTTAGCCCCCAAACAACCCAACAAACCTATGCATGGGTGGTATCCCTGTACTCAGGAGATGTTGTTGAACACATATTGGGTTATTGTTTGGCAGTGACACATACCAAAATCTGTGAATTTATGTCTAAAATACAATATTTGTGAAAAAAAACACACAAAAATGACTACCACAAACTTTGACAAAGGCTGGTGGTAGAATTAGTGCATGGAAAGAGTTAAAATACCACCATTTGAGATAGCCTAGGGTGTCTACTTTAAAAAAATATATGGGTTGATGGGGTAAAATACACTGGCTGGTTTCAAATATGTCCCAAATGGGACATGGGTGCAGGCTGTCTGCATGTCAAAATTTCAAATTGGAAAACCAAAAACGTCACCTCCCACATTTGGCCTTTTACCCCCCAAACAATCCAACAAACCTATGCATGGGGGTATCCCTGTACTCAAGAGATGTTGCTGAACACTTATTGGGGTGTTATTTGGCAGTGACACATACCAAAATTTGTGAATTTATGTCTGAAGTACAAGGTTTGTGAAAAAAAAACACAAACAAATTACTACCACAAACTTTGACAAAGGCTGGTGGTAGAATTAGTGCATGGAAAGTGTTAAAATACCACCATTTGAGATAGCCTAAGGTGTCTACTTTAAAAAAATATATGAGTTGATGGGGTAAAATACACTGGCTGGTTTCAAATATGTCCCAAATGGGACATAGGTGCAGGCTGTCTTCTTGTAAAAATTTCAAGTTGGAAAACATAAAACTGCACCTCATAAATTTGGCATTTTAGCCCCCAAACAACCCAACAAACCTATGCATGGGTGGTATCCCTGTACTCAGGAGAAATAGTAGAATCTATTTAGCATGTTTTTTCGTTCACTATTGTCGATGATGAGAAGTTGTTTCAAATAAAAGTCAGGAAATTTGTGTATTTTTTTTTTTACAATATTTTATTATTTTTTTTAATAATTTGATAAGATATGATCAAAAAGATGACATCCATAGAAAGCCCTTCTTGTCCCGATAAAAACAATATATAATATGTGTGGGTACGGCAGATGATGAAGAAGAAAATTACTGCTAAACACAAACAGCACAGAAATGTTAAAATAGCCATTGTCCAGAAAGGACAAAAATGTTTCAAAGGCTCTGTCCTTAAGGGGTTAATGAACAAGCTGTTTAATTAAACATGCAAATAACTTCATGTTACAGAGTGCAACAATATATATACATAGCAATAATTTATAAACAATGTGGATACAGATATATATTAAAATTAGTGTTATGATAGGCTATTCATATTTACAGTGAATAAATATAATGAAAAAGGAGTGCATAGCATATACAGTGATGTCATTATTTAAAATAGTGCTACAAGATATGTAAAGGAATATATGTGTACATATATACTCTTGGACCTATATACATAATTGGGGGACATTTTAGTGAGTACATAACAAGTGATGAATGAATACATAAAAAAGCATCAAAGAAAAAAACTAAATCATCGTTTTTTTTGATTGTTTGGACAGCCGAAAGGCATGTTCTTATTTATTCAATGGGTAAATATTTAATCATGATCTCCTAGGAGAAAAAAGAAGAAAAGAAGAACTGACAAAAATAATACTTCTTGAGCGTTTTTAAAACATCATATTAAACTTATTTGTCAGACAGTGTATCAAATTGATGAGCTTGTAAAGGCTATTAATGGGGTATCTTTCTTTATCTCACGATGACTCAGGTGGGACTCAAACCCACAAACTTTGAATTGCTTCTTACCGCTAGAAGTCCAATTCGCTATACATTGCGCCACAGAACCAGTGATATTTGAATAGATCAGTCTGTGAGATATAATGCAAGAAAAATGAACAGGATATATGCCAAAAATAAATGTAAATATAAATAGAGGTAGGGCTCAAAGCCCATGCAAATATTTAATAGGTCTAACCACCTAAAAGGAGGGCACTTTTCATGGTGGGTGCAATAGATGTAATAACAGATATCTACACATAGTAAAAAAAGTGGAACAGGAGAAGACTGATTGAGGAGAGAGGGGTCAAAGGACATTGGAACGTCCATAACCAATTTAACAAGATCTTTTATGTAAAAAATATATCAAATATGATCTAAATAATAGGAATCTATAGAAAAAACCGACATAAGCATGATGTCAGCTAGAAAAAATGTGTTATATCATATTCCGTATTTAGACCCCTGGGTTTTCTTTTTCCCAGGGTGAAAATCCAATGGACTTCTCTTTGGCATAGTGTTCTGTGTCTATCGCCCCCCTCGGTCCTCTTTGAATTCGTTCAATAATTGGTACTGAAAAATATCTTAAATTATAATTGTTACAAAAGAGAAAATGTCTGGCCACTGGTATGTTTGCCTTTTTACTAACATCCAGCAAATGTTCCCTTATACGGCACTTAAGCTCACGGACTGTGCGGCCCACATTTTGGAGGCCACACTTTCCACAAGTAATGACATACACAACGAACATTGTACAACAGTTTGAATTGTTATTGATGTGGTATGTTTTGTTATCAGATTTTGCAACCACATAGCTTTTTTTGTCCACATACTTGCAAGTCATGCAGACTTTATGTCCACATGGATATGTGCCTGTAACACCCAACCAAGTTAAAGAATTTTTAGAATTTTCAGAATTATTGGGTGAGAAATGGCTTGGAGACAATAGCTCCTTTAAGGTCTGCGTTTTTCGATGTGTGAAATGAATGCCTGCATCCAAGGCCTTTCGATACCTTGGGTCTATCCTCAATACTGGTAAATATTGTTGTATAATCTGCTTAATGTTGTTATATTGCTTGCTATAGGTTGTTACAAATGTTTTACTCCTTATATTATTGTCCACAACCTTTGTGTCTGGACTGTCATTGCTATTTATGGTTTTATGTCTATTAGGTTTCATGGAGATGAGTTCTGATCGATCTCTACCACATGCAGTTTTGTAAGCCCTTTCTAACATCCATTTGGGATAGCCTCTAAGGAGGAGTCTATTTTATAGTTCTAAAGATTTTTCTTTGAAGATCTTATTACAAGAGCAATTTAGTTTCAACGTAATAAATAAACCCACAGGTATATTTTTGATTACTCCCTCCGAATGACAGCTCGTTGCATGGAGCACAGAGTTCCCTGCCGTCGGTTTTCTGTATGCTGCTGTATCTACCTTCTACCTTATTAGTCAGGCAATTTCCTGTTAGTGTATTATCAAGAAAGTCGATGCTTTGCTCCAAAGCCTGCATAGTAAATATCAAATTTAGGTTGTTGTCATTAACATATTTAAGGAATTCTGTCAAGTCATAGCTGGAGCCCTGCCATATGAATAGCAGATCGTCGATGTATCGCCCATACCAGGCGACGCATCGACGATATGGATTCACATGGTCATAGATGGTATTCTGCTCCCAAGCCGACATGTACAGATTTGCATACGATGGTGCAAAACGTGCACCCATCACTGTGCCTTGTTTCTGAAAATAAAATTGGTTGTTAAACACAAATTAATTATTGTGACCTTTACATTGATTTGACAGGGGACTATAAATATCTTGTTTGTTTTTTGTTCAAATCACTTATGATTAAGCACGGGTTACCGTGCGAAACGCGTTAAGTGTTTCTGCTATTTCCCACTTTATCTGCTTAAATATGTTTTGTATTCCTATCACGTTTGAAGATTAAAACCACTACCTTTTTTACCTGGAAAATGTGAGTGCGCTCTTCTGTGTTCCTGTTTTTGATTTTGGCTGGGGTTAAATCCTCTGACACTGCCTATCTATCTAGCTTTTGTTATATGTCACTGGTCACATATTATGTTTTAGGGAATTGCATAGCCTATAATCAAAATAATGTTTTACTATTACTTTCTGTTCACCTTATGAGCGAGCTCTTTGACATTTTATTATTATTATTATTATTATTATTATTATTATGTATATAATAGGTGCTTTAGTGATCATATCAAAATAAAATAAATTTTTTCTAAGAGCGCCCCCATCAGAAGAACAGAAAGTAATGGTAAAACAAACATTATTATGAAAATAGGCTTTTGGGCCAATACAGTAGTTTGTATACTTTTGCAAACAGACATGGTGCTGTTGAATATAAATGATCTCTTCCTGATAATTTTCATTTTTGTTTTAATTATCATGACTGTGAGAGGTTTTTTTAGGAGGGTGGGGGGGCATTTCATTGTTCGCCCCAGGCAGCACAATGTCTTGGGCCGGCCCTGGCTGCACCAAACGCGGTGTTTGTTGCAATAGAGATTGGTCATGTTTATATCCAGCTGCACCAAACACAGCTGTAAGTTGCAACAGAGATTATACCAATTCCTACTCCTCTCACTAGGTTATGTCAGTTACGCCTGCTGCATTAAAGGACAAAGCCTTTAGTCTGTAAGATTCCCGATGGTGAGCTATGCGTGTACAGTTGCGGCTTTTAAACTAAAGGAGAACCAATGAACAATTACTGTTGTTGAAAAGTCACTTTCTATATTTTCTTCACTAGTCACTTTATTATTAATTTACTCTAAATGCAGTTGTGTTTATAATTGTGCACTTATCATCATCGTTGCCATATTCAATGTATATTTTATTATGTATTTGCAATACGATCTTGTTACCATTTTTTCAGTGAAATAATGTTAAATTGAATCGCTTTTGGATAAATTCTTAACAAGGTCTTTTTCCCATCACAACAATCATTGGTGACAGCTGCATGAAGTTCTATTTAAACATGCTCCTGTTGCACGTCCTCATTGCTCCTGAGGAAGTGACCTTGTCGGCCATGAAACGCGTAGAGTTTTTTATTCGAAGCGAAACTACAACTCCCGACTTACTTTTCACCTACTTCCGGATATGGAGACTATCTTGCCAGCTATACCATCATAGAGTTCTCCGTATCATGGACTGAGTCGCATGTTGAAAGTTTGTTTCAAAATTCGATACCTTTGATCTTTGCCAGTTCTGTTTTTAAATCTTATTGCAAGAAGATTTCTGTGCTTTATCGGCTTGATCATCCTGCTTTGGCTGCATTTTCATCAGTTTATATTTATTTTTATATTTTTTTATATATTTAATCTTTTCTAATTTTCTATATATACTTGCTCTTTATGTGCATTTCATTTCATATATTTTATGTTTACAATTAATCCATTGCTTAACTGTATTAATTTGCTATCTAAACTAGTTTCATTTGCAAAATGGTTTTTGCATGTGCTGCAATTTTTGTTTACTATTGCTTATATTTTTTGTTATATTTTGCTTTGCTCTTTCTTTGTGTGCTAGCTTGGGAGTGTGTTTTTGTGTATACCAGGTTCATCCTAGTTATTCACTATTTTGTTCACTTATTAGGTATTGTGTAGTATACCTATACACACTCCTGCCCACTTAAGATCTAATTTTCACTCTCAGCTTGAGACTTTTCCTTTTTTTAGGTGAGGTCTCTAACTTTTTCACTTGGAGAGTAGGGTGGGCCAGTGCTCCACTCCACATTTTATATGTTTTTGGAACCTGCAGGTGAGAAGTCCAGTATCAGTTTCAATCCTAATTTACCTCACCTGAAAAGGCTTGTTGATTACAGGTGCTGTTAAATACAGCCTTGCCAGAGGAGGGGAGAGATTGTGTTTGATTTCTGTAAGTGGAAACAGGGAGCTGAAAACACTGAAACAGTAAGGTTGTGATTTATGGTTACGTTGGGAAATGGACAAGCTATCCACAACACAACACTATAGCAACTTGTACTGGCTCAAAAGGAAAATACAGATGCTTTATTCAAACAAGTTGAAGCAGCACAGGCAGCAGCTCATCAGTTGCTCAGAGAAGAGCAGCGACATGCCACGTGTGCCATACTGCAGGAGTTCCAAAGTTTATCACAAAGGCTGGCAAGGGATGCCACAGAATCACCACAATGTCCAAAGGTGATCAAAGTGAGTCACTACTTGCAAAAGATGGTAGCCACAGATGATGTAGAGGCCTACCTGGTGGCATTTGAGCAAACCGCTGAGCGAGAAGGTTGGCCTGCAGTTGAATGGGTAAGTCTGCTAGCACCATTTCTTACTGGTGAATCCCAGAAAGCATACTATGATCTGGAACAAGCTGAATCCAGTGACTACAAGAAGCTGAAAGCGGAAATACTGCCACGCCTGGGGGTGACAACAGCCGTCCATGCCCAGAGATTTAATTTGTGGACTTACAGCCTGGATAAAACGGTTCGTTCACAGATGTTTGACTTGATACACCTTGCCAGAAAATGGTTGCAGCCAGAGATCAACTCACCCAGATGCATTGTGGAGTGACTGGTGATGGAAAGATTCCTGAGAGGATTGCCTATTGGACTTCGTCAGTGGGTCAGTCAGAGCAATCCCCAAACAGCAGACCAATTGGTTGAAAGGTACATAGCAGCGGGAGAACTGCTTCAACCTCCTGGCCAAGAGAGACCAAAGAATCTGAAAACCTACAGCCCCAGTAAACCCGGTAAGACTGTTCCAGGGGAAAAGGGGACTTTTGATGAGAGAACAGGGTTTTCTTACCCAAGGGACATTGTTAAAAGGGAAAAATACTTTGGGAGGTGGGAAGAGCCTACAAAGGAATCAAAAAGTACTTATTATGGTATAAAATGCTTTAAATGCAGAAACTTTGGGCATATGGCAAAAGACTGTCCTGAAAATGTTAATCCAATGGAGTGCAATGTTGGTAATAACTGTGAAGGAATTGCACTTTATTCACAGGTTGTATGTTCTGCAAAGAAAAGTGGTTATTTGAATAGACACCGAGGGTGTACCGTGAATGTGGAAGGGAAAAATATACAGGCGTTGCTATATTTAGGAAGTATGGTTACCCTTCTAGACCAATCCTTATTACGGGATACTCATGTTGTTAACTCTGAAAATGTTGAAATTGCGTGTGTACATGGGGATATACATAACTACCCTACTGCTGATATACTAGTTAAGACCCAGTGTGGTTCTGTAAACTGCAGAGTGGGGCTGGTACCCAAACTGGCACATGAGATGATTATTGGAAGGGTTTTTACCCATTTTTTAGCCCTATGGGCCTCTTTTGAAAACCCGTCAGGTGAACAGAATGTTGAATTTCCTTTTGCAGACACTCTTGCAGATGACAGGGCTCATGATGAGGGGCCTAACTATATGCAGCATTCCCTTATAAAAACATTAGTTGGTGAAAACCCAGAACAAACTAATGCGGGACCTTCTAGAAGCTCTGAAACTAGAAATAGAGTTAATTGGTTTAGAGGTTAGGCCTGGTAACTTTAGAAGTGCACAGTGGTCTGACCCAACATTATCGTTAGCCAGGAATAATATTTATATAAGGAATGGATCCCCTGTCAATCCAGGAATTTCTCTTACCGTATTTGCTCGAATATGACCAAGGAATATGCTCCAAGACGACCCTGATTATAAGACGACCCCCCAAACTTTTAATATTCCTTCAGGAAAAAAAACTAAAAGCCTGAATATAAGACTACCCTATAGGAAAAAAAATTTTTTAACTTGTATATATTCACATGTAAATTGCTTTTTAATATTTAATAAAAATGTTGATATAAAAAAATGAATTTCTTGTTTTCATTTCCAATGCAGCCTCTCTCCCCCTAAACGTTGTCTCTCTCTCTCCCTCCAAATGCTGTTTCTCTCTCCCCCTCCCTCCCCCCAGCTTTGTCTCTCTCTCCCCCCTTCTCCCAAGCGCTGTCTCTCTTCCCCTCCCCCAACCTTTACTCTCTCTCCCCCAAACTTTTTTCTATCTCCCCCTCTCCCTACAAAAACATTTCTCCCCCCCCCTGCCTCCAAACATTTCTCCCCCCCTGCCTCCAAACATTTCTTCCCCCCCCTGCCTCCAAACATTACTCCCCCCCTCCCTCCAAACATTACTCCCACCCCCTCCTTCCAAACATTACTCCCCCCTCCAAACATTTCTGTCCCTCCCCCTCTCACCCTCCACCCTCCCTCTCACCTTGTTTCTCCCTGGTGGCTAGTGGGAGCAGCCGGGAGATGTCTGCACGATACTCGCAGACATCCTCCATGCTGCCCGACACGGCAGTCTATTATGATGGACAGCCGGTCCGTCATAGTAGACTGCCATGTCGGGCAGCATGGAGGATGTCTGCACTATTGTGCAGACATCCCCCGCTGCCCAAATCTCCTGGTGGCTAGCGGGGCAGCGGAGGATGTCTGCGTGATGAGCGCAGACCTCCCCTACTGTAGCCAGGCACGACCCGGCTTCATCATAGAAG
Source organism: Pelodytes ibericus (assembly GCA_036172795.1). NCBI lineage: Eukaryota > Metazoa > Chordata > Amphibia > Anura > Pelodytidae > Pelodytes > Pelodytes ibericus. Next base: position 62,092,314 of record CM069861.1, read on the forward strand.
TCCCGTCGGTAGTGCTGGGCAGCAGCAGGGGGAGTCAGCGCTCATCGCGCAGACATCCCCTGCTGTTAGCAAGGGGGATCCAGGTCCCCTGCAGCTCTGCTGGGGACCTGGATCCATGTTTTATAGTCTGACCTTAATTTGAGGTCAGATTTTAAGACGACCTCGATTATAAGACGAGCGGTAGTTTTCAGATTTTTTTTTTCAGAAAAAAACCATGTCTTATAATCGAGCAAGTGGATAATGATCTGTTGTACAGAGTTGAGAAAAAGGAGTCAGTTATGACAAAGCAGCTGTTAGTACCTCAAGCCTATTGGCCCACTGTGTTAAAACTTGCACATAGTCATGTTTTGGGGGGCCACCTAGGGGTTGACAAAACAAGAGAGCGAGTGTTGAGGAGATTTTATTGGCCTGGAGTAATAGCAGCAATCATAAATCACTGTTCGTCATACCCTGAATGTCAGGTTACTGCGCCTTTTACGGCTTACCGAAGCCCTTTAGTACTCTTGCCTTTTAGTCAAGTACCTTTTGAATGTATTGCTATGGATTTTGTGGGTCCTCTGTTAAAATCCACTAGGGGGCATCAGTATATATTGGTAGTACTAGACTATGCTACCCGTTACCCTGAGGCAATACCTATGCGTACAACCTCAGCAAAGTCCATTGCTAAAGAGTTAATGCTGTTTGTTTGATGTTTAGCCGGGTTGGGATTCCCAAGGAGATCCTAACAGTTCAGGGTACTCCATTCATGTCTAAAGTTACAAAGGAACTCTGCAAGCTCCTTCACATTAAACACCTCAAAACCTCTGTTTATCACCCACAAACTGATGGTTTGGTTGAGCGATTTAATAAGATTTTAAAAACTATGCTGAGCACAGTAACAGATAAGGATGGAAAAAAACTGGGACTTTCTATTACCCTATTTAATGTTTGCCATTAGAGAAGTACCCCAAGCTTCTACTGGTTTCTCACCTTTTAAATTATTATATGGTATACACCCCAGGGGCTTACTTGACATAGCAAAGGAAACTTAGGAACAAGAAGCTACCCCACATAGCAGCGTAATAGAACATATAACTGAGATGCAAGAACGTATTGAGGCCGTTATGCCAATAGTCATAGAACATATGCAAAAGGCTCAACAAAATCAGCAGAATAGCTACAATAAGAATGCTAGAATTCGAGTGTTTCAACCTGGAGACAGAGTGTTAGTCCTGATCCCCACAGTAGAGAACAAATTCCTGGCAACTTGGCATGGGCGATATGAGATTATTGAAAGAGTGGGGGAGATAAATTACAAAGTAAGGCAACCAGGTAGATGAAAGGAAGTGCAATTATACCATGTCAATTTACTAAAACCATGGAAGAAAAGTTCTTGTTATTACAGAGACTTCAACCTTCCCTGATAGGTGCAATATTGACCCAGAAGTAAATATCTCTGAGACCCTGTCCATACACCAGACAAGGGAAGTTAAGGAGTTTATTAGATTAAATAAAGAAGTATTCTCCCCAGTCCCCGGAAAGGACTAGTGTGATCAAACATGATATTTTGACAGAACCAGAGAAAAGGGTCAATCTCAAACCATATAGAATACCCGAGGCTCGCAAAAAAGCTAGCAGAGCAGAGGTTAAGAAAATGTTAGATCTTGGAGTAATTGAGGAGTCACAAAACGACTGGAGCAGTCCAATGCTATTTCTAAGTTTGATGCATACCCCATGCCTAGAGTTGATGAACTAGTGGAAAGACTTGGAAGAGCTCGGTACCTTACTACATTAGACTTAACCAAGGGTTATTGGCAAGTACCACTCACAGAGCGAGCAAAAGAAAAGACAGCATTTTCTACTCCTGATTGTCTATTTCAGTATAGCGTTTTGCCTTTTGGCTTGCATGGGGCCCCCACCACATTCCAAAGAATTATGGACAGGATACTAAAGCCTCATGTGTGCTATGCAGCGGCATACTTGGATGATGTTGCAGTACACAATGAGGATTGGGAATCTCACCTTCCGAAAGTACAGGCTGTCCTAAACTTAATACAAAATGCTGGCCTAACCCCTAACCCCAATAAGTGTACGATCGGCCTAGAGGAAGCAAAATATTTGGGCTACTCTATTGGTAGGGGACTAGTGAAGCCTCAGGTTGCAAAAAGATAAGCCATCAGAAATTGGCAGAGACCTCTGACTAAGAAACAGGTGAGAACATTTCTTGGCCTCATTGGATATTACAGGAGGTTTATACCCAATTTTGCTACAATTGGAAGCCCGTTAACTGACCTTACTAAAGCTAATGCCCCAGTAGTGGTAAAATGGTCCCCAGAGACTGAACAAGCATTCAGAAATCTTAAAGAAGCCATTTGTGCGCAACCAGTGTTGGTAACACCTGACTTTTCTAAAGAATTTATCTTACAGACAAATGCATCTGATGTAGGACTTGGTGCTGTTCTCTCTCAGGAAATTAAGGGTGAGGAGCACCCCATATTATATTTAAGCACGAAGCTTACTCCCCAAGAACAGAACTATTCCATTGTTGAAAAGGAGTGTCTGGCTATAAAATGGGCTGTATACACACTTAAATACTACCTTTTGGGAAGAAGGTTCTGATTAGTGACAGACCATGCACCCCTTACTTGGATGAGCCAGAACAGGGAGAAAAACAGTAGAGTGACCCGCTGGCTCCTTGGCTTGCAACCCTATAAGTTTTCCATAGAGCATAGGGCGGGGTGTAAACAGGGGAATGCTGCTGGTCTCTCACGGATGCACTCGCTAATATCCGTGGTCGCTCGACCTAACAGGTCTGAGCTGGGGGGGAGGATGTGTGACCAACAGCAAGGAATTGTGCTGGAGGGAGTCTATAAATCTCCCCAGATTTTTCAAAGTTCCTACTTTGTGTAATTAGCCCCAGAGAAATGTGTTATGTCAAACTTAATATAGCACTTTATGTATGTGTATGTGTGGGCCCTGGGGTGGAGCACTTGGAGAGTAGGGTGGGCCAGTGCTCCACTCCCCATTTTATAGGTTGTTTGAAACCAACAGGTGAGAAGTCCAGTGTCAGTTTCAATCCTAATTTACCTCACTTGAAAAGGGTTGTTGATTACAGGTGCTGTTAAATACTCCCCTGCCAGAGGAGGGGAGAGATTGTGTTTGATTTCTGTGAGTGGAAGCAGGGAGCTGAAAACACTGAAACAGTAATGTTGTGATTTATGGTTACGTTGGGAAATGGACAAGCTATCCAACCCAGCTAGCTTAGTATTTTTGTTTAGTTAGTGCTCAGAAGAGCAAGGATTTTGTTTTATATTTTGTTACAACCTGTTATACCTTACTGTGCATTTATCTTGGAACCACAATAAAAGAAAACAAGTCTTTTTACCTCATTCAGCGTGTGAAGTGTCTCTGAAGCCTGAAAAGACTGTGTGTAACAACCAAATCCCAGGACAAGGTACCAGGGGAAAGGAGTACTTTTGTCACAGTGTGTGTACATAACAAATAGACATTTTATATACGTTTATTTCCATCCATTACAATAGTATGGCAGAATCACAAATCACATATACTGGATTGAGTTGCTGGAAGGGGGGAAATCTGAGATTTTTTAGTTTTTTTTTGCACAATGCTCGATAAAGGTTACAAAAACTTAAATAATGTACACTAAAAATAATAAGAAGAATGTAATGTAAAGATTTAAAGTAATGGTTAAAGAGGCAAAAGGTTTGTGGGGCTTGGGTTTTTTCTTCTTTTTTGCTCATTGTTTTGATAAAGGTTGCCAAAACTTAGATTATGCACACTACAAATTTAAGAAAAATGTAATGTAAGGAGTTAAAGTATTGGTTAAAGATGTAATATGTTTTTGGTTGCAAAAGTTTAGATTATGCACATTAAAAAGATGAGAAGAAGCTAAATAAGGGATTCCCACTTTAAGAAGAAGAACCAGAAATACAATTATATGCAGATAATATGTGCTTTGACATATCCAGAAGAATCAATAAAAGAAATAATGGAAACAATACAGAGATATGCAAAATACTCTAATTACACATTTAATATAGAAAAATCAATGATTATGCCAATAAAAGTATCAAAAAAATGAAAGATAAAATTTAAAGGAACTTTAAATTCAAATGAAATACCAGCAAAAATAGAGAACATGATGAAAAAAATGTTTATGGCATTGTGCAAAGAAACGCATGTTTTACTTAAAAGATGGAATAGAACTATCCTGGCTCGAGAGGATAAACGTCATAAAGGCATATATCATCCTTAAGTGGACATACATATTTTAACATTGCCCATTTAAAATATCTGAAACATGGCTGAGCATGCTGCAAGGTATAATTAACAAAAATATAAGTAATGGGAAAAAGATGCATATAGGAGTTAAACAACTCAGGAAAAATATAGGCAAAGAGGATTAGGACTGCCATCAATTAAGCAGCTATATGAAGCAATAATGATTATCTATATATACCATATTCAACATTTAGCCACGCATGTAAGTCATGGTACAAATTAGAGAAATATATGACAAAAAATCTAAAACATGTGTGGAGTTGTGGCACGATCTTGGGGGAGTGTTGAGGGGCCAACCGTGGTGGAGGATACATTTGTGGTGTCAGATCCTTGTTTACTTTGATAGATCCACCCCTTGCTGTGACGTGGTATTCCCCCGCCTTACAGGGAAACCGCGCCACAGATGAAATTGCTGAGTTATTTTCTTCCCTCGTGTGAGCAAGTATCAGCTCAGCTGCTCTCGTTTGAAAACGAAAGTAAAAACTCTGTACGAATCCTCCGTTGACGAACTCTGGATACTGAGTGATTTATTACCAACCTTCTCCTCTCCCTGAACTGTATCACCAACGACTCTTTATGTTATCTCTAATCCCTTGACCCAGGACTGTTTACTCACTATTCTGCCTTCTCCAAGCCTTTGAATCTCGGATTGTATAAACGGACTTCCTCTTGGTTAACCCTGAAGCTGCTGATTAGAACCTCGCAAGTATCATTTACTTTATTCAAATTGTATTGGAACAGTTTATCTGCAATCAGTTACAGACTCACCTGTTAACCTTTCCCTGCTGAAGGATTATATAATACTACATCAACTACATTGGCAAACGTTGTTCATATTTATATGTTCATGAAATCCTCCTTCCACTCTAAATCTCACTTTTACTACTTGATTCATTCTGAAGCATCTCCCACATCTGCTGTTGTGTTCTATATAAAGATTAATTGTGACAAGTGTGACAAAATAACTCAGCCACATAATGGAACCCGCAGAAATGGCTTCACAAATTGCCTTTCTCAACCAAAAGGTTGAAATACTGTCACAAGGTATGCAAGACCTAAGAATTACAAAGGAACGTCTTCTTACATATGTAACTGAAATCCAAAACCGAGCTTTCTCATTTACTCCTTCTGGAGTTAGCAATCGAGAATATGCTGAACCTTCAGTCTGCAACCCAGAGAAATTCTCAGGAGATCGGTCCAAATATAGAGAATTTATTAATTCCTGTAATTTGTTGTTTGCATTAAGACCCAGGTCCTATCCCACTGACCGTATCAAAGTTTGTACAGTCATGTCTTTTCTAAGAGGTGAACCTATGGCATGGGCACATACTTTTCTGGAGAGCAATGACCCCATACTTGATTCATTGGATGATTTCTTCAAAGAAATGTCCCTTTTGTATGAAGACACTAATAAGCAAATCACTGCAGACACGGCAAATAGAGCACTTTCTCAAGGGAAAAGACCTGTTGAAGATTATATTTCAGAGTTTAAAAGATGGGCTGTTGAAACTCAATGGAATGATATCACTCTTCGTAATCAATTTCGTCTAGGCCTTTCCTTTTTTTTTTTATAAATATAATCTTTATTGGGGGTTTTTTTCCATCCAAAATTTGTAAAAAGACAAGTACAACGTGTATCTTCAGGAGAATCATAGGATCTGGTGGGTGCTCCAAGTCAATTAATCAGATAAACCTTTTGTTACTTATTTACATATATTATGATTCGTCTTACTTTCTAGAGAATTTATATATCCCCTTAACTAGGGCGTTGTACCAGACAAAACCAGACGCTGACATACAAACATGTAGGGGGTGGTGCCCGGTTCTCTACCGGCTGTTCTCTACTTATTATATCCAAGCCCTGGAGTTAAGGTGTGAAGTTTAAGTTTCAGGGTAAAAGGCCAACCATGATGACCATCTTCGATCGAATGTGTTTTGATTTCCCTGGAGATAAGCCATATTTTTTTCCATTCTGTGTTGATAGGAGACTTGGTTCTTAACCTGTAGCCAGGTTGGTGTTTTTTCTATTCTCCATACCCTGGACAATACCATTTTTGTTGCCATCGATATATGAATAATGAGGTATCTTTTATCGAACTTTATTTTGTTGTCCATGATATGGAAAAGAGACACCTCTAATAAGAATTCGAGGTTTACACCCAGTATATGATTTATTTCCTTATATACCTCTTTCCATAAAGCCACTACAGATTTACATTGCCACCAGATGTGTTTATGGTCCCCAATTTCCTTTTTACATCTCCAACATAGTATGGAGTTGTTTCTGTTGAGTTTGTTCATGGTAATTGGGACCAAATGCCATCTGTATATTATTTTAATGTGTAGTTCAACTAAGTTGAGGCTTTAATTGAGGTGTGCCATAGCCCATCATTTATTTGTTTTGAGCTATCTCTTTCCCACGAGATCCATGCTTTGGCTCTCCTGATGTTTTATTTTATACATGTTATATATTTTTGGGAGAATCTTTTTTTTGGAGGAGTTATTATCAAAAATGTCTTCTAGAGTTCTTTCGAAACTGTCATTCCCTACGTTTAGTATAGTATCGTTTTTTAGAAGGAAGAACCTTCCTCAATAGGTTTGTTGACCACAAGATCGTAGAGGTGTTTTCTAAACCCATTCAGTCAGCCTCTAACCTATTCCACGGTTCTGTTTTGTCAGTTATTGTATGCCATTTTTGGACATGATACAGAGTGCTTGCTTCGTAGAATTTCTCTATATTTGGAACCCCTAGTCCACCCTCATTAGTATGCTTTAACATATGTTCTTTGCTTATTCTGTTTTTTTTTCCTGCCCATATATATTGATGTAAAAGTGTCTGCAAACTTTTGATATTATTTTTTGAGACGGGTAAGGGTAGCATCCTGAATAAATATGCCAAACGGGGAAGTATATATCCCTTGACTACGTTAAGCCTACCCGTCCAAGAAATCTCCAGATTTTTCCACTTTTTAGTCAGTTTCTCTTTTGTATCATTAAATAAAGTTTCACAGTTTTTATCCATAAGCTCTTCCATATTAGGAGTAATAATAATTCCTAGAAAGTTTATCTCTTCCTTTTCCCAGTCAAAACAGTATTTCTCTCCAAGTCCCTCTCTTGTTGTTTTATCTACGTTTAACAGTATTATTCGTGTTTTGGATATATTTAGCTTATACCGTATTTGCTCGATTATAAGACGAGGTTTTTTTCAGAGCAAATGCTCTGAAAAATCCCCCTCGTCTTATAATCGAGGTCTCTTATAATTTGACCTCAAATTGAGGTCAGATTATAATACATGGATCCAGGTCCCCAGCAGAGCTGCAGGGGACCTGGATCCCCCTCTCTAGCAGCAGGGGATGTCTGCGCAACGAGCGCAGACTCCCCTGCTTCCGCCCGGCACGACCGCCGGGGCTTCTGTGAAGAAGCCGGGTACTTCCGCTTTCGTCACAGAAGTCCCAGCGAGCGTGCCGGGCGGCAGCATGGGAGTCTGCGCTCGTCGCGCAGACTTCATCTGCTGCCCCACTAGGCACCAGGGACAATCGGGCAGATATCCTCCATGCTGCCCGACACGGCAGACTATTATGACGGACAGATGTCCGTCATAATAGACTGCCGTGTCGGGCAGCATGGAGGATGTCTGCAAGTATCGTGCAGACATCCCCCGGCTGCCCCCACTAGCCACCATGGATTGAAGTACAGGTAAGGGGGGGACAGAGAGACAGGGGGAGGGAGGGGGGCAGAGAGACAGGGGGGACAGAGAGACAGGGGGAGGGAGGGGGGCAACAGAGAGACAGGGGGAGGGAGGGAGGGGGGCAGAGAGACAGGGGGAGGGGGGCAGAGTGACAGGGGGGACAGAGCAGGAAGGGGGGGAGAGACAGAGGAAGGGGGGCAGAGAGAAACATGTGGGGGGAAGAGACAGGTGAGTGGGGAGTGAGACAAAGCTGGGGGCAAGGGAAAGAGAGAGGCAGCATTGGCACATAAAAAGAAATAGACACAAGAAATGCATTTTTTTTAATATAATATTTTATTAAAAAAGCAATTTACATGTGAATATATACAAGTTTAACTTTTTTTTCCTATAGGGTAGTCTTATATTCAGGCTTTTAGTATTTTTCCTAAAGGAATTTCCAAAGTTTGGGGGGTCGTCTTATAATCAGGGTCGTCTTATAATTGAGCAAATACGGTAGTTTGAAACCTGAGCGTACGTGTCGATTTCTTGAAAAAAACTCTTTCAGAGATGTTACTGGGTCTGTCAGGGTCAGTACCACGTCGTCAGCGTATAGACATAATTTATATTCTAGATTTTTTATTTTTATCCCTTTTATGTTTAAATTTTGTCTGATCCTGGATGCAAATGGTTCCAAGGACAGAATATATAAAAGGGGAGCCAGAGGACACCCTTGCTTTGTACCATTGCTGATTTTAAACCATTACGACACTATACCCGGTCCCGACGTCTTTGCAGTAGGGACGTGTATAGTGCCATTACTGACCTTCTTATTTGTTCAGAAAAGCCAAACCTTTCCAGAACCAACTCCAAAAACCTCCAGCTGACCCTGTCATACGCCTTTTCGGCATCCAGTGACAGGATCAGCTGGGGGGAACCGCTTATCTTTTCCTGTCCCAGGATACTCAGAAGTCTGCGACTGTTGTTTTCTGATTGTCTCCCTGACACAAACCCTATTTGATCTTTATTAATTAAACTCGGTATTACCTGTTTAAAGCGGTTTGCCAGAATTGCTGAGTATATTTTCACATCTGAGTTTATCAGGGAGATCGGTCTATAATTGGATGTTCCAGAGCTGTCCTTACCTGGTTTAAGAATTGGTGAAATAGAGGCCTGCAGCATTTCCTCTGGGAGGTAACCTTTTTCTTTTATGTTGTTATACAAACCAGTTAAGTGTCCTGCCAGTTGTTTTTTGAACGTAGTATAGAATAAATTAGTATATCCGTCTGGGGCTGGGGCTTTATTTTTTTTCATTGCTGTTAGAATTTCCAGGACCTCTCTTACATCTATGGCTGAGTTTAGTGAATCCACTTGCTCTTTGGACAACTCTGGGACATCCGCCTTTATTAAATAATTTCTTATTTGTTCATTTTTTAAGTTATTATCTGGTAAGTTGTAAAGGGATGAATAATATTCATTAAAGGCTAACCCTATATGCTTAGGGAGCAATTTAATTTGGTCCTGGACCACAATTCTACCAATTCTGGCCTTAGCTTTTTTGTTTTTAAGTTTGCTGGTTAACATCTTTTCAACCCTGTTTCCTTTTTGGTGCCATGTTTTATTAAGTTTCATTATTGCATAATTAGCTTTTTCCATTAGTTGTGATTTAGTCAGCTTATACGTTTTGGCAATCTCCTGGGTCGTTCTCATTGTTGGATTTGCCTTATTTTTTCTTTGTAATTTATTCATTTCTAGATATAGTAAGTTAAGAGGCTTCCCCTGTCTTTTTTTTTTATTCCGTACCCAATTTAATCAGGTGACCAGATTGTTGTTGTTTTTACTCCACTGTCTAGGTTCTCCTCAAAGTATCGGTCAATTTTGTCTGTTAAATAGTCAATATTCTCTTTAGTCCTTATGAAGTTGTCATTCAGCCTCCAGGATGTTCTATCTTGTTGTTTTGTTTTGGCAAGCTCAAACTGAACAGCTGAGTGGTCCGTCCAGGCTGCTTCCATTATTTCACTTTTCGTACAGTATTGAAGGGCATGTGGTTTCATCAGGAAATAGTCTAACCTGGAATATGACATATGTGGGAATGAAAAGAAAGTATATCCCGTTTCTTTCGGGTGCATTGTCCTCCATAGGTCATATAAATTGTGTTTAGTCAACACTTTTGAGAACTTTTCCGCTGTAATTTTTAAAAGTTTATCTATTTTTTGGCCCTTTGGTTGTTTTTTATCTTTATTTACGTCAAGGACGCAGTTAAAATCGCCCCCGACTATTAATGTTCCTTGAGTTATTAATTGAAAATTTATTTATAACTTTGTCTAAAAAGGCCACTGAGGACTCATTGGGTGCATAGATATTTAGCAGGGAGAAATTTTGTTCATTAATTACGCATATTAAGAAAGAGTACCTACTCTCTTTGTCCACTTCCCTGTATATTTCCCTGAATTAAACTCTATTTGATATAATTAATGCTGTTCCCCTTTTTTTCTTTTGATAAAAAGAGTGTATGACATTAGGGAAAAGTTTATTCTGAAACATTGGTTTCCCTGTGTTCCAGTGGGTCTCCTGAATGAATCCTATGTCCATAAGAAACTTTGTCAACAATTGCCTTTTTTGCGGGGAGTTTAACCCCCTTACATTTAATGTTTCAACCTTAACCATCTCGCCCAACTACTGTGTCCTTAAACTTCCCTTGAACATTGTCAAGCAAACGGGCGCCACCCCTGACAAACATACATAAAACATAAAAAAAGCCTTACTCTGGCTACTATCCCCACCCCACCAATCCCCGCCCCTGACGGGTCCTTCCCCGTCCCCCTACCTGTGTTCGTATCCCCCATCTCCCTCTCTGTACCGAGAGCTTTTGCTGGGGTTTGTGGGGGGTAACGAAGGACTTTATTTTGAAGTGTCTCTTGAAACGCTAGACCACATATTACACAAGGGTGAGGAGGTGGAGAGAGGGAGAAAAGGAGAGAAGAAAAAATAAATAAATAAATAAATAAATATCCCCTCCCAAATAAAGAGTGATAACACTGTGATATTGCTCAACTGTTCGTGAACCTTTCCTATCTTTTTAGTTTATGGTATTAATTATAATATTAGTGTGTGCTTTTATTCCTCTTACTTTGAAGTATCTTTCTTAACCCCTTAAGGACAGAGCCTTTGAAACATTTTTGTCCTTTCTGGACAATGGCTATTTTAACATTTCTGTGCTGTTTGTGTTTAGCAGTAATTTTCTTCTTCGTCATTTGCTGTACCCACACATATTATATATTGTTTTTATCGGGACAAAAAGGGCTTTCTATGGATGCCATATTTTTGATCATATCTTATCATATTATTAAAAAAAAAAAAAAATATGGTAAAAAAAATAAAAATACACAAATTTCTTTGTTTTTATTTGAAACAACTTCTATACGACAATAGCGAACGAAAAAACATGCTAAATAGATTCTACTATTTCTCCTGAGTACAGGGATACCACCCATGCATAGGCTTGTTGGATTGTTTGGGGGCTAAAATGCCAAATTTGTGAGGTGCAGTTTTTTGTTTTCCAACTTGAAATTTTTACATGCAGACAGCCTGCACCCATGTCCCATTTGGGACATATTTGAAACCAGCCAGTGTATTTTACCCCATCAACCCATATATTTTTTAAAAGTAGACACCCTAGGCTATCTCAAATGGTGGTATTTTAACACTTTCCATGCACTAATTCTACCACCAGCCTTTGTCAAAGTTTGTGGTAGTAATTTTTTTGTGTTTTTTTTTTCACAAACCTTGTACTTCAGACATGAATTCACGGATTTTGGTATGTGTCACTGCCAAATAACACCCCAATAAGTGTTCAGCAACATCTCTTGAGTACAGGGATACCACCCATGCATAGGTTTGTTGGGTTGTTTGGGGGGTAAAAGGCCAAATTTGGTAGGTGCAGTTTTTGGTTTTCCAAATTGAAATTTTGACATGCAGACCGCCTGCACCCATGTCCCATTTGGGACATATTTGAAACCAGCCAGTGTATTTTACCCCATCAACCCATATATTTTTTAAAAGTAGACACCCTAGGCTATCTCAAATGGTGGTATTTTAACACTTTCCATGCACTAATTCTACCACCAGCCTTTGTCAAAGTTTGTGGTAGTAATTTTTTTGTGTTTTTTTTTCACAAACCTTGTACTTCAGACATGAATTTACAGATTTTGGTATGTGTCACTGCCAAATAACACCCCAATAAGTGTTCAGCAACATCTCTTGAGTACAGGGATACCCCCCATGCATAGGTTTGTTGGATTGTTTGGGGGGTAAAAGGCCAAATTTGGGAGGTGAAGTTTTTGGTTTTCCAATTTGAAATTTTGACATGCAGACAGCCTGCACACATGTCCCATTTGGGACATATTTGAAACCAGCCAGTGTATTTTACCACATCAACCCATATATTTTTTAAAAGTAGACACCCTAGGCTATCTCAAATGGTGGTATTTTTACACTTTCCATGCACTAATTCTGCCACCAGCCTTTGTCAAAGTTTGTGGTAGTAATTTTTTTGTGTTTTTTTTTTCACAAACCTTGTACTTCAGACATGAATTTACAGATTTTGGTATGTGTCACTGCCAAATAACACCCCAATAAGTGTTCAGCAACATCTCTTGAGTACAGGGATACCACCCATGCATAGGTTTGTTGGGTTGTTTGGGGGGTAAAAGGCCAAATTTGGTAGGTGCCGTTTTTGGTTTTCCAAATTGAAATTTTGACATGCAGACCGCCTGCACCCATGTCCCATTTGGGACATATTTGAAACCAGCCAGTGTATTTTACCCCATCAACCCATATATTTTTTAAAAGTAGACACCCTACGCTATTTCAAATGGTGGTATTTTAACACTTTCCATGCACTAATTCTACCACCAGCCTTTGTCAAAGTTTGTGGTAGTAATTTTTGTGTGTTTTTTTTTTCACAAATATTGTATTTTAGACATAAATTCACAGATTTTGGTATGTGTCACTGCCAAACAATAACCCAATATGTGTTCAACAACATCTCCTGAGTACAGGGATACCACCCATGCATAGGTTTGTTGGGTTGTTTGGGGGCTAAAAGGGCCACATTGTGAAGGTGCGCATTTTCAACTTAGAATATTGACGTGTAGCCAGCCTGAGCCCATCTTTCATTTGGGACTTTTTTTTAAAGTAGGACAGTGTATTTTACCCCAAAAAGTATATATTTTGTAAAAGTAGACACCCTAGGCTATTTTAAATGGTGTTATTTTAACACTTTCCATGCACCAATTCTACCACCAGCCTTTGTCAAAGTTTGTGGTAGTCATTTTATTGTGTATTTTTTCCCACATACATTGTACTTTAGACACAAATTCACATATTTCGGTATGTGTCACTGACAAACAATACCACAATATATGTTCAGCAACATCTCCCGAGCACAGGGATACCACCCATGCATAGCTTTGTCAGCTTTGTTGGGTGTTGAAAGGCTACATTTGAGAGGTGCGCTTTTTGATTTTCAAACTTGGAATTTGAACATGTAGAGCAAGGAAGGGGTTAATAGCTATTATAAGAGCCTTTGTAGTACTGTACAAAAAAATTAACCCCTAAAAATGCACAGACAAGAAAAAATGTTCTGCTGTGCAGTGATCAGTGGCAGGGAAGGGGTTAATACACTACACTATACAAAGGGTATGGCTTTTATAAAAGTCCTTGGGACTCACAATTTTTTAACATTTTATTTAATTTATTACAATTAAAAAATAATTTTATACAGATCTGTCTCTTTCCCTCACTAAAACTCAAGTGAGGAGAGGGAGGCAGATCCATATGGGTCAGAACAATATTTACGAACCAGACGAATGGTGATGCTCATCTGAGAAATCACCAAACCACCTTTGCCACTGATCGGCTGTTACTGATCGCTATACACGCGTTCAGACAGCTTCAAAAGTAACACACGTAATCCCCTAGTGGGTATAATTAACCCCTAGCGAGTCTGACAAAAAAAATGCTGATAGCAAAAAAAAATCCTTCTGCGACTAGATTGCTCCATATGCGCTGCTTAGGCAGTGACCATATGCACGGCTTAGGCAGTGACCATATGTGCTGCTTAGGAAGTGATATACGGCAAGGAAGGGGTTAATAGCTCTTAAAAGAGCCTTTGATATACTGTAATAAATCAAAGTAAAAAAAAAATAACCCCTAAAAAAATGCACAGACAGCAAAAAATGTGCTGCTGTGTAAGATCACTGCGTACACAGCGATCAATTGCAGGGAAGGGGTTACATACTGGAAACGGCTTTTATAAAAGCCTTTGGGTCTCAATTCTATTAAATATATTATAATTAAAAACTTACATTATACAGCTCTGTCTCCCTCCCTCACTAAAACTCAAGTGAGAGGGAGGCAGATCTACACGGGTCAGATCAAATATTTACAAATATTGATCTAACCAGACGAATGGTGATGCTCATCTAAGCAAACGCCAACCCGCCTTTGTCACTTATCAGCTGTTACTGATCGCTATACATGCGGTCAGACAGCTAAAAAAATTTTTTTTTACGTTAAACGTAGTCCCCTAGCGGGTATAATTAACACGTGACGGGTGTAATAAAAAAGTTTAAAAAAAAAATAAAAATGCTTCTGCAGCAAGATTGCTGCATTTGCGTCAGATCGCTGCTTAGGCAGTGATCTACAGCAAGAAAGGGGTTAATCTCTCTTAAAAGAGCTTTTTTTATACTGTAATGAATTACAGTAAAAAAAAATGAACCCCTAAAAAATGCACAGACAGCAAAAAATCATCAGAGCACTTACCATACATGCCTGCACACAGATCACATAGATCTGTTGTGCCGGCATCGATTGGCTCCCCCTAGAGCATCGGAAGTGAAATACTTTCACTTCCGATGCTCTTGCCATTAGAAGGGAAGCGCTGCCTGTATAGGCAGCGTTCCCTTCTACTGAGCCGATGGGGTCTCTCAGGAGAGCGACCACCATTGGTTCTGGGGAGCATCAAGGTGTTGTTAAGTGCCTCGCTGGCGAGGCATTTTAACAACACCGGAAATGCTTAGAAAGCGTACAATCGTTCGCTTTCTAAGCACATGTGTGCAGCGGGCGCAGCCATTTTTAAATGGCTGCTACGATCACTCCGTGGAGTGATCGTAGCCCGCCCCTGCACATTTGGGGGGTGTTGCACAATGCCTCTACCTAGAGGCATTGTAGCAACACCGTTAGAGTAAAGAAAGCGACCGCTGGTCTCTTTCTTTACTCAGTTTAGTGCATGACGTGCCAGGCACGTCACCTGTCGGCAAGTCCTCGATTTGCCGTGACGTGCCTGGCACGTCATCTGTTGTTAAGGGGTTAAATATTACATGAACCAACCTTATATAATACCGTAGGTGAATTATACCTTCTTTTTATCTGCCGTGTAAAATCCCATTCCTAAGTGTGTTTATCTTGTTGTATGTTTCTTATTTATCCTTTTTGTTTCCTAGTGTATCTTCCCTAAGTGCTGTGAAAGATTGGTACTTATACAAGTAGATATTTATAATTTTCTCTTTCCATCCCTTTCCCCCCTTCTAAAAGTTTTTTTTCTTTTTTTTTTTTCTTTCTTTGTGCTTTCCTGCTCTATATTTAGTTAGAACATTACTTGGGCCCTAAAGTGCTTAACGTGCAGTGAACACTCTACCCTCCTATTCCGTTATTTACTACAGTTACCTTTATTTCTAATCCATTCCACCCCCTTAATTCTCATCCCCCATCCTGCCTACCATAGTATAGCAATAATTTTATAAAGCTGTGTGTTCTATCTGTGAGGACTTGTTCCATACTACTCAGTCCTCTTTGAAGAGAAAGTCCATCCCTTTTTCTTTATCCAGGACCTTGCAGCGTCAGCAGAGGAAAAGGTCAATCTTCATGATTCATAGAATATGACAAGATTTTCGGGGGAACCCACACTGATATCTTATCTGCTTTTCTCTTAATATTGCTGTCACGTCAGACAAGGATCTCCTGAACAATCTTGTTTTTCTTGAAAGATCTGCGAAGCATTGCAGGTGTTGGAATTTTTTTGGCAATTTATCTTTATCCCTAAAAATGTTGGAGAATTCCATCCTTTGTTTAAATTCATGGAAACGTATGATTACATCCCGAGGAAGTTCCAAGGCAATCCCTTTAGGTTTTATAATCCTATGAATTCTTTCAAATATAACTTCTCTTCCCGTCTGATTAGCATTGGTCTCCTCAATCAGGTTAGTAATGTATGATTCCAGTTTTTCAGAGGTTATCACTTCTGGAATGCCACGAACCCTGACGTTAATGCGATGGTCACGATCTTCTGTGTCAGGCAATGAGAGGTTGTTTGATCAGGAGAATGGGTAGGAACAGAACTGCAGAATTCAGCTTATGTAAATAATGTGATTTACACCAATTTAGGTTTTGATATGAAAGGTTAATTAAACTTTATTTTAACTGTAGCAGCTTCTTCTTTTGAAGTCTGGGCGTTGAGCCAAATGCACTTAACAGTTAAGCAATTAGAACACTGAATGGAATGTCTGGGCGTTGAGCCAAATATTCTTAACCGCAAAGCAAACAGAACACTGAATGGAATGTCCGGGCGTTGAGCCAAATAGAACTAGTAATTAGAACACTGAGTTTGAGGAGCGGATACAAGTACACATTAGAAGAAGGTGAATGAATAGTGATACTTGCGGTTTCTTCAGCTGGTTCAGCGTAAACTGTAGAATGTCCGTGTCAGTAATCCGAATCAGGGGTTGGAGAAGGAGGGGTATCCGAAAAGCAATCCGAGGTCTGGTGTTGGAGAAAGAAGATTTATCAGGGGGAATCCGTAGTCAGCAAAGGAGAAGTCGGGTAAGTCATACAATCCAGGGTCTGTTAGCGGTGATAACGATCTAGGTTTATTAGCTTTGTCAGGAAACAAAACAGCTGATGCTCTCTTCACCGAAGGTTCAACAATAAATCAGCAAGTTGAATGTGGCGCGCTTCCTCTAAATAGCAAGGGAATAGCACGTCACTGAAAAGGGGAGGGGTCACAACAAACAGGAGTGAATCCACAGGGATAATCCGACATTCTGCTTCGGAAATAGTATTTTCCAGGTCTTCGATCTTTGTTTGCATATCAGCTATTAAGGTTTCAGAGAGGTGTTGATTTTTTTGCATTTCAGCTATGATAGTTTTGTTTTGCTCTAGTCTTTTCCTGTATTCCTCCATTTCCATACTGATCTCTTTCATAGATGTTTTTTTGAAAGTCTTGAATTGGTCCTTCAAACATTTTTTAAATACTTCTACTGTGAGGGTCTGAGAGTCTGAGTCCCCTGTGGAGTCTAAATGCTGTTTTGCATACTCTGTTTCACTATGCACAATGGAAACTTCCAGATTTATCCGTGAGTCATCCAGGGTTACATTTTTAGAAGGCACTGGAGAGACGATTGATGCCATTTTATTACTTTTCTCATTTTTTTATTCCTGTAATTTATTATGGCAGTGTGTATACTCAAATCTGTGTTTTATTATTACTTTGACAGTTCCTCATATGATTTGCAGGTGCTTTTTCCCTTCTTCAATACTTTCTGACTGATTGAATTTTTCAATTGGTCCTTACAGCCTGCTTCGTGGCAGTTTCTTTTAGGTATAGAAATAAGCTTTCTATTTTTCTTCAATTTTAACATTTAAATATGTACAGTACGTTTTTAGTGGGCATACAGGGAGTGCAGAATTATTAGGCAAGTTGTATTTTTGAGGATTAATTTTATTATTGAACAACAACCATGTGCTCAATGAACCCAAAAAACTCATTAATATCAAAGCTGAATATTTTTGGAAGTAGTTTTTAGTTTTGTTTTTAGTTTTAGCTATTTTAGGGGGATATCTGTGTGTGTAGGTGACTATTACTGTGCATAATTATTAGGCAACTTAACAAAAAACAGATATATACCCATTTCAATTATTTATTTTTACCAGTGAAACCAATATAACATCTCAACATTCACAAATATACATTTCTGACATTCAAAAACAAAACAAAAACAAATCAGTGACCAATATAGCCACCTTTCTTTGCAAGGACACTCAAAAGCCTGCCATCCATGGATTCTGTCAGTGTTTTGATCTGTTCACCATCAACATTGCGTGCAGCAGCAACCACAGCCTCCCAGACACTGTTCAGA
Organism: Pelodytes ibericus; assembly: GCA_036172795.1. Classification (NCBI taxonomy): domain Eukaryota; kingdom Metazoa; phylum Chordata; class Amphibia; order Anura; family Pelodytidae; genus Pelodytes; species Pelodytes ibericus. Next base: position 62,110,455 of record CM069861.1, read on the forward strand.
GAGGTGTACTGTTTTCCCTCCTTGTAAATCTCACATTTGATGATGGACCACAGGTTCTCAATGGGGTTCAGATCAGGTGAACAAGGAGGCCATGTCATTAGATTTTCTTCTTTTATACCCTTTCTTGCCAGCTACGCTGTGGATTACTTGGACGCGTGTGATGGAGCATTGTCCTGTTCTTGAAGGATGCAGACTTCTTCCTGTACCACTGCTTGAAGAAGGTGTCTTCCAGGAACTGGCAGTAGGACTGGGAGTTGAGCTTGACTCCATCCTCAACCCGAAAAGGCCCCACAAGCTCATCTTTGATGATACCAGCCCAAACCAGTACTCCACCTCCACCTTGCTGGCGTCTGAGTCGGACTGGAGCTCTCTGCCCTTTACCAATCCAGCCACGGGCCCATCCATCTGGCCCATCAAGACTCACTCTCATTTCATCAGTCCATAAAACCTTAGAAAAATCAGTCTTGAGATATTTCTTGGCCCTGTCTTGACGTTTCAGCTTGTGTGTCTTGTTCAGTGGTGGTCGTCTTTCAGCCTTTCTTACCTTGGCCATGTCTCTGAGTATTGCACACCTTGTGCTTTTGGGCACTCCAGTGATGTTGCAGCTCTGAAATATGGCAAAACTGGTGGCAAGTGGCATCGTGGCAGCTGCACGCTTGACTTTTCTCAGTTCATGGGCAGTTATTTTGCGCCTTGGTTTTTCCACACGCTTCTTGCGACCCTGTTGACTATTTTGAATGAAACGCTTGATTGTTCGATGATCACGCTTCAGAAGCTTTACAATTTTAAGAGTGCTGCATCCCTCTGCAAGATATCTCACTATTTTTGACTTTTCTGAGCCTGTCAAGTCCTTCTTTTGACCCATTTTGCCAAAGGAAAGGAAGTTGCCTAATAATTATGCACACCTGATAAAGGGTGTTGATGTCATTAGACCACACCCCTTCTCATTACAGAGATGCACATCACCTAATATGCTTAATTGGTAGTAGGCTTTCGAGCCTATACAGCTTGGAGTAAGACAACATGCATAAAGAGGATGATGTGGTCAAAATACTCATTTGCCTAATAATTCTGCACTCCCTGTATATAATCTGCCGATTATATATCCCAATATATGCTTCGGACCTTTCTATTTTCCTTGCTCGCAGCTAGTTTAAATAATTTGTTTTTATAAACTGTGTCTTGCATAGAGAACCGTTGTGTACTTTTGTACTCAGAGGGAGGGAGGAAATTCTCTGTTATGCTCCTCTTTCAAATAGGACCTCTATGGTTCAGTAATTCTGTGATTCAATATAACATCGTATGCTTCATTCCATTTACTTTTCGAGTTTCATAACTCTGCTGGTTTAAATCACAGTAAATTGAGTAGTTCAATATAGCATTATATGCTTCAGACCATTTACTTTTCAGATTTCATAGCTCACTGCTAGTTTAAATCACAATACATTCAGTAGTACAGTATGACATTATATGCTTCAGACCATTTACTTTTCAGATTTCATAACTCAGTGCTGGTCTAAATCAGGGTAAGTTCAGTTATTCAATATGACATTGTATGCTTCAAACCATTTATTTTTCATAATTCATGACTCACTGCTGATTTAAATCACCTTAAATTCGGTAATTCAATATGACATTATATGCTTCAGACCTTTTACTTTTCAAATTTCGTGACTCACAGCTGGTTTATAGCAAGGTCATTTAGTAGTTCAATATAACAATAAGTGCTTCAGACCATTTATTTTTCGGATTTCCTATCTCACAGCTGGTTTTAGTTATAAACTTTTACAGGCTGTATCCTTGCATGAACAAACAGTCTTGTACTTTAGTCACTCCTTCTGATGGAAAAAAGGCTGCAGCCTGTGATTTATACAATTCGTTTGAGTAGGCACAAACACGCTGCTAATTCAGACAAGACCTCTGATTCATTAATCAGTATACCAATGTATGCTTTAGACTGTTTGTTTTTCAGCAGTCATTACTCACAGCTGGTAGAGTCTCTCCACGGGGTGTGATTGATTGTGGCTGTTCAGTTGCACATATATCTTGCCGCTTTATGACCACTTTTCTTTCTTATCTTGCTCTCGCCTGACCTCTGTCTGTTTTTTTCCTCTCTCGCTTTTCCTTGATATGCGATCATCGGCTGTTAGCTGCTATTTCTTGTGTTCTCTCCTCCATATGTATAATCTTGCCGGCTCTCGTCTCCGTCACTGCTCTCTCCTCTCCTAAGTTACTTCCCCCCACACGTCCGCTTACAGCGTGCGTGCACGCACATACGCTTCACCACGCCTCCTCATCCTGTCTAGGCCTTTCTGACACTGTCAAGGATGACCTCTCCCGAACAGTTCTGCCCCATACTTAATAACTAATGCAATTGTTTATAACCATCGACAGAAGAATCAGAGAACGAAGAGCAGAAAGATCCACCAATATTACTATTTTCTTTGTAACTAACTAAGACAAAACCATCCGTCCCATAATCGATTATCGAGAATTGAAGAAAAGAACAATAAAAAACAGGTATCAGCTTCCACTTATACCTGAGTTACTAGAGCGATTACACTCGGCCACTATCTATTCAAAGATCGATCTACGGGGAGCGTACAACCTCATTCGTATAAAGGAAGGCGATGAATGGAAAACTGCTTTCCGTACGAGATATGGGTTATTCGAATATCTAGTCATGCCATTCGGACTGTGCAATGCCCCGGCAACATTTCAGCATTTCATTAATGATATATTCAAGGATCTTTTAGACATATGTGTTATAATCTACCTAGATGACTTTCTTATTTACTCGGAATATCTTGAAGATCACAGAAAACATGTCACATGGGTTTTAACCAGACTCAGAAACCATAACCTCTTTGCAAAACCCGAAAAATGTTTATTCAAAGTCTCAAAAATCTTCTTCCTGGGTTATGGCATTACTCCCCAAGATATCCATATGGATGACTCAAAGATTCATTGTGTCCTCAACTGGCCAATTCTGTCAACAATAAAAGAAATACAAAGTTTTCTAGGATTTGCCAACTTTTACAGAAAATGTATAAAGAATTTCTCAAAGATTGTCCAACCACCCAACCTGCTAACTAGAATTTTTTTTACTTTCAAGTGGAATAACAGTGCACAGGAAACTTTTGACTGCTTAAAACAAAACTTCAATTCTTCACCTATTCTTCGAATGCCCAATCCATCATTCTCCTATATTGTTGAAGTAGATTCATCTAATACCACAATTGGAGCCATTCTTTCACAACAAGATTCTCCTCAAAGTCCAATTCACCCTGTTGCTTTTTACCCCCGCTGAACATAATTACCCAATTGGGGAAAAAGAACTATTAGGCATCAAGGCAGCTTTTGAAAATTGGAGACATCTGCTAGAAGGTAACGACATTCCAATAATAGTTTACACCGACCATAAAAACCTTGAATTTCTCCACAACAACAAGACTCTGTCTGCAAGACAAGTTAGGTGGAGCCTCTTCTTTAACAGATTCAATTTCCATGTAATCTATAGACCCGGCTCAAGGAATAAGAAGGCAGATTCCCTCTCCAGAATACCTAACAATAACTGCTTCATTCAAAACTCCTCTCCTATACTACCTTCATCCAGGTTGATAGGAATTACTGCTTTCCTCGTTGACAAAATAAAACAATTGACTCCACAAGACTTAGATCTTCCACAAGATCCTACCTTACACAAAGAAAATGGAATATACATGAAAGACAAGAGGGTTTATATACCCCCTTCCCTTTGCTCTGACGTTATGAAATTGGTCCATGATTCACCCCTAGCAGGACACCCTGGTATTCAAAAAACATCTGAGTTATCAAGAAGGAATTTTGGTGGCCCCGTCAACAAGACACTATCACAAGTTATGTTAAATCCTGTCCTGTAAGTCAAAAAGCGAAACCTACTCATCAATAACCCTTTGGTTTACTTATGAAGTTACCTATTCCAGATAGACTTTGGAGTTCCATATCAATGGATTTCATCGCTGAACTCCCTCCATCTAAGAAACAAACAACCATACTTGTTGTCGTTGACAGATTTACAAAGATGTCTCATTTTATCTCTTTACCACAGATCCCTACATCCAAGGAATTATCTAACTATTATCTAACGTCTTCATTACCCACATCCTCAGATTTCATGGCTTACCAAATTAAATTATATCAGATAGAGGTACACAATTCACATCATTTATCTGGAAAGAATTTTGTTCGTCCCTCCACATATCTTCCAAATTGTCCTCTTCGCACCATCCTAAAACAAACGGACAAACAGAAAGAGTGAATCAGTGTCTTGAATAATATCGAAGATGTTATTGTACTCACCGTCCAGATGATTGGTCTTTCTGGTTGCCGTTGGCTGAATATACCTATAATAATTCTTGTCACTACAGTAGTAAAATGTCTCCCTTTTTTGCAAACTACGGATTCCATCCAACTTCCATACCCTTGGATCCCTGTGTCAGCTATAATCCATCCGTCACTCTACAAATCTCAGAAATGAACTCACTCTTTCATACGCTGAAAAACAACTTCACAAAAGCTATCCAAGGTCATAAAAAATTCTATGATCTCAAAAGAAAACCTAGTCCATCATTTGTACCAGGAGACTTGGTTCTACTCTCTACAAAGAACATAAAAACAACAAGACCATCTAAAAAATTAGATCACCACTTCATTGGTCCTTTTCCCATCGAAAGAATGATCGACAATGTAACTGTAAAACTTACCTTACCTCCACACATTGTTACATCCTGTTTTTCATATTTCTCTCTTTAAACCCCACATACCTGATCCATTCTCACGAATAGTTCATACCAATCCTGATCCTGTTATTAACAAAGGAATCAAGGAATATAAAGTCGAAAAGATTTTGGACTCCCGTTTACATAGAACAAGATTACAATATCTAATTCGATGGAAAGGTTATGCCCCTGAAGAAAACACATGGGAGGACTCATCCGACATCCATGCGGATAAACTTATAAGAATCTTTCACAGGAATCACCCTGAAAAACCTCAGATCTAGCACCCTGAGTGTGCTCCTTATTGAGGGGGTACTGTCAGATCCTTGTTTACTTTGATAGCTCCACCCCTTGCTGTGACGTGGTATTCCCCCGCCTTATAGGGAAACCGCGCCACAGATGAAATTGCTGAGTTATTTTCTTCCCTCGTGTGAGCAAGTATCGGCTCAGCTGCTCTCGTTTGAAAACGAAAGTAAAAACTCTGTACAAATCCTCCGTTGACAAACTCCGGATACTGAGTGATTTATTACCTACCTTCCCCTCTCCCTGAACTCGGACTGTATCACCAATGACTCTGTTATCTCTAATCCCTTGACCCAGGACTGTTTACTTACTATTATGCCTTCTCCAAGACTTTGAATATTGAATTGTATAAACGGACTTCCTCTTGGTTAACCCTGAAGCTGCTGATTAGAACCTCGCAAGTATCATTTACTTTATTCAAATTGTATAGGAACAGTTTATCTGCAATCAGTTACAGACTCACCTGTTAACCTTTAGGTTTACTATATATATGTTCCTGTCCCATTACTCTTCATCTCATAATGAAATAGAGTATAAGACCTTCTATATTAATACTCACAGTTATATGAATTTCCCTGCTGAAGGATTATATAATACTACTTCAACTACATTGGCAAACTTTGTTCATATTTATATGTTCATGAAATTCTCTTTCCACTCTAAATCTCAGACTTTTACTACTTGATTCATTCTGAAGCATCTCCCACATCTGCTGTTGTGTTCTATATAAAGATTAATTGTGACAAGTGTGACATGTGGCCTGGAAACAAAATAAAGAAAAAAATAGGATTCAACAATAAGATAATAGACACAGCAAGTTTGGAAATGATTGAATATAACATACAAAACATAAATCTAGAGAAATGGAAGAACTAAGGTATACAAAATTTAAATAGCTCAGAAATTATAAAACTGTAATTAACATCCACTAAGGTCTATAAATCGTCTGTTATTTTAGATTATAGATAATCTATTACTTTACTTTTCCAATTAAGTCTGTACAAGGATCCGAGCTCATCGTAATCTGATTCTTGACAAAACATTGTTAATATCTGCATTTTTCTGAGATTAATTTTGTAATTTGAAAATTAAACAAATTGTTCTATTATTTTAAATACAGCTGGAATGGATCCGAGGGGGTTCGTCAGTGTCAGGATAACGTCAGCTATTTTCACTCCTGATATCATTGCTGACTGTCTAATACATTCAGCCAAAGGTTCTATACTAAGGATGTACAACAGTGGGGCAAGTGGACAGCCTTGTTGAGTACCATTTCTAATAAAGAACCGATCTAAGTCCAACATCCGTTCAGGGATTTTGGCGGCTGGGTTTGAGTACAAAGAAATTTCACAATTGTGGAAGGCCCCCATTATACCAAATTTATTTAAAACTACATCCAAAAATCTCCAGCTCACTCGATCAAATGCCTTTGTGTCTATTGCCAGAAAGGCCGTTTAGATTCGATCGGTCTTAACTTTATGTATCAAATTAAATATTTTACGCGTATTATCTGAGGGACTCCTGCCCCCAACAAACCCGGTCTGATCACCGTGAATAATAGTTGGGATCACTGTTTTTAGTCGGTCTGCTAATAATAGAGTATAGCTTTATGTCCAAATTTATAAGTGAAATAGGTCTGTAATTTAGAATTGAGGTTGGATCCTTGCCCAGCTTAGGTAGAGGTGTTATAGTGGCTTGTAATAGTTCTTCTGGTAGGGTATTAGTGGTTGGTATCACACTGAATAGCTTTAGGAGTAACGAGTAGTTATATCTGGAAGTTTCTTATAAAATGGGCCTAGAAACCATCTGGTCCAGGCGCTTTACCACTTTTTAAATTGGCTATGGCTGAATTGATCTCCTGTAATGAAAATGGCTTGTTAAGGAAATTCCGTTGATCATTTGAGGAGATGTTTGGGAGATCAATTGTGTCAAAAAAATCTTCTACTTTTTAATGGAAATTGTTCTGCTGTGGCAAATGTTAAAGTGAATTGAAAACGTGGCAAAAGCTCTAGAGATATCCTTAGTAAGAAGTTGTTTCCCATCAAAGATAAAAAAAATTATTGTTTCTGTTTTCCTATTGTTCTTCAGTTTTTTTTGTCAGAGACTTATTCACTTTATTCCCAGTCTGATACCAGTTTTGTTTTAGCTTTAACAACATAAAGTTTATTTTATCTTTCACTCTAATTTGTGCTCTGATATCCTGTATTTCTTTAGCAGTATAGGGATTTGTTATTGCTTTATTCAACTGTTCTAATTTTACGACTCTAACATACAATTCTGCTAAGGTTAGGCCTCTTTTTTTTTTCCCTGTGAAGCTATTTTAATTATCACGCCTCTTATAAATGCTTTGAAAGTGGTCCATAATGTTATAGCTGACACTTCTTTATTATCGTTGATGTCTAAAAACATTTTTGCATTTTCATTGAGATTTTGCTGAATATCTTTTCTGTTTAAAAGCTGCTCGTTTAACCTCCATTTATTTATGATTTTATAATATGGATTATTTTTGATTTCCATATATAACCGGTGTGATCTGACCATGTAATTGATCCTATTGTTATCTTCTGAACTATGTCCAGTAACTGGGCTTGGAGCAAGAAGTAATCAATACGAGAATGTTTTTGCTGTGAGTTAGAATAAAATGTATAGTCTCTTTCTGATAAATGATTAATCCTCCAACAATCATATAAAATATGTTTGTTAAATATCTGGTAAATATCTACTGATCGAGCCATGCTGGTGGGGTTTGAGCTACCGTCTACTTTTGGATCTGCCACTGCATTTAAGTCTCCTCCAACTATAAGAGAACCCATTTTTATGGAGTCAGCTTTATCTAGTTTTTTATCTAAAAATATTGCTGGGGCTTGACTCGGGGCACATATATTGAGGGAAGTATAGGTAATGTCGTTTATCTTAGCTATCAGGATCAAATATCTCCCCTTAGGGTCCGCTTCTTCAAAAACAAGCTCAAACTTAAGATCTCTATTAAAGATGATCGCTCACTTCTTACTTCCCCCTTCTAAATTAGCTACATAAACTCTCGGGTATTTGCGGTTCAATCCAGTGTGTTTCCTGAACAAATCTGATATCCATTTTCTTGTCTACCAATGAGCATTCAGAGACATAAACCTAAGGGACATCCCATGTCCTATGAGTCACCACCTTGTCCATCCATGTCTCAATAGTCCAACAATTCTTCCATTTAGTCCAGTCATACCACCTAACATACATCATAAATACAAGAGTTAATCCAACAAATATTTTTGTGTCTAACTCTAGGTCCTGCAACCTCAACAGGAATAATTGGTCCTGGTATGTGGGCAGAATATTATTAAGCATTATGAGTGGTGGGAGGTGTACAACAAAATTAAATGTTTCACAACATTTACTTTTCTTTTCTTTTCCTGCTTTCATTCCTCTCCTTAGGGAATTAAATTATATCTTAAATTAAATTGAGGGTGCGGATTGAGGGGAAGGGGGCCTGAAGAGAAAGATAGAGATGGGGTGGGAGTAAAATAATTGTACAGAGCAAGAAATCTATCTAGAACAAGTGACAAAGATCAGTGAAAACTTTCGAGATTAGAAATATCCAGGGGGATGGGACTCTTCATCGCGGCTGCTTCCGCGCAGCCTCTTCACCCGCCGACTCTACACAGCATTTCATCGCTAAAGGTAAGTATTTTAGCTATTTTACTTTGGTTAGAATTAGGGTTTAGGGGTTATAATTAGGGTTTAGGGGGTTAATTTTAGTATTAGGGCTCGGTGTTAGTATTAGGGTAAGTATTAGGGTTTAGGGGGTTAATTTTAGTATTAGGGCTCGGGGGTTAGTATTAGGGGTCGGGGGCTAGTATTAGGGTTAGTATTAGGGTTAGTATTAGGGTTTAGGGGGTTAATTTTAGTATTAGGGCTCGTGGGTTAGTATTAGGGGTCAGGGGTTAGTATTAGGGTTTAGGGGGTTAATTTTTGTATTGGGGTTAATTTTAGTGTTAGTATTGGGGTTTAGTGTTTAGTGTTAGTATTGGGGTTTGGGAATAATTTATTAGGGGGGTATTTTCGTTTTACTTGGACATTTACATAGCCGTGTCCGCTTTATTCTTCATTCCTGACAGTTCGGCGTTCTAACTGCCGCGCTGAACTGTCAGCGATGAAGATGCGGCGCGGAAGTGTCCTAGACCCATATTCAGATGATCTCATCCAAAAGGCCCTTTTAGAGGTAACAAAAAGTAAGGAGGAACCAACAATTAAGATGAAGGCCAACACAGTAGAAAGGATATCTTTAACAATAGACTTTAATCAAGACCATACATTTTTAAAAAAGATTTTCCATAAACATTGGAGCTTGCTATTGAAAGATCCAATACTTAAAAATATACTAACAGATATTACATTAACATTTATTTGTACAGCGCCACCAATTCTCGAAGCGCTTGGTACAGAGCAAAGAAAGGAACTACATACTAATTTAGACAAACTAGTACAGACTGGTACATGAGGTAGAGAACCCTGCTCGTAAGCTTACAATCTAGAGGGAATGGGGTCCATGACACAATTAAGGAATTGAAGAGGTCAGAGGGATTGAAGTTGTAGAAACAGTAGAGTGGATGGGAGGCATTAGGTGGGATAGGTCAAAGAGGGAGTGTGTGTTCCAGCAAGGTTGGGTAGTAAGCCTCTCTAAAGAGATGAGTTTTGAGGGACTTTTTAAAGTTTGAAAACGAGGGAGAGAGCTGGATGTTCCAGAGAGAGGGGGCAGCTCGGGCGAAATCTTGGAGACGCAAGTGAGAAGTGGTGATGAGATTAGAAGAGAGTGTTAACCCCTGTGAGGAGCGCAAAGGTCGTGTAGTGAAGTAGCGGTTAACAAGGGAGGAAATGTACGTAGGAGCAGAGGAGTGGAGGGCTTTGTAGGTTAATAACAGAATTTTAAATTTTATCCTCGAGCAGACGGGAAGCCAGTGGAGGGCGTTGCAGAGAGGAGCCGCCGAATCAGACCGACTTGCAAGAAAGATGAGTCTGGCAGCCGCATTTTGGATAGACTGTAGGGGAGCCAGACGAACCAGAGGTAGTCCAGTCAGAAGATCCTACAGTAGTCCAGGCGAGAGATCACAAGCGAATGCACTAGAATTTTGGCGGTCTCTTCGCTGAGGAACGGACGAATGCGTGCAATGTTCCTTAGGTGCAGCCGACAGGATCTGGCCAAGGACTGGATTTGAGGCAGGAAGGAGAGAGCAGAGTCAAAAGTGACCCCGAGACATCGAACACGGTCAGCCGGTATGATCGTAGTATTATCAACGTTGACCGTGAACCCAGGTGTAGGGACAGCAGTTGAGGGAGGGAATATAATGAGTTCTGTTTTGGAGAGGTTAAGTTTCAGGTAGCGATCAGACATCCAAGCGGAGATGGCTGACAGACACTCAGCTACTAATACTAGAGAGGGAGTGAGGTCAGGGGAGGAGAGGTAGAGCTGAGTATCATCTGCGTACAAGTGGTAGTGAAAGCCAAAAGAGCGGATGAGTTCTCCCAGAGAGGTAGTGTAGAGGGAAAACAACAGCGGGCCAAGGACCAATCCTTGCGGAACACCAACAGAGAGCGGAACAGGTGACGATGTCGCTCCAGCAAACGACACCGAATAGGAGCGCTCAGATAAGTACGACTCGATCCAAGAGAGTGCCACACCACTTAAACAGATAAAGCTGACATCGCCTTTAGAGGGGCCCCTAGTGTTGGATCAGTATTGAGTAAAAGTTTTTAGAAAGAAAATAATAAAAGAGTGAACCCCTTTGGTATATCAAACGCCTTCTATAGATGCAAGACATGTAGGGCATGTACATCATGGTTTTTTTTTCTCTCACAAGGGACTACAACACAAAGATACAAGATCATAACCATAGATAGGCGTAATAGCTTAAGAAATTTAAAATCATGTATAGATAGAGATATGTAAATCGAAGAGTTTTTTTTGTTGTTGTTTTTTTTCTCCCTTTCTCTCCCTCTCTTCGTTCTATCCCCTTTCTTGTTCTCCTCCAGCCACTCCCTTCCATCCCCCTACATGCCCAAGTCTGCAAGGGCAATGGGGATAAAAAGAGAAATCAGTCTAAAATATGATGAGCATGCATAAAGAGTTGGATAAATGATCTTCTGTAGTGGAAAAGAGGGGAAAAATGGAAGAAAGTCCTCCTCCTAGAAATGGGAAAGATATATTCTTCAAAAAGAGAGGAAATATAAGGGGAAGATGGGAAATAGGAGCATTGGCCAATATCTATCAGGCTCTCTCTCTCTCTCTAGAAAGGAAAGGATGATGAGATTTTATAGAGGAGAGGGGAGAGTCTAACCAATGGGGCTAAGAATAAGATAATATAAAGGAGATGCCCTCGGTTTCCCTATACCACGCCATTTGTTTGTAGCCTGTGGCGCGGTCCAAAACACCCCTGTGCAATAGGCAATTATGGGAAGCACACTGAGGTGTACCTTCGACAGGGGGTTGAAGAGTTCACGGTTTTTTAAATTTTCTGGACAGGTTATTTCCTGTTCAAGGAGTTTATATGTGTGGACGCTGGACATGGTGTGTGTGGGGGGGCTCAATATAAAGAAAAAAGGAATGCGATAAATGTTAAGATTCTGTACAATAAATGCCCAGGGGTTGAACTCCCCGCATAAAAGAACAATTATTTTAGAATTCCTCCGTAAACATCATATAGAGGTATGTTTTATACAGGAAACTCACTGGAGGAAAAGTGATAAAACTTTATTGAGGTCCGCAGCCTTCCCCTATTCAATTGAAGCATCCTTAGAATCCAAAAATAAACGTGGAGTCTCCATTCTGTTTTCAAAAGTATTGACAGTTAAAATAAAATATGAGGAATCTGATCCGGAGGGAAGATATGTTATTGTAGTATGTGAGATTAATAATAAAATGATGATGCTGGTTAATATATATGCCCCAAATGTAAACCTATTAAAAAAGAAATCAGATATAGATTATATAAAAAATATGACTGAACTATATTTTGAGGAAAATAAATCAACAACGATCCCCTATGGAACCATTTGGTGCGCATACAAAAGTGTTGTAAGAGGATACCTAATAAAAATGGGAGCCCAGGCTAAAAAAGACAAAGAGAACAGCCTATCAGAATTATATATTCAAAAATCAAATCTTACAAAAAAAAACCTGCAACCTTCTTTGGGATATACAACCCAAATTGAAGAGCTAGATAAACAGATTAATAGAAAGTTGAAGGATAGGGCCAATAAGGTTTGGGAAGGCCTGAAGGTACAATGGTACTATAGGGGAAATAAAGCTGATAAGCTCCTAGCTAATAAACTAAAAGGGAACAGAAACGTGCAAAATATTGTAAAGATAACACATAATGGTACAGCGGTTATGACTCACGAAAAAATAGGACATGTATTCAATGAGTATTATCAGACCCTGTATAGGCTAGAAGTCAATACGGACCTTAGCAAAATCGACGCATATTTAAAAGATAAGAGGCTTAAAAATATAACCCAAGAACAGAAAGAAATAATTAACAGGCCCTTTGAATTAAAGGAGGTCCTTAACTCTATAGCAAAACTAAAAAATGGGAAAACACCTGGCCCTGATGGGTTTGATGCGGGCTTCTATAAAATGTACGGGGAGAACTTAGCCCCACATCTGAGGAATGCGTTTGCGGAATTTATGACACAGGACACAGTCCAAGAAGAAATGCTAAGATGTAACATAAAACCTATATTAAAGTCAGGTAAAAATCCAGAAGAGGTGATAAACTACAGGCCAATCTCGCTCCTGAATACGGATTATAAAATGTATGCAGACATCCTAGCTGATAGATTAAAGATAGTGATTGGAGATATAATACATCCAGATCAGGTGGGATTTATTCCCGGGCGTACACCTAATAATCATATACGGGGCCTGATAAATCAGTATGGATGGACGAGGGATGGGAAATATATGGCGGAGGCTTTAAAGGCTTTTGGGATTGGAGACGAGATGCACAGGGCTATATTGGCACTCTATATTATGCCAACAGGAAGAGTGGTAGGCCAAGGAATAAAGTCTGAGTGGTTTAAAATTTGTAATGGCACTAGACAGGGGTGCCCCCTGTCACCTCTACTTTATGTCATCTCCTTGGAACCTCTAGCAAGTGCGATACGAAATAACAAGAAAATACAGGGAAGTGGTCCATCAACTGATCAAAAAATCAAGTTATATGCCGACGACATCCTGATAACATTGGAGGACCCAATAAACTCCTTGCCAGAATTAATGAAGGAAATAGAAGTTTATGGGGCAATATCGAATTATAAACTTAATGAAAATAAGTCGATGGCACTTAACATAAATTTGAAACAGACAGAGCTTGAACAAATAAATCAGAAATATAACTTTGTGTGGGTAAAAGATTACTTTGTATACTTAGGAATAAATGTCTCCTCAAGACCTAAAAACTGGATGGAAATTAATATCTTACCATTGATTAAATATATGAATAGATCCCTGGCCAAATGGAAGAATATGGAAATATCTTGGTGGGGAAGAATAAATACTATCAAAGCATTCATTCTACCAAAGTATACTTATATTTTTAATATGATTCCAATGACAGTGCCCGACCCGTGGTTAAAAATGATTCACAACATTTTCCAATTATATCTGGGCAGGCAAACAACCAAGAATAGACTTACAGACTCTGGCCAAAAAGAAAACAGAGGGATATATAATCCAGGAATATGCAAAGGCTGCGATTCTGGCCCATGCTTTTGCCACTCAGAGAGAGGAAGCATCGGCAGAGGGGTGGTATCATATCAAGATGAGGACAGCTGGACAAACAGAGGACCTAATAACTTTATTCTGGCCCAACAAAAAGAGAGAAGGGAAAAAATCTGAAAAGGAAAACTGGAGTCTCCCCCTTCTGCATATAGAAGCAAACTGGCAGAAAGTAAAAAAGAAATGGGGATAGAATATAAACTACTGCACTGTCTGCCAATTAGTTGTATAAAAAGCAATATGAGAAATATAGATATCCAAATCTGGCAACAGAAGGAAATAAAGAAGATAAGAGACCCTGCTCAGTGTCATAGGTATTCGGGAGCCCCTCTTGAGTCTTGAGTCTTGAATTCACAGGTGTAATCAGATGATCCTAGAATTTATAAAGAATAGGACAGGGGAGGAAGGATATATATCTTCAGTAAAACTTTCTTTAATAATGCAGAATACAATAATATAAAATCTTACATAAAAGCAAACAGCAAGCAGCTGCAAAGTGCATGTAGTTCCAGACTTGTAAGGTGCATGAAGTTCTAGTAGAATGCTCCTCTCCCACACAAAACGTGTTTCTCCTTATTAAGGCTTTCTCAAGTGTGTCTCCTGTCCTTAAAACCTCATTTATATAGTCCAGATTTCAAATTTTCCGCCTGTAGCGTTGCGTCACGTGACGTCACACTCCAGTCGCATTTCCATGGTGCTGCAGTCTTTCATGCTTGCAACGAATGTTCATTCTTCATTGCTATGGAGATGGAATCTTCATAGCTTTGGCTCACAGACATAGTTAGAGGCAGAGAAGGGGGGACATTATTTGCATAGTGAAAGCAATGATTATACAATATAATAAAGTGCTTCTCATTACATACATTTAACAAGAATCATTAACCCATTAGCAAGACTTGATAAAGGTCCAGAACGTGGATAGAAACGTTGACTACTTATGAAATATTGACTTGAGTATCGACTAAGAATAATGAAGTTGTTTTGTGATCAAGACTCGTGAGTGCGTGTTTTTCTTTGTGGACTTATATATATATATATATATATATATATATATATACACACTCCAAAGGGATTATATTAGGCCCATATAAATAAATTAATATACATCAAAAACTTTCAGACATGCTTGGCAGCTAAAAGAGGATCTATGATTGATAAATTGAATATCACTTTACCAGTAATAGAAATCTCACATGGAAAATGATAATATATACACACATAAAAATTATATAAGGATAATAATATATAACACATCGGAGTCAATATAAAAAATTTGCAACCATCAGAAAGGGAATAAAAATACAAAAAAAGAGAAAAGTATATGTCCAGAAGGCAAAATATTATGTTTTATTTATCATAAAAGAACATAATGTCCAAGTCTGAATTTAATCCACCTCCACCCAATGTATAAGGCTGGTCAATAGACGTAGCGTGATTGAGATGCAAAAAGACCCCAATTGAAGAAATAGACAGCCCTTGCCTGAAACCACAGATGCTGAGGACCACAGAGGAAGCAGGCTTCAATAGTAGTAGCAGGCACAAGCATCGGATATGATAGGATGGAGGTTGGATGAACGCTGGTGCCAATTATAGAGTACAGATTGAGGACAGAGTATAGAATACAGTGTGAGTCAGGGAGCCAGAAATGAAGTGAGGTAATGGAAGCAAACTGGGTTCAGGAGTATAGAAAGCAAGGTCAGGGATCCAGAGGTCTGCAGAGTCCAAGGTTTAACAGAATCAGAAGGGGCACAGAAGAGAGGGATAGTCGAGGAGCAATCATCAAGAAATTTGAGTTTTGCGTGCTGTTGTTGGGCTGTATCTCCACCCCATGATGTGTGTAATGCACGCCATGCCTCTCGTTTCCATAGCAACACTTGGGACAGAACAGGCATTGCGGCACACACGTGCTAGTCTTCAGTGCCGGGCGCATGCGGCACGAGATGTCAGATGGTGCGGGACAGTGGCAGTGCTGGTAGCAGCTTTCTGAGGTAGGCAACGTGGGACAGCTGCACGGACCTGACACAATGTTTTTAAAATCATAAATCCATTTGGTTTCTCTTTGAGAGAGGGTTTTGGTAGTATTTCCTCCTCTCCAATGAGGGACTATTTTATCTATTCCAATACAGAGAAAGTTACTCTGTGGAAATTCGGGACGTGCCTTGCAATGTTTTGGGACATTGCATTTAGTAGTCTTTGGGTTGTCCCCTTGGATACCTCCCAGGTGCTCAAGTACCCTTTCCTTCAATGCCAGTATGGTGCGTCCCACATCCTGGGCTCCACACAGGCATTGAAGGAGACATACAACATTAGCAGTGTTACAATTAATAAAATGCTGGATTTTATAGGTTTTACCTGTATTAGTACTACTAAATTCCAGGGTTTGATGGGGCTGATCTTAAAAAATCCTTTGGGTTTTGAACTGAGAAAATGTTGAAGGACTGGTTTGGGTATATGGGGTAGGGCGCTTGGAGCATTGATTTGTTTGAAATTGTTTGCCTTTATAAAAATGATCTTTGGATAATCTTTCAAGAATGGGTTTCCCCTTAGAATAGGCCAAAACTTCTCCACTGCTTTGGAGATAGCCTTGACTTCTGAGCTATATTCAAAAGGATTCCTATTATTGGGGTCTGCCTTTTGAATCCTAGGGCCATCTTTTATACATGTGGTCTTATAGGCCTGTGGGACCTCATGCAAGCTTCTGTTTAGCAGATGTTTTGAATTTCTGTTTGATTCTCAAAGTCTTTAACCAAAGTGCAGTTTCTTCTTACCTTAGCAAGTTGTCTATTTGGAATACTTTTAAGCCAGTTAGGGTGTAACGGGTACCCCAATGGGAGAGGGGGTATCAGCCATTGGGGATGTCCTTCTTCCTGGCAAGATGCTGTGCAGTAGTGTGGTTGCTTTATCCCATCCGCTGGACCTAAGTAAAGAGTAAGGCAGAGCTCTTAAAAGAGCTAGTGATTTATGCTGGGCAGGTTCCCTTTCAAGAACGAGACAAGGCTACGTTTTGAAGGGTGAAGTAAAAAACTGACTCCACTGAGCGTTTATTGCTGCTTTTATGCAGGATTTTTACAGTATTGTCACCACTTATTGGACCTTGTGGGGCACCAACAATGCAAGTGCAGCAGCCAATCAGGCACAATGCCTGTGGCTGTCCAGAATTCATTTTCAGCACTTTTCAGAGTGGTGTTGTGGAGGCAGGCTCAGACGCAGAGTTTGAGGAACCACTCTCCTATGTGGCTAAGGTGTACAAGGAGAAGGTGAGGCCTAGTGAGATGTCTTCCTGGAGCTACTGCTCGCAGAGACAGGAGGCGTATTTCTAATATTGTTAAGCAAGCAAATCAGGAAGGAGAATTGGATGTACTGGTTCATCTAGGGACAAATGATTTGGCTTGCAATGAGGTTTCAGAGGTGAAGGAAGCTTTTCGTGTTCTTGCCAATGATATACGGCAGGTGGTGTCCACAATGTCCTTTTCTGAAGTTATGCCTGTGCATAACATTCAGAATGATAGACGGATGCGTATTAGGGACTTCAACTTGTGGCTTGGAGAATGGTGTCGGGAGCAAGGTTTTGGCTTTGTTTCTCATGGAAGTTCACTATGGGATAGAAAGGAACTGTACAAAAAAGATGGTTTGCATCTTTCTCAAAAGGGAACGTATGTTCTCAGTGAGCAGTTCAGAGGTTTTGCTAGGAGGTTTTTAAACTAAAAGAGGGGGGCAAAATGGCGATAAAACATCAATCCAATTGCCCCCCAAAACAGGGACAGAAGGTACATGTAGTCAGTGTGCTGAAAAATGATAAGCTTAGGGTCATGTCTACAAATGCTCGCAGTTTAGGGAATAAGATCCATGAACTTGCCTGAAACCACAGATGCTGAGGACCACAGAGGAAGCAGGCTTCAATAGTAGTAGCAGGCACAAGCATCGGATATGATAGGATGGAGGTTGGATGAACGCTGGTGCCAATTATAGAGTACAGATTGAGGACAGAGTATAGAATACAGTGTGAGTCAGGGAGCCAGAAATGAAGTGAGGTAATGGAAGCAAACTGGGTTCAGGAGTATAGAAAGCAAGGTCAGGGATCCAGAGGTCTGCAGAGTCCAAGGTTTAACAGAATCAGAAGGGGCACAGAAGAGAGGGATAGTCGAGGAGCAATCATCAAGAAATTTGAGTTTTGCGTGCTGTTGTTGGGCTGTATCTCCACCCCATGATGTGTGTAATGCACGCCATGCCTCTCGTTTCCATAGCAACACTTGGGACAGAACAGGCATTGCGGCACACACGTGCTAGTCTTCAGTGCCGGGCGCATGCGGCACGAGATGTCAGATGGTGCGGGACAGTGGCAGTGCTGGTAGCAGCTTTCTGAGGTAGGCAACGTGGGACAGCTGCACGGACCTGACACAATGTTTTTAAAATCATAAATCCATTTGGTTTCTCTTTGAGAGAGGGTTTTGGTAGTATTTCCTCCTCTCCAATGAGGGACTATTTTATCTATTCCAATACAGAGAAAGTTACTCTGTGGAAATTCGGGACGTGCCTTGCAATGTTTTGGGACATTGCATTTAGTAGTCTTTGGGTTGTCCCCTTGGATACCTCCCAGGTGCTCAAGTACCCTTTCCTTCAATGCCAGTATGGTGCGTCCCACATCCTGGGCTCCACACAGGCATTGAAGGAGACATACAACATTAGCAGTGTTACAATTAATAAAATGCTGGATTTTATAGGTTTTACCTGTATTAGTACTACTAAATTCCAGGGTTTGATGGGGCTGATCTTAAAAAATCCTTTGGGTTTTGAACTGAGAAAATGTTGAAGGACTGGTTTGGGTATATGGGGTAGGGCGCTTGGAGCATTGATTTGTTTGAAATTGTTTGCCTTTATAAAAATGATCTTTGGATAATCTTTCAAGAATGGGTTTCCCCTTAGAATAGGCCAAAACTTCTCCACTGCTTTGGAGATAGCCTTGACTTCTGAGCTATATTCAAAAGGATTCCTATTATTGGGGTCTGCCTTTTGAATCCTAGGGCTATCTTTTATACATGTGGTCTTATAGGCCTGTGGGACCTCATGCAAGCTTCTGTTTAGCAGATGTTTTGAATTTCTGTTTGATTCTCAAAGTCTTTAACCAAAGTGCAGTTTCTTCTTACCTTAGCAAGTTGTCTATTTGGAATACTTTTAAGCCAGTTAGGGTGTAACGGGTACCCCAATGGGAGAGGGGGTATCAGCCATTGGGGATGTCCTTCTTCCTGGCAAGATGCTGTGCAGTAGTGTGGTTGCTTTATCCCATCCGCTGGACCTAAGTAAAGAGTAAGGCAGAGCTCTTAAAAGAGCTAGTGATTTATGCTGGGCAGGTTCCCTTTCAAGAACGAGACAAGGCTACGTTTTGAAGGGTGAAGTAAAAAACTGACTCCACTGAGCGTTTATTGCTGCTTTTATGCAGGATTTTTACAGTATTGTCACCACTTATTGGACCTTGTGGGGCACCAACAATGCAAGTGCAGCAGCCAATCAGGCACAATGCCTGTGGCTGTCCAGAATTCATTTTCAGCACTTTTCAGAGTGGTGTTGTGGAGGCAGGCTCAGACGCAGAGTTTGAGGAACCACTCTCCTATGTGGCTAAGGTGTACAAGGAGAAGGTGAGGCCTAGTGAGATGTCTTCCTGGAGCTACTGCTCGCAGAGACAGGAGGCGTATTTCTAATATTGTTAAGCAAGCAAATCAGGAAGGAGAATTGGATGTACTGGTTCATCTAGGGACAAATGATTTGGCTTGCAATGAGGTTTCAGAGGTGAAGGAAGCTTTTCGTGTTCTTGCCAATGATATACGGCAGGTGGTGTCCACAATGTCCTTTTCTGAAGTTATGCCTGTGCATAACATTCAGAATGATAGACGGATGCGTATTAGGGACTTCAACTTGTGGCTTGGAGAATGGTGTCGGGAGCAAGGTTTTGGCTTTGTTTCTCATGGAAGTTCACTATGGGATAGAAAGGAACTGTACAAAAAAGATGGTTTGCATCTTTCTCAAAAGGGAACGTATGTTCTCAGTGAGCAGTTCAGAGGTTTTGCTAGGAGGTTTTTAAACTAAAAGAGGGGGGCAAAATGGCGATAAAACATCAATCCAATTGCCCCCCAAAACAGGGACAGAAGGTACATGTAGTCAGTGTGCTGAAAAATGATAAGCTTAGGGTCATGTCTACAAATGCTCGCAGTTTAGGGAATAAGATCCATGAACTTGTGACAATATTGGCAACTGAGAATGTAGATTTAGTGGCTGTTACTGAGACATGGTATAATGAAAAACATGACTGGGACATATCAATACCAGGGTACTCTTTATATAGAAAAGACAGAGAAGGTAAAAAAGGGGGATGGGTGGCCCTGTATGTGAGGGATAGCTTAAAATGTAACGTAATACAAGTTAGTGAGGCGAACATAGAGTCAGTTTGGGTTACATTAGAATTTGGTAATCATATGGTAACTCGGGTAGGTGTGATTTATAGGCCCCCTGGACAAATAGAGGAGTTAGATAATCTACTAGTTGAGGAAATAGCTAAAATGACAATGAAGGGAGAAGTGATCTTCATGGGTGACTTTAATCTTCCTGATGTGAACTGGAAATACAAAATAGCTACTTGTGCCAGGAGTACGCATATCCTAAACTCCCTACTGGGATTATCTCTAAAACAAGTAGTAGAGGAGCCATACTAGACTTAGTGTTCACAAATGGAGATTTGTTATCAGATATTACTGTAGGTGAAAGTTTAGGATCTAGTGATCACCAGACAGTGTGGTTTAGTATAAGAACAGTGACGCAGTCACACCACACAAAAACAAAAGTTTTAGATTTTAGAAAAACAGACTTTTCTAAGGTATTAGGTGTAAAGGAGTCATTATCAGACTGGAGCAATTTAAATGGCGTCCAGGAGAAATGGGATTATCTAAAAGTTGCACTACTGAAGGCAACAGAAAATTGCATAAGGCTTGTCAGTAAGAGCAAAAAATTTAAGAAACCACTGTGGTACTCTGCAGAGGTGGCTAAAATAATAAAAAATAAAAAGCTAGCATTTATTAATTATAAAAATACTCAGAGTGAGGAAGATAGAAAGATCTATAAGAGTAGGCAGAAAGAGGCAAAGCAAGCTATAAGAACTTCCAAAGCACACACAGAAGAGACTATAGCCCAGTCAGTGAAAAAGAGGGATAAAACATTTTTTTAAATACATAAATGAGAAAAGGAAAGTAAAACAAGGATTAGTTAGATTAAAAACAAAAGAAGGATGCTATGTTGAAGAGGATAAAGGCTTAGCAGACTGCCGTAATGAATATTTTTGTTCAGTTTTTACAAATGAAAATGAGGGTAAGGGACCACATTTAGGGAAAAAGACTAATGAGTCTTTTGATGCATGTAAGTTTACAGAGGAAGAGGTTTTACTTCAGCTGTCTAAAGTAAAGACAAATAAGTCGATGGGACATGATGGGATACATCCAAAGTTATTAAAAGAACTTAGTGGTGTACTAGCAAAACCGTTAACAGATTTATTTAACCAATCATTGTTAACGGGAGTAGTTCCAGAAGATTGGAAATTAGCTAATGTTGTGCCCATTCACAAGAAAGGTAGTAGGGAGGAGGGCAACTATAGACCAGTAAGTCTTACTTCAGTAGTGGGGAAAATAATGGAAACCGTGTTAAAGAATAGGATTGTTGAACATCTAAAGTCGCTTGGATTTCAAGATCAGAGACAGCATGGGTTTACTTCAGGGAGATCATGCCAAACTAATCTTATTGATTTTTTTGATTGGGTGACTAAAATAATAGATCAGGGTGGTGCAGTAGACATTGCTTACCTAGATTTCAGTAAGGCTTTTGACACTGTCGCACATAGAAGGCTTATCAATAAACTGAAATCTTTGAGTTTGGATTTCAATATTGTTGAATGGATTAGACAATGGCTGAGTGACAGGCAACAGAGGGTTGTAGTCAATGGGGTATATTCGATGCAAGGTCTTGTTACTAATGGGGTACCTCAGGGATCTGTACTTGGACCCATTCTCTTTAATATTTTTATTAGCGATATTGCAGAAGGTGTTGTTGGCAAAGTATGTCTTTTTGCTGATGATACAAAGATTTGCAGCAGGGTTGATATTCATGGAGGGATAAGCCAAATGGCAAATGATTAAGCTAAGCTAGAAAAATGGTCAGAGCAGTGGCAACTGACATTTAATGTGGACAAGTGCAAGATTATGCACCTTGGGTGTAAAAACCCAAAAGCAGAATACAGACTATTTGGTACAGTCCTATCCTCAACATCCGAGGAAAGGGATTTAGGAGTAATAATTTCAGATGACTTGAAGGTAGGTAGGCAATGCAATAGAGCAGCAGGAAATGCTAGCAGAATGCTTGGTTGCATAGGGAGAGGTATTAGCAGTATGAAGAGGGAAGTGCTCATGCCATTGTACAGAGCACTGGTGAGACCTCACTTGGAGTATTGTACGCAGTACTAGAGACCGTATCTCCAGAAGGATATTGATACTTTGGAGAGAGTTCAGAGAAGGGCTACTAAACTGGTTCATGGGTTGAAGGATAAAACTTACCAGGAAAGGTTAAAGCATCTTAACATGTATAGCTTGGAGGAAAGACGTAACAGGGGGGATATGATAGAAACATTTAAATACATAAAGGGAATCAACACAGTAAAGGAAGAGAGTATATTTAAAAGAAGAAAAACTACCACAACTAGAGGACATAGTCTTAAATTAGAGGGGTAATGATTTAAAAGTAATATCAGGAAGTATTACTTTACTGAGAGGGTAGTGGATGTATGGAATAGCCTTCCAGCAGAAGTGGTAGAGGTAAACACAGTCAAGGATTTTAAGCATGCGTGGGATAGACACAAGGCTATCCTAGCTATAAGACCAGGAACGGGGACTAATAAAAGTACTCACAAATTAAATTGGGCAGACTAGATGGACCGAATGGTTCTTATCTGCCGACACATTCTATGTTTCTATGTTTCTATGTTACAATAGAAACACACCCCGTGAGTTAAACTTTGTATCAGCTCAATTATCTCAAAGCTAAAAAATAAACTTTTTCACATTTATTATAACTTAAAAATTATGCATGGGATTTCAACAAAAGTTACATTTTCATAATCAACCCATTCATGGGAACAACATATCCAAAAATGGCACGAATTGGACCAGGGGTTCAGAAGTTAGTAAAAATGTGGATATGACCGACTGTTCGTATGTAGGAAACCACATGAATAGTCTCTGTTCTCAGTTCTTATGCAGCAAATATATAGCTTAACAAGGGGTTTTGTTACATGGGATGATGGTCACTTTTGAAATTAATGAAACCATTGGCATCTGTGGGTTTAAAAAAAGGTTTGAGTACAAATTTTATTATCCCTAATGAAAAGAGAGAGGTAAAAAAAATCTATATATTTACTGTTGATGGTAGACGTGAATTTGAGACCTTAGTTATTGGTATTTATTATATTGATAAGCTCCCTAAGGGAAGATTCTATTCCATTCCAAATAATCAAAATATCATGTAGCGACGCCAGTGGACCAGGTTCTCCCCCAGTGGACAGTTTGCCCAGATGTGATTCTGTTCCCAATCTGCCACAAAAATATTGGTGTAACTAGGAGCGAACCTGGTCCCCATGGCTGTCAATTAAGAAATCAATTTATTCTCTCTTCATATCTGGATCAATTTCTAACGCCTTTTTGATCGCTTCCAGGCCTTTATTGTGTTCTATGACAGTATATAGAGATGGAACATCGACTGTGGCCCATAGGTACCCAGGGGACCACTCGATGTCCCTAATAATATTAAGAAGATGTCTCTTAAATATGAAGAGGCTTAGCTTACATATTTCTGAAAATAGAAATCAATATATTGGAGTCAAAGAGCTTATACAGCTAACTAAAGGGCAGCCATGGGGGTTTGCAGGGATTTTTATGAATTTTGGGTAATAAATAGAGAATAGAAATTCTTGGATACTCTATATAGGTATGTGCATTCATCTTTTTTGAGGAACCCTAGATCTAAACCTCATTTAGAGGTCCTACTCTCAAAACCTATATTGGAGTGTGGGGTCACTCTTCAACTCGAGATTTGTATCTTTATCGTTTAGCTGAGAAAAGGCCTCCTCTAGATAGTCTGTCCGCCTGGGATAAGGTAAAATTGAGGATCCTCATTGCAGGGCATGATGTGGGGTCTATTGTCACTCCACAATGCATAACTGAGACCAAACTGGTAGCTGCGACTGGACTGGTAGATGAGACAGGACAAGAGACTGGACTGGTAGTTGAGACTGGGCTAGTAGCTGAGACGGAACATAGACTGGAGAGGTAGCTGGGACTGGCCTGAGACTGGACAGGTAGCTGAGACTGAACTGAGACTGGACTGGTAGCTGTGACTGGTCAAGATTGGTAGCTATGACTGGACTGACACTGGACTGGTAGCTGTGACCGGACTGATGATGTACTGGTAGCTAAGACAGGAAGAAACACTTGAAGCCCTCTGGGCAGGGTACACCACTTGAACAGAAGATACCGGAACCAGGATGGCAAAGCAGGCAACTAAACAACAGAATCAGGGTACAGAAAGAGTTAATAACTTGAAAGGAATCCACCCTATGGTTGAGCCTCAGGTTTTATCCTCCCAGGACTTTTGCAATCAGACAGTTACCACAGAAACTAAAGGATGGAACCACTTGGAAAAACAGCAGGACACCAGGACACAAAAATGACAAAAGAACCAAAAGTGGCACAACAGAAGGGCAAGGCAAAAGGCATATTAAGAGTGGCAGGATGGGAGACAGGAAAAAATCAGCAGCAGGAAACAGGATCAGAGATCAGCAATAGCAAGAAAGGCCCATAGGCACAATATAGGCTGTAACTAAAGCCATGCAAAAGCATGGATTGCAAATAGCTGCAGGTATGTAAAGGGCTGTGCTGCAAGTTAATGAGGCCAGCTGACACCAATTAGAGGAGAATTAGAAGCACTGGTATGGTGGCCACTGGAGGCTGCAGTGCAAACAGGCACAAAACCTGTATACAGTATACAGAAGCTAGGATAATAGGGTAGATTGTGACAGTGAGTCTGTTTTAGCGAGTGTGTTTGAGGGTGTGTTTATGTGTATTAGTGCATTCTATGTGGGACAGTGTGTTTGTGTTTCATTATTGTGAGCGTGTATTAGTGAGTGTTATGTGAGTCATGCAAACGTAATCCAAATAAATGAATGGACAAATGAATCTCGTTAATTGCGCATTCGTCCATTTCTTCTTTAATTCAGCCTATTATGAAGAATGAATTTTTTTTGGTCTGAAAACTAATGGCCAGGTCTAATCTATTCTGAGTGTGTTCTTCATTCAATTTGGATATAGCATCAGTAGTATGGATACATTTTTTGACAAACACATTTAATAAATCCTTAATTTTATTGTACAAAAGAGCTACCCCAACTTGGGGAAACCATGAAGCACAACCCTGTTCAAAGATCCCACTTTTGATCCTATACTGACTTGCTTTAAGCTCCCATCTGTTTCTCGTTCTACTTCCTGTCGATCCACACAGAAATATTCTGTTACCCTATCCAGTGGCGGATGCTCCATATGTGCTAGGTGTGCGCCGCACACCTAACACAGAGCACCCACGCTGTGTATTTCTGGGGGTTTGTGTGCTCTGAGTAGAGAGCACACAAACCCCAGAAATACAACCGAAAGACGACGCTGCAGTGAATTTTCGTATACTTTTCGTGCTTGTTGAATTGGCAACAGATTGAGTGACTCTGTTGCCGAATTCAGCGCAGCAGCGTCTTTCGGATGTAACGACGTCTCTGGCTGTTTTCAGCACACAAACCCCCGGAAATACACCAGAGCAGTCGTGCCACTAAGTGACAGGCGTGCTCAGGGCTGGCGACGCGCCTGTCACTCAGGGGCACGATACGCCCTTGACCTCATCCCCCACACAGCCAGTACACTCCCCTCATAAAAGTTGTGTTTTTACAACCTTTATTAGCAATTACTGACATTCAGGGGCAGACTGGCATACCAGGATAAATCCCGGTAGGTCACCAGCCTGGGGCCGCTCTGCGATGTGGCCACAATAAGCATTGCAGTGGCCACATTAAGCTGCCACTGCTTTAAATATTCCAGCAGCTGCCGCCACTTTAATGGTTTTAAATTAGAAATTCGGCAAAGCTGCAGACAAATTCTTAAAGTGGCTGCCTAAATGCAGGGCCAGCCTTAGGGGTGTGTGACACCCCAGGGGGTGCCCACCCGCCCGGAAAAAAAGTTTAAAAAAAAAAGCCGGTAGGGGCACTGGATTGGGGAGATCAAAAGATCCCCCCTCACCAGCCCTCTGCTCTGCAATCTCTGCTGGATCCGGGGAGGGGGCAGAGCTAACCTGCTGAGAGGTATAGTTATGCTATTGGGCTTATATAATGACATTATGTTATGGTGCTGGTATACAATTATTTCCAGGGCTGTTTTTTATTCCCAGTCTGGCACTGCTGGTATTCGTTAATTATGGCTTTGAGTTCCAGTATCCTGCTGTCTCACCCAACCCAAGCAAGAGCTTGCATTCAAACCTTCTCTTGTGAGTTTAACATGTATGTAGTTTGATTTATTATCAAAATAAGCTGTTTCCCTGAGGTATATTTCCCCTTTTTTACTCATCCAAAATGTTTCTAGTTGGGCTTCTTCCATCAGAGCCAACCTGTTAAGATAATCGGAAAACTTCCCTGTGAAATCAATAATTTTCAATTTAGTATTGTGGTACATGTTTTTTATACCCTGGGCAGTATATGGTATCCTAAGGTAAGGGCATACCTGAGAGTGCGGAATGTACCCACATACTCAGCAAGAAGCCTGATGCGTGGTAAATAGCTAGACAGGTATCCACAAATGTATTGTTCTTTTCCCATGTTGATAGATGCAACTTTCATTTGGGTCTTTTCAGTTGTGTGTGACTGGCGGATTGTGTTTGATTTCTGGACCCCTAGATCTCGCTGAAATCTAAGTATATCCATAGGCTCACAATAATGCGTGTCAATGCTGCAATTAGTAACACTTACAATTAAGATCTCTGTACATAATTAAACAATAGAGAGGCATTTTTCTGGTATGTATAAGTATAGGCAGATAAGAGCTATATGCAGTGCTGTATTTACCGCGAGGCATCCTAGGCGGATGCCTAGGGCGGCAAATTTTGGGGGGCGGCAGCGCCCCCCAGCACTGAAAAAAAAATAAAAAATCTGGCCCTTTAAAAAAATAAAACCCACCGCGCTTGCAGGCAGAGACGGAGGTGAGAGGGGATCGGAAGATCCCCCCCTCACCATCGCTCTGCCTGCCAGGCTGCACGGGGAGCCGAACAGGCAGCACAGAGAAACCTCCGTGCTGCCTTTTCATCTCCCCGTGCAGTCTGACACAGAAGTGCCGGTAGTCACGTGACGGGCGCGTGTATGACGTCAGCGCGCCCATCACGTGACTGTCGGCACTTCCTGTCGGCACAACCGCCGGGGAGCCAAAGAGGCAGCATGGAGGACTCCATGCTGCCTGCCACTAGCCACCAGGGAAAGGTAAGTGATGGGGAAATGGGGGGATTTGGCCATTAGCAGGGGTACATTAAATGGCAAATCACACTGGCATATTACTGGGCAAATTAGCTGGGCACATTAAATGGCAAATAACACTGGCATATTACTGGGCAAATTAGCTGGGCACATTAAATGGCAAATAACACTGGCATATTACTGGGCAAATTAGCTGGGCACATTAAATGGCAAATAACACTGGCATATTACTGGGCAAATTAGCTGGGTACATTAAATGGCGAATCGCACTGGCATATTACTGGGCAAATTAGCTAGGCACATTAAATGGCAAATCACACTGGCATATTATTGGGCAAATTGGCAGGGGCACATTAAATGGCAAATCACACTGGCATATTACTGGGCAAATTAGCTGGGCACATTAAATGGCAAATCACACTGGCATATTACTGGGCAAATTAGCTGGGCACATTAAATGGCAAATCACACTGACATATTATTGTGCAAATTGGCAGGGGCACATTAAATGGCAAATAACACTGGCATTTTAATGGGCAAATTGGCAGGAGAATATTAAATGGCAAATAACACTGGCATATTATTGTGCAAATTGGCAGGGGGATATTAAATGGCAAATCCCACTGGCATATTATTGGGCAAATTGGCAGGGGCATATTAAATGGCAAATCACACTGGCATATTATTGGGCAAATTGGCAGGGGGACATTAAATGGAAAATAACACTGGCATATAATTGGGCAAATTGGCTGGGGCATATTAAATGACAAATAACACTGGAATATTATTGGGAAAATTGGCTGCGGGATATAAAATGGCAAATAACACTGGCATCTTATTGGGCAAATTAGCAGGGGCACATTAAAAGGTAAATAACACTGGCATATTATTGGGCAAATTGGCAGGGGCATATTAAATGGCAAATAATACTGGCTTAATATTGGGCAAATTGGCTGGGGTCATATTACCGGTAAATGGCAGAATAACACTGGCATATTATTGGGAAAATTGGCTGGGGAATATTAATGGCAAATTATACTGGCATAATATTGGGCAAATTGGCATAGGCTGATTAAATGGCAAATACTGGCATATTATTGGGCAAATTGTCTGGGGCATATTAATGGCAAATGATACTGGCATATTATTGGGCAAATTAGCTGGGGAATATTATGGGCAAATAATATTGGCAATGAGTATGTAATGGGGTGATAGATGCATGCAAATGGGGTGATGGGGCATGTCCTTGGTGTGCAACGTGGGTTATGGGTCATGTCGTAGGTGTGCATCGTGGGTAGGGGGGGTGCCCAAAATTTGACTGCCTAGGGCAGCAGAAAACCAAGATACACCACTGGCTTAATGAGAATAGTATATAGTTCCCAATGTGAATTGTACAGGGCACACCTTCAAGGACTACTCAAATCACAGAATACAGATGCAAAAAGCTGCAAGGAGCACCCCTCAGAACAGAGAAATGAAAAAACTGGACTTGCTTGTTTCAGACAGTGACACAGATGGACATATGGAGGTCAGATAATTGGAACATAGCGGGAATCAGTATAACAGGATGTATGCACGCCTTTATTAATAAAACTTACAATAAAAAGACTCAAAGTGCAATGTGCACATAAGTGGAGACATCTATGGCAAAACAGGAATGCAGATGGACACAGGTAATCCTTGGAACAGTATCCTTAAAGTGTTAATACCAAACTAAGAAACCACAGATAAATAAAAAAAATATACAATATAGAATAACATGATATAATGATTGCAATTCTCCCTCTTTGATGCATTTTATCATATCTGATGTGACTTCTTCAAGAAGTTAGGTGTAAGTACATACACAGCCACAATATAAAACACACTATATATATACCCAACCACCCGAGCCCACTGTCCAATTGGGCATTGGACAGTGGGCTCGGGTGGTTGGGTATATATATTAAGTCCCAATAAGTCATGTTGTGAGTAATCAATATTAATCCAAACCAATTTTTGTAAAGATGCTTCTTCCGTATTCCAATGTGTTCCAGTTCACCAGAGCATGCTGTAGAACATCCACGTCATCATTCTTATTACTATGGTCTAAGAATAAATCTAAGTCCTGCACATCATATATCTCTATATATATATATCTATATATTTCTCTAAGAACCTTATGGAGTTCATTTGTAAATATGAAAGTAAGAGACCCAGTGAAGTCGATAAATCAGTGAATTAGAGACTACACTAAAGGAACAACTATATATAAATAAATCCTCAGTAAAGAAAATGGAAGATTAATAAGTTCAACCGGGACAAAAACAACGTTAAAACTGGTAATATCTAGGATAAACAAGCCTTAAAGTAAAACTAAACCTTGCTTGTAATAATCATATGGTTAAACTAAAAATCCATATTTAAACTGGTTAAAGCATTTTAGAAATATATTAGGTAGTTCTCTTACTTCTTTTGCACTCTTCTTCCTGTGTGGACTGCAAACATGGGTGCCATCTTGGAATTTCTATCATTAGAATGGTGCACGGAGCTCTCCGAGCGTGCCCACAGAATTTCTGCTTTGATTTTTTTCAGTGCTTCCTGGCAGCTTCACTGTCACAGCAGAATCAAGGAAACATAGTTCCAATGAATAAGTGCTGTAATAAGTAATACATATTGTGTTTAAAAACCCACATCTAACCTTAACGCACCAGCACTTTACTTATTATGTGCTGTGCCCCAACAGACCTTATCTGCCCCTTTAATCTTTAATTACCTAAGTATGAAGTAAATTATCCGGTATTGAGATATTTAAAAATAGGCACTGCACTATACGGAGTACATACACTGTTATTACATTGACTATATCATTGAAGTAATTCCTAAGTAACCAATGCACATAAAACTGTTGTAGGGGTAGGGAAATGCATAATAGAGGTGAAATGCATAGTGCGTTAAGCTGCCCGACTACCATTCATGTCAGACAAATCTTCTAGCCGAAAGTGCCACTATACAATGTTAAAAAAACAGACTATTGAAGGGGTATGCTTGACTATACAGCATAATACAATGCACTAATACCAGCACAGTTCAAGAGTCAGGCATACTACTTCCCGTGTCTGGTGACTCTGATTACACAAGAGGGCCACAATACCATGACGATGTTCAAACATGCTGCCCTCAATAATGTCCGGAATACGTGAGGCACATAACATTGTCACCTTAATAACTGTCCTCTACTATTAATCTGTTATAATCCAAGGTTTCTTTCTGTGTGAAGGATCTCTCTCTTGTGGGGCAGACCAGAATTATCCATAGCAGTGCGGGGACTCTGTATCTCTGCAGGACTGAGAGACAGCACAGTGCTAACAGCACACAGTATCAAGTGTGCATGCGTGTGCACAATTACAGCAGGCAGCCATCTTTGATTCCTCTTTCTGGCATAATGACTGTGACGAAGTGCCCTTCGCCACTTGGTCTTGGAGAGGCCTGTTTGCCAGCCTCCTCCCCTGTGACTATGGCCCTGGGGTGTGTGGCCCTTTAAAAATGCCCAAAAAGGTAACTTTGGAACTTCTGGGTGGAATTGTTTGATTTTTAGTTATTTTCATATTTAAAGTATGCTGATTCTGAAAATGTATGTTTTATGTGAATGTGATGCATATTTTGAAAGTTATTAATATTGTATAGAACCTGTATATTTTAGCTTGGAGATAATTGAGCTGATACAAAGGTTAACTCAATTATCTCCCAAGCAGAGGAATGTACTGTAATTACTAGGATCCAAGTCTTTGTCCTATTCACTGTGTTTTCCCCAAGTTAAGATTGGATCCTATCTTTAATCCCTGTTTTTGTCACCTCTCCCATTGTCTTATGTAAGTCATTTAGTTTCCTGTGTGTATCTGAGCTGGGCACCTTTGTATCCTGAAAGGTGTGAGGCAAGATTTCCCTTTGTATCTCCTTAGGTTAAATTATAATCCTGTTATAGTTCCTTTGTCTAATCTGGTTTGTCAAGAGGTTCAACTGTATATATTCTGTGTTTCTGTATCATTAAAGAGTTCTGGTCAGTTCTACTCCTGATACTGTGTGTCGTCCAGTGATTGGGGAAAGTGATGGGATATTATTGGACTGTAATGCTGATTGTGCTGGATATTCTCTTGGATTTATTACTTGTTCCTGCATCCTCTTAAAGTACTTGGTGGAGTTTAGCTGTGAGAAATCGGCTCTCCGCTACAATGACGTAGGTAAAGTGGGCAAGTAGGGGGACTTGGGGAACCTTTTTAACAGTTTGAAAAAATTTTGGGACAGCAGTCAGGGCTGATTGGGTGATAATTCTGACTTTGTCTCAACAGAGATCTCAATAGAGACTAAGTCAAAAATAAAGTTTAGTTGTCCTTTAAAAGGTGCATGCAAGGTGGATTTTTGGAGGCATGATGACATGAATAAATGTGCCTCCTGAGGCAGTAGAGGTGGGCGTTCCAACAAAGGACTAAGAGCTACTTCTTCTGTTCCTTTTCCTTTTTTTTCCAGACAAAATGAGGTAGAGGAAGACTCCCCCTACAATATGGTGTGCCTACAAGGCGGTAATTCAGGGATATTTCATAAAAAATTTAAAAAAAATAAAAGACATGAAACATCTTCGTCAGGGTTGGGTCTATGTATATACTTTTATAATATTACTGCCGAATTTAAAAAAAGACCCCTCAGAGGGTAATAGATAAAAGTTGGAAGAAATCAAAAATAATATTAGGCAGTTCAATAAGCACTTAAAAATATGTAGAGGCATATTCGATAGATAAATCTGATACTACTCTAGAGGGAACAGTCAATCATAAAATGTCGAATAATTTAAGAAACCAAACTGTGAGTAAAAGAATTAATAAAATGATCTATAAAGGAAGACCTTGTTTTACACCAAAAGACATAGGCAAGAGTTTTATCGATTATTTTCTTAAATGTAAATAATTTGCCTTATGAATCCTCAGAAGCAGATGTAAAGGGATATCTGTCAAGTTAAAAACACCTACAATCTCAAGGGAAGAGGAGAAAGCTCTAAATTATAGATGGAGCAGAATTAGATAACGACATCAACAATGTAGTTAAAAAAAGACAACCAGCCTGGATGGTTTTACCAATTTTTCTATAGCACATTCAGAGCTAATATCAGGCAGCACTTAATCAAAACATTTAATCATATTGTTACTAGCGGCAGATAATTCAAGCAAATATCATTAAAATAAAAATATAATATCCTGATTTAGATATCAGTCTTCACCAATGAATTAACTTACTGGCAGTTTGCAAATATTCCTGCTGAATGTAAAGTAAAAGTTCACGCGCCTTGCTTTCTACAACATAACACTATTTATTAGGATAGGGAGAAGTAAAAGCTATAAAAAAAGGCAATACAAATTAATACCACAAATACATTAACAATTAATATATAAAGTTAGTATATGCATGTTAAAACTAATACATTGGTTGAATGGAAGTAGCTACCCAACAGTGAAATACGCCTGCAGACATGTGATACCAATTACAAGTGAACCATATGCTTCAACACACATGCTCAGAGAGGAGAGAGAGACTGAGGGGTGGTATTTAGGAGAGCCAGTGTTTAAGAGATAAAGGGAGTAAGGGAGAGACTGAAAGGATTAGCCTGCTTGCATGCAAGAGAGAGCCTACCTTCTTTGCTGTAAACTCCTTACCCCACAGTCAGTCTTTTATTAGCATTTCCAAAAACAATAGTGACTTGTATAGGCAGGGACTGGGAGGTGACAGACAACCAGTTTAAACAAGATTTGCCATGTGCTCTAAAAGTGGAAGCCATTAATGCCCGAGTGTACAAGGTGGAAACTTACACAATTGTTTGCCCATATAAGAACTACCGTACCATATACATACTATAATCCACAGAGATCAGATAGAATTTGTCCCTGGGAGAGATGTAACTAATAACACCAGAAGATTCATAGATATTCTGGACACAGAGAAGGCGCTCGACAGGGTCAGGTGGGGATAAATGAAAGGGTCGCTGGAGAATTTCAGAGATTTAGGATGGATCTTGAGGGCAATCTAGTCACTATATACGAAGCCCACTAGAGTGGTAGGGGTAAATATTTTTTATGAGTGTTTCGATTTGGGGAATAGTACCCACCAGGGTTGGCCTTTATTTCTTTTGCACCATTAGCTATAAATGTCTGTCATAACCCTCATATAAGGTTTTTCCACAGGAGTGGAAGAGTTAAAAAACTTGTTAAATGCTGACGCTACTTTAGTCACTTTTACTAATCGAGACAAAAGCGAAGATGTGGGATCCCTCTCAGTGAGGGCAAAAGCTAAAATAGCCATCCCTATAGGATGTAACCTACTTGAGAGAGGAATCACCGTTTTTTGCTCGCTTGCACCATTACAGAGGAAATCTCTCCATTAGCATATCAGACTGGTCCCACCAATAAGGGCAGTCCAGATCCAAATAGCCTGGCAGGTCTTCTCTGCACGAAGAATATAGCAACCACAGACGTACGTTTTGGCCTACATTGGCCTCGACGGTGTGGTTCGGCTGGTATCCCTCTAGGTGCAGCGAGCTAGGGACCCACGTCTGGGCATACCCTAATAACTCATTGAAACAAAAATGAATATGTGGGATCCCTCTCAGCGAGAACGGGCAAAAGCTGAAATAGCCACCCTATAGGATGTAACCTACTCGAGAGAGGAATCACCGTTTTTTGCTAGCTTGCACCATTACAGAGGAAACCTCTCCATTAGCATATCAGACTGGTCCCCTCCATAAGGGCAGTCCAGATCCAAATAGCCTGTCAGGTCTTCTTTGCACGAAGAATACAGCAACCACAGGTGTACGTTTTGGCCTTCATTGGCCTTGTCAGTGTGGTATGGCTGGTATACCTCTAGGTTCAGCGAGCTAGGGACCCATGTCTGGGCATACCCTAATAACTCATTGAGACAAAAACAAAGATGTGGGATCCCTCTCAGCGAGAACGGGCAAAATCTGAAATAGCCAGCCCTATAGGATGTAACCTACTTTTATTAATCCGCTGCTCAATTTGTTTAAACTCTTTATGAAATAAATCTCTTTATATAGTAGGGTTTCTAATTACAAGTAGAGTTGAGCAGACACCTCAATGTTCGGGTTCGGCGGGTTCAACCGAACTTCGGAAAAAACTTGACCCCGAACTCCATTGAAGTCAATGGGTACACGAACTTTTGGTTACTGAAATGCCTCTAAAAAAAGTCCTGGAAAGGGCTAGAGGGCTGCAAAAGGAATTAAAATGTGGGTAAGAGTAGGATAAGTGCCCTGCAAACAAATATGGATGGGGAAATAACTTCAAATAACATAAAATACATACAAATTAAAAATACAGCTGAGCCATAAAATAGCACTAGGTAGAATCTTTGATTTTAGCTTTGGGAGAACATAAATCTAAAGCATGGCTGCCAGGAGGGTCAACAGAATTATACATTTGAGAGAGGGTTGGAGTGCAGGGTATTCTCTTTCAGTTTATACTAAGTGACCCATAGGTTGAGGAGGCGGTCACCGTGGCGGTGTAGGTGGAAGCGGCGCTGGAGGAGGTAGACAGAATCTTTCAAAGTGCGCTGTAATCACAGTATTGGACTGTTTTATTTGACTCTCAGATATGAAGTGCACCGCAAGACGCAAATGTACTATTTACCACCCAAAACTATTCGAATTTTTCAAAGTGCGCTGTAAGCACAGTATTGGACGGTTCTATTTGACTCTCAGATATGAAGTGCACCGCAAGACGCAAATGCACTATTTACCACCCAAAACTATTAGAATTTTTCAAAGTGCGCTGTAAGCACAGTATTTGACGGTTCTATTTGACTCTCAGATATGAAGTGCACCGCAAGACGCAAATGTACTATTTACCACCCAAAACTATTCAAATTTTTCAAAGTGCACTGTAAGCACAGTATTTGACGGTTCTATTTGACTCTCAGATGTAATACATGTAATGCTACTGCTATTCTATAAACCGAAATAGAGTCCCCATTCATACGAATAGGTCAACTGACCTATTCATTTGAATGGGGACTCTATTTTGGTTTATAGAATAGCAATAGCATTACATGTATTCTATAAACCGAAAGTCTACAAACCAAATGTCTTTCGGTTTATAGACTTTCGGTTTATCGAATACATGTAATGCTATTGGCTTTCTCAAATGGATAATTCTGTCATATCTTGAGACTTCCATCTCCTGGCAATGAGATGCTTCATAGCCAAAAATATCTGAATTGCCAGGCATCTATCCATTTGTTTTAGTTTTGGTAATCCCAAGTGAAGAAGAGAAACCAATGCAGATCTGGAAAGTCCTCTGACCCCCAGGGCTTCCAAAAGATCATAGGCCATTATCCAACAAGTCTGTATTCTACTGCATCCCCACCACATATGTAGATAGGATCCTACTTCCATCTCCAGCAATTTGGGGATGTCTTTGTATATATCTTAGACCACCATTCCGGGACTCTATACCATCTCTGAATGACTTTATATTGGAGTTCTAATAAATTTAGACAATGCATATATCTCTTAGCGTTCTGTAGAATGCCTATCCATTCTGTATATTCAATTTGGATCCTCAAATCTCTTTGCCATTTGTTTATATTTGTCCTAATAGGTATATCTTCCTGGAAATCTAGAGGCTCACTTTGAATAATTTTGCTTATATTAGTCTCTGCATTAAACAACACCTCAAGCTTTAAATCCCTGTATGTACTCTCTCTCATAATCCTAGACTTGGTCAGGCTTTTAACTCTAATATTTGTAAATAGATCTCTGGGTGTAAGTTGAAAGTCTGTCACCAAATTTGGAAATTCTCTTATCTTATCTGAAAATAGAATATCTCTCAACTTCATTATTTTTCTACTTCTCCATTCCCTTAGATTTAGGTCTTCCACTATTATCTCTAGTACTCCTATTGGACATTCCTGTGGAATAAGATTGGTTATTCCTCTTTCAATCTTGAATTTTGCCCAGAAGCTGATCAAATTTTGTACTATTGAATTTTGTGACTTACTTTTTTTGATAATCTTTTTATAGGAGCCAGGATCTATCCACATAACCTTTCCCGGGTCTTCTCTATTGAGTGCTTCAGTTTCCATAAGGAGCCAAGGTTCTTCTTTATTTTCTGAGGTCTGCCATTTATTTATATGCAGGGTCATGTAGGCATCATGATATTTACCTATATCTACTGACTGCATACCTCCGCTGTTAACCCTCCTTGTAATTAATCCTCTAGAAACTCTAGGGATTTTCTTTGCCCATATAAACTGATCCAGGGTTCTTTGTATTTCTTTTATCCATTCCTTTTTTAATGGGATCGGTACAGATCTAAATAAGTATAGCCAAATGGGTAAAATGTAGGATTTAACCATATTGATATGACCCCACCATGATATTTCTAGTGGTGCCCAATCTGTAAAATACTTATGGGTTCTAGAGAGCAGAGATTTATAATTTAATTCCAGGGTCTTATAAGGGTTATCTGCTATCCAGGTTCCCAAGTACTTCCTTATCTAGCTGACCTATATTCATCCCCATTATAATAGGTTTGTTAATGTTTAACATATAATTGGATAGCTGCCCATGCAATTCTATCTGCTTCATCAGGGCATCTAAGGAAGTTTCTGGACTGACCAACATTAATAGGATGTCGTCTGCATATAAATTAATCTTAATTTTCTCTTGTTCTATCTTGCATCCCTTAATTTCCCTATTCATTCTTATATATTGAGCTAAAGGCTCAAAAGAAAGGACTTACAGAAGGGGGAGACAACGGGCACCCCTGTCTTGTCCCGTTTTTTATGACAAACCATTATTATGTGAATCCTCATCCAACTATCCTGGCTGAGGGGATTGAATACAGGACCATAACAGCCCCCAAGATCCATCCATCAAATCCAAAAGCTTCCAGAGAGGTTCTCAGGAAGCTCCAATTGACCCGATCGAACGCCTTTTCGGCATCCAGAGTTATTAGGGCCAATGGAACCTCCCGAGAGCCAGTCTTGTCCAAGATGTTTATCAATCTTCTTATAAGGTTAGTAGATGTTCTTTTTGCCACAAACCTTGCCTGGTCTTGATGGACCAAAGATGGTATCAGGTCCTGTCCTGTCTCCCAGCCAGGATTGCGGTCTTTCCCTGTTTTTAAGATAGGTATTATGTTAGCTTGTAAACGCTCTTTTGGAAGATCTTTCCTCGTTGCTATTTCATTGCTATTTCACTAAATAGGTCCCTCAAATGAACATCAATTTTATCTATAAACAATCTATAAAAGTTATTTAGATATCCGTTCGGGCCCGGGGCCTTTCCTCTTTTTAGATTTTTGACTGCTGTCCTAACCTCTTGTACGGATATTGGCATATTTAGGCTAAGCTGTTGCTCTGGTGAAAGTTTCGGTAGACCCAGATTCCTGATATATTCTTGCCTTATTCCTATATTATCCTCTTTCTCAGGAAGGTTATATATATTATGGTAAAAATTTCTAAAAGCCTCCGCTATTTTGTCGTCGGAGTAGTGAATCTTATTATTATCCTCTATTTTAAATATACGTCTAGTGGCTGTTCTCTCTTTAGCTTTGATGTAAGTAGTCTATCTGCTTGTCCTCCTTTATAATAGAGGGTTAAATTTAATATTTTCATATTATCTTTTGTTGTATTCATAAGCTTCTTATTAATTTCTTTTTGTAGATTATCTATTCTATCGGCTAAGGTTTTCTGCGGGTTTTCTTTATTCTGCTTGCTTAATGTATAGAATTCTATTTACAATTCATTTAAACCCTTATTATCTTCTTTCTTTAAGTTCGCTCCTAACTTAATGAAATACCCCCGCATAACACATTTAAATGCGCACCAGATATACGAACATGTTAATTCATCTGAATCATTTTCTTCAAAGTATCTATCACTTTTTTTAATATATTTCTGATTTGACAGGCTTTCTATTAACTTTGGATTCATTCTCCAACTAGTGCGCATTTTTCTATTCTCTAATTCCTCCAACTCCATCATGACCATATTATGATCCGTCCATGTTAGCTCTTTAATCAGAGCCTTTCTAATCTTTTTAATAATACTATTATCCACCCAAAACATATCTATTCTGGAGAATGAATTATGGACCCTAGAATAGTATGTATAGTCCCAGTTCTTAGGGTTAAAGACCCTCCACACGTCCCATATGCCATTTGTTTTAATCAAGCTTTGTAGGATCCTTGATTGCTTTATTATATCCCCTGAACATTTAGTACTATTTTTTTATCTACTGCTGCTTCTAGTACCATATTAAAATCACCTGCTACGATGGTTGTCCCCATCTTAACTTTATCTAATCTAGTAAATACTTTTCGATGGAAGCTACTGGGATTAATATTTGGAGCATAAACATTGATTAATGTATATTGTTGACCATCAATTTTACAAACCAATATGATGACTCTAGCCTCTATGTCTTGATAATAATAAGTCACTTCTATATTAACTTCATCTGATACCAGAATTGCTACTCCTCTTTTTTTATGATCTACTAAGGATGATTCGAATATTTTGGTATAGCCCTTTAGTTTCATCTTACCACAGTCAGCTTTTTTCCAATGGGTTTCTTGTAAAAAACACATTTTTATTTCCTCCTTGTTTAGGAGGTTATATAAAAATGATCTCTTATATGGGGAATTCAGCCCTCTTACATTTAAGGTTGCCCAATTAACCATTCTCGTTGCACCCTCTCGCCAAGTTCAACCTTCCTTTATCCTTGTGGGGCACCTTGAGTGAATGGAACCATAGAGCTGCATGTATACAACAAACAACATATAACATACATTCGGTACAGCTTATTCCCCAGCTGACCGCTAGTAGCAAGGAACTTCCCATCCTTACTTAAATTAGCCTGCCTGTGCAAGCTGAGCTGGGAGTTTATTGGAAGCATCTATTTCTATCTTTATAAATTTATAAGGAAGAACAAAGCCAAAAAAAACAAAAACAAAGGAAAACAACCTCTAGCCCATCACTCCCCTCTGAAGGGTCTCCTTCTAGATTAAACCTTCCTGACCATATTCCCCGATCAGGGTCTAATAACTTATATCTAATAACAAGTTGCCACCGAACCTATTATTCATTATGTCCCCATAGTAATGTTCTGTACTTGCCCAGATAGAGGAGATCTCATCCTGAGGGGTGCCTTTTATTCGGGGCGAAGTAGCTTGTGTCCCATTTTCCGAAAATTCCAACCCCTTTGTGTGCTAATTGCCTAATGCCCCATGTAAGTGAATAAGATTCTGTTTCCTCACAAACATACCCTATCTAGTGCTTGATATCCTAATGGTCTATTTCATCATTTCCTGATTGGCTATAAACCTCCTAACTTTCCAAGATTTATGGTCACAACCCCAAGGGGCATTGGTATGCTAATATTTTATTATGCTACTAATCATCTGTGGTTATAAATATATATTTTTATATAAAGTGCTTATTTTATGTGATATCTTCCATTTACGTGCTAATAATCAATTCAAATACTTTCCATACACCCAATATTTTCCATAATTCAATCAATCACTCCCCCACCGGTATTGTATACCTATTCATAGTTAAAATAAGTTTCTTAATCAGTAAACCTCAATATCCCCCCCCCCTCTAAGCCCCCCATATGGCCCCATTCATCTAGATTTTAACCAATCTGACACTTTCTCCGGGGAGTCCAGAGTCAGCCTATTCCCATCCACTTGTATATGTAGGCTCATTGGGAAGCCCCATGCATATTTAATCCCCCAAGTTCTTAATTCTGCAGTCACCTCCTGAAATTTGTTCCTTGCAGATCTCGTTTGAAATAAGATATCTACATAGATCTTTTTGTTTTTAAATCTATCCTATGTAACATAGTAACATATTAACATAGTAATTTAGGTTGAAAAAAGACACAAGTCCATCAAGTTCAACCCATCGCCCTATCATTCCAGCGTTTTGATCCAAAAGAAGGCAAAAAAAAACCCCCTAAGGATGCTATTTCGAATTTTGCCTCCTAGGGGGGAAAATTCCTTCTTGACTCCAAAAGGGCAATCAGATTTCTCCTTGGATCAATAAGCTCTATTATTAATGCTTATTCTATTATTAATACCCCTGTATGTTCTGCTTTTCTAAAAAAACATCCAGACCATTTTTAAATGCATATATTGTGGTTGATAGCCCTACCTCTCTTGGCAGTGAGTTCCATAACTTTATTGTCCTTACCGTAAAGAATCCCTTCCTTTGCTGTCTATGAAATCTTTGCTCTTCCAGTCTCAGGGGGTGACCTCTTGTTCTTTGTACATTTCTGTTAATGAACAGGTCCCTGGAGAGCTCCTTAAATTGGCCCTGCACATATTTATATAATGTTATCAAATCCCCTCTAAGACACCTTTTTTCTAAAGTAAATAAATGCAATTTTTTAAGTCTCTCTTCATAACTAATAATCCTCCAATTATTAATTTTGTAGCTCTCTTTTGCACTTTTTCTAGTTCCTTACTATCCTTTTTAAGGACTGGTGCCCAGAATTGTACAGCATATTCAAGGTGAGGTCTTACCATTGATTTGTAAAGAGGCAAGATTATGTCCTCCTCCCGTGAATCTATATCTCGTTTTATACATGCCAATATCTTATTGGCCCTTGCAGCTGCTGACTGGCATTGGGCACTGTTGCCAAGTTTGTTATCTACAATGATTCCTACATCCTTTTCGTTAGTAGTTTTTCCCATGAAAATACCATTTAACGTATATGTTGCTTTGTTATTATTTTTCCCATAATGCATAACTTTACATTTGTCTATATTGAACCTCATTTGCCTCTTTCTTGCCCAGTCCCCCACTCTGTCCAAATCTTCCTGTAAAGAAAAAACATCAAGATTAGTCTTTGTTACCTTACCTAATTTTGTGTCACCAGAAAACAATGAGACATGGCTCTCAGCACAACGTGGGAGATCATTAATAAACATATTAACCCCTTAGTGACAAGACATTTTCACCTTGACTTTCCCTTGGTGACAATGGCTGTTTTGACATTTCTAGGGTGTTTGTGTTTAGCTGTAATTTTTTTCTTTCTCACATACAGTACCCACACAAATTATATGTTGTTTTTATCGTCATAAGAAGGGCTTTCATTAGATAACATTATGTTCATCATATCTTATAATTTACTACAAAAAAAATCATAAAATATGATGAAAAATTTAAAAAAACCCACTTTTTCTAACTTTGACCTAAAATATAATTTACACAAATAAAATCATTAAAAAAGACCCCGTCTAAATAGTTTCTAAATGTTCTCCCGAGTTCAAAAATATGCATGTTTTCATATTTTTCGGTATTTTTTTGCGAGTTATAGGGCAAAAACCAAAAATAGTGTTTTTTGTTTTTTTCCTATATTGATCTTTTGACCCCAACCCGAACCCAAAATGTAACCCTAACACTAAATTTAACCCCAAATCTAATCCTTATTATATCCCTTAATATTTTTTAACTTTAATTAAATTTTAACCCTATCCCTTATGCTAAAAAATATTTAATTTTAACCCTATAGGCTAATATAGATAAATAACCTGTTTTTAATTAATTAAATATGTATTTTAAATATTTTTCATTGCAATGCTACTAAACTACCACTAGGGGCAGTCAAGTAGCATATTCAGAGCGACGGAAGTGAAGTTACTTGCATGCTCCGTCAATATGGCTCCCCACGATCACCCCACGGAGGGGGGTCCCAAAATCGAAATTTCGGTGCTGGCTATTGCCTCGATGTCGAGGCAATAGACCAGCACTGTTAAAGCGGTTTTCGCGATCGTTGATAGCGAAAACCGCTTCATTCACTGCAGGACGTGCCAGGCACGTCCTTTGTCGTTAAGGGAGTTTCTCCCAGGACGTGCCTGGCACGTCCTTTGTCGTCAAGGGGTTAAAAAGAAGAGGTCCCAAAACAGACCCCTGAGGTACTCCGCTCAATACCCTGGTTCAATTTGAGGCTTTTCCATTTACAACAACCCTCTGTGTTCTATCTTTTAGCCAATTTTCAATCGTCTTTCACAAAACCATGTTGACTTTTACTAATTGTATTCTGATTCAAGATGTATTCTTGAGTGTACACGTTTAGCAATCCTTCAAATAATGTCCCCACTACAGATGTCAAGCTCACTGGCCTATAATTACCAGGCAAAGATTTTGATCCCTTTTTAAATATTGGAATGAGATCAGCATTTGGCCAGTCTGTTGGCACTATACCTGAACTGAAAGAATCCCTAAAGATCATAAATATTGGTCTGGCCAGAATTATACTTAACTCTCTAAGGACTCTTGGGTGTATACCATCTGGCCCTGGGGCCTTGTCTATCTTAACAGAGTTTAATTGCTTAAACACTTTTTCCTGTGTCAGCCAATCCCATGTTTGCGGTGACTGTTCCGTAACTTCCAGTAGCAGGGGCTCATACATCTGTTCTTCCTTAGTATAAACAGAAGAAAAAAAGTATTTAAAATGTCTGCTTTTTCTCTGTCCTCACTTACCAAATTTCCCATTTGGGATAACAAGGGCCCAACATTTTCCCTCTTTAGCTTTTTTCCATTTATATACTTATAAAAAAATTGGGGGTTAATTTTACTCTCCTTAGCAATCCTTTTCTCGTTTTCCAATTTAGCCATTTTAATTGCCTTTTTGCAGGCTTTGTTGGCATCTTTGTATTTTATAAATGATAAGGTTGATCCCTTGTTTTTATAATGTTTGAATGCCATTTTCTTGTTTTGCATTTCCTGTTTCATGGTACCGGTAAGCCACATTGGTTTTGATTTGTGTCTTTTGTATTTGTTTCCCAAAGGTATAAATTGGGATGTGTACTTTTGTAATGTGTGCTTAAAGGCATTCCACTTGTCTTCTGTGTTTAGTCCAGAAAACAATCGTTCCCAGTCTAAATGTTCAATTGATGCCCTTAGTCCATCGTTACCAATTTTCTTTTTTGCATTAATCTCAAACGAAACCATGTTATGGTCACTATTGCCCAAGTGTTCTCTTACTTTGATGTTTGAGATAAGCTGCTCATTGTTTGTTATTACTAAATCCAGACAGGCATCCATTCTAGTTGGGGTGTCTACTAATTGTGCCATAAATGTGTTATTAAGCAGGTTCAGAAACTTGCTGCCCTTAGCGGAACTAGTTGTGCCACAATTCCAATCTATATCTGGGTAATTAAAATCTCCCATGATTAGAACTTCATTCAGATTTGCAGCCTTTTCAATTTGTAATAAAATCTGATCTTCTCCATCAATGCGAATATTTGGTGGCTTGTAGCATACACCTACAAGTAATGTGCGATTTTAAATTTTTTAGGGTCTAAGCTAATCTCCACCCACAGTGTCTCCACATCAGTTCCAGTTACGTCATGCACACCTTCTTTAATACTGGGCTTTAGTTTATGATTTACATATAGACAAATCCCTCGCCCTTTTCTATTTACTCTGTCCTTTCTAAAAAGTGAGTAGCCTTGTAAATTAACTGACCAGTCGTGGGTCTAATCCCACCACGTTTCTGTGATTCCCATTAAATCATACTGTTAAGCACTTACCAGTATCTCCAGCTCACCCATTTTGTTTGTCAAGCTTCTTGCATTTGCTAAAAGACATTTAAGATTACTACCCATTTTCTGTTTAGTTGACAAACACGTAATGCCCGCAGGTGTAATTGTATGTACCTGTGATCTATGTTAACCCCACCAGCGCTTTGCTCCTCCTTTGCCATAGCTAGACTAACCTTCCAATCTACTATAGCTGCCACTGCTTCATTTTGATCTTGACCCTCCCCCCAGAGCTTAGTTTAAAAGCTCATCTAACCCTCTAGCCATCCTCTCCCCTAATACTGCAGCCCCCTCATCACTGAGGTGAAGCCCATCCCGTCCAAAGAGTCTGTAGCCAACTGCAAAGTCTGCCCAGTGCTCCAAGAACCCAAATCCCTC
Organism: Pelodytes ibericus; assembly: GCA_036172795.1. Lineage (NCBI taxonomy): Eukaryota > Metazoa > Chordata > Amphibia > Anura > Pelodytidae > Pelodytes > Pelodytes ibericus. Next base: position 62,154,840 of record CM069861.1, read on the forward strand.
TTGCTTGCACCACCTTCGCAACCACGCATTGATCTCCCTAAGCTCCCTCTGCCTCCCTGACGTAGCGCGTGGTACTGGTAATATTTCCGAGAATATTACCTTGGAGGTCCTTTCCTGGTTCCCTAAAATCATTTTAAGGACCCCCCCACCTACCATTAACTTTGTCATTAGTACCAATGTGTACTATGACTGCTGGATCATGCCCTGCCCCTCCCAATAATCTGCCTACCCGGTCTGCAACATGCCGAACCCGAGCACTTGGGAGACAACATATAGTTCGGCATTCAGGGTCCTGGCGACAGATTACCCTATCTACCTTCCTAATAATAGAATCCCCTACCACCACAACCTGTCTAGCCTTCCTAGTGTCCTGGCTCCCAACTGTGCTGGAGAGGCTACTCACCTGGCTGCTAGGAGAGTCCACCTGCCCCAGAAATGCCTCTTCTGAGCTAATTCCCCCAGCATCCTCACACAAGCTGGCAAACATGTTGGGGTGAACCAGCTCAGAACAAGCCTCCCTAGCTCTCCGACCCCTACTGCCCCTTACACAACTAACCCAGCTCTCTGCCCTAGAAACCTCTTCCCCTCCATCATCACCCTGCTCTACACTGGCCCAAGCCAATGCCTGCTCCGTGAGCAGTAAACTCTGCTCAATGTTGCTTATGTCCCTAAGTGTTGATCTAGTATGATATTTTCCAAAGCAGCAACCTGCTCACATCTGCAGCAGCGGTATGGACCCTGGGGAACTTGCTCCAAGACAGCATACATGCTGTGGCATTATCCAACATGCTCTCTGATGTAAAACACCCAATATAAATAGATTAAACAAGGATTTATACTTTACCCTCCTTCTTTCCTTTTAACTCCTTCTTTGCTTCTAACTCCTCCACTTAAGCAGCTTGTTCACTTTAGTAGATGTTCACCTGGATTCGCCTGGCTCAGTATTTGCCTTCATCCTCCAGATAAATAGCCTTCAAGTAAACAGACCTTTCCTTCTTTGCTTCTAACTCCTCCACTTAAGCAGCTTGTTCACTTTAGTAGATGTTCACCTGGATTCGCCTGGCTCAGTATTCTACTGCTTCCTCCAGAAACTTTCTTTTCTCTGCCCACTTGAAGGACTTGAGTTTTGAACCTAAAAGAAGAGAAGCAGATCATAACATCTCTGGGCTTAGATTCATTAATGTGTCCCAGTTTATATATGCGGTGAAATCTCTCCATAATGCTCTGATCTGGGTTTGTCTTAAGACCAAGGGCTTCAAAATACTTTATAAGGAAGGGTTCCATCAAAGGGTAAGTTATCTCTTCCGATATCACCCAGAGCTGAGATTATTCCGCTTGGCTTCAACCTCTTCATATCTTTCATGGATCTGTTGTTCTCTGGTCTGGATGTTGTCTATCTTTTCCTCTACTGACTGTACTTTCACTCCCAATGAAAGAATATCTTCTTGTCCAAGCAGTCTTTAAGGAAATCAGGGGTTATTGACTGTTGAATTCTTTCTGGAGGTAATGATGTTTGTGGGGCTAAAAGATCCACAATAGATGTATTAGTTGGATCTAACTGTGAAGTTTCCAGCCCTGATACATCCAAATTATTTTTTTCTGCATTTGGGGAAAAGAACCCTGTCAGTGTTTTGTCCTTCCTTGGGTTGTCTAGTTCCTTCATCCTCTTCTCTCTTTTATCCCTTCCCATTAACTTGGGTTCCTTCCGAGCAGCCATTTTTCCCTATGTCTATAATTTTATGGCTAAAGATGGCTAATGGCAGCGGGGAGCGGAGGGGGGAGGGGAGAGGAGAAAGGGAAAAAAAATGAAAAGAATAAAATATATATAGTATTCCTTTTTAGGCCATATGTCTTGTTTTTCCTCTTTTCTGTTTGCCCAGTTTAGTAAATCTGGTGCTCTTAAACATTTCTTCAAGTCATGTCTTGCTGTTTGAGACTTATTTGGAGCAAGGGAGGTGGGCCGAGGGGGTAATCCATCTTACACAAATGTAATATTCTGATGGCCACTCGTATGTCCCTGCCAAAGTAGAGGCCAGGGCTTTATAACTTATTTTCCCTGGTTACGTTTATGGTGGACTTTCTTGACTTTTTCTCTGCAAAGTTATTCAACAGGCAATGTAAGAAGATGTTATTCAGCAGATAGCGTACACCCGCTTTTAGCCCGATGTTGGGGATTGATATTTGACTGTGGGTACTAGTGGTTTTAAATGGATGGTCACTTTTAACAATGTTCTCTCTTTCACCGCTTTCTGTACTTTTATATACAATTATATACAATTCCCATAAGCCATGAATCTCCTTACTGACAGTCTTTATCCACCTGAGTCCTGTAGCAAGGATCCCGATATACTATTCCATTAAGAGTTAGCTTTATATGTGGGCGGGACATGACGTAGGATGCGGACGTGGTGTGCACGTTGCAGGCGTGGCCACACGGGAGAGTGCTGAAGCAAAAGGATGCCGGAGAGGAAAGTGACTCGTAGAAGCCACCAGCTACCTGTGTGAAACTGACCCCTCAGAAAAACGGCGGGCAGTAGACGGCGTTCTGACCGTGAGCGGAGAAAGAAGCTTTAAAAAACCCCGTGGGAGTAGTAGGTTTACCCCGTCGATGGACGAGGTTCCTGCAACACCTACACAGAGGGAGCAAATACTCAATTGATCTCCGGGAATCATCGCCAATTAAGGCAGAACTTTTCTTTAAAGTTTAACAACTGCATTGTGAGCTCCTGAGAATCGTGCAACTTCCTCCGGTGGGAGGACAGAACTGGGATTCTTTTTTTTTTTTTTAAACACTCAGACTCTGCCACACATTTCAATTCTAAATTGTATGCTCGGTTTACGTGTGTTGCGGATCATCCTTGTGTCCTTATCCAAACTCTACAATCATTTATTATATATTATATAAATCAAAACAAAAGAAACAACATTAGTACCCGATCCGGAACGGAGAGTATAAATTATCGCGGATGTATTCGGATTTAAAGAGAGGTGCAACAATTACACATATTTAGTGCATTCATATATACCAAACAAGAAAGAAAAGGGAAGAGAAAAAGAAACAAAAAAAAAAGGGAGAAGAAAACAGACATATCGCCCAGGGAGGGTGCCAGTCCGGAACCAGGACCGGGGTGAGCAACTGGTCTAAAGTCCACAGCGAGAGTAGAGGATAGTGACATTCACAGTTATTAACTCTCAGGGTTAGCTTTAAGGTACTGAATCCAGGGGGCCCATATATCAAGAAACTTGGGGGAAGTTCTCCCAACAGGGTTAATCAAGGCCTCTGCATCCAATTGTAGATTGATTTGCGATTTTATAACTTCCCAAGAGGGAACTTCTGGCGATCTCCAACATCTCGCGAGTGAGAGTTTGCAAGCTAAAAAAATGTGGATCGCCAGAGATCTGTTTGATTGTTTCGGGAAGTTTAAGTCCAGGTGGAGGAGAAAGGCCTGAGGGGTCAAAATATACTGGGATTGCAATATAGCGCCTAGAGTGTGGGAAATCCCATCCTTAAGGGGTCTGAGTGAACTGCATCCCCACCACACATGGGAGTGTGTCCCCTCTGCAGCCCGCATCGCCAACACAGATTAGAATTGGCTGGTTGAATTTTGGAAAGCCTCTGGGGGACCCAATACCAGCGCAGAGCTACTTTAAAAAATAGCTCGATTAGATTCAGTCCCCCAACTGCCCTCTTCGTAACCGAAACAACATGGGACCACTGATCGGTAGGGAATCGGATATTTAACTCTGCCTCCCACGCGTTGAGAGCATTAGGTCTAATGCAGTCTGATACTGTGTCTACCAAGGCAAGAAGTTTAGCAATATTCTTACATTTATTCAGTGATTCAAAAAAACTTCTAGATCCGTTGGGTCAGACAGGTCCCTGTTAGCCATATATGACTTTATCCTATAATAATTCAGGAATTCGTGGTCGGGTAGTGTATATTTCTTTTTCAGGTCCTCAAAGGAGAGTATGTAGGGTCCTTGAAAAAGATCACCCAACTTAAGAATGCCCCTACTTGACCATCCAGTCAGGTTAAGATTCTCCACAACCTGAGAAAGAAATGTAAACGGCGCCCGAAGAGTCATACCATGAGGTTTTGAGAATTTATGTATGAATTTAATCATTGCTTTTATTATCTCTTATGATTGGATTAGGAAAAAATCTTTTTTTCAGGGAAACCTCCTCCAACCAATAAAAGTACATAGGATTTTGTCCATTCAGGTCGCCGGTCTCGATTTGAAACCAAATTGTGAAGGATGTGTTGGCATGCCGCCAGGCCAAGAAATGGGAGAACATACAAACATCGGCTAATTTAAATAGATCTGGAAAACCCAAGCCACCTCTTTTACTATTCTGTTGTAATATTGCCTTTGCGATTCTTGGGGTCCTTGATTCCCAAACAAATGATGAGAACAACAGGCCCAGTTGTTTCAGATATAGGTTAGGAGCACGCATTGGAATCGTTCGCATTACGTATAGTATTTTCGGAAGGACATATGTTTTTAAAATTTCGAGGCGGCCCAGCCAGGACATCTCCAGGCCTCTCCAGCGAAAAAGTAAATCTCTAATTTGCTGAGTGAGGCCTTCATAGTTAAATAGTAGCGTTTGCCTTAAATCTTGTTTAATTTTTATCCCTAAGTAGTTTAGGACAGTGTTATGCCAATCAATGTGAACAATTTTGTATAACTGTGCTATTTGAAAAGGAGAGAGAAAAAATGCCAAAGTTTGGGTTTTGGAAATGTTAATTTTATAATTGGAGTAGGTACTAAACTGATTAATTACAGTAATAAGACCGGAAACTGATGTCTCAGGGGAGGTCAGAGAGAGGACGACATCGTCGGCATATAAAGCTATTTTATAATCCACCTTGTGCATTTCTATCCCCTTAATCTCAGGAGACTGTCTAATTAGGGCCGCCAGGGGTTCCATATAGGAGAGGGGCCAATGGGCAGCCCTGTCTGGTCCCATTACTGATCCGAAAATAATCTGAATTAAGGAAGGGACAGGTGATCTTAGCCCTAGGGGTGGAATAGAGGGCCATAGTATAGGTTTTGAACAGGCCCATAATACCAAAGGCCTCCAGGGAATGCGCCAAGAAGGGCCAACTGACGCGGTCGAAAGCCTTTTCGGCGTCAAGAGCCATAAAGACTGATGGAATTTTGCATGTTTTGACCCTATGGATTAAATTAAGAATGCGTCTTACATTGTCCGCGCCTGACCTTCCCGTGATGAAACCGGTCTGATCCAGGTGGATGAGATCCGAAATAACACGGTTCAGTCGCTCAGCAAGAATCTTTGAGAAGATTTTGATATCCAAGTTTATCAGGGAAATGGGTCTGTAGTTGGAAATAGCTGTGGGGGCCTTGCCCTCTTTAAGGATTGGAGAGATTGAGCCCTCTAGCATTTCAGAGATAAATCCACTACGTGTTGCAACTTCGGCATAAACTCGCATTAAAAGAGGAGAAATAATTGGCTGTAAGATATGGTAAAAGCTTACCGGGAAACCATCAGGGCCCGGGGCTTTCCCTTTTTTAATGGTATCTAATATTGTTTTTACTTCGGCTTCCGTTATAGGTTGCGTTATAGTTTGTCATTTTTCGGGAGAAATTTTCGGGAGAGAAAGACTATCTAAAAAGGTCCGTATTTCTAGGTCCGATCTTATGGGAGTTGGTAAGTTATACAATTTGCTGTAATACGCTGCAAAGGCCTTGCTAATGTGAGATGGGGATAAACAAGTTTTGCATTCATAAATTATTTTATTAATCCTAGCCTGCTGATTTTTAAATTTTAATTTCCTTGTCAGTGTCTTACTAGGCCTGGCATTGGAATAGTACCAAGTTTGCTTTAGTCTAGCCATCGCTTTTTTGGTCTTCTGTTCCAATGCCTTTGTGATAGAGAGTTGTATCTCACTAATTTCCTCGGCAATATTTTGGGTGGGAGACAATTTATTAATATTTTGTTTTTTGGCTAAGAGAATGTATTGGTCTGCGAGAGGTTTGCCAAAGGCTTTCTTCATATTTGTGCCCATTTTAATCAAAATTCCTCTAAGGAAACACTTAAAAGCACACCAAAGCGTCTGGTCTGAGACCAGTCTGTTGTCGTTTAACTCAAGAAATGTTATTGCTTCCGTGCATAAATCTACCCTGTTCTTCTCTGGGTTTAGGATGTTTTCGTTCAGTCTCCAATTTGACCTGGCGGCATATCCTGGATTGTCTTTAAGTGTCAAGAACAGTGGACCGTGATCTGACCACACTATACTATCAATATCACTTCTAATTATATTATGAAGATGAGGTGCCCTAGTAAAGAAATAATCGATTCGTGAATACGAATTATGAGGGTTAGAAAAAAAGGTATAATCTTTCCCTTGGGGATTGTGGAGCCGCCAAATATCAAAGAGCTGATTCTTTAGAATAAAGCTAGTGAACGCCTGGGAAGCAGATCTGATCCCTGGGTCAATACTACGGCCGTGGGGCAAACTCTTATCCCATTTTGGATCAAGGATGCAGTTCATATCCCCCCCAAGGACCAGGACTCCTTTTTCTATATGATCCAATCTCACCATCAAGTTATCTAAGAATCTAATGGTCCCAGTTGAGGGAGCGTAAATTTTGACCAGGGTATAGGTTATATCATTGAGCTGACAAACAAGTATACAATAACGAGCACTCGGGTCGGATTCGAAATGGATTAGATGGAATTTAATAGCTGTGGAAATTATAATTACAATTCCCCCTTTTTTTTTTGTCAGTTAAAGATGATTCAAATACAATAGGGTATTTACGAAAATTCCATAGTTTTGAGGGCGATTGCTTCCAATGTGATTCCTGAACAAAACATACGTCTATCTTTTTGTGAATTAACAAGTTGTAAAGGTTAGCACGTTTTTGTGGGGAGTTAAGGCCCTGAGAGTTTATTGACACGAAATTAACCGGCATCAATCAATTTCGTGACGAGATCGCGTGTGGAAACCAGTACCCCCCCGACCCTGGACACGGTGCAGCACCCTAGAGAAAGAGACAAAGTAGAAAAAACAGAGAGAAAGAATAAGAGAGAGAAAACATTCATACAGTGTTCAGTAATAAGACAAAGCTCTACTGAACCCAAAAGCCCTACTTCCATTGTAGGGGACAAACAAGTGCCTGAAGGTCAGTGGGAGGACAATAAGAACGAGAGTAGCGGGAATTAGTGTTATAGATAATTCTGAAACAATAACGGGAGGGGAGGAGAGAGAAAGAAAAAAAAAAAGAGCAGTGTCAAATATTACATAAAACAATTCATTAAAGACCAAATTCGTGCATATTTCACGTAAGTGATTAATACGTAGAGTGTTATACTTTTGAAAAAGAGAGACAAGACAAAAAGTGGGAAATACATTTTCAACCATTATAAATACAGATTAGTGCAAGCTAATCCGGTTCAAAAAGAGAGAGAAAGAGCAAAACAGAACAGAACAAAAAAAAAAACAAAAAAAAAGGGGGAAATTAGTATAAAGTAATTCCAAAGTCATTTCCCCGTAATACTTACAAAGCGGACTATGACATGGAAATATCAAGCAAGTTGATTGCATAGCCTCCTGTGCTACGTTATAAAGCAGTGTCAAATATTACGTGAAACAGTACATTAAAAACCTAATTCGTGCTTATTTTACCAAAGTAATTAATACATAAAGTGTTATACTTTTGAGAGAGGAAGACAAGACAAGAAGTGGGAAATAAATTTCTAATCATTAGAATACAGATTAGTGCAAACTAATTCGGTACAAAAGGAGAGAGAGGGTAATTCAAATATCGTATCCCTATAGTGCTTATGAAACAAGATATAGTGTGAAAATATCAAAACTTATAAAATACATAACGTACTGTACCAAGTTATAAAAGTGATATATCAATTATTATGTAGAACAGTTCAAACAGAACCAAATTCGTGCTTAATAAAAATGCTGTAAAAAAAGGAGGCGAGCCAACAGTGAGAAGTAGGTTTATAACCATTAATAGTGCAAGCTAGTGCGAAAAAAATCGAACAGTGAGAAAAAAAAAAAAAAACACATTCCCCAATAAAGAATAAATCAGCATAGCTGCCTAGGTCCTAAGATAGATAGGTATTCATGGCATGGCCCATGTTTGCAGAAGGTCGTTAAGCTGATTCGGGGAATTGATAATATAGTTCTTTCCCTGATAATAAATAATGAGTTTGGAGGGAAAACCCCATTTGTATGGTATTCCCCTATCTCGGAGTCGTTTAGTAAACATCTGAAATTCTTTTCTCTGAAGCCTTGTTGACTGAGATATATCTGCAAACAGTAAAATTGAAGAGAATTTTGGATCGGTTATTGAGTTTTGTCTAGTGTAGTTAATCAGGAGGTCTTTTAATCTAGCGTTGTGAAAAAACACTATTACATCCCTCGGGAACTCCTCAGAGAGACTTAATGGCCTCGGGAGTCGATGTATTCGCTCAAAGGGAAGCGTTCCCACCATTACTGGATCTAAAATAGACTTCAGAAAATCAACTAAGTAGTCTTCCAGCTCTGTGTTTTTTAAGGTTTCGGGGATACCCCTGAATTTGAGGTTCCTCCGGCGGGAGCGGTCCTCGAAATCTATTACTTTCTTTTTTAAAGCTAGATTATCTGCTTTCAGTACATCAATATGTTTCTCCAATCCTTTCATGTCTAATCGCAGGGAGTCAAATTGAGAGGTTGGATTCATCAAGGACTCGTGGAGATGGGCAATTTCGGTCTTAATATCAGATGAGTTTAACTTTGAATCCGATTTAATTTTAAGATATAATTTGTCCAGAGCAGCGTTAAGTGAGGATTTGGATAGCACCGTAGGGGGTTCAAGTAGGGTCTCCTCAGTAGTACCGTCCAACAGTGAATTGTTAGATAAATTGGATATCTTGTACTGATTTAGGTGAATAGAAAGATTTAATCCCTTTGGTTTTACTATGTTTATCCTTCTCATGGTCCCTCTCCCTTTCCCTCTCTTTGTTCTTGGGCGGCATTGTGTAGACTGGAGTATATTAAAGGAACGGTTGTTACTGAAAAGTTAGTCTGAAACAATAGACAGGTATGTAGCCGAGACAATAGCAACTCTCTGCAAAGAGGATTCCTCTGGGTTTCCTATAATGCCTGCTGCTTATATCTTCAGTCAGCCCTTAAGCCTGTAAATAGCAGTTTGTACGCTTTCTCGCCAGGGAGCAAGTTTTAACTGAAATTGCAGTAGGATTAATCAACTTTGGTCCATGATGATGGTTGGTGGTTTATGGGACAGGCGGTATACGTGAACACGGGAAACACAGCACAGCTATCCTATATAACCCAGAAGTATACAATAGTGTGTCAACACTCAAATTTGTGTGTCGATTTATGAGTTCCACAGGAAGAGAAGCTCTTAGTTATAATTCGTAGGGGTTAGACAGCTTTCAGCTGCTTGCTGAGTCATAAAGCTGCTGACACACAGTGTGTGGGTGTTCAGAAGCGGCCCCTAAAGAGGGAGGCTAATAAATTCCAAACTTATAAACAGGTTCACAGTATACGTTAAGAGCCCTTATGTACCCACCAAATCCACCACAAAGTTATTACACACAGTCCTGAAATGTAATGATGATAATTATTCGTTCAGATGAACCCTGCGGTCAAGTGAGAGGAATTATATTACCTCCACTATTTTGTGAAGTTATGCACGAAAATGCCTTTGCAGATTCCAATAGTATGGGGATTGGACCGTCAATAATAGACCAGGATACGTATCTTGTATGTAGAAAGGGGTTAACCACACCAGGGGACAAAGCTCCAATCAACATCCACAGTCATCCATATACAATGGCAGGATAAGATCTAATAAATGGGAATTCAGAAAAAGCGGTACTTATCTGCGGAGTTTAAGTACTCCTGCAATAATGCGTCCCGTAGAAGCTGAGCACCCAGAGCCTTGAGCCACCGTTATGTTAGAACCATCGGGGGACTGAGCTGAAATCCTCAGAAGACGCCTCCACGCTATCGAAGCGCCAGACCTGGAGAGGGGAAGGTTTGTAGCCCGGGCGGTAGAATCAGATCCAGCTCAGTCGCGTCCTCGCCATCACTCCGTCCTCAGCCTCTCACGCCTTCCGGGCACGCCTCACACGTAACGCAGCGTCATCCTGACTCTCCTTATGACATACAGATATTGACTCTGGAGGTTTTCTTCTTCTGTGTCAGCCATGGATTTCCTGTGCGAACACTGCTCCCTAGAACTGGGATTCTTAATCCTAAAAGAGAGCTATTTAATAATTTGACAAGATACTGTTGGTATGGAAAAGCACCTATAATAATTGTGGTTAATTATAACCATTGTGACAGTTTTCTTGTTATAGGTATGATATCCGTCAATATTAATGAAGTCACTGGTGACTATTGTATTACTGAACCCTAGTAAGCAATTTAAGACAAAATTTAATCTGTCTAAGTATATCTATTCTGGATAGGGTAAGGTCTTATCTGCATTGTCATATATTAGATATGAATTTATAGCTATTGTGATTTGAACTCTGTGTGCTCTAATTAGAATCAACTGTTTAGTATAAGAGACAAGACTGCTGTTAAACCTGCCCTCTATGAGTAAGAGAATGTCCCTAAAAAAATATTCCAAGGAGACAAATCTGATAAACCAGATAAAAATAAATCTATTAATTTATTTTATTCACCGAAAGCAGAGACTAGCAAATCAACCTACAGAAGATCATTAACACCATAAAAGATCCCCCAGGGGCGATATCTACCAACCCAATGGAAGGGGTCACAAATGTTACCCTAACTATGTTAATGGAGGAACTACATCAGAAAATTAAGGGAGATTTTAAGGAGAATATAGCGGAATTGACTAAAGAAATATCAGCCTTAAAATCAATCGTTACTGAACAGAGTAAAGAATTAGGGAACATCAAGGAAGAGGTTACATCACTACAAAAACAAAATTATATGCTACAAAAACAAATGAGAGAAGTTAATATCAAAGTTAATGAACTAGAGGATAGATCTCGCGTAATAATTTATGATTTAAAGGTATACCAGAAACGATTACAAGAGAAAACCTGGAAAAGTACATATTAGAGTTTATGACTCAATATATTGACCCAACAAATTTAACAAATCCACTATCTGAAAGATGTCAGTGGATTTTTAGTCCTCAGAGACAAGAGGGACAACCCCCAAGAGATGTGATAGTCAGATTTTTAAACTGTTCTGTAAAAGATTCCCTTTTGAGAGAAATGAGAAAAAAATCCCACACCACAAAAGAGAAATTCAATGGAATCTTAGTATTCCCAGATAATCCCTCGTGGTCAGGGATAGCCCTGACCCCGAGACAAAGTCGAATTCGATACAGAGATATCACTAGACAACTTAGAGAAAAAAACATCACATACAGATGGGGATTCCCAAGGAAATTATTGATTTCCCATAATGGGAAAACAATTATCATGAACGACCCGATAAAAGATATATCCAATACAGAAATGTTAGAGATCTTTGAAACCCCACATTTAAATACTTAAACCTCCAAAAGAACTGAAAAGCGAAGGAGAGAAATCAATTTTTAAAAAAAAGAAGAAAAGGAAGAAATATAAAAAAATAAAATAATAATAATAATAATAAAGGGAAATATCTGTAAGGAGTGGGAGAGGGAAAGATTTATAAGGAGCATTTGGAACGCAAAAAGGGGAAAGGAAGGAAGGGAAGAGAGAAGAAGGGAAGAAGGAGTGAAGAAAAAAAAAAGATGGGCGAAGGTTAATTGATGAGATATAAATGTGAGATACTCTACGAATATTATAATTGCTATTCTAGTGAACATCTATAAATTTATAACTTATCCTCTATAATAATCTTCAAGTGTCTCTGCGTCCAGTCCCTGTGTCCGTGGGATTGCGCTACTGCGCATGTGCCCCACGGACAGCCGTTGGGACTTGGAACGCAGAAACTTCTGTCAGAACAGTGTTCTGACAGGCAGGGCCGGCCATGGGGTGTGCAACCTGTGTGAGCGTACAGGGCGCAACACCCCAGGGGGCGCCCTTCCGCCCAAAGAAAAAAAAAAGCCGGTAGAGGCACTGGGTGGGGGAGATCTAAAGATCCCCCTCACCAGCCCTCTGCTCGGCATGCACTGCTAGATCCCAGGAGGGGGCGGAGCTAACCGTATGAGTGGTGTAGCTCCGCCCCCTCCCTGTGAAGCAGAGCAGCGTCTGCTTCTCGGGGAGCCACTGGCACAGGGGGAAGGGGGAGAGAGAGACAGACGGGGAGGGAGGGAGATAAAGACAGAACAGGGGGAATGGGGAGAGAGAGAGACAGAACAGGGCTAGAGAGACAGAACAGGGCTAGAGAGACAGAACAGGGGGGGGAGAGACAGAACAGGGGGGGAGAGAGACAGAACAGGGGGGGAGAGAGACAGAACAGGGGGGGAGAGAGACAGAACAGGGGGGGAGAGATAGACAGAACAGGGGGGAAGAGACAGAACAGGGGGGAGAGAGACAGAACAAGGGGGGAGAGAGAGACAGGGGGAAGGGGGAGAGAGAGAGACAGGGGGAAGGGGGAGAGAGAGAGACAGACAGTACAGGGGGGGAGAGAGAGACAGAACAGGGGGAAGGGGGAGAGAGAGACAGACGGGGAGGGAGGGAGAGAAAGACAGAACAGGGGAAGAAAATATATAATAATAATCATAAAAAATTATCACTCGATAAGAGTTAAATCACTCGTAAGCTTCTGCAATATTTTGTGTATAGCTGTGACCCTTACTATTTAGCTTATACACTTATCACAAGAGATTTGAAATAGTTAGTATTAAATATAGATAATGCCATAGATCACAAACTCACCTCACACGCTAAGGAACAAGTATATAGATAAATTAAATGTAAAAGTTAAATAGATAGAAATGCACTTTATCGAAATAGGTAGGCGTAATGGACTCTAGAGATGGATTTATAAATACACATGTAGCACAAGAGAATTGATAAAAGCAGTATAGTTGAAACTATAAATACACATGAGAAGGAATAAATATGTAGATTAGACAAGAAGTAAGTTTTTAATTAAGTCAAACCTCATCAATACTTAATTATGCACAAATAGAATAAATATAGGTATAAAGATATGGGAAGAAGTTATAATTATAGATGATATGATATATAGGAAAAGATCATAACAAGGTTATAGATAATTGGGAGATTCAAACAGAATACACAAATATTGAAATCATAATATACCAAAATATATCTCTTTAACAGCCTTAATATGGAATAACTATCTCCACAAGTGTACCTTGGGTTTATATTTGAAGATGGAGCTTAACCTTTGAAAATATGTATCAGTATATTAAATTGATAAATCCTAATAGCATTATAGTAAAGAAACATTCTGGAAAATTCTTGAGTCTTTTGAAAAAAAAATAAAAATAGATTGATTAAATAGGCATCTCCTGAGTGGTACACCAGCAACTGAATAGTCCTGGGATATAGTGTCTCCCAGGGAAGTCACCACCTAAGAGTTAGAAGGGACTTTTTGTTTCTTCCCCAAATTGGTGATACAATGTATGGTGTTTGTTTGTATAGAATATATGATGTTATGTATTTTTTATGTGGTAGTATAGAGGCCGCTATGGGGAAGTCTGTGATCCGGGGGGGGGGGGGGGGGAGAATAACAACCATACGGATAATGTCACTTAGATTTGTGTAATTGAATGTTCAAGGATTAAATTATACTGTAAAAAGGGGCCTGTTATATAGAATGATGTTGGAAGGCCTGTTTTGTACAGGAGACTCATTGGAAAGGAAAGGGAACGGAGATGTGGACATTTTTTAAATACCCAGTAATTCTGGGCTCAAATTTTATAGAAAAAAAAAGAGAGGGGTGGCCATTATCTGTGCTAAAAAGATCAAATTTGAATTATTACATCAAGAAACGGATAAATCTGGAAGATATATATTAATAACATGTAAAATAAACGATATAATATACACGTTGGTAAATATATATGCTCCCAACGAATTCTCTCAAAAGTTTTTTAAAAATTATTTGGTTGTATTGATAGAATAAAAAAGGGAATATTATTGATAGGTGGAGACATGAACATAGTCTTAGATGGAGATCTGGACAGAACAACTAATAAAACAAGGAAACAGGAAAAAAAAACTAAAAATAGAATGAAATGGATGCAAGATTTATGTTACGAATTCAATCTATACGATATTTGGAGGGTACAACATCCTCTAGAAAAAGACTATATATTTAATTCTAAAGTACATAATATTTACTCGAAGATAGATTTCTTCTTAACAGATGTTAATAATCTAGCAAATTTCGAAAAATCACAGATTAGCCAAATTACATGGTCGGACCATGCCCCTATTAGAGTAAGAACGAAGAGAAAGCGAGAATATAAAACTAATTATCAGTGGAGAATGAATTAACTAATTCTTGACTCGGAAACAAATAAAGCCTATTTTACATCAAAAGCAGAGGAATTTGTTCAAATAAATAACAACAGCCAGGTCTCAGCAGAAAATATATGGGCAGCATTCAAATGTGTATTGCGAGGTAATATGATCCAGACCGAGATCAAGGAAAGAAAAGTGAGAGGCAAAACATTGTCAGAGTTGTACATCTCTCTGGCTAAATTGGAAATAAATAACAAAAAACTTCCATCTGCTCAATTAGCTAAACAAATTAAAGTAATTCAAGCACAAATCCAAAAGTTATTAGAGGATAAAGTTAAAAAGATGATCGTATCCTTAAACCAAAGATGGTATAGTAGTAATAATAAAGTAGGGAAACCTCTTACAAATAGAATAAAATCTAATCAAAAAAGTAATATAATAAACATAATTATTGTTGGGGATAAAGTTTTCCTTTCTCTCTCACAAATAGAAAATGAGTTTGCTAAATACTATGCTTCCTTATATAACATTGATACACCTAGTCCGACAGTACAGGATATACAATCTTTCCTTTTAAAATGCAATCTTCCTAAAATGAATATAGAAAATAAGGCAAAGCTGAATGAACCCATAAAGAGAGAAGAAATAACGGAAGTCATAAAAAAAACCCGCAGAATGTCAAAGCACCAGGTCCGGACGGCTTTTCGGCCCAATTCTATAAGCTTTTTGAACCCATTATTACCCATTTGTTGGAGTCATTTTTTAACGATATAGGTAATACTAAGAAAATTGTCAAGGATTTACTAAAAGCCTCAATTTCTCCCATCCCCAAACCAGGGAAAGATCCTAAATATTTGAGCAATTACCGTCCGATCTTCCTCATAAACCTAGATATGAAAATCTTCTCTAAAGTTTTAGCAGACAGGCTGACTAAGGTTATTCCTGATCCGATACATCAAGATCAGTCCGGGTTTGTGAGGGGGAGATCGGGCGGTGATAATATTAGGAAATTGTTAAACATCTTTCAGCAAATTGAGAATCAAGGGCTTCGAGCGGTAATTATTTCGGTTGATGCTGAGAAAGCCTTCGATAGAGTGAATTGGACATTTCCTTTCCATAGAATCACTGGCGGCTTATATCATACAAGCTCCAACAATCTCAGGAATCACTATGGGATCATGCGACCAGAGAATTACTTTATTTGCGGATGATATTATCCTCACACTATGAAATCCCATAGTCTCAATCCCAGAAATTTTTAAAATTATCAATGAATACAGTTTATATTCTAACTATAAAATCAATTTAGAGAAAACACAAGTGATTACATGTAATCTCCCCCAATCATATATGGAAATTCTAAAAGAAAATTATAAATTTAACTGGGCAACAAATACAATTTTTTACTTAGGTATTGATATAACTGGAGACCTTAAGATTTGGATCGAGAAAAACTATCTTAGACTGCTGCAAGAAATAAAAGATCTAATAACAGATTGGAACAAAATCTTTATCTCCTGGTTGGGGAGGATAAATGTTATTAGAGCGTATATTATCCCAAAGTTGGATTACCTGTTTCGCATGATCCCTATTTGTGTCCCATATAAAATGCTGAACTCTTTTCATAAACTCCTTTCTGAGTATGTGTGGGGAGGAAACAAACCTTGAATTGCCCTAAAGACCCAGTCAGCCAAACTATCTGAGTGAGGTCTATCTTTTCCCAATGTGTTTTCTTGCATGATACGGCTCAGTTTTCTCATTGTGTTTGTTGGAGTATCCCGAACACAATGCAGAAACACTGGTATATTCAAGAAAAACAGGATATTGGAGATATTGATCCCTTGTTAATCTTCTGGCTTGAGAAGGAGGATTTTAAAAAATGTAATTGTACTAATATCATAATAAACCAAATTTATAAATCTATAATATCAATTAAAAAAGATCTATACCCACCTAACTCTATATCCTGGCATACCCCTATAATAGCCCTGGAACCTATGTCACAAGACTTAGATCTAAAATATTGGCTAAATGTAGGGATAAATAATGTTCAAAACTTATACGTTGAAGATGTATATATAATCAACTACAAATAAAATATGGCCTTAGAGACTCAGATAGATATACATATATCAGATTAAAATCGCTCTTGAAGAAGAAAAAAAATTAGACTGCCTCTTAAAAGGTTACCAATATAAAATAACTGCAAAGATTAGAAAAAATGTAAATAATTCTAGAGAGGAAGAGAAAGTATCTACCATTAGAAAATGGGAACAGGATATAGTTTTACAATTCCCAATTACCAATTGGCGTAAAGCATTTCAAACAATGAGGACAAATATCCATTGTATAAATATCCAAGAGACCTTTTTAAAAATTCTTCACAGATGGTACTTGGTACCAGCTGGACTATGCAAATTTCAAGAAGTAACATCTAGCCAGTGTTGGCAATGTAGGGAATTGGGTACTATAAAACATATCTGGTGGGATTGTGTAGCATTGGAGCCACTGAAAAATGAAATATTGAAAATATTTAAGAGGTTAAAGATTGATATAGTCGACCTAACTCCAGCAGGCTTCCTTTTCCACATAGACCTTTCAAAAATTCCAAAACCAAAACTGGCATTAACGATCCATATACTTATGGAAGTTAAAATATGCATATCTAGATACTTGAAGAAAGAAAAACTCCCAGACCTAAGAGAGATTATGGAACAGATAAAATACCAGGGATCAATGGAAAAAGCTTCATTCTTTAATGAGGATAACCTACAAACCTATAAAGACATCTGGGAAGTGTGGTATGAAAACTATAATTTGTAAAAAAAATATATATATATAATCCTCGAACTTTGACACATAGGAGACATCTAGTCGACTCTCCCCACCCCCCCTAGTTACATCTTCACCCCCGGCCATCTTTAGTAACAAACCATAATATGCAAATCCGTGGGACCCCCTCCTTAGCCTAGCCTCTATGCTCTCTGTTATGTTTTTATGTTTTTTTTATTTTTTTTATATATAAATTGTGTTGTTCATGAATGAATGTAATGTAATGCTGTTTTGCCCAAGTAAACGGTCCTGAATATGTAAGAGATACGAACCTAATATCAATTCTGGATTTAAAACGTTATTATACAGATGTATATTTTATAACTGAAATATTTGTATGTTTGTATGTAATAATAAAAATATTTTTTTTTTTAAAAAGTTAGCTTTATATCACATTTGGCAAACTCATTCCCCTTCACCATTTCCATAAACAGCAGACAAGTTTGATAATAACAGCAAATAGGAGAAGAGAGGGCAAAAGGGTTTGTATGAGCTTAGGAACCTGTGTGACTTATCTTGTGGGTCTGCGCTGTTCTGCTCCTTTCCGTCCGATCTCTGGTCTCGTTTGTGGGCGCTCACCTAATATTGCTGACTGGGACTACAATGCTTAACAGAGGTTAGTCAAAATTTTAAGGTAGTGTCTGTAATTTGGCATGCCATATGCGTTGGAGGGATATAGCTGATGGACTGACATAACAGGCAAGGCACCTTAATTTTGACATTAATAGTCATCAGAAGCTTGAGATACAACTACACAGGCCATAAAGAGAATTATCATTTTAAGTCAATTGCATATAATGACTGATTTGCTGCCTAAATTGAACTGAAGAGGGAAGGGGTGACTCCTCTAAGGGAATAAACGATACGTACTGAACAATTGTATATATAAGCCAAAGAGATAAGTGAATAAGTGAAGAGGAATCCCAATCTGTTTTCTTGGGAAAGGAGAAAAAGGAAGGAAAAAGGGGGAAAAAAGGAAAATACAGAGAGGACGAGAGGGATAAAAGGAGAGAGTAATTAAGGCCGACGCAAAATGGCACAAAGAAAGAACAGCAAAGTAGAAAAGAAAAAGGAAAAGAGGTTGGAATTAGAGGTGAAAAAAGACAAAAAAATACCCTCACTGTTTTCCCCCCAAACACAAACACAATTTTTTTTTTATCAAACGCTAAACAACTCTGCCTTGGACTCCACTAATTCAGTAGAGGAAGAGACAGAAGAGCTGAGTATAAAGACAGGAAAATCCAAAAAACAAGAGCCAATACCCTCCTATGAAAGTATGCAGCAATGTATTTTAGAATGCTCACAATAACAATTAATACAGATCAAACAAAAACTGTAAAACCACTCACTTGATATTGAGGACGATACAGCTCAGATTGGAAAATGACTTACAGTAATAGAAGACAAGGCTGGAAGGAGGGGCTGGAACTGGAACAAGAAAAGTCAAATTCCTTTACGAAAAGACTGGAATAAAAGGTGGATAAGTTATAAGAAAAAACTTCAGACGCGGAAGACCGCGCAAGGCAGAAGAACTTGCATATGCGAGGATTATCAGAATCTATAGATACGAACACCCTAACATCCACACTGATAAGAATATTTCAAGACATGGGATCTACTGAAGCCTCAAACGAAAACATAATAGAAAGAGCTCATATATTGATTAAGCCAAGAGGGATCCCTATAGAAAAGCCAAGGGATGTTATCATCAGATTCGCCTCTTTTTTTTGTGCGTCAAAAAGTATTTAAAGCATCAAGAGATTATACTTCAAGAGACCATGAATTTAGAGAACTACAGTTCTTTCAAGATTTGTCACAAGTAACAAGACAAAAAAGAATATTGTTTAATAAAATAACAGAAATCTTGAGGGAGAAAAATATAAGATAAATGTGGGGATTTCCTCCTAAGCTGTCTGGCAGAATGGAAAACCTCATGTTCTGGACTCAACTACTAGGGCCCAAGAATGGTTAAAGAAACTGTTGCCTTCAGTAGAAACAGCAGAATGAGGAAAAATGTTTAGTGATGTATAAGGATGGGGGGTGGGGGAGGGACTGGGCAAGGGAGGAAAGTATTTTTTTTCTCTCTCCTTTTTTTATCTCTCTTTCTAAACCTTGAATATGGATATTGCTTATTCTGGATTGATTCATTGGTCTTGAAAATATCCTGATTAAAGAGAGTAATTAGTAGAGATAGAGATAATCAAGCACTATAATATTTTTTATTATATATATATATATATATATATATTTATTTATACTGTAATGTTTTTTTCTTTTGAAGCTTGAATATGGGTATTGTCTGTTATTTTTGAGTGAATTACTGTTTTGAAAGTATCTTGATTAGAGAGAACCACTAATAGAGATAAGAATAATCGTGCACTATAGTATTTTTTTTTCTCTTCTTCACTTTTTCGTTAAAATGTGAATACGGGTATTATTTATTTTGGATTGATTCACTGATTTTGAAAGTATCTTGAGACTAACTAGTAGAGATAGGAATAATCACGCACTGTAACATATATTTATATATATATATATAAATATATATTCTTTTTATTTATTTTTTATTTTACCTTGAATTTTGAATATGGGTATCGTTTACTGTATTGGATTGATTCACCATTTTTGAAAGCATCCTGATTAAAGTACAGACAGGAATAATTACACATTATAATATATATATATATATATATATATATATATATATATATATATATATATATATATATATATATAATATATATATATATATGAAAGAGCACCTTAAGTAAAAATAGGAAGGGGTGGGAGAGGAGAAGAAGGAAAATAATGGAAATAGAAATGAGGCTGTTTTTGGTTTGGATTTATTCACTGGTTTTGGTAAAGTACTCCTGTTGAAGAGTGCAACTAATAGAAATAGGAATTTTAAATTTCTGCTAGGGTACTTCCCCCTCACCCTTTGCTGCCCCCCTCCTTCTTCTCACCCTCTGCAAATCTTCGGTTAACATTTTCCCGGCTATGGATGACGGGCATCTAGTGAGACGCATGGAATCACAAGAGATTAAAGAGTGGGGATACGGAGGAGGGGGGAGGTGAGGGGGGAGTACCCATCACCGTTATAGGCAGTGGGAAAACCAATATTTAAAATATTATGTGATAGTTAATACACGTAATGGTTTGATAGAGTCACAGAAATAGAAAGAGCACTTTTTTTCTCCTTTCTCTGTCTTTGTCGCTTCTCTGCTCCCTCCCCCCTTCCTCTCTCTATCCTACTACAGGCCTACCCATCTTTATTTATGTACTCTCCACCAAAAGATAAATCCCAGATATAGACCAGGAAAAAAAATCACCTTTGTGAGCTCCAGGATGACTCAACACGTATGGGGGAACAAATCACAAAAAAGCTCTCGCTTTTGGGAGGTGGCTCAATTGTAAAATTATGTTCAGGACAAGGGGAAGAACATGTGAAGTTGGAAGATGATAAGCAGATACCCCACTAACACAAAAAAAGAATAGGGTTTATCTGTGTTCTAGAACATGAAGGTTTAAGACCTTTTTAAAGGGTCTTTTCTGTGTGATGTTATTTGTACAGTTTGTTGTATGTATCGCACTGAGGAGTTTGTTTGCTGACAATTATTTCCAGTCCTATTGGAATGGCTGAATCGATTATGATTCTTACACTTAATGTGCAGGGTCTGAATGTCCCCCAAAAGCGTTCCTCTTTGCTGGAGTACTTATATAGACACCATACTGATGTATGTTGCTAGCAGGAAACACATATGACAGGCACTGATATCCAAAGATTGAATAACAAAAAATATACAGTCATAATACACTCTTCTCTTACTGCTAAAAAAAAACAACGGGGAGTTACAATACTAATCTCGAATAGTATTACATCTGAGATCTTATATAAACAAACAGATAAGAAAGTCAGGTTTACTTTTGTGGTATGTAGGCTGGATGATAGACTTTTTTTTATTCTTAATATATATGCTCCCAATATAAAGCAGATGAGGTTTGCAAATAACACTCAGAAAAAAAGACAAGATTATATCCAGGGTACTTTCATATATTTGGGTGATTTTAATTGTGTTGCAGATAGAACCATGGGTAGATCAAGTATAAGTGGTGGGAGTTGGGATTATAGGCAAAAGGTGTTGGCAAGAGTTTTTCAAGAGATGTTGGGTAAACATAGACTCTATGATACCTGGAGGACCTTATGGCCTTTGGATCGAAACTATACTTTCTTATCACACAGACATCCTTTTCCAGGATTGATATTATTCTTGTTGGTAGTGGTAGTGCGGGATTGTAAGAACATAGATATTGGGGACTTTGCGTGGTCCGATCATGACCCAGTATGCTTAGAAATTAGTAGAAAATACAGGAGGGGGGAGTCCACCTGGAAACTAAAGGAATCACTCCTGTCGAAAGACAAAAATAAACAAATTGTTACTGGTATATAAACGGTTCTTTGAGGATATCCTCACTGGTGACATTATATGGTCAGCCTATAATAGTTATGTGTAGTAAGGGGTTTCTTTATCAAAATGCTTACCTTAGAAAAAAATCAGGGAAGAAACTATCAGAATTGTATATAGCATTGAACGATATAAAAAGACTGTGTGGTTACTTTGGACAAATCATTAATAATTGAGATGGAACAAATTAAAAAATAAATTCTGGAATTATTGGTTGAGAGGGCAAATAGAAATCTAGTTAGGTTGAAACAAAAAGTATACTGTGTGGGAAATAGGGCTGAAAGAATGCTTACCAACCAATTAAAAAAAAGGAATTTGAAAGAACGAATTCTTAAATTGAGGAGGGAGAAAAAGTATATCATAGTCCAGATGAAGTCGGTAAGGCATTCCAGGATTTTTATTCTAGGTTATATAACATCCCAGACCAAGAGCAGGATAAGTTTGATTACAAAAGATCAATCAGCATTACTGTGAAACCATCAATAGGCAAAAGAGACATCAGGCAGCCAGTCCAGACGGACTACCGGCTATATTTTATAGGAGAATGGTAGAAACTGTGGCCCCTCATATGAGGGAAACCTTCAACGAGATCAGAGAGACAGGGAGTTTTTCGGCTGATATGTTGAGGGCAGAAATATTGCCCATTCCCAAACAAGGTAAAGATTCATCAAAATTAACGAATTTAATTAATTAACACTGATACGAAGAGATATTCTGCTATTTTGGCTGAGCGCCTGAAACATATCTGTCCTGCATTAATAAATAAGGACCAAGTAGGCTTTGTTGAAGGTCGGCATTCCAGTGATAATGCAAGAATAATTAATCTTGTTGAATATGTCACATTGCATAAAATACCATCGTTGTTTATCTCTCTAGATGCTAAAAAAAAAGCCTTTGACAGAGTCGGGTGGATTTGTCTGGAGGAAGTTCTTAAGAACTTTGGATGTGGTGATGGATTCACCGGCTCTGTCATGGCCTTGTACAAGTCCCCCAGTGCTTGGGTTATTGGGCAGGGAATTAGTTCCAGTTGGTTTGCAAAAGGTAATGGGACTAGACAGGGGTGTCCTCTAGCCCCCTTATTGTACGTACTCACTCTGGATCCCCTGGCCAATCGGATCAGTCAGAATCATAATATAAAGGTTATTAGGATAGGGGACTTAGAATGCAAGCTTAGCCTGTATGTGTTACATTGTACGATCCTGTTGACTCTCTGGTCTCGTTGATGCAGGAAATAGGGACTTACTCATGATTTTTTTTAAATACAAATAAAATCCAGGCAATGGCTATAGCCATACCAAAAAAGAGAGGGGTGTGCTAAAAGCCATCTATGATTTTCAGTGGATGAAGAAAGGCCTTAATTATCTGGGAATCATGATCCCAAAAAGTATTGATTCAATAATTGAAGCTAATTATTCTGTACTTCAGAAAGAGCTGCCAGAAAATGACAGAATGGAAGGGACTATTTGTCTCATGGCTGGGGAGACTGAATATAGTGAGAGCATACATAATCCCAAGATGGCTGTACTTGCTTAGGATGACTACCAACTAGCTGGGCAAACTCTTTTCACCTTAGATTGCAGGATTTTATATGGGCCGTGAAGAAGCCAAGAATTGCCAGACATGTTCTGTGGCTAGTCGAAAATGGGAAGGTTTGGGGGCACCATGCCTGGAAAGATACGGACAGGCCAACATTCTCACCCATGTACTAAATATACAAGATAGTGAGAGTAAGGGACAAGACTTGTATAATATCAAGCAGACAATGATTGGGATTAACAACTTGACATAGATAGAATAGAAGCATTGAGGTACTCTGATTGGCCAACAACTATAAAAAGCTACTTTTGTCTCCACTTGAAAAAAAGGATCGGTTTTAAAGATAGGATAGTGGAGAGTACCCCACTGGAGGTTCTGCAAAGTAACATCGCAAACTTAAGATTGAGAGAGTGGGAACAATATAGAGATAAAAAGATAGCAGATCTACTTGTCAGAGATAGAGTTAAGCCCTTTGATCAGCTGGTCATTGATTTTAATTTAACGAGCAAGGAGGTGTATAACGTTGTTAGGATAAGGTATTATATAAAATCCCAGGGCTTTCTCCTTAACAATAAGATGGGGGGAAAAGTTCTCAGGAAAATATATGACCTTCTTAAACTATTAGACCCTCATGTCAGCTTTGAATATGTGGCAGAAAGATTTAGATACAAATGTGGGAATTATGGTATGATAGCTTGAACAACATTAATAGAATTACTCATTGCTTGAACATGGTTGAGCTCCATTATAAAATAATGTTCCGGTGGTATATGGTACCTACGAGGTTAGTAAAGCTAAGCCCAGAAGCATCTGACCAATGTTGGAGATGCGTTAGGGAACAAGGCTCGTTCTTACACATTTGGTGATCTTGTCCAGGGATGCCCGGACATGGTGTTATCTTTTTGGTCTGATATCTAATATTCTGAATGTATGATCCCACCCTTGATTGAAAGAGCACTATTACACTTAGAACTAGATTTCATCCCATTTAAGGATAGAAGTCTTGTCATTCATGCCTTCCTCGCGATGAAGATTGTCATTACCAGGAAATGGCACTAACAAGAAGAGATACAACTAGAGAATGTCATTAACCAAATACGAGAGCAATGTTTTATAGAACAGGGTTATGCTTATGCTAACAGGGTGTCTGGAAAATGTTATGATATATGGTAGAAATGGATCCAAAAGTACCCAAGGAAACAATGAGATTCTAGGCTAAGTGGGTTTTGGGGAATAGAGAAGAAATGTTGGCCTGAACTCCTCAGTGTGATTTGTCTTGTCTTGTAGTGTTTTGTGTTTCATGTCCTTTAGATTGTGAATGTGAATAAGGAGAGGTTTTGTTAATTAAGGATAGATGGAGAACATACTAATAACAGCCAGGAGCTGAATACCTCAGACCTCTAGGCGATCGTTGCCGTGTCCACCTCCCATATTAAATTCTGATTAGGGGAGATGATATTATACTGCATGCAGAGTTATAATAATGTGCATGCTGAGGTCCTTACTAAATATTAAATAATGATGGTATAGAAGAGGGACTCAATACTCATGGTGTCATATTGTTATATTTGAGAATACGCTTGGACAGTGGGGTCTCTGCAAGGGTGCTTTACCTCTGCCAAAGGGTTCCTTTCTTATTAAACCTGCAGTCAGTGGCTGACCTGACAATAGGAAGGGAATGCGACTTAGTTAGTACCCTGGTGGGTGGATCTGTAGGCATGGTTAGAATTGATTGTAGGGAGCAACCTATAAATAACTTAAAGATTAATTCACAAAAGGATAATGCCAGTGGCATTAAGTGAATGCTTGCAAATGCCAGAAGTTTAACTGGTAAAATATGGGAATCAGAGCTAGTAGCAGGAATTGACTTAATTGGTATAACAGAAACATGGTGGGTTGACACAAATGATTAGTCAATCAATTTGGAGGGCTACATGTTGTTTAGAAAAGATAGGTCAAACAAAAGAGGTGGAGGGGTCTGTTTCTATATCACACCAGCATTTTTGCCTCATTTGAGGTAATATGTATTTAATGACAGTACTGAACACGTGGAATCATTGTGGGTGGAGATAGTCAGTGAGGGTAGATCTGACCAGAAATTATTAGTGGGTATTTGTTATGAACCGCCAAAAATTGGGGAACTTGAAGAATCACAGCTACTAATGAAAATCAAAAAGGCTTCTAAAATACGGTGTAATATCATTATGGGTTGTTTTAATTACCCAGATGTAGATTGGAAACATGGAACCACTAATTCTGCAAAAAGCAATACGTTTCTGAATTTGTTGAATGACAACTTTTTGTCTCAGCTAGTACTGACACCAGCCAGAGGGGAAGCGTGCCTGGATCTAGTAATATCACCTGACCTTGACCAGTATTCTGGACCTGAATTTGTTCCTGTTCCTACCTCTACCCCACTGCCTGGATTTACTTTTTTTCATCTCATCCATCAAATTCCTATTTAATTTTTTCTCATCTGCCATTAGTTTATTATTGCTTCCTCATCCACCTAATCAAAGTATTTTCTTTTTTGTTTTTGCCTCAGTATTTTGGATCATCGTCCTTCATTTTCATATCAGCCCCATTGTCATGGTGTCATATTGTTATATTTGAGAATACGCTTGGACAGTGGGGTCTCTGCAAGGGTGCTAAACCTCTGCCAAAGGGTTCCTTTCTGATTAAACCTGCGGTCAGTGGCTGACCTGACAATAGGAAGGGAATGCGACTTAGTTAGTACCCTGGTGGGTGGATCTGTAGGCATGGTTAGAATGGATTGTAGGGAGCAACCTATAAATAACTTAAAGATTAATTCACAAAAGGATAATGCCAGTGGCATTAAGTGAATGCTTGCACTCTGAAGAGCTACAGTAGGACTGAGCACTGATGTGGAGGACGCAGGGCTTTTTAAAGGGCTGCAGTGGGAGTTTACATGATAAGGGGGAGGAGCCAAGGTAAGTATCAGCCACCTTAGTTGAGTCAAGGACAACAATGATCTATTCCCCATCAAAATCCACCGCCAGCCACTGCGCATGTGTAGTCTTATCAGGACACCACATCTCCTTGTCATATGCGGAAGCGCATTCGTACTCTGTGGTTTTCAGGCCCCTGTGTCAGTGATGCGCTGACAGATACCTCCCCTAAGATGGGACCTCTGGGCACATAATGGACCTGGGTGTTCGGGGTATCTTGATGGAAACTTTTCAACGATGAGCATTGACATGATGGACTGGTTCCCAGGAGTGCTCTTCGGGTCCATATCCATTCCAATGTATTAGATGCTCAAGTTTGCCTCTTCGTCATCTGGAGTCAATGATATATTGTACTATATATTCATTGTTGTATTGTATCTTCACTGGAGCTGGAGGTGTTGAGACACGTGTTGGAAATTGATTTTTAATCCACGGTTTTAGTAACCACACATGAAAAACTGGGTGTAATCAGTATTTTGTAGGAAGTTGAAGTTTCATAGTGACAGGATTTATTATTTCTTTTTTTTTTTTCTTTTTTTCTTTTACATTTTTTTCAAAAATTGTATTACACCATATTATTGCTGCAATAACTTAAATATAGTAGTTTAACACAGTAATGGTTTTATAAATCATTAATAACACTTATAGGTATTCACCAGTCGAGACAACAGTAGGCAGGTTAAGAAGACATGCTCTAGACTAAGTTATTCTTTTCTCAACCTGTCTAATTCTTAGCCACTGTCTTCCTGCTCTGTTCGATCACTGCCTCGTTCCTGTCCACCAATTTCCTTTACCTATTGCTTTATCTCTATTGGGATAAATAACAGCCATCACTCAGAACTTAATACTTCCCATACATATTATAGAAGCTTGTTTACCTTGATTCCTTTTAAGTTATTACAAGTTTTGCTTAATAGCATGCTAACTTTCATACATACTTACTTGCGTATCATGCAAACATCACAGCAGTGGTTATATAACTAAGAGGCTCTGTTTGTTCCCAGGAGACGAAACGGGGAAGGGGCAGGGAGAGACCTGATTCTCCAGTTATAGTGGGTTTCCAGGTCCATCCCTGTGTCCCACTTGGGGTAAGGAGGATTTATTATTACTTTTATTGTGATTGGACTGATTGAACCACCCACTCGACTCTGACTACACGCTCCCCCGGTGCTCGCACACCACGAAGAGGGACCGAGAAGGAAGAATAAGCTTAATCGAGAGGGCACAGTGAGTATTATTCTACCCAACAAGTGACTGGAGGGCTACCCACCCTATATTCCAACCTGATATCAGGCGGGAAGACTCCACTCGAAACACCCCAACCCTGGGCCGCCCATCTTGTGCTGCAGGCCTTTAGGCCTCACCGGAGGAGGTCGCCCCTTATCGGGTATGCCTTACCACCCCAAGGTACGCTGATAACTCGTCTGCTACCAGGCCACCTCACCTCATATTACGTTACTGAAATAAGTAACAACCCTGGTGCCACAGACACCCGGCCCCGGAGTCCGTTACTCCGTTTTCCAGTGATTTTGACCCAGTGATTTTGACCCATCTTATCTCGACGGGTGAACCAAGACCCTAATCAATCACCTTAGCCGTGAATGGGGCTTAGCAATTTTCCTAAGTTCTTTCCCAGATAGTTAGACGTTTGTCTACTTTTCCAAACACTAAACTCGAGCGTTGCCCGTTAACTCGGATACAGAGAGGACAATATGAAACCATCGAGAAGGCTAACTCCTGGGCCTCAGATCCCGGTCGTATGGGCACATCTACCCGAACAGTCTGTATGATCACACCAAATTGCGCATAATATTTCATATGTATGAAAGTGGAACCACAGATAGACTTAATGATAAGTGATTGGGAGATAGAAGGGAACGAGACCCAGCTCCATACACCATGGTATGGCCATATTGGTAATGGGCCTCCTAAACCCACATACATGTATAGATGCAGCAGGAGTAGGGAGACGAACCTCATTCCATCCCACCAATGGCTGGTAGCCTAATGGGTAATTTCTATCACCCGCCAGACACCTAGCAGTCGGCCTCATACCACGAGGCCTAAACCTACTCACCAGTACATTAGCCCACATATAGAGGGATTAACTACCAGTGATTACGGAGTGCCTGATATGCAACCATAACATTTATTTCCAGCCGATGACCCGGGGGAGGGCATGTAGCCTAACCCTAATAACCGAGCCCACCCAGACGATATTTTTTTTGATTACCTCCACTCACTGTGCCCAGGTTCCGAAGTTTTTCTCCATTGTTATTATATTGGTATGTGGCGCCGTTGTCATCCGGTTGGTTTTCCCTGACCGGGAGGGAACGGCGTCCTCACTGTTACAAGTACACCGTACTACATGTTTCATGATTTATACTGCTGTTTAGAGCAGGGATCGCTCGGGGAAGCGGGCGAGATTCTCACAGTATTTTGTATTGTTATTGTTTACTGTACTATTTGGTTGGTAGTTTATGACTGCCTCTATATAGGGCAGTTGGCCACAACCCCGGTTGACTACTAATCCCCCCCAGCCTAGACGATTAACCTGTTCGAATTGGTCGGGCTCCCGTTCGGACAGATAGGGGACCCATCCAATTCTGAACTACCGTCCTTGGCCTTTCAGATTCAATTTTCTTTCCCACACCCCCCTCCATATCCTACCCTCCCCCAACCACCTAAACTCTCCCCCACAAGTACTAGATATCCCTAAACGTTTTTCCCAATACCCCCCCACTCTGTCTGTTTCTTTCCCCTTCTCTGTTTTGAGTCGTCCTTTTCTTATTTCCTGTTATATTTGTTTATTCCCCGAGCGGGCCCACACCTGTCAGAATGTCCACCTCACCTTCCCTGCCGGTGGAACTAGTCGTAGTTACCTTAAATACCAAGGGACTCAATATCCCCGAGAAACGCTCTCATTTGTTTAGAGAGCTCAGACATCTCAGAGCATCTGTCGCGTTTCTCCAAGAAACACATTTTCGAGCAGATGCCCAACCCAAGCTTACGAACCCGGCCTATCCGTTAGGGTATTTTAGCAACAACCCCACGGCGAAATCAAAAGGCACCGCTATCTTATTTTCTAAACATGTCCCCTTCACGGAATTTAACAAACGCATAGACATGAACGGTCGATACATTTTCACAAAAGGTACCATAGCAGAGCAGGTTTACACCTTTGCCAACATCTACCTCACCAATCAAAGACAACAAGCGACACTGGCCAAAATTCTGAAGGAACTAAACTCTTTTTCAGAAGGGATCCTAATCTTAGGGGGTGATTTTAACATAGCTTTGGAACCCAATATAGACACATCAAACGGTCTCTCCCATACCCCTCTGCATATTTCACGTAAAATCAAACAATTATTGACAAATATGCAGTTGGTAGACTGCTGGAGAGCACTACACCCGACAGTTAAAGATTTTAGTTTTTACTCTGCCCCACATGCACGTTATACACGAATTGACTATATTTTCACCCCCCACTACCACCTTCCCCTTCTTCATTCAGCAACTTACGGCCCTATTACCTGGACAGACCATGCCCCATTGACTGTTTTATTCCACGCACCCATGACACGACCTAACGAGAGGACCTGGCGGTTTAACGAAGCTATCCTATCGGACCCTGACATAGTCGCAAAAATAAACACATATCTCACACAATATTTCCAAGAAAACGAGACCCTAGATATCTCCGCACTTACGATTTGGGAGGCACATAAATGCGTAATCCGGGGCCAATTGATTAATATATGCTCAGAGCGAAAAAAAACCCAAGCAGCCAGACTCCAACAATTATACTCAGAGATAACTAGACTAGAGAATACCCACAAACAAACTCTGTCAGACACAGATTTCCAACACCTTACAGCAGTCAGGAAAGATCTAGCATCTTTACTCAATGCGCAGGCACACAGAAATTTCGCCAAGTATCGGGCTGTGTTCTACGAACACGGAAACAAACCGGGGAAATATCTAGCCAGGGCACTGCGGGCTAAACGTAACCAAAATTATATAGCTAAAATACGCGACGCCTCAGGGACTCAGAGAAGACTCCCTACAGACATCGCTAAAGCGTTTGTAACATATTATACTCAATTATATAATATCACTCCAGTCAAGGACCCTGAACAATTGACAAAGTTTAAAGGAAAGATCACGGACTACTTGACAAAAAATATAAAACGTACATTACAAAAACAAGACGCAGAGCTTTTAGACCGGCCGATATCCCTCACCGAACTTACCTATGCGATAAAAGTATAAAAAACCGGAAAATGCCCCGGCCCTGATGGCCTGCCTCTGTCCTACCATAAAAAATTCCATGAGGTACTAGGCCCCCATTTTGTTTCCTCATTCAACACTGCACTGCAAGGAGGGGAGCTCCACCCACACACTCTATCCGCAACAATAACTCTCATACCCAAGGAAGGTAGGGACCCAGAGCTTTGTAGCAATTTCAGGCCTATTTCGCTGATCAATGCAGATGTGAAATTGTTCTAAAAAATACTAGCTTTGCGTATAGGTAGGTTCCTACCAGCACTAGTTTTATCAGATCAAACAGGTTTTGTCCCGGGGCGAGAGTCTAGGGACAGCACGATCAGGACCATCAATCTTGTGCATTCTGCGAAAGGTTCGAATAGGCACACAGTGCTTCTTTCAACCGATGCCGAAAAGGCTTTTGATAGATTAGATTGGACCTTTATGCTTGAGACTCTGCGATGCATGGGGTTTGGCCCCGGAGTCATGAACTGGGTTTCGTCCCTATACTCCCGCCCCTCGGCCAGAATAAGGATAAACGGAGCCCTTTCTGCGCCGTTCCCAATCAGCAATGGGACCAGGCAGGGTTGCCCCCTGTCCCCATTGTTGTTTGTTTTGGCACTGGAACCCTTTATGGAAGCTATCCGAGGCAACACTGATATCTCGGGAATCGACTGGGCACGAAAACTCATAAGATACTAGGATACGCTGATGATCTTTTATTTGTGCTCACGAACCCATGTATCTCTATCCCCGTACTACTCCGAGAATTCCGCACATACGGTGCTATTGCCAATTTAAAGATCAATTTTTCTAAATCCGAAATTTTAAATATTAACATGCCCCAGCAGGAGGTGAAAGCGTTATCATCTTCCCTACCATTCCGATGGTGCGGTACACGCATTAAGTACTTAGGGATATGGCTGACCAACAACACCGCAGACCTATATGCCCAAAATTTCCCACCCCTACTGACAGCTATCCAAAAAGATCTTCTCAAATGGTCCCCTTTACACATATCTTGGACAGGCAGAATAAATGCTCTAAAGATGAATGTCCTCCCCAGGATACTGTATTTATTACAAACTATACCGATTAAAATACCACAAGCTTTTTTTGCCTCTTTACGTCACATTTTTATCAAATTTACCTGGGCAAGTAAACAACCCCGCATAAAATTAGATTTGCTTACACAAAGGAAGGACAAAGGGGGATTGGGTATGCCAGACATACGTATGTACTATCATGCCTGCCATTTGCAACGTCTTCTTGACTGGACTTTTCGACAGTCAGATAAACCTTGGGTGGCAGCGGAAGATGCAATATTAGGTTTCCCTCCACGACACCTCCCATGGATCTCACCCCTACATGCGAAACGGCTCGCTAGCACCCACCCTCTGATCTCGACATCTCTAGAGGTTTTTCATTCGCTCCATAGAACACACAAACTGACCACTTACCCATCCCCCCTCACCCCTTTCCGACATAACCCAGACTTCACGCCAGGTACACACTCTGGTCCCATTCTGGACACGACCTTGCAGGACCCTGGCAGACTAGCAGAGCTCACAACTGAAGGACGAGCAAAAGCCCTACGTGACATAATACCGAACCGACCACTGACACTGATGGACCATTTTCACTACAAACAACTCAACAGTTTTATTAACCATCTCCCGTTGTCCCATCAGCTTCACAGACCCACAACTGATTTTGAGAATTTATGCACAGGAAACGATATACCTCCACACAGCATATCCATCCTCTATAATTTACTACTCACACCAACCATGCCCACCCTTCCGAGGTTTGTTAGGAACTGGGAAAATCTTCTCCAAACCTCACTAAGCAAACCCCAATGGGAAAAGATTTTCACCCTCACACACAAATCCTCTACAGATAATAAGATGCAAGAAATGTCCTATAAACTGTTATCGGGATGGTATAGAACTCCTATTCTGCTCCATAGAATCTTTCCCGACAAATCTGATCTTTGTTGGAGATGTGGCACGGCACAGGGGTCATTATTACACATCTGGTGGGAGTGCCCCACAATAATCCCTTTTTGGAAGCAAATTCAAGCATGTCTTCCACAGTTCACCGATGACCCCCCGTGCTTCACCCCAGCTGCATATCTACTTCACCACACAAAACAACCTATACCCACATACAAGAAATCAGTTCTGAAACATTTACTGAATGCCGCTAAAGCACTAATCCCTCTTCATTGGGGCCAACCCACCCCCCTGTCCTTCCAAGAATGGATCCAAACAGTAGAAAAGATACGAACAATGGAGGAACTGTCTTCCTCGGTGGACGATAAATCCGACAAATATATCAACATGTGGTTTTATTGGCTCCAGTTCTTGGAACAACACAAAACTACCTCGCCCGTTCCACTCAACTGAGGGTGTGTGTCGACAGGTGTGGGCTCGCTCCAGATTTTTTCTATTAATTTCTCATGTATGCTTCCTTCGTCCCCAATCTGTTCCCAAATCCCGCATATTTTCATCTCCCCACCCAAACTCCATGTTATCCCCTAATCAAATTTTTTTAGTATTTCAAAGGCTTTTCCTGATGTCACAATACCATATGTTTTATGTTATGTCTGCAAAGGTCAAGATATCTTGCCCAAATGTTTATTTATGAGACTCTATATTGTACGTGAGGTATCACTCAGAACCTTGTCAAAATGTTATATATTGAACTAATCCATTGGTGGTAGTACTCGCCTGCTGCGTCAGGAGGAATCCACATTCCCCTACCCCCCCCTCCCACCCTCCCTATATACCTTACTGTATCCCACCCCCCCCCCAACACCCATAAATATTTTCAATAAACATTGATTTATAAAAAAAAAGTTTAAGCAAGCTTGCTTACTTGTGAAATCTTTCACCACTAAGAGCAATGTCACATTTATAAGCCCTTTCAATTCAACATAAACCTCACTCTCTCTGGGTATCACAGAGGACAAACATAGAAGAAGGCATACAAAATGGAGTTGGTAGGACAAACTGGCCGCCAGTATACAAAATGGCTTCCAGGGAAATTTCATCATCCACACACCTCCCTTTTATTCTAATAAATGGATCCTGGTCCCCTAGATTGGATAACTCTTACACAGCATACACATGTTCCTTTGGGATGGCACGCATAGGCAAGTAGAGGTTTTCATCCTCTGGGCAGAAGAATCCATCTGGTGATTGATAAGTGAACTTTGGTTCCAGCACATCTTCAAAGGAGTGTGGGACATATGATTGCTGCATAAGCATAGCATGTCCATTGTCGCCTCCTGCAATACATCTGTTAATGAGAGCCTTCACACATGTGATAAGTACACAAAAACAAAGACACGCCATGATCAGGCAGACAAATGTAGTCATCAATTTTGCTCCTAGTGAACCAAGCCACCTACTTAGGCCGAATAAATCCCAATCATCCCCTGGCTGGGGATGCAAGTGTTCCTGCAATTCAGACACCTTCTGTAAATCATGCTCAATCTCACCACTCCGATCTTTAATGTACACACAACATTTATCTTTCACCAGAGCACATACTCCACCTTTAGCTGCAAGGGTATAGTCTGAGGACATTCGTTTCTGAAGAGCAACCATCCTGATCTGTATTTGCTAATAGCGTCTGTTGTGTAATTAAGCAACTCATCCATGATCCAGCCAAAAGAATTACGTTTTTGTGACAATATACCTACCCCATATGAAGGGGAAAATATTCCTTCTACAACTTCCCAAGTGCAAACATGGGTGTTACTACCTTGCATAAAATGACCAATCACATTTCGTACCTCATTACCTCTTTCTTGAATATGATCTTTTTGTGTAGTCTTAGTAGGATACTCCTCATAATAGAGAATGGGGCCCTATTTTCTAGGTAGAGTGGAACTTGCTGAGGGGTACTTTAATAATACTGTTGAGGGTGATGCAGGTGTGTCTGGTGCAGGTTGCACACAGGTATTATTGGGAGTATTTGGGACATTTGTGGGGCTACATTTGAGCCTACTTAAGTCTATCCCTGGTGCTATTGCAAGCAGCTATTTCCAGGGATTTGCCAGATAATAAAGTCTCTTCCTGGAATTGTGTATTTTAATGTAAGACTTTTTATACTTTGTTTATAATAAATTATTTCATCCATGCTAAAGGTCTCTCCTTTGCTCTCTTACTACTGTGGAACATCCTCCTTGGATACTGTTGGATCATCTACCCAGCGTGGGCTCCCATGATGCACTTTATACTGAGCAGAATTCTGCTCAGGGATATGTGAGTGTATTTACATCTTTCATTCACATCTCCTACATTGCACTTAAATACTGCACTATATTATTATTTCTGGTTTTTCCCTCCATGTATGTACCAAGCGGATTGCCTCATATTTAAGGGTAATCCACTTTTATGTTGTGTATTGAGTGTTGGTTAAAGCGCACTTTTTCACTTTTCTGTTTTGTTTATCTGTATGGTTAGCCCTGCTAAATTCAAAACAGTCAAGAAATTACAGATGGAAATAAGGTACTAATCAGTTACAATTGGTGACCACAAAGAGACTGAAAGTACTAATTTTAATGTTTTTTAACAAAATTTATACCTAGGTATCCTCTTCTACATAAGAGAAGGCACAAAACATTGTCATGGGGCAATTATTCTTGAGATATCGAGAATTTAATGAATTTTTTGTAGCCCAGACACAGAGAAATCTTCACCATGGTGATATAATACTAAGTGAAATAGAGCAAGGCACCTGGGGTCCAGGAGCCAGATATGCTATAATTCTAGGATTTTGCTAAGTCATGACATAAAGTCATGATTTATAAATATACAGAGGAGAGGATTATGCATCACTCTTTCTTTAATACATTCCCTCAGCAGCAAGTAACAGAAACATGAAATGAAAAAATGTTAACCACTCAAACGCCATTAGGTAATAACCCCTCCCCTCCCTCTTCTATAAAACCCATAGAACCATAACGCTCCTCCTCTTTCTTGACGAGAATTACCCCATATGAACTTGATCTGAGAATCTTAAATGAACCGAATCCATTGGCAGAAAGACGCCGCAATGAAGAGACAACTGTACTCTTGATAAGGCGTTCCTCAAACTAGAAGAAACAGGAGAGAATAAAGGGTAATCTTCATGCTGTAAATGCCAACTCAAATAGTAATCATGTTACCCTATCAACACCCCCAGACTGAAGTAAAAATAGTTGACCTGACGTAAAACCCAGGGTACTGATAAACTAAGAACGTATTGGTTGGGAATAATACTTGACTCTGTGTAGTTATAAATCATGACTTTAAGTTATGACTTAGCAAAATCCTAGAATGTATAAATACACGGAGGCTCCTATTATGCAAGTTTAAAGCTCATTTATCACCATAGATGCAAAGTGAGTACATGGTTTGAAATAAAACTCTCTAAACATGTATTCACTGGACCAATCTGCTGCTTTCATAATATCTTCTAACCTACAACCCATGTTAAAAGCGCTCAAAGCAATGGCTCCCCTGACTGAATGTGGTCCAAACACGGTTGTATCAACGCTTCCCCCAATATCCATTTGACCCATCTGGCTAGAGACCCTGTAGATATAGGGGCATGGGGTCTAAGTAAGGCAATAAATACTTCTGGACGTACTAGTTGACACCATTGGGCGGTACGGGATTCGTACTCTTTAAGGCACAATACTGGCCATAATTGGGGGGTGTTGGGAAAGCAGGGTAAAAAAACTGATTTAATCAAAGTTTTAATCCACCTGGAGACATCGAATGATACCCCTTCAGAGAGAAAGATCGAGGAGTTATGTCTAAGGCTCTAACAAAATCAGACAAAAAAGAAGGACCAGTTTTGCTGATAATTGTTTCAATGAAAGCTTGGACAATTTTCCAACAAACGTAGCAGTATCGTAACATCACACATGATGAGCATGTCATCCAATTAAATGACTAGTCTGACACCTCTCCTGCAAAGGTGGCTCACCACTGGTTTTAGTAACTTTGTGAAGCACTAGGGAGTGCAGGAAAGGCCAAATGGAAGGCATACGAACTTCCAGGTCTTGCCTTGCCATAGGAACTGGAGGAACCTTTGGTGGGTTTTTGCCACTGGGACCATCAGGTATGCATCCTGCAGGTCCAGTTTTATCATCCAATCTCCCATGCATAGTAACACTTTGAAATGTTGAAATCTTATGAACTCGTTCAGTGGGTGAAGGTTCATAACTGGACGTCAACATCAGCCCTTTTTGGGTACCAAAAACACATTTCTGAGGAACCCGGTCCTGTCGTAATCGGTCGCGGGATTGCCCCTTTGGTAAATAAAGCCTGAACGTCCGCATCTATTAACTGACGATCTAGGTCTGAAAACCCAATCCCTCGAGGAGGCATAGCCTGGAGTGGATATTAAAAATCTATACAATATCCCTTTACCATATGCAAGACCCAGGGGTCTTTCATGACTTTGTACCAATTCGTTATGAAGTGCATAAGTCTCCCCCCCTACCTTCCCTTGCAGAAAAGGGGAAATAGACACATGACTTACCGTACGTCTGTCTATTCTGCAGTGATCAACGGACACCTCTGCTCTGTCAGGGCCGCCCTTTATGGGGGAAGAACTGAGGGGTAGGAGCTCTAACTTCTTGGATGGCCATAGGTCTTGGATGTGAGAGGCCTCTGGGGTTACTAGAAGGACCCCTGGGGTTGTAGCCGGCCCTCTGGAAAACCTTGGGTTGGAAAACCCTGCGCATGCCCGTCTGAGCCCTATCCAGCATGGTAAATGTTTGAACGCAGGACCCTAAGTCCTTGATGAAGGAGTCGCCAAATAGCATACCATTAGCCTTAGTGCCCAGCTCTGAAGGAGCTATAGTAATCAGTATTGGTTCTATCTTGAGTAAGATAGCCTTTCTATACTCACTAGCTAGGACCGTGTTGGTGTTGCCCACAAAACAGATCATCCTTTGGACCCAACCTCTTATGGTTTCTGGATCCACTGGTGTACCTTGGGCCATAGCTGGTTAAGTAATCTCAGATATCTTGGTTAAAGGACCCATGACGTCTAGGACTCTATCCTGACAGTTACATAGTGAGTAATCTAGCCCCTTCCTGGACTTCCAGCCAGTCTTTGACAGGAATTGAGCCACCTTAGCATCTACATCGGGGTCTTACAAGCCAAAATTAGGCACAGTAATTCTGGGGCATTAAGCCACAGCCACATGAGCAGACAGGACCCACTCTGTTGACCTAGGGTGGTGAAGTCATTCTGGGTCAATCAGGGGTTTACCCCTGGGATACATAATGCAGTCATCGGTCTAAAACAGACCTGTCTCTATAGGGGTAACCCCTTCTGAATCCACCTGCGACAAGACTTCAGCCTCTATCACATCCTGGTCAGAGTTTACTGACCCATCAGATGCCCCCTCTGATATGGACTCTGAGTCCTCATCTTGTAGGACCTTTGCCCTTTTCCAAGAAAGCATCGACTTAGCCTGATGCAAGGCTCTTTTGAGCGGTAACACGCCATCTTTCACATGTCCGGTGAAGTGGTTCTGAAGGCATGTTTAGTTTAAGCCATGGCCTTACGACCCATGGCCTGCATGGCCATATCGGTAATGGCTAGGGGTTGTTCCCTTTGGGAGTAAGGGTCCTGCACAGCCTTTAAGGCCGAGGAGATGGACGACGCCAGATTAGCCGACCCCATTCCCATTGCCGACTGAACTGCCTGGGAGACGGATCTGGCCATGGTGACGTTCAGGAAATCTTCTAACCTCCAAACTGATGTTTTCACGCTCACAAGGGCGTTACTAGGGAGGGGAGGCGGGAAAACTGAAGCAGGCTACACCAAAATGGTGTCTGAATGAAGATCCATGTGTATATACACATGGACTCCAAAAACATGGTCGCCGCGTGAATTGCACGTGCGTGATCGCGTGATCGAGTCACACGGGGATCAGCCTGAGAGGCTCCACCAAGATGGCCACCACTGGACATGCGCAATGGCCTAAAAATGCTAAGCCGAAAGTAGAAAAACTCTCCGGGTCTGCTACACGGGGCTGGCCAATGTTCCCACTAACAGATAAGTGCCAGCAGGCAAAATTGACAGTTGTGAATAGCGAGAGGAGGGGTACGGGGGAGGGAGGGGTATAATCGTCCCTATAGAGGAATAAATGGGCAATGAGATAAAAATGTGGAACACCCTGAGCAAACCCCTTTATCTCACTAGGGAGATGAATCAAAACACAAACATATACAAGTAATACACAGAATCAACCAGAAAGAAAATGTTACTTATCTGAGGGAGTAGCAAGAAAGAAGAGGAGTGTTATGGTTCTCTGAGTTTTATAGAAGAGGGGAGGGAGGGGTTATTACCTGATGGCGTTTGATTGGTTCAAAATTTTTAATTTCATGTGTCTGTTACTTGTGTTAAAGAAAGAGTGATGCATAATAGGAGCCTCCGTGAATTTATAAATCACCATACAATTAACTGATGATGAGAATGTAGATTTGGATCAGCCAACTTTTACTGAACAGCCTAATACTGCACCTGACTTAGGTACACAGACACTGATCAATATGACAAGAGAGACATATATACAAATATTTGGTAGACCACCTAACATACTAAATACACCATCTAGACATGGTCCTTTAGTTCCAGGTCAGTGGGGGACAGGTAGAGGATTATTGTAAACTCATCCACAGGATCATGAGTTACCAGCTCCTGCACAACCTGCACAAGCAGAAAGGGCACGACTAATGCCAGAGATTATTTACATGAGAGATTTATTAATACAAGCAATGAGAGCACCACTTGCTAGTGGTCCTATGGTTCACACAGCAGAACAAGAAACACAAGGAATTCCAATGTCCAATATTAAAGCTCCTACAGGCACAATACCAACTTCGGTTAAAGAAATAGCACTATGGCTTAATGAAAAGATTCATGCTTTGGATAGGGTTTATCCTACTCCAACAGCCCCAAAGAGACAGGGATTAGTTAACGCAATACTCCCTTGTGGATTTTCAATCATACAAACAGAAGTTGCAAACTGGGATATTGTAATATCCACTATATATGAAAAAACATGTGGAAAAGTAACAATTTCCACACTATCAGATACACTTGCTGAAGTTAATTCCAAATCAAGAATTATAGCAGCATACAATGTAGGACTGAGATTTACAGGCAGAAGATGCAGTAGATTTAATAACACATTTCAAGGGGGACGTGATGACGTAACGACGTCAGGAGGTGGTGCCCGCTGAGTCTCGAGAATCGTCCGGCGTACTCCAGGAGCAGCCCCCCGTGCAGCGTTCGGCGTCTGTAGCCTGCAGTCTGTCCTTCGTGGAGAAACGCGTCCCAGAGCCACGAGGTAAACGCGGACATCCCGTATTCAACTCCTCTCTAGTACACGCAGCGCCCCCTATTCGAACGAAGAAAGAAGAGGAGGAAAGGAAAAGAGAAGAGAAGAGAAGCAAAGGGCCAAGGATAGAAAGTAGGAAGAGTTTCGAGTAAAGAAGGAGATCCGCAAAGCAAAGAGAGGAAGGAGGAGAAAACTTGCCGTGGTTCCCCTGACCTAACAACAACAGTACATCTCGAGCCCACGTGGAGATCCAAACCCCGGGGAGTCTTTGGGGAACCGTGAGTGTACCAAACATGTTTCTCATTGCTTAAACCTATCGTGGTGATTTAAAAACGTTTTCCCAAAT
Organism: Pelodytes ibericus; assembly: GCA_036172795.1. Taxonomy (NCBI): domain Eukaryota; kingdom Metazoa; phylum Chordata; class Amphibia; order Anura; family Pelodytidae; genus Pelodytes; species Pelodytes ibericus. The sequence continues at coordinate 62,195,017 of CM069861.1, forward strand.
ATTATTGAACACTGACTTAAAACAGAACTGTAACTATCTCTCTGTACATATTATCGCACACCCCAGAATATTAATTAATTCCAACGGAAAGACTACCCTAGCTAAATATAGCCAAAGAGCCCTAAAAAATAAATAGCGGAGGGGGGGCTCAAGTAAAAGAGACCAGTTTCTTCTATCCCAAAAAGGGGTAAAAGGGGGAACTAAAAGTCAAGAAGAGGGGAAGGAATAGAAAGAGAAGGGAGAAGAGAAGGAGGGAAGAAGGGGGAAGGGAGGGAAGAGGAAAGGAAGGGGAAGGGGAGAAATGAAGGAGAAAAAAAAGAAAAGGAAAGGAGGATAACAAGAGAAGCGCAATTCTAAATCCTCCACCCCAAGCATCCCTGCCCTAAAGCTCGAACAGCAACAGCAGTACCTACGACCCCCCCCCCCAATAAAACAATAGGAGGAGTATGGAATAGGGAACAAGGATAAAAGGAATCGGGGGACTAAGAAAGAGCTAAAGAGAAACCCTTGGTTAACGGGACAATATTAAGGAACTTGGCTCCAGGAACACACTGAGACGCCCCGTGGCCTCCAATCCACCCGAGGGAAAATAGGGAAAACCGACACCTTTTGACATAAAAAAAGTAGTAGAGGAAGCTAAGGAAAAGCCGATCAAAGAATCATGGCAAATAAAAAGGGAAATGAGCAGAAGCACCTGGAGAAAAAAAGAGAAAGAAAGACTACAAGAAAAGATCAGAAGCAAGAAAAAAGCTTCTCTAATTTCTTTTCCTCTCAAGCAGACAGAAGTATGTCGGACGCAGGCTCCATTAGCCCCTCGAACAAAGATCGAAATAAAAAATCATCAGAAGATGTGGAGAGCAAACGAGATGAAGGAGGAAGTATTTCTCCGGAATATTTAAAATCATGCCTCCAATCCCAAGCGGAACAAATAAAACAAGAGATAATTAAAAACAGCACCGATCTCAAGCTCGAAACTGGAGAAATTGGACAAAAGATACAAAATCTAGAGGAAAGATTTAACAACTTGGAAACTCTATCAACGGATTCGAAAGCGTCTTTAAAAAGGCAGCACAGCAGAATATCCTTTCTGGAAGGGAAAGTCGCCGAATTAGAGGACAGGGCGAGACGCAACAACCTACGATTAAGGAATATCCCAGAATCTGTTCCACAGGGACAACTATATGCTTTTGTAAAACGTTTTTTTGAGGACTTGGGAATAAAGATGGAACAGGAAACAAATTACATCGAAAGAATCCACAGGCTATATAAGGCAAAAAACACTCCTACAGAAGCACCAAGAGACGTAATAATCTGTTGCCACTCATATATAATGAGAGAAAATATCATGAAGTTAGCCAGACAGATACCAAATAAAGGGGAGAATTCAAATATAAAGATCTTCCCAGATCTCTCATTTGAAACAAGACAAAAGAGGAGAGCTTTCTCCTCAACTACACAGATTCTGAGGAAACATGAGATAAAGTATATGTGGGGTTTTCCGACAAAACTTATAATTTTTTCAGAATGAAATACAGTATCTTTTAATACAGAGGAAGAAGCCTCCAATTGGCTATCTCAGCAAAATTTCATGTAGAAAGGGGACTTGCAGAAGAACATCTAAGACCTGGAGATATAAGGAGGGAGGAAGGGATCAATAAAGTAAGGGAAGAAACTTCTCTCTCAATATCAAGACTCATAATTGTTGAAACGGTCTATTGAAGAGGAGGAGAGGGGAAATTTTTTTTTTTTTTTTTCACGAAAGATACTTAAGAAAGGGAACATTTCAAGAACTCAGACCTACCATACTTATGTCGTATTATTACAACCACCGCACTTGTGGAAAGGAAGATAAAAAGAGGGGAAACTTATGTGACTTATTTTTTTTTTTTTTTCACGAAAGAGACTTAAGAAAGGGAACATTTCAAGAACTCAGACCTACCATACTTATCTCGTATTATTACAACCACTGCACTTATGGAAAGGAAGATAGAAAGAGGGGGAACTTATGCGATTTTTTTTTTTGACTAATAGTAGTATTAGGGAATGTAACAACAAATACATCGCACTTCAGGGTATTCCACTTTTTAAGGATTAAGTAAACTTGTTTTGGCACTAATCACAGTCTTAGAGAACTACGGGGTTCCCTCACCCATAATATTCTTATGCACTTAAATTTCGGTTGCACAACTTCTCCACATAACACAGCGCTTAATATAATAACCACTGAAGGATAGTATGGATGAAGAGGGAGGAGGATGGGGAAGGGATAGTTTAGAAAGGGACAGAGGGAGAGGGGGATGGAAGAGGTGGGAAGGCATTTGGTGGGTACACCTTTAAAGAGAAATATGAAAGAAGAGGAAGACACTATAAGGGGGAACCTAATAATGTAACTTATAGAATCACTGTATCACAGGGCTTCGGCCCATAGCACGATATTTCTGTCTATCTCGATGTTAAAGGGAAGAAGAATGAAGGGGATGTTTTAATTTTTTTTTTTTCTTCTTTCTCTTCTCTTCCTCTCACTTTCTTCTCTCGATTGCCTCCGCCCCCATAGTGGAGTCCTGAGAGAGTATAGATGAGAGAAAATGGCCCAAAAGAGACTTTGTATCTCCCTCCCCGGGGGAAGAACGCACTCAGCGGGCTTAGCTTCAATTTAGAATTGGAGCTTTAAATGAGCCATGGGAACATGGTAACTAAATCCCCACTATCCGAAATGTTGTCGGAAGTGGAGATTATAATGGGTTTTCCCATTGAAATTTGTTATATGGTGTATGTCTATGTTGTCACTGATGCGATGTGTGGGGCCGGGTATAAGGGGGGGGCTGACCAAGAATATGGTTAGAGTTATATCTATTAACACCCAGGGATTGAATATTCCAGTCAAAAGATCAGTAGTATTTAGCGAGCTTAGGAAAATAAAAGCCCAAATTGTTCTACTACAAGAGACGCATTGGCGAAAAGAGGACAACAAAAAATGGATCCCGAATAATTATGCCACAATTATCTCATCAGCCCTTGTAAATAAAAAAAAAAGAGGAGTAGCAGTATTGATTTCGGAAGACTTAGACTTCCAGGTAGAATACCAGGAGGTAGATGAGGAAGGCAGATTTATTATTATAGTTTGTCAGATCCTAGGAGAATTATTTACAATTATTAATGTTTATGCTCCGAACACAGCAACAGTAAACTTCATTCAAAAATTAATAACAAAAATTACTAAGATAAAAAAAAGGTAAATTAATCATGGGAGGAGATTTCAATTGTTTAATGGATAGCAATATGGATTGATTATCCATAAAGAAAACTCCGCCAGACAAAAAAGCAAAAAGCAGAGCTAATAGGTTCACAAAAATTATACATAATGCTGAGTTATTAGATGTATGGCGTACATTCCATCCACAAGAAAGAGAATTTTCTTGCTACTCTAAATCCCATGCAGTATATTCAAGAATTGATTTCTTTTTTGGGAATCTCCAATTAATGAAAGGAGTGGAAAAAGTCTCAATAAGAGAGGTGATATGGTCTGACCACAGTGCCCTAGTTATGGATTTAAAGGATAGCGAACCAAAAGGCTCCCGATCTACCTGGAAATTAAATGATCTTTTATTAAAAGACCCTAAAGATATAGAAGAAGTCAACAAAATGACCGACCTCTTTTTTAAGGAAAATGCCAATAAGGAAATTTCAGAACCTATAGTTTGGTGCGCCTACAAAGCAACTTTAAGAGGCCACTTTATCAAGAGTGGATCAATAAAAAAGAAAAAAAGGGGTGCCTGTCTGACAGATCTATACATGGAGCTATATGGGAAATCTAGAGATAACAAGGAAAATCCCTCTGAACAAAAAACTCAAGAGATAGGAATAATAAAACAACAAATAAATAGACTTCTTCAAGATCAAGCTATAAGAAATTTAGAGTCTATGAAATCAAAGTGGTATTACCAGGGTAATAGAGCAGAAAAAATGCTATCTAATAAAGTCAAGGGAAAAAGAGCGAAACAAGTGGTGCATAGGATTATAACAGAAGAAGGCGAACAGCGTCTACCAACAAAAATAGCAAAAGCCTTTAATGATTATTATCATCAATTATACAATATTCCTACAAAAGTCGGAAACTTAGACGCATATTTTAACAACAGAGCAGTTAAAAAAATATCATCAGATTATCTTACAGAACTATGTAAACCTTTCTCCCCAAAAGAAATTAGCACAGCCATAAATAGCCTAAGTAAAAAAAAACTCCAGGCCCGGACGGCTACTCAAATCTATTTTACCAAACATTTAGCAAGATCCTAACACCTCATATCACAATAGCTTTTAATGATGGTGAGGCAAAGACTCATCCCTAGTGAAATGCTACGGGCCAATATAATTCCAATTTTAAAAACTGGCAAATCTCCAGACTTGGTAGACAACTATAGGCCTATATCCTTACTGAATGTAGACATAAAATTGTATGCTAATGTACTAGCAAAAAGACTACAACCAATTTTGCATTCAATTATACATCGGGATCAAGTAGGATTCATTAAGGGCAGGTCGATGGCAAACTGTGTGAGAAGAATATTAAATGTATTAGAAGTAGTGCACGGCTCGGGAACTCCATTTCTCGCCCTGTCGGTGGATGCAGAGAAAGCCTTCGACAGGGTGGGGTGGACTTTCCTGAGCCGTGCACTAGGAGCCTACGGCCTTACGGGCTGGATTTTTGGTGCCATAATGGCACTATATCTGTCCCCGACGGCCAGGTCAATAGGCAAAGGGTTAGATGCAGATTGGTTTCCCATCTCTAATGGAACCCGTCAAGGATGCCCCTTATCCCCCCTGCTTTATGTGATATCAATAGAGTTTCTGGCGGAAGACATAAGACAAAATCACAAAATAAAAGGGTTCCAGATCGGCCAGATGGAACTCAAAGTAATTCTCTATGCAGACGATATTTTAATTCTGTTGGAGAACCCAGTCTCCTCCCTGAATGAAGTTAGTAAAGTAATAGAAAATTATAGTAGATTCTCTAATTATAAGCTAAACACAAATAAATCAATGATCTTAACAAAGAATATCCCTGAAAAAGAAAAAAAACATATCAAGGAAAATTATAATTTCGAATGGGTAAATAGATACTGTAATTACCTGGGAATTAATATCCCAAAAAATCCTAATAAGATATGGGAATATAACATCTTGCCCTTCATCCAACAAACTAACAAACAACTAAGAGACCTTGCCAATTCAGAGATATCGTGGTTAGGACGCATCAACGTACTTAGAGCTTATATTCTTCCGAAGCTTAACTTCCTCATGCGTATGATACCTATAAGAATTCCGAAACCATGGTTAATGATGATACAGACGGCCTTTTCAAAGTTTATATGGCGAAACAAAAAACCCAGGATGAATAGACAGGTATTAAAACTAAAATATAAATAGGGAGGGCTGGGTGCCCCTGACATCCTGGAATCACATGAAGCAGCAATGCTTCTACACTTAATAAACTCTATTAGAGAAAGAGGCGAAAGGGAGATTTGGGAAGAAATAGAATTCCACAGATTAGGTGTTAAAAACCTAAGACAACTGATTTGGACATTAGGCCCGGATAACAAACTAATTTATGGCCAAAAAAATTCTTATATCCTGAAAAGTATAAAGTCCACATGGGAAATCATGAGTAAGAAATTAGGAATCAAAGATAAACTACTAGAAAACCTCCCACTAGAAACAGTAGCCTATAATATTGAAAATATCAACTATGAGGCCTGGGTAAGGAAAGGCCTAACTAAAATTAATGACATACTGGAACATGGGACTCTAAAACCCTTTTCAGATCTTCAAGGAAAATATGGTCTAACAAACAAAGACATCTACACCTACATAAGAACTTGTAACTTCTTGTCAAAAGAAAACGTGGCAAAAAATACAAAAACATGCACATTGCTAATTCAAATCTTAGAAGCGGCAACAGAGAAAAATCTCTTAACCAAATGTCTACATCTACTGAAAGAGATGAGAAATGACCCAAGACCCCTGGCCCTGGGGAAATGGGAAACAGACTTAAACATAAAAATAGATCAAACTAAGTGGCAAAAATCATTCTCCAGGGTTAACTCTGCCATACACTGTCTCAACCTGTCTGAAACACATTATAAAATAATGCACAGATGGCACTACGTGCCTAGCAGACTAGCGAAATTCTACCCAAACTGTTCATCAGAATGCTGGAGATGCGGCAGACCAAATGCTGATTACATCCATATTTGGTGGTCGTGTGTGGGAGTCCGGGCACTGTGGGCAGAATTAGCCACACATATTAAAAAGCTGACAAACAGAAATTTAGAACAATCACCGAAAATCTTTCTCTTGCACTTGGACTGGCCACATATGTCCACCTCAGAGTCCGATTTGACTAATCATATCCTGATGAGTACAAAATTGTCCCTGGCCCGCCGATGGAAAACTGCAAACATCCCTTCTTGGCAGGAAATAAAAAATCAAGTTATACACCAAATTAAGATGGAACAGGGAATCCTTAGACAAGTCTCCTATAACAACCTAAAAATCAATCTCTGGGAAGACTGGATAGACAAACTATCAATGACAGCTACATAACCAGCAGAAACAAGCTTTTCCCCCCCAACCCCGGCTTCCCCGCCCCCCCACCATCAGCATCATTGTATATATGTGCATGTGTTTTTGGTATTTTGATTAAGGGACATTAATGAAATATTTATTACATAAATTAAGGAGGGAGAGGTGAGGCCTCCTCCCAGGTATATATGGTCCAGCTAGATAGCGGTTTTTGTACACAGCCCACCAATGTTAGATGTTATATGTATTGTCTTTGGTAGATAGATGGATAATAGCATATTTTGTAGTATGATGGGATGATAATGTATTCTTTTCACAATGTATGTAACAGCTATATTTTTACCCATATTTACTCTCTACCTATGTATATGTATGTTTTTCTTAAAAAAAAAAAAGATTTACAGGCAGAAACCACTCCATGGTATGGTTTGTTTAAAACCCCTTGTGAAAGGTCAAGATTTGATTCTTGACATAGGAGATTACATGGATTGGCAGAGAATGAAAAAGCAGACAGAATGCCTGAAATCCTAAGGAGTACATACAGACTTCTAGGAAAAATCTCACAGGAGATGGACATAAAATTAAAGAAAAACATATAAATAAAGAAAAGAAAGGTAGTAGTGGAGCTTTCACTCCCAAAAAGAATAAACAGCAACATGCTAGAAAATGTCCTACATACAGTGCTGTATTTACCGCGAGGCATCCTAGGCGGTGCCCCCCAGCACTGAAAAAAAAAAATTTAAGAAAAAAAAGTCAAAAAAAAAATCTGTCCCTTTAAAAAAAAAAAAAAAGCCCGCGAGACTGCGCTTGCAGGCAGAGACGGAGGTGAGAGGGGTTCGGAAGATCCCCCCTCACCTTCTCTGCCTGCCTGCAGGCTGCACAGGGAGCCAGTGTGCAGTGTGACATGGAAGTGCCGACAATCACGTGACCAACTCTGACTTCATACGAGCGCCAGGTCACGTGACTTGTCGGCACAACCGCCTGGGAGCCGAACAGGCAGCATGGAGGAGACCATGCTGCCTGCCACTAGCCACCAGGGAAAAAGGTAAGTGGTGGGTAGATGGGGGGGGGGGGCTTATTAAATGGCAAATAACACTGGCATATTATCGGGCAAATTGGCAGGGTCATATTAAATGGCAAATAACACTGGCATATTATTGGGCAAATTGGCAGGGGCATATTAAATGGCTTATAACACTGGCATATTATTGGGAAAATTGGCAGGGGCATATTAAATGGCAAAAAACACTGGCATATTATTGGGCAAATTGGCAGGGGCATATTAAATGGCAAATTACACTGGCATATTATTGGGCAAATTGTCAGGGGCATATTAAATGGCAAATAACACTGGCATATTATTCGGCAAATTAGCAGGGGCATAATAAATGGCAAATAACACTGGCATATTATTGGGCAAATTAGCAAGGGCATTTTAAATGGCAAATAACACTGGCATATTATTGGGCAAATTAGCAGGGGCATATTAAATGGCAAATAACACTGGCATATTATTGGGAAAATTGGCAGGGGCATATTAAATGGCAAATAATGCTGGCTTAATATTGGGCAAATTGGCTGGGGCATATTACCAGTAAATGGCAGAATAACATCGGCATATTATTGGGCAAATTGGCTGGGGAATATTATTGGCAAATCTTCAGACACAGATAGTGCTGGACACTATTCCTCAACTCCTAAAGGAGACACCACACGATACTCAGATTATATTGGATATAGTGAAGGATATGGCAGAGGATACAAATTAAGACCACAAATTAAAGGTCCAGACCGATATGAAGTACCCCCTGGACAAGTTAGGGAAAGAGATTGATCAGGACAAGATAAAAGTTCCACAACACCAATATCCACAAAACCACCTGCTTTAACGAGAAAGATTCAAAAGATAAAGACATTTGACAAACAAGACAAAGAACAGGAGAAAAGGGAAAGAAATAAGTGGAGTAAATATATATAATTATTGAAGGTAGAGAGGGTACTCCAAATAGGGATATAAAAAAAACACAATGTGCAGTACTGTAAACAAGAGGGCAGGTATAGATGATATCTCCCCCAATGAAAATACACTCACAACAATTGGACCCTATAAGACCGGCTCTAAGTATGATGGACAAATGGACTCAAGGTCATATAATCCACAGATATGGTGTTGGGTATCCAGATGGAATTGTAGCTCATTCATCAGGGGGATGATGGAATCCAAGAGTATAAATCGAATACAAATGGAAAATATAATGAAGTGTATCACAGGAATATATTTTTTTAAAATCCCCCTAGAACATTGAGGCTTACATACAAAACCATAATAAGCAGCAGTAAAACAGAAATTGTCACCAGTGTATCCAGTCTAGCAGGATCTCTGAACCGATAATGTACAATCAGCTTACCCAGACAGTGGCAGGCAATGATAAAAACAAACAGGCGAAAAAGACTTCCGGGTACACTTCTCGAATGACTTCACAAATCTCATGACGCATTTCGCCCAATCAGGCTTTTTCAAAGCGATGACGTCCAAAAGAAAGTGTCCTGGTTTTCAAAGCATCCTCCAGACGCGTTACCATAGTAACGCATGTGATGTGTGTGATTAGGTGAAGTAGTTGACGTCTCAGTCGCAGGGGAATGAGAGGATATAAACGGCAGCATTATAATGGATAATATACAAAAAAAACAAAAACAATTTTCATAAACATATAAGTGCTTAATGTGAAAATGTTAGACCTTATTATGGGATTCAATGTTAAAAAAACACTATCTAAATATACACGCACATGTGTTAGTCGTGGATAAAAGAGTGATGGCACAGAAGAAGAATGCGTGTTTAAAAACATATTGACATTCAGCATAATAAGAAAATTAGTCTGTATAGAACAGCATGTACAAATATATGTAACTACCATATACAAATATATAAAAGTAAGAATAAACATAAAATATTGTTAAAAAGGTGACCACAATATATACATATACAAAAATCAAATGTACCAAGTATATCACAGATGCACAGTGCAAAGAAATCAACAGAATGCTTTCAAAGAAAGGGACACAGTTCAAAGTCTGCATTCAGACCACTAGGGGCCATGGTATTTAATTCAAATATCCACTTAATTTCTGCCCGACCAAGGGTTGTAATTTTATTACCACCTCACCAATGAATTTTGGGTTTATCAATAGCCATAAAAAGCAGGAGGGGTCTTTGTTATGTGTAATAAGGAAATGATATTTATAGTAGCACTTTTTAATGTTTCTCACATGTTTCCCTATACAGGTTTTCAAGGACCTAGATGTCCTGCCAATGTAATGTAACCCACCAGGACACCATAACATATATATAACCCCACTTGGCTCACAAGTGATAATGTCTTTAATTTTATATGTTCTATCACTTTGTGGTTTTTTAAAGGAACGTAAGGTTTTATTTTGTAACTGGTTAGTTTCTTTGCATGCTTCACACATTCTACTTCTATGAAAAACTATTATGCCTCCAAGCATATTTCTGTTTGATAGGCATGTTTTGTTTGTTTTTAAAAAACTTTGGCTTAGATGGTTCTAAACCGGGGACACCCCTATATATAATACGTGGGCATAGGCCTAGAATTGGGTGTGGACTGGGGTCTTGAAGTAAAATGGGCCAATATTTATTTAAAATATTTTGAATATGTTTATTATTTCCACTGAAATTTAGTATCATAGGGATCTATTTAGGCTTCTGTTGGGAGGTGTATAATTTAGACTTTAAAAGTTCCATTCTATCTAAAGAGCTAACATCTTGAATGGCTTTATTAATAGGTATAATATCATAATTCTTACTAACAAATGTATCTTTGATGATATCTGCTTGTATATAAAAGTCTTGGACGTCACTACAATTCCTCCTTAGTCTGCGCAGTTGGCTTCTAGGGATTTTTAGAAGCTAGGGGAGAAAGGGACAGCTGTCTTAGTCTATAAAACTGTTAGTGTCTACCTATTTTTTTTTAAAAGTTAGAGTCTTCAGAATACTTTCGTTGTGAAATAATTCTAAATCTAAGAAATTTATATTGGTACTGCTGTATTCTGCTACTAGAGTAATACCCCAAGCATTCGAATTAAGAAACGACAGAAAAGATTCAAGGGACGGAATATCACCTTTCCATATAAAAAACAAATTGTCAATATAACCTTTATATGTCACAAGGTTTGCAGCCCAAGTATGTTTGCCAAAAATAAAAGATTCCTCCCAGCATGCCATAAAAAGGTTTGCATAACTGCGGGCAAACTTGGTGCCCATAGCTGTACCCCTTAATTGTAGGTAATAATTGTCCTCATCAATATGAGGAAAATACCTTCTAGAATAAAATTAATCTGAGACTCTGGCATTTTCTCAAAAAGAACTGGACTGATTCACAACCTTTGTTGTGTTCAGTATAGAATATAGGGAATTAATGTCACAGGTCACCAACAAATAGTTCTTCTGCCATACAAAGCCATCCAGTTCTCTTATAAGGCTCATTGAGTCTCTAAGATAAGATTTGGTATGTATCACATATGGTAAAATATCAATGTATTCTGAAAGACACGATAAAAGGGAATCCACCCCTGAAACTATGGGTCTGCCCGGTGGATTTGTAAGGTGCTTATGAATCTTAGGTAATATGTAAAAAACTTGAATTTCTGGGTTTAAGGGGTTAAGCTATTGATGCTCCTTTTTATTAAGAATGTTGGAGAGAAAACCTTTATCTAAGAATCTGGTTAATTTAGTTTTAATGATACTTGTGGGATTGGAGTTGAGTAATTTATAAGTATTTTTATCGTTAAGTTGTCTTGTTATTTCAGTGCAGTATTGGAATTTACTATTCCTCCCTCCTTATCTTCCGGCTTGATAATAAGTTCTTCATTATTTTCAAAGGGTCTTGAGTGCTTGTATTTCTCAACTAGATAGATTATATTGAGATTTGTTTAAGTTTTTAAGTTTTTTTAATATCATGTGTTACCATTTTTTTAATGCTTTTATTTCATCAGACCTCATGTGTTTGGGAAAAAAGTAGACTTATTTTTTAAAACCGTATGAGTGTATTGGGTTGTCATGACCATGAGAATTGTTTTCAATAGGATTGTTTATAAAGAATTTTTTAAAACTGATGTTACATATTAATTTTTGTAGATCAATGTATGTGCCAAATTTATTGGTGCCTTTCGTAGGTGCAAATGTTAGTCCTCTATTTAAAACTTTAGTCTCTTCTTGAGTTAATGTATGTGTGCTTAGATTAAAAATACCCGTAGGTTTTACCATCTCCCTTGTTTTCCTTTGTTGGATTCTACATCCTGCCCTATTTCCCCTATATCTGGGATTCTCAATCTTTTCTGTGGCGATTGAATGGAATTGGGTTCCAACTTCCTGTATCTGTTTTGGCTTTGGCCTAAAAAGAATTTGGAATCTTGGGTATAGTTAGCAAGTGTTTCAAAACTTTTTTTAAGAGGAATAAAGTAAGGATTATTCTGAGGTACCTGGCCACTATTATAAGGTCTTTTGACCTGCCATTCTTGGGTCCACCTTAGTTGGTTTTGCCTGCCTTCTTGGGTAGGGGGAGTGGGAGTTGCTGTGTCAGTGTATTTGAAAACATTCTGTTTTATCCTGGGTGTATTGACAGGTTCCAATATTTTGTTGGAAAAATTACGAACCTTATCATTTTTATAATCATATAGATCCCTAAGTAGTTTTTTCTTTTTCCCTTCCATAATTTCTTTTTCCAATTTCCCTAGATTAGTAGTGATTCTAGTAACAGAGTTTTCAAATAAAGTGTTAGGTAATGAGGGTGTGATTTTTCCCTCTGGATTTCTTAAATCGTGATCAATCTTAGAAAGGTCATAACGTCTAAAATGTATAATCAGTTCTTTGAGTTTGTTAGTACAATCTTCTAGAATTTTGTCCCAAAAGAGAAGAAATGTCTGGTCATCACGAAAAAAACGTAAGCCTCTAGGTGTAATTTTCTCTTTCAGGTACCTTTCCAAAGTTAAGGAAAAATTTATGTATACACGTAATACGTAATACAAAAAAGATAGAGCAACAACAATACTCTCCTTCAATATATCTCTGCAGGGATGTCCTCAATTCCCCAAAAAACACCAGAACAAAACAGGATATCTTGACACCGTATAATAAAATCTAGATGTAGACAGGATACTTCCTCGGATATGGACCAATGGGTTAACAGGAACAAGGGAAGAAAAATATATACAATAGTGTAGTACTGCGAATATCAGTAATTAAAATATAATTTATTACATACAAACTCACAAAATTAGATGCACATAGAGAACCAGCTCTACGTGCAAAGAAGGCACAACTGCAATATTGGTTACCCCTGGCTGGAACAGTTCCCGATGAGTTGAATAACGTTGTCGGGCTGAGCCTTAGGCTTCTGAAGTTCCTTGAAGATGAATTCAATCGGGGTCTCAAAGTTGAAGTCTAAAATATTCCATATGGTAAAAGATATCCAAAATATCCAAAGTTTTGAAAGAGCACCTGGACTCGACGCGTTTCGTCTGTCTAGACTTCCTCAGGAGTCAGGTGCTAAATGAATATCTGAAGAAACAGCAGCTACACTTATATACACACATAACCCCTCCCCTCCCATTGTCCAATCCAGTCCTGTCTAATCAATTCCAAGTCCGATCACAAGTGATAGAATTTAAGTCAAAGCATGTGCAGGTGTCTCTCATGCGTTCCATTCTTTTGTCTGCGTTCCATGGATGCGCATTCGTGGAACAGATTCGGTTTAATATATGTACGTTCTCTCTTCATATGCCGAAACTGATCTCGTGTCGGTTTATACACAACTGGCGGATTCACATTAAGCTTCGGTTTAATATATGTGAGTTCTCTCTTCGTAAGCCGAAATTGATCTCGTGTCGGTCTACCAGCGGATTCGCATTTAGCTCTACGTGAATTGAGACACCTTACATACGAGTTCAGTTCAGTTCAATTAGTTCAATCCGAACACTGCTCCCTCTGTGTTAATCCGAGATGATCCCGTCTTTTTGAGAGACTTTATCTCATTCGATTTATGTAATGATTTGAGCAGGTCTCGTCTTTTCAGTATCATCAGTTCTCAATACACCAATATGGTTTCAAAAACCAGCTTAATTAGCACAAAGCTCTTCGTATTCGATTTATAGCAAAAGTGTGTCATACATGGACTAAAAAAGAAAAATAAATAAACGCAGTATCAAAACAATGTTCTCCAATCCTCTTGGATAGCTTCCTACATGTTCTCCCTATATATTGCTTTTTACATCCACATTGTAACATATAGACAACATTTTTTGTGTTGAATGAAATTCTTGTTTTTTTTTTTTAATTCTTCTCCTGTAATTAAGTTACTAAAAGTATCAATCTTTCTTGGATTATATGTACAGTTATTACAATTAAAACATTTAAAAAACCCACAGTCTGTTTGTACTTTATTTGTATTTCTTTTTAACAAACTAGGGGCTAGAATGCTTTTCAGATTTCTAGCTCTTTTATAGATTATCTGGGGTTTGTTTGGAATTAGTTCTTTTAAGATATTATCTTGTAGTAAAATGTGCCAGTGTTTTTCTAAAATTCTCTTGACCTGAAATGATTGAGTCAGATACTGTGTCAGAAAAGCTAATTCCGGTTTCTTTTCAGGATTTGGTTTAGATATATTTCCTACTAATTTATTCCTATCCAATTTAATTATTTCTTGTTGGATTTTTTCTAATTCTGACATATTATAGTTTTTTTCCATTAACTTATTTTTAATCTTTGTTGACTGGGTTTTAAAATCTTCTTCCCTAGTACAGTTACGTTTCATCCTTAGGAATTCTCCTCTAGGTACTCCCTTAAGCCATCTTATAAAGCCGTTGCCGTCCGTAGGCTTAAAAAAAGTTTTTGTTTCTATATGTCCATTTTTATGGAATAAGGTCAGGTCCAAAAAATGTATTGAGTCTATACTACTGTCTGGGGTAAATGACAAAGTGTAATGATTTAAGTTTATAAAGTTTGAAAATTGATCTAAAGAAATCTGATCACCATCCCAAATTAACAAAATATCGTCTATATATCTACGCCATAGGACCAAATTCGCACCAAACGGATTGTTAGTCCAAACTTGTTTTTCTTCCCAATCATTCAAATATAGGTTGGCGTAGCTTGGCGCGAACTTGGTACCCATGGCGGTCCCCTTTAATTATAAATAGAAATCATCTAAAAACATAAAATAGTTGTGATGTAAAATAAAATGATTGTATCTAATAAAAATTTACTAAATTGAGGGTCGATAGAATTGTCTCTCAATAAAACTTTAGAAATAGCTTGAATACCTAACTCATGATCTATTATTGTATATAGCGAGGCATCATAGGTGGCCCACCTGAAAGTATCCTTCCATTCTATATTATCCAGTTCTTGTAGAACAGTCTTAGTGTCTTTCAGATAATATAACGTTTTTTTAACATATGGCTGTAGATTATAATCTACAAATTCTGAGAGACCCGCGGTAAGAGAACTAATACCACTAATAATAGGTCTCCCTGGTGTTTTTTCTGAATTTTTATGTACTTTGGGAAGATAATAGAAGATTGGAATGGTGGGGTATTTTTTTTTACCAAAAAGTCTTTATTCTTTTTTGTAATAATTGCAACATCTAAAGCATTCTTTACTAACATTTCTAACCATAAATTGAATTTTCTCGTGGGATCTGTTCTTAATTTTTCATATGTGATACTGTCTCCTAAAATGCGATAAGCTTCCTGGAGATAATTGACTCTGTCTAGGATGACAATACCCCCCCCCCCCCCCCCCCTTTGTCAGCCCCTTTAATCACAATAGAAGTGTCTAACTCTAATTCTCTTAGGGCTCTCGATTCATCTTTTGTCATATTGAACTTTTTTTGGGTCGTTAGATTTTTAAAATCTTTTTCAACTAGATGAATGAATGTTTCTACAAAATTACCCTTTTCTCAAGAGGGATAGAAAGTTGATGGTAATTTAAACCCTTTTTTATTATTATTAGGACTGCTGTCTCTTTTTATAATATTTGACGAGGCCCCTTCTTTTTTATTAAAGAATCTTTTTAGAGTTAGTTTCCTCAAAAATGTTTGCGCATCTACAAAGAGTTCGAAATTATTGCATGGTCTTTGCGGAGCAAATTTCAAACCCTTTTTCAAAACGGATGCTTCCGTTAGGGAAATTATTCTGGAGGATAAATAATCCCACTTTGTCTTAATTCTTGTTTATTCAGTGTTCTTAATTTTCTAGATCTTCCCATCTTTTCCTTTTCCCCGGAGAGTCTATTTCTCTTAGGGGGGCAAACCTGTTCGGTTGCTCCCATACTCTGGTTCTTGGGATAAAATACTGTGTGATTCTCCCGTCTTTCTTTTGGTCTAGCCCCTTCTCTAAAAAAGACTGATGTGAAGAACTAGTGCTTGGTAAGATCCTACTTTCTTCTCTTAGTTGATGATATGTTCCATTCTTGTTCCCCTCTTGTTGATATGACTGTATAATAGTATTTTGTAATCTATTATGAGCCATATTTTGAGATGGGGGTTTAGGAGAGATTCTATTTCTATTGGAGTTTCATTCATCTGAGCTTAGGGAATCTCTTCTCCCTCTTAGATGTGAGATATCTGAAGGATTCTCCCCCCATCCCTCTATGTTCTGATTAGTCACTAAGTTTTTGCTTTCATTTCCTTTCGGGAGCAATGTTCTTTGATTAATCTCTATTCTCTTTCTTTCTCCCATCCGTATTCTATTAGGGGAGGAGAACTGATTTCTCTGGTCAAATTTATCTTTTCTTATATATTGATTTGACAGTCTTTGGGAATATGGGTTCATATTTCTTGAATTATAGGGGTTTCCTTTCTTTCTCAAAGAACGATTTTTAGTTGAGAAGAAGCATGTCATCTTATCCTTTCGATCCCTATTATATTTTTCTGCCTTTGTATTAGCAATTTTTTCATCTAATTTTATGATCCTTTCATTTATTAGATCCTCTTTTATACTTCTCTCTCTACATGTTTCTCCTCCAGGTTTTGTTTGTTCTAATTTATCAATATCATTAATTATCAATTCTAGATTTTCTTTCTCAAATGCTACAATTAATTTAATTAAATCCCTTGCACATCTATCGAGGATATTATCCCATTCTTCCATAAACTTACTGTTCTCTAGACCAAAAGCTGGCAACTTTTCTACTCTTAGACCTCTAGGGATAAGTTCTTCTTTTAAATATCTTTCTAGGAAAGACATTTCCCACCATTTTCTAGTTTCCTTCTCTTTTAATTTTTCTATATTATACAAATAACTCCGAATGTCAGGTTGAGCTACTTGATCTTCATTAGTCATAAAGAAAGATTCAAACTTCGCCATTCTCCTTTTTACAATTTCTGCATATGTATTACCACCGTTTGCCATATTACACCCATAGTGTGATTATCCTATATTATCTGATAGATATCAAAATACACTAATTACATTTTAAAGCATGAATTAAATCCAAAACCTTATACTGTAGAAAGGGCAAACATTTAAATTTTGTGGACTGGAACAGGTACATACTGGAGTTAGAGGAGGAGACCATGTCAGAAAATTATCACAAAGGGAAGGTTATTGGATATTTAAATTAGATACATTATCACCGTTAGGTATGAACCAGGATTTTGACATGGTCTGCTTCCTCTAGATTCATGTTCTCTTTCAGTTATTATGGTTGTAACAGTTTTTGAAGATAACTAAGCAGGACAAGGAACATAGAATTATAGCAGGGTAGCTAAGGAATAAGGGTTTTTGATACATTGTATATTATGTATCACAACATTTATAATACACTCCTTGAATTTAGTTGCTGAACATTCTTTATTGCATTGTATAATTGATACTAAAAAATATAATGTTGATACATGTTTTGATACTGCGTTTATTTATTTTTCTTTTTTAGTCCATGTATGACACACTTTTGATATAAATCGAATACGAAGAGCTTTGTACTAATTAAGCTGGTTTTTGAAACCATATTGGTGTATTGAGAACTGATGATACTGAAAAGACGAGACCTGCTCAAATCATTACATAAATCGAATGAGATAAAGTCTCTCAAAAAGACTGGATCATCTCGGATTAACACAGAGGGAGCAGTGTTCGGATTGAACTAATTGAACTGAACTGAACTCGTATGTAAGTTGTCTCAATTCACGTAGAGCTGAATGCGAATCCGCTGGTAGACCGACACGAGATCAATTTCGGCTTACGAAGAGTGAACTCACATATATTAAACCGAAGCTTAATGCGAATCCGCCAGTTGTGTATAAACCGACACGAGATCAGTTTCGGCATATGAAGAGAGAACGTACATATATTAAACCGAATATGTTCCACGCATGCACATCCATGGAACGCAGACAAAAGAATGGAACGCATGAGAGACACCTGCACATGCGTTGACTTAAATTCTATCACTTGTGATCGGACTTGGAATTGATTAGACAGGACTGGATTGGACAATGGGAGGGGAGGGGTTATGTGTGTATATAAGTGTAGCTGCTGTTTCTTCAGATATTCATTTAGCACCTGACTCCTGAGGAAGTCTAGACAGACGAAACGCGTCGAGTCCAGGTGCTCTTTCAAAACTTTGGATATTTTGGATATCCTCTACCATATCCAATATTTTAGACTGCAACTTTTAGACCCCGATTTAATTCATCTTCAAGGAACTTCAGAAGCCTAAGGCTCAGCACGACAACGTTATTCAACTCATTGGGAACTGTTCCAGCCAGGGGTAACCAATATTGCAGTTGTGCCTTCTTTGCACGTAGAGCTGGTTCTCTATGTGCATCTAATTTTGTGAGGTTGTATGTAATAAATTATATTTTAATTACTGATATTCGCAGTACTACACTATTGTATATATTTTTCTTCCCTTGTTCCTGTTAACCCATTGGTCCATATCCGAGGAAGTAACCTTTCCAAAGTTACTATTTCACATTTATATTTAATCTCCTTAATGAGGAGTTTCTCCAATTCTAAGCATAAATTATCCAAAGAATCCACAGAATCATCAGAAGGGTTTACAAATAGAGTCTTCTGGTGCATAGTCTAAAGTTATTACAACATTCAAAAATAGACATAATATAAACAGCAGCCACTCACGTGAGGGTAAAAAAAAATTTGAAATAAAAATATGGTGTCCTTGGGGGTTACATTACATTGGCAGGACATCTAGGTCCTTGAAAACCCACATAGGGGAACATGTGAGAAACATTAAAAAGGGCTACGATAAACATAGTGTCTCTTTTCATTTCCTTATTACACATAACACAGACCCCTCCATGCTTCATTTTATGGCTATTGATAAACCCAAAATTCATTTGTGAGGTGGTAATAAAATTACAACCCTTGGTTGGCCAGAAATGAATTGGATCTTTGAATTAGATACCATGGCCCCTAACGGTCTGAATGCAGACTTTGAACTGTGTCCCTTTCTTTGAAAGCATTCTGTTGATTTATTTGCACTATCATCTGTGGTATACTTGGTATATTTGCTGTTTGTATATGGATGTATTGTGGTCACCTTTTTAAAAATATTTTATATTTACCGTATTCTTATTTTTATATATTTGTATATGGTAGTTACATATATTTGTACATGCTGTTCTATATAGACTCATTTTATTATTATGCTGAATGTTAATATGTTTTTAACCCCTTAGTGACATGACTTTTTTGGCTTGTCCGACGCTTGGTGACATGGGCTGTTTTAACATTTCTGAGGTGTTTGTGTTTTGCTGTAATTTATTTCTGTCTCATTTAGTGTACCCGCACAAACTATATATCGTTTTTATCGTTATAAGAAGGGCTTTCTTTTGATACCATTATTTTGATAATAGCATATAATTTGATGTAAAAAAAATAATAAAATATGGCAAAAAAATTGAAAAAATTATTTTTTTATGACTTTTATTTGAAAAACCGTCTACTCATGTACAAGAGGTTAAAATAGTAAATAAAATCTTACCCACTGCTAATAAAGTGCTGTTAACCTGGCCAGGTAACTAGAAATAGGCATACAATGTATACACTATTTGCACATACACAATAACAAAAGGACACCCTTCAGGACGCGTTTCGTATGGAACTTCTTCAGCTGGTGGGTGTGTGTGCATAAAGGCAGTGGGGAAAGTACATCCTATATATAGTAGAAAACCTCCGGATAATACATCTAATTGATAATTAGAAGCAGCTGAAAAATAGGCTGGAAAATAGGCTGGAGGTAATGATTTCGCTAAACCGGAAGTGGGTAGTCTGGGAACTTCCGGAAAAACGGCATATGACGTCGTTGTCAGGGGGACGGCGTCGCGTTGTCATGGTGACGTGTCCTTCACTCGCATAGCCGGCATAGCGGGCGGAGGACAGCGAAAACACCATAGACAAGGGACGGCTGATAATGCCACAGGGAGAATGTATAGTGTAATGACAAATCACACAAGGGAACATAACAAAGACAGTTAGTAGGGTTGACCACCAAATAAAATAGATAAATGGTGGTATATAATACAAAGAAAATACACAAAAGGGATCTAAGTATAAATATAGACATAGTAAATAGATCCTCTATATGTACAAAAGATGATACAGGCTACATGTATGTATAAAGTAATCTGCAGAGTACAGCGCATGATTGAATTATAGAACATAATAATATACAACAAACATAATGGTATACAGCAATGGTTGAAAATAGTAAACAGTATGTTAGGAGAATGGATAGAGATAATCTTTTTACGACTAACAAACCCAATAACAATAAAAACAAAAAATTTAAAATAGATGAAATCAATGGTATCAAAATACAACAGATACAAAATCTCTCCACTCCGAATGGAATAACAAATGTGGAGGAAGGTAACAACAATTTCGAAATGGGTCTGATTACTACTTTTTCAGATAAGACTAGTAAAATTAGAAACATTCTGAATAAACATTGGCATGTTATTCAAACAGATCCAGTTTTGGGTAAAATCCTGCCACAAAAATGCAAAATCATCTGTAGAAAAAATGCAAATTTGAGATCCCTGTTAGCTCCATCTGATTTAACGAAAAAATTTAAGGAATCCCAGAAAATAAAAAATCCAACTCATGGTAATTTTTTGGGGACTGCCAAGGGATGGTACCGTTGTGGACGTTGTGGTCACTGCGATATCTGCCCCAAAAAGAAAGACAGCTTTGTATGTTTTACTACCAATAACAAATATAATATTCAGAGATATGTTTCATGCACAACAAAATTTGTTATATACATGTTGGAGTGCCCTTGTGGCCTCCAATATGTTGGTCAAACCAGTAGATTCTTTAAGAAAAGACTGTACGAACATAGATACAACATTAAAACTGGGTTTTTAAAACATACTGTTTCTAAGCACTTTAGGGAATCTCACAACAAAAATGACACCCTTCTTAAAGCTTGGGTTATCGAGCAAGTAGTCCTGGGAACTAGGAAAGGAGACCGTCAGTTGACTTTGAGAAAAAGGGAAACTTTCTGGATTCTTACCCTGAATACTTTAGTACCAAGGGGACTCAATGATAAATTTGATATTATACCCTACCTTTGATTTGGACATCCAGTCTGTTTCCCCATAGTGTATTTAGGTTGGTTTGTTTGCTGTATACCATTATGTCTGCTGTATATCATTATGTTTTATAATTCAATCATGTGCTGTACTCTGCAGACTATTCTAAACATACATGTTTGCTGTATACCATTATGTTTGTTGTATATTATTATGTTCTATAATTCAATCATGCGCTGTACTCTGCAGATTACTTTATACATACATGTTGCCTGTATCATCTTTTGTACATATAGAGGATCTATTTACTATGTCTATATTTATACTTAGATCCCTTTTGTGTATTTTCTTTGTATTATATACCACCATTTATCTATTTTATTTGGTGGTCAACCCTACTAACTGTCTTTGTTATGTTCCCTTGTGTGATTTGTCATTACACTATACATTCTCCCTGTGGCATTATCAGCCGTCCCTTGTCTATGGTGTTTTCGCTGTCCTCCGCCCGCTATGCCGGCTATGCGAGTGAAGGACGCGTCACCATGACAACGCGACGCCGTCCCCCTGACAACGACGTCATATGCCGTTTTTCCGGAAGTTCCCAGAATACCCACTTCCGGTTTAGCGAAATCATTACCTCCAGCCTATTTTCCAGCCTATTTTTCAGCTGCTTCTAATTATCAATTAGATGTATTATCCGGAGGTTTTCTACTATATATAGGATGTACTTTCCCCACTGCCTTTATGCACACACACCCACCAGCTGAAGAAGTTCCATACGAAACGCGTCCTGAAGGGTGTCCTTTTGTTATTGTGTATGTGCAAATAGTGTATACATTGTATGCCTATTTCTAGTTACCTGGCCAGGTTAACAGCACTTTATTAGCAGTGGGTAAGATTTTATTTACTATTTTAACCTATTGTTTTCTTTTTTGTATTTTTATTTACATATTCAGACTTTGTATTTATCCTGTCTTTATGTGTATGTGACCACCTACTTATATTTGTTTCCAGTAGTACTGGACCCTCATTTGGTCTTTTTACTTATATATATATTTTTATTTTTGTGATCTGTAATAAATATCCTATTTTCTATAATCATTTGTCTTGTTGTCTCTGGGGTATATTCTAGCGCTGTCTCTTCCCTTTTTTAACTTTGTGCTTCTTTTTTGCAGTGGTGCAGTCCATTGCAGTTGTAAGACTAGCTGCTCACTATTTGTAAGTGACTTGCCCCCCCTCTTCTGCGGTTTTGAGACATATATTTTTCCCTTTTCATACCTAAAGGTTTTTTTGTGTGGAGTATATACGGGTTAGTTTTTATATTTATATTTATTTATATATTTTTTATTTTTCCACTCTGTTTATATTTAGCGCTGTGCACATTCTTTCTTTTTTTCATGTACAAGAGACAACAAAAAAACACTGCTAAAAAGTTTCTAATATATGTCCTGAGTTCAGAAATAGCCCATGTTTTTATGTTTTTGTGCTTTTTTATTCATGTTACAGGGCCAGAACTATAAGTGGTGCAAAGCTATTTTAAAATCCTTTCTTTCAAAATTAGCGATAGTGACATTGTAACACTGATTTCTGTACTAAATTCATGAATGACCCCCAACATGTACATATTTTTGAAAACTAGACAACTCAGGGCATTTAACTTGGGGTATTTTGACACATTTCATGTAGCCATTTTACCACCAATCTATGCCAAAGTTTGCAGCAAAAAATCTTTTTTTTTAATTTTTCACATATATTGCAATTTAGGTAAACATTACCTTAAAATGTGAAGGGGTATTTCCAAATAACACCTCAATATGTGTTCAGCAACATCTCCTGAGTACAGGGATACCACCCATGCATAGGTTTGTTGGTTTGTTTTGGGGCTAAAAGGCCACATTTAGGGGTGCGCATTTTGGTTTTCCAACTTGGAATTCTGACATGCAGAAAACTTGTGCCCATGTCCCGTTTGGGACATTTGTGAAGCCAGAAAGTGTATTCTACCCCACAAAACCATATATTTTTTTAAACTAGACACCCTAGGGTATTTCAAATGGTAGTATTTTAACACTTTCCATGCACTAATTATACTACCAGCCTATGTCAATGTTTTGGGTAGTAATTTTTGTTCACATACATTGTACTTTGGGCATGCATTCACAGATCCTGTTATATGTCAGTGCCAAACAACACCTCAATATGTGTTCAGCAACATCTCTTGAGTACAGGGATACTCCCCATGTATAGGTTGGTTAGGTTATTTGGGGGTTAAAAGGCCACATTTGAGAGGTGCGCTTTTTGGTTTTCCAACTTGGAATTCTGACGTGCAGAAAACCTGCGCCCATGTCCCATTTGGGACATTTTTGAAGCCAAAAGTGTATTCTATCCCACAAAACCATATATTTTTGAAAACTAGACACCCTAGGGTATTTCAAATGGTAGTATTTTAACACTTTTCATGCACTAATTCTACCACCAGCCTATGTCAATGTTGTGGATAGTAATTTTTTTTCACATACATAGGACTTTGGGCATGAATTCACAGATCCTATTATGTGTCAGTGCCAAACAACACCTTAATATGTATTCAGCAACATCTCCTGAGTACAGGGATACCACCCATGTGTAGGTTTATATTATTTGGGGGCTAAAAGGCCACGTTTAGGGGGGGTGCATTTCCAACTTGGAATTTTGACATGTAGTCAGCCTGCGCCCATGTTCCATTTGGGACACTTTTGAAGCCTGTCAAAGTATTTTACCCCATAAAACCATATATTTTGGAAAACTAGACATCCTAGGGTATTTAAAATTGTGGTATTTTAACACTTTCCAAGTGCTAATTCTACCACCAACCTATGTCAAATTGTTGGGATGTCATTTTTTCCCCACACACATTGTAGTTCAGGCAGGAATTTTCAGATTCTGGTATTTGCCACTGCCAACCAACACCTCAATATGTGTTCAGCAACATCTCCTGAGTACAGGGATACCCCCCATGCATAGGTTTGTTGGTTTGTATTGGGTCTAAAATTCCACATTTAGGGGGTGCGCAATTCCAACCTGGAATTTTGACATGTAGTCAGCCTGCGCCCATGTTCCATTTGGAACATTTTTGAAGCTGTCCAATGAATTTTACCCCATCAAACCATATATTTTTGGAAAATAGACATCCTAAGGTATTTCAAAGGG
Source organism: Pelodytes ibericus (assembly GCA_036172795.1). NCBI lineage: Eukaryota > Metazoa > Chordata > Amphibia > Anura > Pelodytidae > Pelodytes > Pelodytes ibericus. Next base: position 62,219,364 of record CM069861.1, read on the forward strand.
TGGTATTTTAATACTGTATAGGTACTAATTCTACCACCAGCCTTTGTAAAAGTTTGTGGTAGTACTTTTTTGGGAGTATTTTTTCCACATGCATTGTACTTCAGGCATGAATTCACAGATTCTGGTATATGTCACTGCCAAACAACAACCCAATATGTGTTCAGCAACATCTCCCGAGTACAGGGATAGCACCCATGCATAGGTTTGTTGGTTTGTTTTTGGCTAGAAGGCAACATTTGTGAGATGCGCATCTCAAAATTCCAACTTGGAATTTTGACATGTAGTCAACCTGCGTCCGTGTCCTTTATGGGATATATCTTTGAAGCCAGCCAATGTAATTTACCCCCACCAAACCATATATTTTTTTATCGGTAGACCCCCATCACTACTTGTGGCAAGGGCTCAGCAGCCACCGATACATCGCTAGATGATGTATCAGAAAGCTGAATAGGGTCAAAATCGAACCCTGAGTCCGCGGCCTCAGAATCAGTGCGTAAGCAGTGATCTCAGGCAAAGAAGGGGTTAATAGCTCTTAGAAGAGAATACATTACAGTACAAAGAAATTAATCCATAAAACAGTGCAGACAGCAAAAATACTGTTGCTGTGCAAGATTACTGCTTACACAGTGATGAATGGCAGGGAAGTGGTTAATACACAGTGAAAGACTTTCATAAAACCTGCCAATTTTATAAAATGTTATGTTATATCACTAATACTGATCTGTCTCTTTCCGTCACAAAAATGTAAGTGAGGAGAGGGAGGCAGATCAATATTTGTGAATATTGATCCGATTAATTTTGATCTGACCAGGGCGAATGGTGAGCTTAATTGAGAAATCACCAAACCGCCTTTGCCACTAATTCGCTGTTACTGATCGCTATGCGCTCAGGCAGCTTAAAAAAAAAAAAATCTCAAATATTTTTACTTTACATGTAATCCCCTAGCGGGTATGTGTAAAAAAAAAAAATAAAATAAAAATATGCAGACAGATAAAAATTGCTTTGGCGTCAATATCATTGCGTAAGCAGTGATCAACGGCAAATAAGGGGTTAATAACTCTTAGAAGAGCCTTTTTAGTACTGTAATAAATTACAGTGCAAAAAAAATTAACCCCTAAAAAATGCACAAACAGCAAAAATAAATGCGCTGATGTGCACGATCACTGCTTATGCAAGATCAGGGGCAGGGAAGGGGTTAAACGCAGGGAATTGCTTTAATAAATTTTTTTTATTGTTTTATTATTTGTGTGTTATGTATTTATTGTTTTTTTTTTTATTTTACTTACTTTTAGAACTTTGATGTGTCTCTCTCCCTCACTAAAAAAAATGTGAGGAGAGGGAGGCAGATCATAACTGGTCAGATCAATATAGAGTTAATATTGATCTGACCAGTCAGTGGGGATGTTCAGGAGAGCATCCCCACTGCCTGTCAGTGTGCCTGGCAGTCACAGATTGCCTCTGTGAAGAGGCAATCGTGTGACAGCCAGAGAGCACAGGAACCAGGTACTTCCTGCCTCCTGTGCTCTTGCCCTTAGAAGGGCAGCGCCATCTTGGTCACTCAGTGACCAAGATCGTGCATTTTTTTTTTGTGTTTCTGATTGCCTCGACTTGCGAGGCAATCAGAAACACTTTCTGAGCATAGGAAGCAAAAGATTCGCTTCCTATGCTCATTTTTGAAATGCCCGCGTTTTAAAGGCACTGTGCCTTTAAAACCGCCATTTCGATCGCTCTCCGGAGCGATCTAAATGCCGACGGGCATTTTTTTTAGCATTGTACGATGCTTCCACACGGAAGCATCGTTACAATGCGGCTTGAGCACTGAAAGCGGAAAAACTCCGCTTTCAGTGCTCGTTTTGACACAGGACGGACTAGGTCCGTCCTGTGTCACTAACGCCTCGGCACACAGGACGGACCTAGTCCGTCCTGTGTCGCCAAGGGGTTAAACATGCATTCTTCTTCTGTGCCATCTTCCTTTTATCCACGACTAGCATATGTGCGTGTATATAATATATTTAGATAGTGTTTCTTAACATTGAATTCCATAATAAGGTCCAACATTTTCACATTAAGCACTTATATGTTTATGACATTTGTTTTTCTGTTATACGTTATAATGCTGCCATTTATATCCTCTCTTTCCACTGGGACTGAGACATCAACTACTTCACCTAATCACACACATCACATGGGTTGCTATGGTAATGCGTCTGGAGGACGCTGTAAAAACCGGGACACTTTCTTTTGGACGTCATCGCTTTGAAGAAGCCTGAGTGGGCGAAACACGTCTCGAGATTTGTGACGTCATTCAAGAAGTGAACCCGGAAGTCTTTTTCACCTGTTTGTTTTTATCATTGCCGTCTGCCTGCCACTGTCTGGGGAACCGGATTGTACATTATCGGTTCAGAGATCCCGCTAGACTGGATAGACTTTTTTTATCGGTTTTACTGCTGCTTATTATTGTTTTGGATGTAAGCCTTAATGTTCTAGGGGGATATTAAAAATGTATATTTCTGTGATACACTTCATCATATTTTCCATTTGTATTCGATTTATACCCTTGGATTACATCATCCCCCTGACGAATGAGCTACAATTCCATCTGACGGATACCCAACACCATATCTGTGGATTATAGGACCTTGAGTCCAGTTGCCTATCATACTTAGAACCGGTCTTATAGGCTCCAAACGGTTTGAGTGTATTTTCATTGGGGGAAATATCATCTATACCTGCCTTCTTGTTTACAGTACTGCACATTGTCTTTGTATCTTTTTTTTATTTTTTATTTATCCCTATTTGGAGTACCCTCTCTACCTTCAATAAGTATATATATTTACTCCACTTATTTCTATCCCTTTGCGCAACACTTTATTACATTTTAACTTACCTTCTTGTGCCCTTTGGAGGGAAATGCACTTTGATCACTTTATACATTTTTTATTTCAAAGAACAGGAGCAGCCTGATCAGGATGACTAATCTTGAGTTACAGATAACATATGCTTCTAAGATATATACAGAATTTTTAGACACAAAAGCAGATATTTCTCTTGTACTACCAAATATTTTACAAACTGACTCATTTTCTGATGTTACCATTGAAACTCTCGAAGGCAATGGAACATACCCTTTATACCATGTTACAATTAAAATTAATGGGAAAAAGGTTAATTTGGAATTGGATGAACATCCAAAATTGGATATTCCTTTTTTAATTGCATATAAAGATGTTTCACATTTTATAGACATAGTTTAAAAATGTGCAGCTTTACAGACTCTACAACTTACCATACCACTAGATTTTAATAATCTTGTGGAACAGCAAATACATGCCACTTCTTTGCAAAACAAGCAAGATTTGAGAGAATTACTTTTGCAGAATGAAAATGTTTTTCAACATTGTGAAAATCAAGTAGAGCATTGAAAAAATGTATGCCATCATATAGCTACAGGCACTATAGCACTTGAAAAACAGGCACAATACAAAATCAATCCACTTGCAATACCTGAAATACAGATTGTCATAAATGACTTATTAAAACAAGGTGTTATTAAAGAACAGTATAGTTGTATGAACACTGCGGTATACCCAGTGCCAAAGCCAGAGGGTAAATGGAGAATGGTTTTAGATTATAGAGAAGTCGACATAATTACTCCACCAGTAGTAGTAGAGAATACACAATCCCCATCTACGTATTTTACAACAAATGTACAGAAGAAAATATAAAACTACATTGGATTTGTCCAATGGATTTTGGTCCCATTCTATATCTCATCAAGACTGGTGGTTGACTGCTTTTACATGGGCCGGCAAAAATTTTTTTTTTTAATAGATTATCCCAAGGGTTTATTAATTCACCAGCTTTATTCACATCAGATGTTGTCTCACTCTTGGCAGACATACCTAATGTAGAGGTAACAAGATTGCACAAAGCAGGCTATATCGTTTCATTACAAAAATCACAACTTGCTAGACATACAGTAAACTATATAGGATTTGACATTTCTGAACAAGGTCGAAGATTAACAGAAAACTACAATAAAGTAAAAATAAAGTAGCCAACATAACTAGGCAAAAGAATCTTAAACAATTAAGAAGTCTACCTAGTCTTTTAAACTTTGCAATGTTGTTTATACCAAATTATAGTCAGATAGTCGCTCCTCTACATAAAGCAGTCTCACGAGAAATTAAAACTCTCCTGATTGGCTGAGAGTTCAGAAGCCTCCCATGATTGGCTGAGACCTCCTTGACACAAGGAGCTCAAAGCACAGAGAGGTAAGTTATACAGTGTGTGTATGTCAGTGAGAGTGTATGTATGTCAGTGTGTATGAGTGAGAGTGTGTATGTCATTGTGAGTGAGAGTGAGTGTGTGTGTATGTCAGTGAGAGTGTGTGTATGTCAGTGTGTGTGAGTGAGAGTGTGTATGTCAGTGTGTGTGAGTGAGAGTGTGTGTGTGTCAGTGTCAGTGTGAGTGAGAGTGTGTGTGTCAGTGAGAGTGAGAGTGTGTGTGTGTCAGTGTGAGTGAGAGTGTGTGTGTATGTCATTTACCTGCTTATGACAGCACTGGTTGTAATAATGGTGGCATATGCAATTGTTGGCCATCTAATGAAAGACCTTCTGCATGACTTGCCAGGTAAGCACAAGATGCAAATGTGGAAGGTAACACGTGCTAGATAGGCTTGTCTGGTGTATACGATGTATAGAAACAGTACAGAAATATCTGTAGAAAACCATCAACAAATAAAAGAAATGTGAGATTGATCTGAGAATTGGAAACCCCAATTCTAGAAAAATCCTCAAACCCGACAAGGTTATGGGGTTAGGATATGATGCTTGCAAAAACCTTGGAATCCTAGGTATAAAGTATAATAGGAGTTAAATAATAATACTTCTGCCACAAACAAAAAGGTTTCACTAGTTCAGTTCGAACCCTCAGCATCGCTCCACTGATTTCAATATATATATATAATTCCTGAAAATAATTTCTAGTTAATGAGTAAATGTACAGAAAGAATAGTGACACTGCCTAGATCTGTCTAGCCACCCAAGTGGTTAACGCCTCTGACACTGCCTAGATCTGTCTAGCAACCCAAGGGGTTAACTCCTCTGACACTGTCTAGACCTGTCTAGGCACCCAAGGGGTTAACTCCTCCGACACTGACTATATCTGTCTAACCATCCAGGGGTTAACTAATCTGACACTGCCTATATATTTCAAGCAATCCAGAGGTTAACTCCTCTGACACTGACTATATCTGTCTGGATTTTGTTACAGGTCACTGGTCACCTTAGGTGCCCCCCCCGCCCCTTGATAGTTTATCAATTAATATGTGACATCCAGGATGCGGATGTGGACCCCGACTTTTAGTCACATATTAATTTATAAACTATCGGGGGGGGGGGGGGGGGCAGAATTTTTTTCAGTAAAGGGCCCTGAAATTTCTGATGGCGGCCCTGAGCACAAGAACAACAAATTGTCCTATTTACACCCTTATCATCACTAGTTGCTCTGCAAAAACAAACAATGGTAGAAAAAAGGCAATAAAAAGCCTCTGGCTTAAATGGTTTTCCCTTTTGGAAGATCCACAATTAATTTTCTTCATGATAAAACACTACCATCGTTAGATGACCTCCCTTCCTCATCAGATACAGACAAGAAATGGGAAACACAAATACATTCTAGCAGCTTCTACAATGTTATATTTTACATAGATGGCTGTGCAGTTACATCTGCAAAACAAGGTCACAATAAGACTGCAGGTTGTGGTATAGTTAAATGCATACCAGGACAGCCTGATCAAACATGGGCTATACCTATAGGTGATCATTCAGCACAATATGCTGAAATCTGTACACACACACATGCCTTAAAAGAAAATATGTTAGTTGAAGTACTAATCTTGATAGTGACAGATTCAGCCTATCTTGCTAGGTCCACTGTTCAAGATCTCTCAGTCTGGCATTCAAACAGTTTCCTTACAATACGTTGTGAGCCATTACAGCATATTGCTTTATTGAAACAAATTGATGCATATTTGAAAAACAAGCCTGACAAATGAAGTAGTGCATGAACCAGCTCATAGAAAGCAGGGACCAATTGACACGGTTGCCAATCAATTAGCAGACAACTTGGCGCAGAGTGTCAGCCAACGCTATTCTGTTAATGTGGTCACTAGATCACAAAAACATACCCTCTCTCTCAATCTTGATGCAGAGTTAAATGCTTGCATGGATAAGACCAGACCTAATCCACCTGGCTATCCAACCAAATACTCCTATCGTTTAGAAGGAGTAACTAGTATAGTAACCATTGATGTTAAAGATCTGATTGTTCCTCCTGTCAAGGAGAGAGGAAAAACTTGCCCTAGGAGCCCATGCATTGCTAGGACAAGCTCATCTCGGTAGAGATAATATACTTGCTACTCTGAAACAGAAATATTGGTGGCCAAAAATGAGAACATGTTATTGGTAATTGTAAACAATGCTTATTGGTAAATAGGCCAAATCACTCTGTTGTACCATTTATTGAAAAATCAACACCTAACGTACCTTTTGAATTACTATATATTAATCATATTGTACCTATGCTGTAACTTATGGGGTCCATGTGGTTAGGGACCCTGAGCGCCCGAGATCAGGAGCTACGTTGCAGGGTGGAGACACAGGACCTGGTGCTGGGTAACTGCAATCCCTTGGAGGTTTGGGACCCCAAGTTTTTGCAGCCACAACCAGGCCCTGTGAAGCAGCTGCTGTATCCAGGTCCCTGTCGAGGGAGGAAATGAACTAAGTGAAAGCTAAGCAGAGCTAAAACAGAAAAGTGACTGAGGGATAGCAGAACTAAAATACAGAGTGATAACATAAAAATTCAGAGGGATAACATAAGCAGTATAAAGCAGAAACCAAACTGAGGGTAAGCAATACAAAATATGGGGTTAAGGAACACAAAAGGCACATACAAAGGAACAAACATAAATACAGGAACTAGACTAACACTAAGAATGGTAAAGGTGGGGGTTTGGTTCAACAAATTGGCCAATTTAGATGTTAGCTTGCCAACCACTTCAAGGTACCCCACATTAGGCAAGCCCCTTATTAATACATAATATTAGCAAGGCATAAATAGAATCTAAAACACATAAATGACATTGAACTAAACACAGAAAAAATACCTGTAGACTGCTAAGGACTGAACAGAAATGGGTGTGGTTTAAATAATAACCTGACAGAGTTAATCAGAAAACCTGGAATGAAACATAAGGAGAGGCAGAAAGAAAACCACAACAGGATTACAGGGCAAGGACAGGAGTACTGGGCAAGGACAGGTACTGGGCAAGGACAGGACTCAGCATAAATAATAAACAAGAAATTAAAGCAAGAAGGATACAGAAATGCCTGGATACAGCCTGCATAAGTCTGCACAAGGGTGTATGGTTATATATGCCACCATCTCATGGTTACAAATATGTTTTAGTATGTGTTGATGCATGTACCAGGTTTACTTGGTTATATCCAGTGCGAAGTGCAACCATTAACACCACGATTTCTAGTCTCACTTCCCTAGCAAGCATTGGTAAGCCCAGGACAATCCATTCAGATGGAGGTCCTGCATTTATTGCAAAGGAAACTCAAAACTGGGCAACCACATTTGGGTTACTTTGGGAAATCAGTGCACCTAACCACCCCAAAGTAGTGGGGTTGTGGAAAGAAACCAAACTTAGGTGCTGAGGTAAAATGACTATTAACCAAGTTGCTAGTTGCTTGCTCGTCCCACACAGTGGTATCCACTTATTCCTATTGTACAGATGGGTATTAACAACCGGTGAAAATAGTGACAATTTCAAATCCAAGAACTTTTATTACAGAGAACAACCAGGGCCAACAGAGAAAAGTAAGCATTGATAATTTAAAACCTGCTAAACATTTTCAAGATGTCCACAGAACCACTGAGTCTTACACAATGGAAGCCAAAAAGACCCAGAAGATGAAGGAAAGGCCATCAGAGTCACAGCCACGTAGCAGACTGAATCATGATCTGATCTCTCAACCTATACCCATGAAGACAGAGGAAGATGAACAGACAGATGATGAAATATTCACAGTTATTACAGAAGAAATACTAACCGAAAATGAATCGTTATCAATACGAATATGGACTGTGCCTAATCTGTGCTATGAATCAAAAAAGTGACGCAAATCACTACTAAAGAATTGGATTTGGTGTCTCCTTCTTACAGTCTGTTATATTATCTTGATAACATATATGCTTGTGGTTATTGTGAAAATGGATTAGGACTATGTGAACAAAAAAGAAGCACCCGAAATGAATTGGACAGCTCATAATACAAGTTCCATCATTGTGAGGATAACCTCCAGGAACCATCTTGTGAAAAGAGACACAGTTCACAATGAGATAATTGCCAATGTGACCTACACTGCTATTCCACAAGGAAATACTGGAGACAATACCCCAAACCAATTATACATAAGAAACAAATGATTGGAGTATCTCAGATTCTTATAATGGACTCTGCGGTGATGGCCAAAGATGCTGGAATTAGAAGCGAGAAGGGACAGATGCTTGTAAAAGATATCTTGGACACTCACATGAAGATGATTTAAGAAAAGACTTTACCATATGATCTCCCACTAGATGAGTACAGCCTTCTTATACTGAAAAGATGTGCAATGCTGCTTTTGGACACTGCTTTTATGTTGATTTCCAGACAATCAGACGATGGTCTGAGAATTAAATAAAGGCCGATCAATGTCCACGACCAGGTATTTCTCAAGATGGAACACAATATAGAGAGTACCTGATTCTCTGAGCACCTCTCAATACAAGACATAGATCTTTACCTACAAGTCCACAAAAATTGGATACTGGGAAGGAGCACAAGAAGAGGTATATAAATATCCAGGTGGAGTGAGAAACCACACTGGAACAATATTCTGCAGTAATGAACTTTATTATGACTCTTGGTGGAATGAGAATTTGAATTCAGAAGAAACACATCAACTAATGAAAAATACATTGAAGAAATTAATGGCTAATAATACTACAGGCCAATTGAGAACAGATGCCCTGCCAAGTGAATGGAACAAAGGATGAAAACAACATTTTTTCAGAGACTTCACACCATGGGACATTTATACTAAACAAAGATTCCCAGCCTTCCTAAACTCTTCTTATTATGTGCATACCTGAATAGCAAAAAATCCATATAATATAACTACGGAGACATTGATAAAAGAAGGAATCTGTAACGGATTCATCCCCAGGGTGGTATACCACTGTTCACCTTGTTCTTTGTGGTATGATAATAGCAATCATTACTTCAAATAGCAACCTAAAGTTGTTGATCAAGGATTCCTGCTATATTCTGGACTTCCAAGAATGGGGTGTGTAATAAAAAACAAAAAAACAATAATTACTAAAGCAAATTATGCAGTTTACTCCCTGTATCAGAATTGTGTTCATGACAGTATCAGATATACCACAGACACTGTTATTTCTGGTATTAAACGACAGATGAATTTATTGATAGCAAAAGAAGATAGGCCTTGAAATGTAATTGGAAAAATATTGCTGAAATGCTTTATGCAGGAGCCTACACACAATACTTTTCTAGACTTAAAGTATAAGAGCATACCAGCTGATTATAAAGATAAATGTAAATGTAAGCCCATGTCATGTAGCAAAAGGACATTGCTAAACAAAGCAGATTCCTTTATTACTACTGGACATCTACTTATAGATGCAATTCAAGTAGTGGGCAAAATTTCTGACGCTAATGATGAATTGCTGCGCAATGGATTTTTTATTTTTTTTTTTTGCCCTCAGTTTGACGTCTTTGGAGAGGTACCGCTACGTTTCCTTTAAAGGTAGTTTCTTCTCCATTTAGGTCTCATCCTTTGGCAATTAAATGTTTGATGCTTAGATAAAGTGCATATGTGATAGATAAATTTAAGAGATAAAAGAAGTAAAAAAACTGAAAGTCAAATTTAAGTTATTTCTCTCTATAAGAGGTATCGATTTGTGTGGTTCTTTTAAGAGTAATATTGTGTAAATTATATATATATATATATATATATATATATATATATATATATATATATATATATAAATATATATATGGCTCGAATTTAAGCCTTTCGATTGGTTTCCCAATCTAAAGCATCTAATTCATCTCTCATCCTCAACACCTCTTTATCTCCATTCACACCACTTTCACTTCCACCCCTTGATTCCCATATATTAATTACATTTTATTTATCCACGCTGACCAAATCTTATAGAAGGTTTCCATTTGTTCTGCGTTATTTTTATAATATCCTTTTTCCATGCTGGATTGATAATTTAACTGCTCAGTTATTTTGTTAGGATCTATGTTCCCTGTAGTTTTCCAGGACCTAGATATTACTAGCTTAGCGGCCAGAAGGATATGTATTATAAGTGATCTTATTGCTGGGTCCCACTTTTCTGCACCTATATGGAGTAACAGGAGAGTAGGATCCATCATGATTTCAATCCCCAGAGTTAGTTTTATTAATCGCAGAGCTTCAAACCAGATTTGTTTTACATAGATACAGTCCCACCACATGTGGACCAGGGTTGCCTTTGGTTCAAGACATCTCCAGCAGTTATCTTTACTATAAGTGTACATCTTTTTTAATCTTACAGGTGACAAGTACCATCTATATATGATCTTATGATAAACCTCAATAATATTTAAGGAGTGAGTGGAGAGTCTTGTCAATCCTATGGCGTTATACCAGTCTTTTTCTGGGTAGGACAGATTTAATTAATCCGCCAATTTTTTAATGTTTGGTAGTTTGTCAAAGCTCTCCACTGCATCCAAGGCAAAGTATGCACTCCTGCCCCATTTTTTCTTCCAAGCTCCCTTAAAGAAGTCATCTAGATCTATGTTTTCTTGGTGTAAATATAATTTTGTTTCCTTTTCAATGAAGTTTTTTAATCTCAAGTATGTATATATTTTACTTGGAACTATGTCATATTTGCTTATTATTTCAGGAAATGGCATAATCGTCCCTTCAGTGACAATCTGGTCTATTGAGGTGATCCCAACTTGTTTCCACTTTTTTAAGCTTATCTCTTGAGCAGTATTTTCAATAGTATCTAATGTTGAAAATCTGTTTATATTAAAGGGAAATTTCAATTTTTTTTCCACATGTAGTTAAGGTCCGTTACTATAGGGTTATCGATATTCTTAAGATTTCTCTGCATAGGGAATAAATTATAATATAAACTATAATATTGTGTCCTCTCTTCTCCATTAATAGCCATTTATTATTTTCTGGGGTCAAATGGGTCCATTTAGCCAGGTGAGCCAGCATGGCTGCGTCATGTATCTGAATCATCTGTATCTGAATCATGTCGGGGATTCTCAGGCCCCCCTGTTTCTGTGACCTTTTGATTATGTTGAATTTAACTCTAGGTTTTTTCCCCAAATAAAGATATCTTAAATTCTTCTTCTTTATATTTAATACCCTGGATATGTCTATTGTTCCTAATACTGTGCGCCAATGGTTCTAATGAGAGAATAGACAATAGGTGGGCCAATGGACATCCCTGTCGGGGTACCATTACAAATGTCCAACCATGGAGATTTTATTCCTGATCCCGAAATTCTTGGGCTAGGGTTTTTATAGGTGGACCATAGAGCCTCAAGAAATGGTCCCTCAAATCCAAATGCCTCCAGGGCCTCTCTAAGGTAGATCCAGCTGACCCTGTCGAACGCTTTTTCAGCATTGAGCGGCAGGGCCAGCATGGATGTGCCCTAAGCTTTCATCGAAAATAAAAGATCTAAGTTTCTCCTAATGTTGTCCGTTGCCGACCTGGTAGAGACAAAACCCGACTGGTCCATATATAACAGTCGATGTATTGTCCTTTTTGAACTATTTGCCAGTAGTGAAGAAAATAGCTTTATTTCCGTATTAATGAGTGATATGGGACGATAGTTTTTTTATTTCAGTTTTGTCTTTACCTTCTTTTAATATGGGACAGATGTTTGCTTTAAGCATTTCTTTTGGCATCTGCTTGTTATTCCTAAATTCTTCAAAAAGTTCTAGAAGGCAAGGTGATATATCATCTTCAAATTCCCTATAGAACAAGTTGGAGTATCTGTCTGGGCCAGGGGTATTATTTCTTTTAAGTTTAGTTATTAATTGTTTTATTTCTAGTAGTGTAAAGTGTCTCCCTGGAGTTTTTGTTTATGCAGTCCTTCTAATCTATATAATTCTGCGTGCAGTTGTTGGTATGTTAAGCCCCGTTTTTTTTTTCTATTGAACCTATTTTAATCAGAATTCCACGTATGACAGCCTTTAGTGTGCACCATAGTGTTGAACTAGATATTGAGTCTCTGTTGTTTTCTTAAAAAAAAAATTTCTTTTTGTAGTGTTTTTTTTTATTTCTTCTTGCATTAATAGAGATTCATTTAGTTTTCAGTTGTTATGTTTCTTCACGGTTTCCTCTTTGATTAGAATAGTTATGGGTGCATGGTCTGACCAGGAAAAACTGCCTATTTCACATTTTATATCGTTTTTGAATGTATCTCTATTTATTAGTATCAGGTCAATTCGAGAATAGGAGTCATGTGGGATAGAGTAATGGGTGTGATCTTTAGATGTCGGTTTTAAGGCTCTCCATACATCAATCAGATTGTTTTTGATTATAAAATCTCGAAATTTTTGTGCATGATGAGCTTGCTTATAACTTATTTTTCTCCACGGCTGCATTTTCCTGTCCAGTTCCACATGCAAAATACTGTTAAAATCCCCTGCCAATATTAATTTGCCCTGTGAAACTTTATCTACTAGTGAAATAACCTTGTCAAAGAATCTAAATGGTTTGTCATTTGGATATATATCAGTGTATATATCTCATTATTTAATTTACAAACTAACATTATGAATCTACCATGTTTATCTATTATTTTGTGTATAAGTTCTAGTGCTAGTGATTGATTAATTATAGTCATAACTCCTCGACTTTTTTTTTTATTATGGTAGCTGGAAGTGATTATGTGAGGGTATTTTCTGTTATATATAATTTTTTTTTATATTTTTCACCCAGTGAGTTTCTTGAACCATCGCTATATCTATTTTATCATGGCTCAACATTTCCATGAGGATTTTCCTCTTGTATGGGGTGTTCAGACCCTGAGCGTTAATTGTGCATAGTTTAATGGTCATTCTAGTTTTACAGTCACTCTATAGTTAGTCCAGGGGTTCCATTCATTCTCAACATTCATACCTGATTCTGTAGACCAATCCCACCATAATTTTGTGGGATTGGACACAAACTTGCTCCTATTATCCGGGATACTACTTTCAACCATTGTGTTCAGCTCCTAATGAGCTGTTGTTTACTGGGGGGGGGGGGGGGGGGCAGGGTGAACTTGATGTCTCAATTTGTTAGTATATCATCTGGTTTTGCCGACCACTATTTTAGGCTCGGGCAGTCAGTTTCTCCTCCTAGCTTTAGTTGAGGTTGTATTTCTACCGAAAGGAAGGGGGAGGAGAGGAATAAGGATGGTGACCCAATTGTTGAGGAAGTTTACATATTTAAGATATACTATTTTGGGGTTAGATTTTCATTCAAGGTAAAGATGTTATACTATTATATTCCATTTCCTTAGCAGTTCCAGGGCTCGTTCTTTTGTTTCAATAGTATATCTATTCTACTGGTATGTTAGGAGAATCTTTGCGGGGTAACCCCAGGTGAATCGGATGTTTTCTCTGTTCAGGATATCCGTAATTGATTTCAGCTTTAGTCTCTGCTGTCTTGTGTAGAGAGAGATGTCTTGCATAATTCTTAGATCTTTATATTTCTCTGGCAATGTTTCTTTTTTATTTCTTGCTTTCCATATTTTTTCTTTATAGATATAGTTATGCATGCATATCATGACATCTCTTGGGGACTGATTATCCATGTTACTCTGAGATCTGTATGTTCTGTGAATTCTCTCTATTAATGTGTCCTTTTGGCCAATATCGCCGATCAGGTTCTGGAAAAAATCGCATACATATGATTGTAAATTTTCTTGATTGACATCTTCAGGAATACCACGGATCCTGATCTTTTTTCGTCTCGATCTATTTTCGATGTCTGCAACTTTATTTTGTAATTTGTCTATTTTTCTTGTCAGGTTTTCATTAATGTCCTTTTGTTTTTCTACTTCGAATCTCAGACACTCAATTTTTTCAATACCGGCTTGTAGTTTCGTATTTATATTTAGAACTTCTATTGTCATTTCATTAAGTTTTTTTTGTAGATCTTCTCTTATTTTATCTCTATGGTCCTCCAGTAGAGTCATCATAATTTTTTGTATCTCGGCTATGGAAATGTCAGGTTTTTGTTTGGTTTCTGGGACTGCCTTATGTGGGCTTGATTCTTGTATTTCTAGACCAGCAAGGCTTGAAGTTTCCATAGACAGTTCGTTTTTGTCTATAGTTTGTCTTGTTGTCGTTGATTGATCTTCCCTCCCCAGGCTTCTCCGTCTTTCCTGCTCTGAAATGGGAGTAGGTAAGGATTCTCTTTTGTTCCTTTTTTTTTGCTCTGTCTCCGGAGTTAAAAAGAATGCTGACATCGTTTTGTTTTGTCTCAATTCTCTGGTCTCTTTAGGGTCTTTATTCTTCTTTATTTCCGTGTTTTTTCTTGTTGCCATTTTTCTTTTCCTTCTTCTTCTTTCTTTTTCTTTCCTATATCAAGTATCTTCTATAAGTATTTCAGTGGGGTCAGGTTCAAACCATTTAACTAGGGATTTTTCCCAGTTAAGGTTTTATAAGTTGATTTAGTTTTCCCCGTTTCTTTTAATTAAGGACTCTCCTTAATTCACCCTTTCATGTAGATAGGGAGTCACATTCAGACCCGAATGGAGTTTTGTGGGCAGGCCTCTATGCCTAGCAACCCAAAACCAGGTCGCACAGCACTATGCAATGATCCACCTCCCCTGTTTATCTAGTCTTGGGCCTGTAGCAGACCACAAATCAACTTAATGTCCACATTTTTTTTTTTGTGGGGGGGCTATATATAGGAGCGTATGTAGGTTCCAAGACCCTGCAAAGACCCATAGACATAGGGCACAGAGGAGCCTCCACTCGACGGGGCTCTCCCGCACAAAGGTTTTTTAGTTTTAACTATATATATATTTTTTTCAACCTGTCATAGTTATAGTTCATTGAGGTTTTAAGCCACAGGATTTAAGTAGTATTATTTCCAAGTAGAGACCACAAAATTTAAGGAGTATTATTTCCAGGTAGAGACCACATAGATGTAACACATTTCAGATTATTCAGAGTTCATATAGCTTTCCAGGATTTGTCAGGACTCAGGAGTCAGGCCACACAGGAGTCAGGAGTCAGGCCACACATCCAGTGTGAAAAAGGGGATGGGGCACTACTTCAGAGTATCCCAAACCCTCCTCACATAAATCTGATCCACTCCTCAGTGTGATCCCCTGGGCAAATCCCTGTAGGTGCCGGTCCAAGATAAGATCATATCCAGCAAGCTGTATAATTGATATCTTTATGTGCACATAGTCTAGTGTTGGATTCGTATATTCGTATATAATAAATACTAGTTGAAATTTTAAGCCACAAGGTTTAGGAAGTATCACTTCCAAGTAAGGACCACATATATATGAGACAATTCAAATTTGCAGAGTTTGACTAACTCAATTTGTACCAAGTAATTAGTTATATCTCGCAATAGATTTGAGAGTTTTTGAAGATTTAAGTTAGACAATAAAAACTGTCTGGCTATGTTCGTAACATGTATAATCAGTATAGAAGAACAAAAAGTTAATTCTGTAGCGTTTCGACAGGGTTTGTACTTATCTTAGCCTTGTGTTTTAGGAGCTGTTGCGGGTAACTCCCCTCCTCCGATACACAAGCCCTGCTGCAAGTAGGTTTTACTTAGGTCGCCATAGCCATCGCTCCTCGTGTAGGTTTTTCCACTGCCGAGATTAGTGGGGTGTTCAGAGTCTCTGGATACAGATCGTGGTCGCAGACGCCATTCGTTTTCCTCTCAGCACCTTCGTTCAGCCTACCTACAGCAAACCACGACCTCACGTGATCACGTCATCACGTCTCCTCTGCGGTGATGGCCAAAGATGCTGGAATTAGAAGCGAAAAGGGACAGATGCTTGTAAAAGATATCTTGGACACTCACATGAAGATGATTTAAGAAAAGACTTTACCATATGATCTCCCACTAGATGAGTACAGCCTTCTTATACTGAAAAGATGTGCAATGCTGCTTTTGGACACTGCTTTTATGTTGATTTCCAGACAATCAGACGATGGTCTGAGAATTAAATAAAGGCCGATCAATGTCCACGACCAGGTATTTCTCAAGATGGAACACAATATAGAGAGTACCTGATTCTCTGAGCACCTCTCAATACAAGACAAAGATCTTTATCTACAAGTCCACAACAATTGGATACTGGGAAGGAGCAGAAGAATAGGTATATAGATATCCAAGTGGAGTGAGAAACCACACTGGAACAATATTCTGCAGTAATGAACTTTATTATGACTCTTGGTGGAATGAGAATTTTAATTCAGAAGAAACACATCAACTAATGAAAAATACATTGAAGAAATTAATGGCTAATAAGACTACAGGCCAATTGAGAACAGATGCCCTGCCAAGTGAATGGAACAAAGGATGAAAACAACATTTGTTCAGAGACTTCACACCATGGGACATTTGTTCACACCATGGGACATTTGTACTAAACAAAGATTCCCAGCCTTCCTAAACTCTTCTTATTATGTGCATACCTGCAAAGCAAAAAATCCATATAATATAACTACAGAGACATTGATAAAAGAAGGAATCTGTAACGGATCCATCCCCAGGGTGGTATACCACTGTTCACCTTGTTCTTTGTGGTATGATAATAGCAATCATTACTTCAAATAGCAACCTACAGTTGTTGATCAAGGATTCCTGCTATATTCTGGACTTCCAAGAATGGGGTATGTAATAAAAAACAAAAAAAACAATAATTACTAAAGCAAATTAGGCAGTTTACTCCCTGTATCAGAATTGTGTTCATGACAGTATCAGATATACCACAGACACTGTTATTTCTGGTATTAAACGACAGATGAATTTATTGATAGCAAAAGAAGATAGGCCTTGAAATGTAATTGGAAAAATATTGCTGAAATGCTTTATGCAGGAGCCTACAAACAATACTTTTCTAGACTTAAAGTATAAGAGCATACCAGCTGATTATCAAGATGAATGTAAATGTAAGCCAATGTCATGCAGCAAAAGGACATTGCTAAACAAAGCAGATTCCTTTATTACTACTGGACATCTACTTATAGATGCAATTCAAGTAGTGGCCAAAATTTCTGATGCTAATGATGAATTGCTGCGCAATGGAATTTTACTGCTTAAAGATCATATAATTACACTAACAACAAGGAAGTATAAAAATAGCCTTATTCAATCAGAAATTACTTGCTATCCGTTTAAGTCTACAAAGTTGTATGATTGACACAAGTCTGATTAACATAAGTGAAGTACTTCAACAGTCAAATTTAACTGAAAGGCAAAACGAAGCTTTGCTCTACATATCACAAGCTTTTGTTTATGATATAAAAGAGACAAAACATGTTCAGACTGCCAAAGCTAAGGTCAGTCAATGGGAGGTAAAAATGTATTGTGAATTAACCCTTCCAGGTGAAATATACACAACAAATTTGGAAATCAATAACCTTGGTCACCTATTGCAAACAGGTGAAAAGATGTCAAAAATAACAATTTAACATCCGTATCAATATATCTCAAACACATGTGATCAAATTTTTTATTTGTCTGTTGCTTGATGCCAAGAAAAAAGGTTATTTGGTTTGTGATGATTTAAAGGTCCAGATAACTTCTGTTAATAACCCCTCCAAATCTACTGATTATTTAATTGATATTGAACCAGTAGAAAGTGATTAATTGTGCCAATCTATATAATATTGTTGCTCCAAGATGTCTGTATGGTTACCTCTGCTAAATTCAAAGCAGTCAAGAAATTACAGATGGAAATAAGGTACTAATTGGTTACAACAGCACCTAAATAACAACCCCCTACCCACTTACAGGGCAAGGTCCGATATGCCCATCTACCACACAACCAATAGATACTGCGGAGTAGACTGGTGTTTTGTCAACTGTTGGCATGAAAACTTTAACATGGATCCCAAGGCTTTGGAGAGACTTTGGTTATCCATCCCCTGGGGAACGGTCAGATTGGACAGAGCTGACATGATCTGAGACTGATCAACTCTGGATTTTCCAAATGTTATATATGTGTTATTCAAATACCAGTGTAAAAATGAAGTTTTATTATATGGACTCCTACCTATTTTCTCTCCTGCGATGGCATTACCCACATATCACCTGCTAATGTTTGGAGGATTGATCAGCTTACTTACACTATCTTCGGAGGTACCAACTTGAGATATGTGCTATTGATATGGTCCTCTCCCCCAATGCTGTAAAGCCTTTTTCCCCTTGACCAATAAAAAATCACCAGGCTGTACAGAATGAATGGACTTTGGTTCCTCATCACTTGAGTGGACAGCTGCGACCTGTGATTTGAAAAACTGAAGAGACCTCATTAGTTTCCTACAATACTCCCTAACCGAGTAATCACTTAGGGCATGATCATGTCTTAAATTTGCAATAGAGCTAGCAGTAAGCATAGGTCAACCCATTAGGTCTATTGCAGCTGTCCACTCAAGTGATGAGGAACCAAAGTCCATTCATTCTGTACAGCCTGGTATTTGTATGTTCTCATAAGGAGAACATCCTATAACAGGGTGTCCACGCAAATTATGCATGGACATCAGTGCCAGAGGCATAGCCTCAGGCCATGGCAGTCAAGTTTCAGTGAACATTTTACTAATCTTGTTCTTCAGTGTAACATTGGTTCTCTCCACTTTACCTGCACTCTGAGGATGATGAGGACAATGCAAACGATAGGTTATGCCAAGTGTACGCGCAACTTCCTGCACTATTTCAGCTGTGAAATTGGTGCTTTGATCTGAGCAAATATGTTGAGGAATCCCATACCTTGGTATAAATTCCTGCAAAAGCTTCTTAGCCACTGATTTAGCATCTGCATGCTGCACTGCAAAAACATCTATCCAATGTGAGTAAGTACATACAACAACAAGTGCGTATTGGTAATGCAAAGTACTTGGTAATTCAATGAAATCAATCTACAAATTCAAAAATAATCCTTTAGGACAAGGAGTTCTTCCTTGCATAGCAACACTTATGCCATAGCCAATATTATACTGCTGGAAAGTCACACATTGATTACAAAAGTCTGTCATGAGAGTTCTGATCCCAGGGCTCCACCAATCATCCTTTATCTTTAGGATCATTATTTCTCTGGACACATGTGTTAGGCCATGAACCAACCTGAGTATGTAAGGGGTTAAATCAGGGGGCAATGCTGGTTTGTCATTAGGTCCATACCACAAACTTCCTTCACATCTGCCACCTTTAGCTATCCAAGGTCGTATCACTCCCTCCTCTAGGTGGTCATAGAACTTTTCAAGGACTATGGGCACCTCTAATAACTGCCCATCTGGTCTGCAGGTCGCTTCCTTAGCTATGTGATCAGCTAATCTGTTTCCTACAGAGATCTTATCAGTCCCTTTCGTGTGAGCTGACACCATAATCACAGCCACTGTGGATGGTAACAGAATTGCCTCCGACAACGCCTTTACATGTTCATGGTATACAATAGGGGAACCTGTTGATGTGAGAGGTACGCTTCCACCTCTCCTTCGAGAGTCACCACAGCATATACAGTACATCTCTTTCCCGAATCATTCAGAGATGATGAGCCATAAACAAAATATTCAACATCAGGAAGTAAAAGAGGTTGTTTTAATAATCTGTCTCTGATACTGTGTTGCTGGTCCCTTAGTCATGGGGTGGACTCTCCTCTGGACCAGGCAGTAGTGTTGCAAGGTTCAGATGTAGAGCATCTATGTACTGTCAAATGTGTACTGTAATATGAAAGAGGTTGGTTTTTACCTCCATGCATCTGAGCCAAAACACCTGTAGCATGTCCTTTATTCTCATGACAAAACAGGGTAAAGGGTAATTCATAATTAGGTAAACCTAATGCTGGCACTGAGCACAGTGCTTCCCTCAAATCAATGAAAGCAGCCTCATGCTCTTCCGTCCAAGGGACAGGATCTGGGACATCTTTTCTGGTCAAATCTACCAGAATGTTACTTCTCTGAGAAAAATTAGGAAACTGCAATAGCCTGCCAAGCCCAGAAACACCCTCACCTGTTTCTTGGTCTTAGGAATTGGAAAGTTCAACTTGAGAGTCAATTTGTCAGGCAAAATACGTCTCTCATCTGGAGCTATAATCTGTCCCAAATATATGACAGTCTGTAAACACCATTGAATTTTCTCTGGATTCACCTTAGATCCCTTGTGTGCCAGTGCACTAAAAGATATATGGAGTCTTCCAGACATGCATTTCTGTCTTTTGGGCAAGCAATCAACAAGTCATCAACATATTGAATCAGTGTAGAACCTGCAGAGAACTTAAGGTCACTTAAGCTGCACCTGAGAGCTTCTGTATAGCCCTGCGGAATTCGTGACCAGGTATTTGGTGACCATTGTATGTGAATGCGAAAATATACTGACTATCCTCATGTAAAGTGATACTTAGAAAAGCTTAATTCAAATCAACCACAGTGAACCATTTGGCATCAGAGGGAATGGCTGACAAAATTCTAGCATTGTTAGGAACAACAGGAAAGATAGGATCAACCACAGCATTGATACCATGGAGGATCTGCACAAATCTATACTTAGGTGGGTTGGAACAAGGTTTTACCACTGGCAATACATGTGTTGCATGGACTTTTAGTGGGGTAAAAGAGGGAGGAGAAGGAGGAGGCGGAGGGGGAGTTCTCGCTGCTGTCTCCCTAGCCTGCTGTGTTAAAAATTCAGTTTGTGATTTTAACCACTTCTCATTCCTCTCTAACTTTGCCACTGAGAATTTGCTTTTCAGAATGTTTAGCTAACAAAACTTTATCCAAAGGCTCTTCTTCCCAGCCAACCAGATTCATCATCCCTCCTTTATTAAGATCAGGTAACAAACATTTAATAAAACATGCCACAATCAATTGGTCCACACTCTCTTCTGAATCTTTCACTCCACTATGATCTATCTTTCAAAATTCGGTCCATACTCCTCAGCAGACTCTTGCTCTCCTTGCACAGTACTATTAATCTTTCCCCAATCAGGTTTCCTTGGCCACACTTTCTCACATGCTTCAAGAATCATTGCCATAACTCTCTTTCCGCCATCCACATTTCTATCAATCATCTCCATTCTATCCCAAGATCTAAGATGTCTTTGGTCAGCCAACTCATCAAACTTTTTCACAAACTCTCAGTATCAGTCATAACAAGGTTAAACAACTGAACAATATCTTTCCTAGTTGGGTCATATGCAATCGCCATACTACTCTATTCCATACAAAACTTCACAGTGTCCTCTGGTCTGGGTCAACTATTTTTAAGGGTTATCAGCTCAGCTGGTGTCCATGGCTGATGAATCCACAACTGTGTATGAGGGTCTATCACACTTGTTTCTCTCATGGGATATGCATAACCTATGTATCAGTATCTGATCCCTATTCTCCTTGAAAAGGGCAAATCAGGGTCAGGAGAGGTTTTCGTACCTCAGGTATTTTTAGCTGGAGCATCTGAAAAATCATGCACAATTGGAGTTTTATCTTTGCCTTTACCCTTTACAATAACTTCAGGTTTAGTTTCACAAAATAATTCCTCTTTCACAGAGGTCTCATCATATGGTGGGGGAGCAGAAGCAGGGTTATCAATATTAGATTCCATTGATCAGTTGGATCCATGTTAGTCAAAGCTGTTACACTAAGGTAAGTAGGCAAATCAGGTTACAATTTCTCTGGAGTTAACACGTCATCCTGTTTAGTTAGTTTCGGTTGTGTATTCTTTTTTCCCTCACTGCTAAGATACACGTGTCCCTCCTGGGAAGTGTTGAGCGAACCCGAACCGCACTGTTTGGGTTCGTACCGAACATTACGGTTTTGGACCCCGGACCCGAACACGGACATTCCACTGTATAGGGCGCCTAGGGCATACCTCTTTGCTACTGCTCTGTCTCCCGGTGCAGGTCCGTGGCTGTGTAAAGCGTTGTGCGCTCCCCTCCAGCCGATGCGGATTCAATAAAGTTTGTTTAAACTTTTTTTTTAAACAAACGTTATTGAATGTGCATTGGCTGGACGGGAACGCACAACGCTTCCCTCACAGCCACGGACCTGCAGCACTGGGAGACAGAGCAGCCGAAGGAGGTAAGTAAGAGGGAAGGGGGGAGAAAGAGGGTGGCTAAATCCTGGCACATTGAGAGGCAAAATCCTGGCATATTGAGGGGCATAATCCTGGCATATTGTGTGGGAAAATCTTGACATATTGAGTGGCATAATAATCCTGGCATCTTGGGTGGCTAAGTCCTGGCATATTGAGGAGCATAATCCTGGCATATTGAGGGGCATAATCCTGGCATATTGTGTGGGAAAAATCTTGGCATATTGGGTGGCTAAGTCCTGGCATATTGAGAGGCATAATAATCCTGGCCTTTTGAGGGGCATAATCCTGGCATATTGTGTGGAAAATCCTGGCATATTGAGTGGCATAATAATCCTGGCATATTGGGTGGCATAATAATCCTGGCATATTGAGTGGCATAATAATCCTGGCATATTGAGGGGCATAATATTCCTGGCATGTTGGGTGGCTAAGTCCTGGCACATTGAGAGGCATAATCCTGGCATATTGAGGGGCATAATCTTGGAATTTTGAGGGGCATAATCCTGGCATATTGTGTGGGAAAATCCTGGCATATTGAGTGGCATAATAATCCTGGCATATTGAGGGGCACAATCCTGGCATATTGTGTGGGAAAATCCTGGCATATTGAGTGGCATAATAATCCTGGCATATTGGGTGGCATAATAATCCTGGCATATTGAGTGGCATAATAATCCTGGCATATTGTGTGGGAAAATCCTGGCATATTGAGTGGCATAATAATCCCTGCATATTGGGTGGGAGCATCCTGGCATATTGAGTGGCATAATAATCCTGGCATATTGAGGGGCATAATCCTGGCATATTGTGTGGGAAAATCCTGGCATATTGAGTGGCATAATAATCCTGGCATATTGGGTGGCATGATAATCCTGGCATATTGAGTGGCATAATAATCCTGGAATATTGGGTGGCTAAGTCCTGGCATATTGAGGGGCATAATCCTGGCATATTGTGTGGGAAAATCCTGGCATATTGAGTGGCATAATAATCCTGGCACATTGAGAGGCATAATACTGGCATATTGAGAGGCATAATCCTACAGCGATTATTCAAATTACAGTGATTATTTTAGTGGGTGCTATACTACATATTTGTACCCTGCCCTGAGCCCAGTGCCACAGAGATTGCAGTGCACTTGCAACTGCATGTGTGCCAGGCACATGACTTTAATCCTGTTCTGTTAGCTAAGTGGGCAACATCTAGGCATTTTTAAATACTGCAATTTGTTGGTGTTAAATATTACAATTACGTCCTGCACTTCATATCTGAGAGTTAAATAGAACAGTCCAATACTGTGCTTACAGCGCACTTTGAAAAATTCAAATTGTTTTGGGTGCGAAATAGTACATTTGCGTCCTGCACTTCATATCTCAGAGTCAAATAAAACCGTCAAATACTGTGCTTACAGTGCACTTTGAAAAATTCTGGCTACCTCCTTCTCCTCCACCTCCAGCGCCGCTTCCACCTACACTGCCACGGTCACCGCCTCCTCAACCTATGGGTCACTTAGTATAAACTGAAAGAGAATACCCTGCACTCCAACCCTCTCTCAAATGGATAATTCTGTTGATCTTCCTGGCAGCCATGATTTAGATTTATGTTCTTCCAAAGCTAAAATCAAAGATTCCATCTAGTGCTATTTTATGGCTCAGCTGTATTTGTAATTTGTATGTATTTTATGTTATTTTAAGTTATTTCCCTATCCACATTTGCTTGCAAGGCACTTGTCCTACTCTTACCCACATTTTACTTCATTTTGCAGCCCTCTAGCCCTTTCCAGGACTTTTTTAGAGGCCAAACGTTCGTGTCCCCATTGACTTCAATGGGGTTCGGTTTCGGGGTCAAGTTCGAGCACGGACCCGAAAATTTTTTCGAAGTTCAGCCGAACCTGCCGAACCCGAACATCCAGGTGTACTAGCTTACTGTACACATAGGCTTTATCCTTACTCTCGGTATCTTACTTGTATCTGAGCATGACAAGTATTAGCCTCTGGTACATATTCAACCAACAAGACGGACTGCCACAGAACGTTAGCCACTGGAATGTGCAGTGATGAAAACCACCTTGGCTTATGACTCCACTTATTCTGCACTTACACCAATCTCTAGGATATATGCAAATCACAAACTCTGATATATGTATATATATCCGTCTGGATATCGAGACAAAGTGGCTTCTCTCTCTCTCTAAACTGGGATCCAGACTTTCTAGCGGTCCAGCTTCCAGCTAGCCTGGGAGTAACCGTAACATATATATATATATATATATATATATATATATATATATATATATATATATATATATATATAGTAGTGGCCAAATGTCAGGGACATGAACCACTTGACCACCTCCAGTAACAGTGCACCTTACCTGACTAGAGTGAATCTGTGAAATAAACTGCGGATTCAGTCAAAGAAACGTGACACCTGCTCCGTTCAAACAGCTCCTCTGCTCCACACTGCAGCCGCATATAGTGGCTCCCGTACAGCCAGCCGCGTAGGCAGGAGAAAAAGCCTGCCTGGCAACATGTAGCAAGCGTCAGGCAGATTTGGATAGGCGGGGAAAAAAGCCTGCCTGGCAACATGTAGCAGGCGTCATGATCCCAGTATGGTTTAGTACCGCCCGGAGGAAAGTAACACATAGCAGGCGTAAATATTTATTTGGGGGTGTCAATTCATGTACCAACTGTCCGTGCACCCCTTGGGCACTTTTTGGGCTTTGTGTTCGCTTGCTGGCTCGTTAATTTGCTCCATATTTCACATGCGCGTCCAGTGGGGAACCAGGTCCGGTGAGTGGGATAAACCTGCCGTCGCCGTGGAACTCTGGCTGGGTGTCGCCGGCCGGCCGGTGCGGTCCGGTCCCCTGAAGGTCATGGAGCTGTTTAAAAATAATTTTTTTTGTGGGCCCTATAAATTCACTCACTAACTGTCAATGTATGTCTTGGGCACGTTTTGGGCTGTGGGTTAGCTTGCTGGCTCGTTAAACTGCTCCATTTTGCGTGTGCGCGTCCCGCTGGGAACCGGGCCAGGTGAGCGGGATAAACCTCCTGTCGCCGTGGAACTCTGGCTGGGTTTCGGGCCCTATAAATTCACTCACTAACTATCAATGTACGTCTTGGGCACGTTGAGCTGTGGGTGCACTTGCTGTCTCATTTAATTGCTGGGCACCGAGGGGGGCTCCTCCGGGATGGCCCCCATACTTCCATGCACGCTGGGGACTGCTGGGAGAAAGTTGAAATCCAGACACCGGAGGGAGCCATAGGTGTGGTAATCAACCGCATGGGACTTGGTCCGGCGAGCGGTACCAAGCTCCTGTCGTTCTGGAACTCTGCCTGGGCCTCGTTGGGTGGTCTGTTCCCTTGTGGGGGACTTGGTCCGACATGTGGCACCAAGCTGCTATCGTTCTGGAACTCTATCTGGTCCACTGAAGGCTATGGAGCTTTTCTCTCGCGCTGCCAGAGACTAAGTCCCATCTCTGGAAGTCCCGATGAAGTCGAACTTGCTCCCTGAGGCCGGCCGTTGCTTCCAGACATTTGGACACTTTTCCCAGGCGGTCTCCGGCGACTACGTGCAGTTGGAGACCCGCTGGGGTCTGGGCGGCACCCGTGCGCAGAATATCATGAGACACAGATTTTGGAATATGCCGGGGGTGAGTGCTGGAAGTCTGTGCCCAGGAAAGAGTTCCGTAGTGATTGGGCCGAGGTCCCCCAGACCCACGGCGCCCCCCGGTGGGCAAATTGGGATCTCTGTGCCACGGGTCCCCATGACCTGTGCAGGGGTCTGGGACGACCCAGCGGCACCCCCCGATGGTGGAAATTGGATTTTTTTTGGGGGGAGGGACTAAGAAGAATTTAAAAAAAAAATCTCTCCCAAGTCGCCTCTACCTCTCACTCCTCCGATCGATCTAGTAACCCGCATCGACACCGGGAAGGAGACCCCTCCTCGGGACCGCTTCTCACGTTTCCGCGACACCCCCCCAGGGCGTTCTTTCCGTCGACTGTCTCAGCAGGCAGCGGAAACCCCCCGAAGGGCTACCTGGTTGATCCTGCCAGTAGCATTTGCATGTCTCAAAGATTAAGCCATGCACGTGTAAGTACAAACGGCCGGTACAGTGAAACTATGAATAGCTCATTAAATCAGTTAGGGTTCCTTTGATCGCTCCATCTGTTACTTGGATGACTGTGGTAATTCTAGAGCTAATACATGCCAATGAGCGCTGACCCCCAGGGATGCGTTCATTCCCAGCCCGGACACGGATAGGATTGACAGATTGATAGGTCTTTCTTGATTCTGTTGGTGGTGGTGCATGGCCGTTCTTAGTTAGTGGAGCGATTTGTCTCGTTAATTCCGAAAATGAACGAGACTCCTCCGTGCTAACTAGTTACCGGACCCCCAGTGGTCGGTGTCCAACTTCTTAGAGGTACAAGTGGTGTTCAGCCACACAAGATCGAGCAATAACAGGTCTGTGATGCCCTTAGATGTCCGGGGCTGCACGCGCGCTACACTGAACAGATCAGCGTGTGTCTACCCTTCGCCGACATGTGCAGATAACTCGCTGAACCCCGTTCATGATAGTAGCTGGTTCCCTCCTTAGTTTCC